>CM035153.1:65571909-66799373 GCA_020205615.1 Panax quinquefolius | reverse complement strand
TCTATAAGGAATTGTTGAAGATGTGTTGGTTAAGGTGGACAAGTTCATTTTTCCAGCTGACTTTATCATCCTAGATTTTGAAGAAGACAAAAGCATACCAATCATACTAGGGAGACCATTCTTAGCCACGGGCAGGACCTCGATCGATGTGCAGAAGGGGGAACTAACTATGCGTGTACAGGATCAAGAGGTCACCTTTAATGTCTTTAAGGCAATAAAACTCCCAACAGATGAAGAAGAATGTTTTTTGGTTGACTTGGTGGATTGGAGCCTAAAGGATGAGGTACAGACATAGGGGAAGTGTGAACCGTTAAGGTGTGTAACGGGCAAAAATTCAGAATTGAAGGAAGAGCCGTTGATGAAATCCGAAGTCATTAAATTCTGAGGTGCAGTGGACAATACGAAAGGCACTTCAATTATTGATGTGACGGGAGATTCAGAGACAGTCAAGCTAATTGACTATAACTTAGCGCTGGATGGGAGCCAACCCATTATTTCGACCCTCATTGATTTTCTTTTAGTTTTTGATTATTTTAGTTAGTTATATTTAATTCAATTTTTACTAGGATATTGGACTTTCATGCTTAAGAATGTAGCAAGAATTATTTTACGAATATTTGTAGGATGATTAGCATAATACGGTCGCACATTCAAGTCTTAACAATGAGCATTAATGTCTATGTAGGAACAATCATTGGAAAGCATTATGAGAGGCGGTGAAAAAAATTGAACTTGAGCATGCGCAGACATGAGGATCATACTACCATGAGGCCTATACAAAGACAAACTCACGCCCGTAGCCACAAGCCACTTAGAACAATCATGCATTCTTCAAGTCGCGAGCCCGTGCGCCCAACCTAGTACACACTCGCGCGGCCGCGCCCGACACCGAATCAAGTTAAATCTGAACATTTTTAAGAAAGAGTTTTGGACCATTTGGACTCTAATTTGCGATAATAACAGACGCGAAACTCTCTCCCTCTCCATAACTCACGTCTCTATCTCTCTATCAGTTAAAGATTGAAGTCGTATATCTCTCCATCAAATCCCCACAACTTTCTCCACGTTCAAAGCTCAACCACCTCTCATTCTCTCTATAAAGCGAGGGTTCCTGATTGGGTTGGCATAAACAAGTGTGAAGGTTATCATTTCACATATTTTCATTCTCTCTCAGTAAATTCATCTCACTCTCAATCAATTATCTGCAAATGGGTCCGAAGAGAGAACGACCATCTTCATCTTCCTCATCTACCTCTGGCAGCCACAAGGAGGACATTGTCGAGCACAACAAGTTCCTATGTTTGGAAGCCCAGTAGGAGTACTACCGAATTGTTACAAAAATTTCATCAAGGAAAGAGGATTCAGACCAGAAAGCCAAGATGGACAACTTTGTGCCATGATCCACGAACGAGGATGGGGTGGACTGACTGCCGCGCCCACGCCAATTCCGATGAGCATAGTTCGAGAGTTCTATGCTAATGCCAAAGTCACCATGAACGATACCTCTATGGTTCGTGGTGTTGAGGTAGACTACAGACCTTCCACCATCCAAAACGTGCTGAGAATCACCGCAAGACCACTAACAGGGGCGGCCAATTGGATCGCCGGGGCACATCTGGGAACGGACTTGGAGCTTGTTATCGCTGAGTTGTGCGTGCCAGGCACGAAGTGGACTTACAAAGTTGGCACGACCCAACCTTGAATCTTTCCAGCAGCCACACTGAATTGATATTCAAAGGTGTGGAACTTGTTCATTTGTGCCAAGCTACTGCCTTCATCGCATCAGCACAAAATCACAGCGGAAAGGGCCATAATTCTGTGGGGCATCATTACTGGCGAATATATCGATGTGGGTTATTTGATTCATCAAAACATTGTGAAGTATCTGAAGGGAACTACCACTGGGATCATTCCACATGCCTCAGTGGTAGCCATGCTATGTGCGCATCAGGGGTGCAATTGGGGCAATGAACAAATGCAATATCCAAGTCAATACATCACACATGCCACCATTGCTAAATTTGAGGACTGGGCAGGTGGTGAACCACACCTGCGCGGACGAGGATTCATTCTTCGACCCACTTTCCGCGAGCCCTCGCAGGAGCCCCCTCAGCCCAATGAGGCAGGCCCATCCACCCGAGCACACCCGGTTCCTAGCGATCGACAGCTTCGAAGGTTGGAGCACAAAGTCGACGCCATGTATGACAATTTTGGAACATTTGCTACGGGACTCACAAGGGCCTTGGCCAAAGCCTTCGCGCAGCAAGGAACCATGTTAGAGTGGCCGCAGTTTGAGATAGCCGTGTCGTACCCACCACCAGATTCACCACCTGAGGAGGGTGGTCAAGCCGATCATTAGGGGAGTTTTTTCTGTACCCTTTACCTTCATTCAATGGGGACATTGAATATTTTAAGTTTGGGGGTATTAGGGGTCATAGCATAGTAGTTTAGTTATTTAATTGTTGCATGCGTAGTTTAATTTTGAGTATTTATGTGTTAGATAATTTTTTGCAAATTTTTTTTAATTTTTATTCATTATGGATTGTGATAGTATGTTTTAGTTGCATGTCTCACACAAATTTCTGCTTAATAGAAATTCTTGCCTAACCAATGATGATAGTGAATTGTTAAGGATTTTAGAACATGTTGGATAACACAGCTTAGATATAATGTTTTACACGATGAGATTCATGTTGCTGTTTAAATGCTTTCGGTATGCACAAACGTGTTCACAATTACTTGGAGGTTTAAGAAGTGTGTGTTGCATTGCTTGATAGAACAAGTAGTTTTAAAAAGAGAAATATGTGGAAAGTGTTATAGACTGTATGAGCCATTGACATGCAAATTTTGGCAAAACATGGGTATGCTATATATAAAATAATAAAAAAAATTAAATAGCAATAACGTGGCTAGTCTTAATTCGGGGCCCTGGCTACTTGAGTAAGTACGCCCAAGGGGATTGTCTCTACACCTAGCACCCTAAGGTCTTTCATGGTCTGGGAGTTGTTGGTTGAAAGCTCGCTAAGGGGTAGCAGTGTGCCTAATGGATTGAGACATTGAACAGTCGTGTGAAAAAAAAGGAAAGAAATATAGCAATAAACACCGCGGGAAGGTGCAGAAATCGTCCTCGTGAGTTGAAATAAAGCAATAAACCCATTGTTGAACCTTAGTTTGTGTTGATATGTTGAAACAGTCCGCGTTACATGAATAAACATGAATCTTGCTTTAGACTATAATTTTCTATTTGGAGCAGTGTAGCATATATATTCTTTGCTTAGATCAAGTTTTGGTGAACACCACACACACACACAACATATAGCATTCATGAATTATCTGAGTGTATGATATTATGTCTATAGTTTGGTTTGAAATCATATTCTTGGATCTCGATGATTCACTGAGGTAATTTGGGCTGAAATTCTATTATGACAGGGATTATGTGAGACTAATTTGCATCATAGAGTAGTTGCATAGTTTGGTAGTTGCATTTTCATTGTTCATTAGTATCATTGCTTGAGGGCAAGCAACAGTTCAAGTTTGGGGATATTTGATAAGTGGTATTTTTACCTACTTATTGAATACCAATCCATACGAATTGTGCCCATCTCAAGTACATTTTATTGTGTTTTAGTTGCATTCCACGTTATTTTGCATTGCATTTACTTAAAACTCCTTTTGGTGAATAAGTGCAGGAATCAGCTTAATTTTGGTGGTATTAGAGGGCATGAGGCCAATGGATGCGTGAAGACGAGGCACAAGCGGGGATGTGCATGGCATGGAGGTAAAATGAAGCATGGAGACCAAGCAAACAAGAGGATTAAGCATAGAAGAGCAGATAGCAGCAGCAGAAGCCAAAAACCAGAACCAAAAACTGCAGAGTGCAAGCCGTGAGGGTAGCAGCGATGAACAACATGGGGAACGAGCGCGCAGCAGTACCAAACTAGACAATCGATAATCTACTACAAGTTGCGAGGCCGCGAGGTAGGATTGCGCGCCCGCACGAGAGGTTGGCTGGACAGGGCGGACATTCTGTAAGTCTCGCGCCAGCGCGAGACATAGGCTGGAGACGCGCGTGGCCGCGCGTGATGCTGATGCTATAATTTTGTTTTAATTTTAATTCTTAATTAAATGATGTGTAATTGGTTTTAAACGATTCTGACCAGTGTCATGGAACAATGTGATAATTTTGAGCGTATTTTCATCATAGAAACTAGGGTTTACACCTTGGGAGAGATTCTAACGTAAAACGAAGCCAAAACGCCTACTTCTCTACTTCGTCTTGGAATTCTCTGTCATTGTGGATTTTTATTATTGTTCATTGGATTTCTATGAGGATTTAAACGTTGAGCATTCATTTCTATTCAGCGATTGGGTTTGATTGTTCTATCTTTCTTATTTCAATTGTTTGCTTATTGATCATGTTTATCGTTGATCCCATAATGGCTTTTGGTTTTGTCATGAACTAAACTCCATTATGGGATTCTAACGGATTTTAATATGTAGTTTGGTTGTACACTTAAATGTTAGGATTGTTTTGCATATCATATGGACTATCTGTCATGATTATTTTACATGTATTAATGCTTGATCACCATTCGGCTCAGTACTTGTATGGAATTGACAATGAACATATAGGTATGGATTGTAATCATGATAGCATGCGAATAATATAATTTCAGATATGGCTTGTGTATTTTGTGAACCAGATATATATATCTTTGTTTCACCGTATGAGCTAGAATAAGGGCTTGAGCTTAATATCAATATAATTTCAATTTCACATAGACATATAGTGATTTTGGTTGTATTGGTGATTACATAGAATCTAACATCTGTAGATGCTGTGTAAGTAGGTTATGAAAGTAGTATGCACACAAGCCAATCATGTTTGATGATAAAGCATATACTTTGTAACAATCTTATTCATTTATTAATAAAAAGTATTAATTTATTAAAGGCTTTTAATTATCTACATGATCTTTGTTTTTATAATATGTGATAAACCCATAGTTTTAAGCAATGCTTTTAGAATAATGATGATGATCATTCTAATGAGATCTAAATTCTTAGAAAGCTTAAAACTAAAATAGTTCCCAATCGTTGGATTACTAAATTAGGGATTAGTAAATCCGGATAGATTGGTACATACGTTGCTTGCTCATTGGATGAGGATGATTGATCTCATGATCATTTGTGTGGAGACACTAAAGCAGGTATGTAGATGCTTATTAGAGAATAAGTTCACTGAACGTGGCTCGCTAAGGAATACCTAATGGAGTTTTACTTGCCTGTCAATAGGAATTCCTGTAGTGATAGTAGTACAAGTGATCCTTGGACTTGAGATCATCATAGTATCTTGTGTATGATGAGTTATACTTTGACTTATTCCTTAAGACCCTTAGGGTATATCAAAGGGTATGCTTGGGTATAATAAGTTATACATGGAGATAATGTATGATCAATAAAGAATCTACCACTTCTAATAAAAGAAGAGAAATGTCCTATGTGATTCGATAAATGACAACCCAGAGAGTCCTTGGCGAAGCAGTAATGAAATTAGAAAGGAGTTTCTAATTTGCATTATTTGGAGTTGTGCATTTAAGAGTCGAAATACATATAATTAAATAAAATAAGACTTGATAAATAATTCCATGTCTTATATTTAATTGGGACATTGTATGGTGGAAGGATTGAATTGCACGGTAACTATTTACTCAAAGGTTCTTTTATGATTAATGTTGAAATCTATATTATACGGAAAGTCGTTGATCGCTAGGGAGGCTTATCCCTATTGTAGAATAAATATTATTTATTTAAATAAATTAATTGTTTAATTTATTTATTTAAATAAGATTAGAATTGTTCTAATTGATTTATTCACAACCGGTTTAATATGGAGAACCTAAAGGGTCACACCATACATAAAAAGGAAGAATAATTATTTAAGAAGTTAATGGCATAATCGTAATAATATAGTTAAGTATATTTAATTTAATCTATGGTGATAGAATAAATTAAATAGCTTAATATTTATTATTTAATATTTTAGAAATATTAAATATAAATTAATAAGAGGAGTCTTATTAATATTATTACAATTATTATTATTTTAATTTCTAAAAGAGTTTAGGAATTAATTTAATATAAGTACTCTCATTTATTCCTAATTGGATTAGGAAGAAAAATTAGTTAAAGGAGTTTAATTAATTATCCCTAATTAGATTAGGAGTTTAATTAATTAAAAGAATTTAATTAATTAAATAAATCCTAATTCCTTGATTGTTAAGGTGGGTTGCCCACATCTATAAATAAGAGAGTCTTATTATGGGTGGGGGTGGTGGTTGACTTTTACAAGTACGTAATAATTCCAATTTGTGGGAGAGTACGCCTTTTCTATAGAAATAGAAAACTAGGGTTGAGCCAATACCCCTACTTCTTGAATCTTTATTTTTCCTTGGTGGATCACCTCTAGAGGCCAAACACATGGGTGGCTAATGTTGATCAAAGGAAAGAACCAAAACCGGTGAATTCAAGTTCAAGCGAAAGGATTTGGAGGTGAACTTGTACCTGAGGAAGCTCGATCTTCAAGGGTATGATTTTATTCTTTATCTTTTCGTTTAATTAATAATTGTGCATAAAGGGTGATCCGGGTATATGGTTTGTAAATTTTTTAAACTCTGATTTTATCTCGCTTCCGCTTATTTTTGCAATTTGATTGCGTTCATGAATATTACAAACCTAACAGTGGTATCAGAGCCAAACCTTTATGCGAATTATTAATTGTTTTAATTTGATATGTATATTGATATGTGTTTAGAACAATTTAATTGGGCATAATTTTATTGTATAAAATTTAAAAAAAAAAAAAAAAAAACCGAAATTGTTTTGAAAATCGGTCACCAATTGTGAATGCTGGATGAAGTTTCCTGCAGCGAAAATCAATGCAATCCGTGGGCCACCTTATATTCACAGCATTGCACGGAAATCAAATGGGCTTGTATATTTTTTTTTTTTTGAAGCAACAGGAATATTATGGTATATAATATATATAATATATATATAACCTGAAACTATATATATAAGAGAGGTATTTGGTTTAGGATTCAAATGAAACCACGTGCTCCCTCCTTGCCTCACACTCCCTGAAAGATTTGAATCCCGCCTCTTTTAATGATAGTGATTCACATCCTGTTTCATATTATATAACCGCATCTAATTTAATAATAAAAAAAAAGCAGCAGGAGGCATAGTAGCTTTGGGAAGGTTCGGTTTTTTATATATATATATATAATAACGGTTTTGGTTTTATTATTATATATATATAATATTCTTAATAATTTTATTATTAAAATAAAAAAAAATTTATTTTAATATTAAAATAAAAATTTTATTTATATATTAAAATATAAAGTTTATTTTAATTTTAAAATTAAATTTCATGCTAACTAATTAGAGTTGGAATTGGATTCCATGATAACTAATTGGAGTTGAAATTGATCTTTCCTTAAATAAAGGAGTTTATTTAAATATGAAATAAGATTTCATATTATTCAAAATAAAGGAGTTTATTTGTGAATAGGAAAGAAAATCCGCGTTTCCTTAAATAAAGGAGTTTATTTAAATATGAAATAAGATTTCATATTATTCAAAATAAAGGAGTTTATTTGTGAATAGGAAAGAATATCCATGTTTCCTTTAATAAAGATTTTTTTACATGGAATTGGATTCCATAATTAATTAAAATAAAAGAGTTTATTTTAATTAAAGATTTTTTACATGGAATTGGATTCCATAATTAATTAAAATAAAGGAGTTTATTTTGATTAAAGATTTTGATTAAAATAAAATAGTTTATTTTATTCAAAATAGGATAAATTAAAATAAAATAGTTTTATTTTGATTTAAATTTGGATTAAAATAAAGGAGTTTATTTTGATTCAAAAATAGATTTTATACTAACTAAATTTGCCCATTAAATGATATCAATATATATATTAAATGTTTATTATTCATAAGATGAATGTTATTTATTGATACATATGATGATGTGTATGATAATAAATGGGATTGATTATGGACTATTGACCGATATGATTGGATTTTATTTTAGTTGGATGCATGAATGTATGAGTTTTGTTAAATGGAATTCTGCGTACCTCGTCTTCTCTAATTTTTCTTAATGTAAATTCTATCTCTCTCCTATGTACTTCCCCTTGACTGCTGATCAAGGTTTCTATTTATTTTAAAATAGTTATGTAATAGAAATAGTTAGAATTAATTTTTGAAGAATTAGAGATCAAGGTGCAAGGAGCGCTTGAAGACCCGTTTGTAATGGAACCCGGGTTTAAATGTAATAGTTATATTTAAATATTATTTCTTGCACCCCTAGGGTTTGACCTTTTGGTTCACTTGGTGGCTCTAGTGAACCAAACTAGAATAAAAGTCCATAATCAATCCGAGTAGAATATAGTATTCTATATGTGCATGCTTATACTATATATATTATATATTATGCAAACATGCTCGCATGTTAATTAATATGACGCGTATTTTATATATATATGTAAATGCAGCTTAAACAAGATGAGACAAATTAATAACAAACCCTCAATTTTTATTTAAGTCCTAAGCGTTCAAAGATATTTGGAATATCGAAGCGTCGCCTTCTAGCATGATAAAATTAATAGAGTATTAAATATTTAATATGAGTTTGTTGTGTCACCACAAGGCAAGTATTAAGTATTTAAGATGTTAATTTATCACATTTGATGCTTATAAAGAAAATTGAACAATATTGTTTTGTTGTGTCACCACAAGGATGATATTTTTCTTTTTGAATATATGGAGTGCTAGGTCGGACTTAACTTGGATAATTTTGATTCGGATGTGCCACCACTTGATCAAAATAATCTAAGAGGCAAAAGAAAAGGAGTTGCATAATTGATGTAATTGACAAAAGTTGTCTACCTATTTATTTATATATAGTTTGTTGTGTCACCACAAGGCTATATACATTTGAAATGGGATCCTTATTCTCACTAGCAAATCTTTAATTAGATTTTGATTTAACTATATAAGTGAGGGTAATATAGTTTGAAGAAAAATAGTGGGAGATACCAATTTAAAACAAGACCTAATTTATTTTGGTAATTAATAAAAGAATGTATGTTAAAATGTTGTTAATTACAAATTCATTTACAGAATTTTACAATGTCTAAATTACTATCATCTGCGAAGCATATTAGATGCTAAATTAACTGCATCAATTAAAGCGGATTGGTTAAGGAATTTGAGAATAGTTCTCATATTTGAAAAGCTATCTTATGTCCTTAACATGCCTATCCTCGCAATAGTTGAGACAATGCCTCGAGAGGAAGAGATTGCTACTTTTAGAAAGTGGCAAGATGATGCATGATTGGCTCAATTCATCATGCTCAAGATCTATGAGTAACAAGCTTCAACACAAGATGAAACTATGGATGCTCCTACTATATTCCTACACATCAAGTAGTTGATGGTGATGAAAGTAGGATCGATAGATATCGAGATATCTAAGGAGCTCTTAGATCTAGAATGACCAATGACACTACAGTACAGATAAAAGTTCTTAACATAATCAATTTGATTGATCAATTAGGACAACTGGTTTTGTCATGGATGGAGAGTTGAGCCAAGATTTGATCTTGCACTCACTCCCGGACTCATTTCACAATTGTTGTGAATTTTTCATATGAATAAGCTAGATATCAGCCTCGCTGATTTGGTTAACATGTTGAAAAATGTTGAGAGTCACTTTCCATCCAAGAAAGAACAAGTCTTACTGGTAGGGGCCAAAGGATCTTCTGAAAAGAAGAACGATTCAAAGAAGGTAAATAGAAAGGCATAAACAAAGGATAATAAGAACAAAACTGATACGGATAGCAAAGGAGCTTGCTTCCACTGCAATTAGCCTGGACACTGGAAAGAAACTACGAGAAGCATCTTGCAGAGGCTAACCAAAGAAGCTTAGTGAAGTTTCGGTTCATAATACGATTTTGTTCATGATTGAAATAAATTTTTCTTTAAGTCAAGGTTCTACTTGGGTATTGGATACCGACTTTGGTTATCATAAATATAGATTTATGAAGGGACCAAACAGAAGTAGAAAGCTAAACAAATATAAGTAAACCTATGTGTGGGAAATGAAGAAAAGGTTCTTTGCATTAGCCATAGGAACTTATAGTTTAGCAATGCCTACGGGCAAGTCTATTAAGTCAATAAGTTGTTATTGTATTCCAGTTCTCGTTGAAAACATTATTTCCATTTTATTGTTGGACAATGAAATCTTTGGTATTATATTTTAGAACAATTGTTGTTCTATTTATAATAATAATGTTTTGTATAGAACTGAAATATTACTTAATAAATTTTGTATACTTGACTTACAAGAAAATAATTTTGCATATTGAACAAATTAGTATAAGAAAAAGAGATGATCATTCAAAGAGTTGAATGTATGCATTTGATGAAATACAAGCGTGAATTATTTGAAAGGTTCAAAGAATTCAGAAATGAAACAAATTGACAAAGTATTAAGATTCTTTGATTAGATTAAGGAATAAATACTTGTGCAATAAGTTTCTAGATCATCTCAAATGGTTTTCTCATAATGGACACCTCCTGATACATAATAATTGATTGATGTATTTGAATGGAAAAATCGTACCTTGTTGGACATGGTGCGGTCCATAATGATTTTACCGACATTTCTGTATCCCTCTAGGGTCATGTCCTAGAAATGGTGCATACATCACAAAAGGGTAACCTCAAAATCCATTCAAGACTCCATAAAAGTTATGGATAGGGAGGATTCCTAATCTTAAGTATGTTAAGATAAGGGTTGTCCAACTTATGTGAAAAGGTTTCAAAAGATAAGCTTGGGACAAGATTTGACATGTATGATTTGTGGGACATCCTAAAGTAAGTTTAGGTATATGTTCTATAATTCTACTTAGCAAAAGGTGTTTGTTACGAAACACGCTGCCTTCTAAGATAAAGGTGTTTATCATTAAAAGGGGCTAGTGGGAGGATAATAGATCTTGAAGAGTTCAAGAACCACAAAATACTATAAGTCAAATAAGAGGTACCTGTAGATAGATCTATTGTACCACAATCGGATCGTAAATCTGGAATAGTACCGAAGATACCTAGAAGGTATGGATTCATCATGGATGATGATGATGAGGTACACATCATGGAATATGATGATCCAGTTACATACGACGAGGTTAGAATGAACCTACTGCGTAAAAAAGGGTCAGTGGGAGCGTCGTGAAATTTCTAGTATTATATGTTGATATACTACGGATAAGGAATGACATACTAATGCTACAATCAGTAATGATAAAATTGTCTAAACATTCCTCCATGAATGGTTTGGGAAGAGTATCTTAATTGGGGATAAAATCTATAAAGATAGATACAAGAGGATGCTCAACTTAACCCAAGGAACGTATATTCATTTGATGCTAAAGTCGTTTAGCATGGCAAACTCCAAGAGATGTCTCATGTCGATGAGCTATGGAGTGTATCTCTCTTGATAGTCCCCACAGACTCCTGAAAAGAGAGGTCGCATGAATGACAATCATGTATGCAATGAAATGTACGAGACCGATGATGATCGGTCATATTCGGAGAAGTTCACTATGAGTCGCTGAAAACATCTTAAAGTGCTTAACCAAGCACTAAGGATGTGATCATATTCATGGTGGGTCTAAATTAAAACTAGAGGGCTTAACAGACTCAAGTTTTCGCAGACACCAAGATGATGAGAAAATCCACTTTAAGGTAAAGCGTTATCTTGAACAAAGTGAATTGGAAAGGTTCCAAAACAAAGAAAGAGTTCTTTGGTTTAGTGATAAAGACAAAGTATATAGCTATAAATGAAGTCGCAAGTTGATTGTTTGGATTAAAAGTTCATTATAGAACTAGGAATAGTTCTAAGTCTCATCTTGGATCTAAACATGGTGTTGTGGCACTTTCATTTGATTATTAGAATCATTGAAAGATGGGAAATCACTATAGAGATAGTGGACTCTCATGAACAACATTACATATCCATTAACTAAAGCTTATCCAATGGCCAGGATAACCGTCACTTAGAGAAGAAGAGTATGAGATACCATGACGATTGGCTTTAGTGCAAGTGGGAGATTGAAAGTAGTATGCACACAAGCCAATCATGTTTGATGATAAAGCATATACTTTGTAACAATCTTATTCATTTATTAATAAAAAGTATTAATTTATTAAAGGCTTTTAATTATCTACATGATGTTTGTTTTATAATATGTGATAAACCCATAGTTTTAAGCAATGCTTTTAGAATAATGATGATGATCATTCTAATGAGATCTAAATTCTTAGAAAGCTTAAAACTAAAATAGTTCCCAATCGTTGAATTACTAAATTGGGGATTAGTAAATCCGGATAGATTGGTACATACGTTGCTTGCTCATTGGATGATGATGATTGATCTCATGATCATTTGTGTGGAGACACTAAAGCAAGTATGTAGGTGCTTATTAGAGAATAAGTTCACTGAACGTAGCTCGCTAAGGAATACCTAATGGAGTTTTACTTGCTGTCAATAGGAATTCTGTAGTGATAGTAGTACAAGTGATCCTTGGACTTGAGATCATCATAGTATCTTGTGTATGATGAGTTATACTTTGACTTATTCCTTAAGACCCTTAGGGTATATCAAAGGGTATGCTTAGGTATAATAAGTCGTATACATGGAGATAATGTATGATCAATAAAGAATCTACCACTTCTAATAAAAGAAGAGAAATGTCCTATGTGATTCGATAAATGACAACCCAAAGTAGTCCTTGTTTAAGAATGAAATTAGAAAGGAGTTTCTAATTTGCATTATTTGAGTTGTGCATTTAAGAGTCGAAATACATATAATTAAATAAAATAAGACTTGACAAAGAATTTCATGTCTTATATTTAATTGGGACATTGTATGGTGGAAGGATTGAATTGTATGCAGTAACTATTTACTCAAAGGTTCTTTTATGATTAATGTTGAAATCTATATTATCCGGAAAGTCGTTGATCGCTAGGGAGGCTTATCCCTATTGTAGAATAAATATTATTTATTTAAATAAATTAATTGTTTAATTTATTTATTTAAATAAGATTAGAATTGTTCTAATTGATTTATTCACAACCTGGGTTTAATATGGAGAACCTAAAGGGTCACACCATAAAAGGAAGAATAATTATTTAAGAAGTTAATGGCATAATCGTAATAATATGTTAAGTATATTTAATTTAATCTATGGTGATAGAATAAATTAAATAGCTTAATATTTATTATTTAATATTTTAGAAATATTAAATATAAATTAATAAGAGGAGTCTTATTAATATTATTACAATTATTATTATTTTAATTTCTAAAAGAGTTTAGGAATTAATTTAATATAAGTACTCTCATTTATTCCTAATTGGATTAGGAAGGAAAATTAGTTAAAGGAGTTTAATTAATTATCCCTAATTAGATTAAGGAGTTTAATTAATTAAAAGAATTTAATTAATTAAATAAATCCTAATTCCTTGATTGTTAAGGTGGGTTGCCCACATCTATAAATAAGAGGAGTCTTATTATGGGTGGGGGTGGTGGTTGACTTTTACAAGTACGTAATAATTCCAATTTGTGGGAGAGTACGCCTTTTCTATAGAAATAGAAAACTAGGGTTGAGCCAATACCCCTACTTCTTGAATCTTTATTTTTCCTTGGTGGATCACCTCTAGAGGCCAAACACATGGGTGGCTAATGTTGATCAAAGGAAAGAACCAAACCCGGTGAATTCAAGTTGAACGCGAAAGGATTTGGAGGTGAACTTGTACCTGAGGAAGCTCGATCTTCAAGGGTATGATTTTATTCTTTATCTTTTCGTTTAATTAATAATTGTGCATAAAGGGTGATCCGGGTATATGGTTTGTAAATTTTTTTAAACTCTGATTTTATCTCGCTTCCGCTTATTTTTGCAATTTGATTGCGTTCATGAATATTACAAACCTAAAAGAGGCAACACTTGACTTTTTAAAGCTTGCATGAGTTAGAGCTCTTTTATTAGAACTATAAAAGAGGCAACACTTGACTTTTTGACACGTCAAGCATTTTGCGACACATTCTGCAACATCTCTTTTCATATTTGGCCACCAAAAATGCCGTCATAAATCTTGATACGTCTTCATACTTCCCGGATGAATTGAATATCTTGAGTTATGAGCTTCAGTCAAGATTTCGTCTTTAATTTATGGTACTACTGGAACGCAAATTCTTCCTTCAAACCTTAGTAGTCCTTCAACATCGATCTTGAACTTCACCTTACTACCCTCAACTACTCTTTCCTTGATTTTTCCCACATTCTTCATCTTGTAATTGAGCATTCTTTACCTTGTCCACTAAAGTTGCACCAACTACCATCTGAAACAATCTCTCATTAGATTCTTTTGGAAATTTAATTTCCAGCTCTAGTCTTGCCATTGCTGAAATAAGCTCCTCCTGGTTAGTTAACATCATCAACTTCTCTCGACCCTTCCTACTCAAGGCATAGGCAACCACATTGGCTTTACCCAGATGATACAAGATTTCACAATCATAATCTTTTATCAATTCTAACCATGTCCTTTGTCGCATGTTCAGATTCTTTTGTGTGAAAATATACTTTAGACTTTTATGGTCTGTGTATATCTCAAATTTCTCCCCATAGATATAGTGTCTCCATATCTTCAGAGCAAAAACCACCGTAGCCAAATCTAAGTCATGAGTCGGGTATCCCTTCTCATAGTCCTTCAGTTGCCTGATGCATACGCGATGACTTTGCCGTTTTGCATAAGCACACAGCCTAGTCCTTTATGTGATGCATCACTACACACCACAAAGTTTCCCGTATTATCTGGTAATGACAACAAAGGTGCTATGCTAAGCCTCTTTTTCAAATCTCAGAAACTCTCTTCACATTTATTCGTCCAAACAAATTTTACAGATTTCCTTGTCAAATTCGTTAATGGAGTGGCAATCTTGGAAATGTCCTGAATAAACCGTTTGTAATAGCCTACCAGTCCCAAGAAACTCCTCACTTATGATGGTGTCCTTGGTTGTTCCCAATTTATTAAAACTTCGACCTTTGATGGATCCACTGAAATCCCATCTTTGTTAATTACATGCCTAAGAAATTGTACACGTTCTAGCAAAAATTCACACTTAGAGAACTTCGCGTACAACTTTTCTTTTCTTAGCATCTCCAACGTAAAACGTAAATGTTCCAAATGTTCCTCTTGAGATTTAGAGTACACTAGAATATCATCAATGAATACCACCACAAACCTATCTAAAAATGGTTTAAACACTCTATTCATCAAATCCATGAATGTTGCAAGGGCTTTAGTCAAACCAAAAGACATTACCAGAAACTCGTAATGTCCATACCGAGTTTTGAATGTCGTCTTAGGTACATCCTCCTTTCTTACCTTTAATTGATGATATCCACCTCTCAAATGTATCTTCGAGAAGTACTTGGCTCCTTTCAATTGATAAAACAAGTCATCTATTCTTGGCAATGGATATTTATTCTTTATAGTGACTTTGTTTAATTCCCTCTAATCAATGCAAAGACGCATTGACCAATCCTTCTTTTTCACGAATAAAACCGGCGCTCCCCACGGTAACACACTCGGTTGAATGTATTTCTTGTCTAACAGCTCTTGCAACTGCACCATCAGTTCCTTCATTTCCACCGGAGCCATCTTATGCGGGGCCTTCGATATCGGAGTATTTCCTGGTGCTAAATCGATGATGAATTTGATCTCTCTATCCGGCGAAAGTCCTGGAAAATCCTCTGAAAATACATCTAAAAAATCCCTAACAACTGGTATCTCTTCCAGTTTCACTCCTTTCTTCTGAGTATCGACTATGTAAGCTAAGTACCCTACACAACCTTGACTCAATAACTTCTTGGCCTGCATAATCATCAGACATCTCGCTTACCTAGGCAATTTTCTACCATAGAAAACTACCTTTGATGGAGTCATAAGGTTTACACATTTCTTTTGGCAATCAATTACCACTCCATAATTGAATAACCAATCCATTCCTAATATAACATCAAACTCTCCAAGTTTTATCGGGATTAAATCTACTGTCATGATATTCCCCTTAATATTAACCTTACAATTCATGTATACGAACTTAATAGGAATCACCTCCCTATTCACAATTTCTATGTTTAAAGGGAAATTCAACTCTTCACTAGGCAATCCTAACCATAAACATTCATCAAATGCGGAAAAATAAATAATTATATCACAGTAGTTAAAATAAAGTGACATCATAAAAGTCAATAATTTACAAGTCTTCAACACTTGTTCATCTTTCCTCTTCCTTTACTGGTGGTAGGTTCATCGACCTTCTCAACTTTAGCTACAATGATTATATATACAAGAGTGAGCAAACAAATGCTCACTTGAAATAGTAATGAATAATAATAACATAATAACTGCCAATGAATAGGCTCAATGGAATTGACTAATATTCTCTATCAAAGATAATCAAGAACTGAAAACAGAATTTTCAATATATCTGAGTGTCACAAGACCACGAACTATGTCCAAGGTTATAAGTATTCTTTCAACATAAACCTAAACAGTCATAAGACTGTAGGGACTCCCCGTACTTAGGGTGATCAGCCCTTCGTACCATGTATTGTGCACAAACATCTAAATGCTTTGCATAAATAATCCCCTATAATAGGGTTGTTCTTCTCAATTTTAGAGTACAAGTCCGTACCAAATTAAGTTCAGTTTGGATAAGCTTCAAGGGTAATTTAGGGTTTAACGATCATCAACTAAGGTTTAGTTGAATCAATAAAATTTGACATCATTTCAAATGTTCAATAACAACATGATATGGATTAGTCATGAATCATAGGTGAATTAACATTATATATATCGAAGTCATGTTTAGAAATGAACTAGAAAGCATAAACATTGAATAATATAATAAACCTTGCTTGAACAACATTAAGCTAAGGCTATAATCTTAATTAATAAAAGAATCGAGTTATTGAATAATGGATAATTAATAACAACTTGAGAAACAAAACTTAGTCATCATAAGAATAATGGAATTCAGAAATTTGTTTAATACGAAACAAATTAAAGATAAGAAACCTTCCCAAAGTAAGAGTTAGGTTAAAGAGCTTGCATGAATATAACTAAGTTATATAAGTAGGATTAGGAACTTGCTCAATATAAAAGTAAGGATTAGGAACTTGCTCAATATAAAAGTAAGTATTAGGAACTTGTTTTTGGCGTATGCTATTAAATTACAAGTCACGTTCAATTACACATATTATTAGAATCACAACATCTATTAGGTATACCAACATTAACCTTACAAGTTAAATCCCATTTTAGTTTAACTTGTTATTTTAGTACAAGTTCCAATCACTAACACCACACACAATTCTGAAATCACAAGTCTTAGCATTATAACACTTAATCACCATCTCTAGATTTTAACAAATCACAACGTAAAGTTTTTCTCAACTCAATATTTTTTCAACTTTGGAATTATCACATACATGTTACAAATCTGTTATAGCGTCTTTGTTACTTGCTCACCACATTAACATTTTCATTACACTAGGTTATAATGAGTTTTAAAGACTAAACCATCAATAGGGCATCACTCCCACTATTCCGGCTAGGGCACAGTTGCACCGTTTATAGCTCTAGAACCAGCGCAACTACGTTGGTGCGCAGACAGAAACTACGCAGACAGTTTCTTGCTCTGTTCATACCCAAAACTCACAAACTTCACCAATTAAGCAACAATTTATACATACCCAGATAATATAGGCTTCATATAAACATTACCCATCATATATATACTGATTTAAAACATCTAAATAACTAAAACAATCAATCCAACAGAATTAAAACCATGTTCATGCCTAAAACTCAAATTTTTATGTGTTTAACGAATTCAATCACTAAGACTTCATTTCTCCACCAAATTAATTCATTTAAACTGTATTCTTTTCGTTTCTTAATAAATTAACACATTCAAGCATCAATTTACAATTTAATCCACAAATCAACTATCAATTTTGGACTCCAACAAGCCATATTCATACACACACTCACTGTAATCAATTTCTTTTCTTTTATAACGTGATTTCCTAAATTAATATATGAAATCTGTGTCTAGATGTTAGTTATAACATTACAATTCCATATAAACACAGTCAATCACTTATACACCAAAATTCATCAACGGTTGCATTACAAAGAGTTTGAAAACAAATTTTATTTTACGATGAAACTCAAGAACACTGTTCCTTCAATTAAATTCCATATTGTTGATTTAATTCCACATATAACAATAATAATCTACATAACAATTTCTATTCTCACAAATCATCAACTAAAACTCAATTACAGAGAATTTTTATGAAACTCAAGAACACAAAGAACTTTTCATATATAGGAACTAAATCTTTAGAAATTAAAATTATACCTTCATGTTGCTTGATTAAACCTTGTTAGATGACAAAGAAGTGCTTGAATAATTGTAATAACCTGATATTTTCTATATAAATAAATCAAAAAATTTATGTATATATTTTATTTTATTTTATTTTATTTATTAAAATAAATATGGGGAATATGTATAAGTTAAAAGCGCACGTATTTATGTGATAAATGAAAATATATTTATTACATGAATAATTACAAATAATTTTATTTTAGAATTATTGATCATTATAAACTATATTCTTATAATAATTAATTTTATTGTAGAAATGTTTTTATTATTTATTTTCAAGAAAAATATGATATTATATTATTTAAATGATATATTGAATGATTATTGTAATTGTTATAATAATTGATTTATTATATGAATTTATTTCAGATTATTAAATTAAGTATTTTAACTTAATTAATAATCTTTGTTTATGTAAGGTAATTGGATATGGAATCTAAACCCTAATTTTGGATTTTGATCAAAGAATGAGAATAATAATATAATATTAATTATATTTTGATTTTTCAAAGATCTTATAAATATGTACTATATGTATGTGGACTGACAATGGTTGGTCAATTGTGGTGTATTATGACAAACCCTAGTATTATTGTGAGAAACCCTAATTTGAAACACAAATTAGAGTTCAAGATTATTAGGTAATCGTGATATTGTGATCATTGTCTGATATTATAAATATAAATGCTAATTAGGTAAACCCTAATTATTGACTCGAAACTATAATTGTGAAATTAAACCCTAATTGCTATTTAGGAACTCTAACTTTGAAATTATAAACCTTATTTAGTAATTAGAAACCCTAATTACTAAACTAAATCTATAATCGCTAATGTATGTAGCAAAATGTTAATTAGGGAAACCCTAATTATTAATTTGTAAACTCTAATTACAAATTTTTAACCATAATTACAAATTTTTGACCCTAATTATCAAATTGGAGCCCTAATTGATAAATAAGTTATCTTAATTATAATTATTGAATAAATAAACCTAATTTTTAAGTTTATATAATTATAAAACCTAATCTAATTAATAAACCCTAATTTGGAAATTTATAAACTAAAAATTTTATTTTTTAAACCTAATTAGAAATCCTACAAATTCTTTATGCTAAACCTTAGGGTTAAACCCTAAGGGTTTGCTAAGTTACCAACATGCCATTAAAATTGCTAGCCAAAAGACCACTAAGCCCTTCTTGAATTATTTAAGCTAACTTGTCAAATTGGCTAAGGATTTAGTTGGTGAACCACCCTACACATAGCCATGTGCCTACAAACTCAGCAATTTAGCCATCCATCAGCCAAATACATTGCATACAAGGCATATATATAAGATCAAAGAGAGAGAAATGTTCATATTTTAACCCATTTGATCACAACACTCCTCCAAGACTCTCTCTCTCTCTCTAAAACCCATGAATTCTCTTAGCATATCAGTCTTTGAATCAAGCCCCACTATCTCCTCTATCAGGTTATAAGCATAGAATCAAGATTTGTTCATAGAAAGGTATAAAACCCTACTAAGAATCTGATCTTGGTTGATGTGTTAAATGTTGTGTTTTAGTGTTAAAACATGTTATAAATAGTGTATAATGATGATCTGGGTTGATAGATGTTAGATCCATAACATCTATAGGCTCAGATTTGATGTTTTTGCAAATCTGGAAAAAAAAATTTGATGTCTGACAATGAATGTCAGACCTTATATCTCAGTGATTGTTAATGATTTTTGTGTTTTGAAAGTTTATACTTGTAGTATGTAATGTGGTCTTTAATCTGGACTTGAAATCATACATATATTAGATCCAGATTTCAAGATATGGGTGGTCAAAACCCGTTGACTAACCATGACTGAACAAGTTCTGGGTAACCCAGAACTTGCCCAGATCGGTCTGAAAAGAAGTTTAGGGGCACGGATCTTGCAAGTTGTTGTTGATTTGTGTTTGTTGTTGTATTCTAGTTATAGTATGGTAGTTATATTATAGCTTAATGCTTTTATATTGCTTATATTACAAACAGAGTGGATTTGGGGGATGGTCAAACCAAGTAGAAAGATCACGGATTGAGTTTTCTGGGTAACCCAGAAAACTCAAGATCGTGGCTTTTGACAAGGTTTAACCGGACAAGATCTGGCTATTCTGTTGATGTTATGGTGGTTTTATGCAATAGATCTACTCTCTTACATGTTGGCTACACGCTGAAAGTTTTAAATCACAAAAAGAAAACAAGTATTGTGACGCCCCCAAAATAGGTATACATCACCCATCTTGAGTCGCCAAATACATGGTACATAAATCAAATACAAACTTAATTATACAACTATCGGGTAATATACGACAAAACATAGCTGAGAGTTTAAAAAAGAATATTGCCTTCATAGACAATATCCACTCTCAATGGAGTCCTCATTACAATTATTATCACACTATTTCACAGAATAGTGAGGACTAGTAAAATAACCATCGGACGATCAATCAATCCGCTCCCCAGCTACGTCCCAACTATATTCTCATTTCTCGAAGAACAAAGGAAAGAAAGCGGTGAGCTCAACTAGCCCCAAGAAGAAATATTATGACTAAGATAATGCGAATAAATTATCCTTAGCCTTCAAACGATATAACAACCGATAGAATATAATAGACAACAAGTTTTAGATCAACTACTGCAGCGGAATAAGAAATCCATTAGAAGAGTCAAGTAGAGCATAAAATCTACTATCTTCTATGATTTAAAAAGTTTTTCAACAATTTTATCGCTGAGACTCAGCTTAAAAAATAAAATCGAATCATCCCTACACCACGACCAAGGATATTCATGTAATCATCAATGGTCATGATTATACCGAATAATCCCTGGTCATAATCATTTCAACAACTGTCCATCAATGAACTACAGGCCAATGAGGACTTTTACCACATCATTCGCCACATTACGGTCATGATTGTACCGAATAATCCCTGGTCATAATCATACCAAGTCCATCTATGCATGTAAGCCAAAGATGACTTTAATCACAATATAAGCATGATGATGATGATAATGACATAATAATTCAATAAAACAAGTTCAAGGATAAATTTTAAAGATTTATAATTTAATTTATCCAGAAATCAATAACTTCCAAATTGTCAACATGATATTGCTTTGTAGAGTAAAATTCAAGAATAATATTCATGTACCAAAAATAATTTGGACAGAAAATAAATATATTTTTTAGGTGAATAGTACTTCGGGAATAGTACCCCGTGAATAGTACCCCGACACGAAAAGTGTCCCGAATACCCGAGTGAATGATACTAGAGTAAATAGTAATTGGGTGAATAGTAACTCGTGAATAGTACTCCGACACGAAAAGTGCCCCGAATACCCGAGTGAATAATACTAGAGTGAATAGTAACCAGGTGAATAGTAACCCATGAATAGTAACTTGTAAAAGAAAAATACCAAAGAAAATGATATTCCATGACGAGTACAAAAGAAATGATATCTCATATGAGTATAATAGAATATACAAAACTGCAAATGGATTTTCACCCGCTATGCGATAATCCACGTAGACAGATCATTTCCAAAATTTAATAAAGAATGAATACGAATGGTCATTCACCATGCATGCCGAGTCCGCGTAGACAGGTTATTCTAACAAAATAATAAAGAATGGAATAACAGAAGAATTCACCATGCATGCGGTAGTCTGCGTAAACAGGTTATTCCAACAGAATAATAAAGAATGGAATAACAAAATAATTCACCAAGCATGCGGTAGTCCGCACAGATAGGTTATTCTAACAGAATAATAAAGAATGGAATAACAACCCTTACGAGTATTGAAAGAAAATAACTCTCTTCATGAATACAAAAGAAATAATACCCCTTACCTTAGAAGAAAATTGGATACTGGAATAGTGAGGTATCAGACTTCTCTTCTTATTTCTCTCTATAATAATTGTTCTTGTGAGACTAAGTGAATTGGTGAGAAATGAAGGAAGAATGAGCTTCTATTTATACGAAAATATAGTTTCAATAATTGCACATTTTGGGGGCTCGAAATATTATAGTATAATATCTTCCTCTTTTTTTCATTTTTAATTTAGTCCTGCAAGTATTATCAAACTTGCACCACCTCCCCTAATAGTAAATCATGTGAATTAATAGTTAATTTGTAAGACCCCAACTTTTATGAATAAAGATGAATTTTTTATAATTATCATTTTTAAATATTATGGAATGAATTTGATATAATGTTATAGTTATGGGTAATATTTAGAAATTTTGCAAAGTACGCAAGTTGTTTATAATATTCGATTAGTCGGGGAAAATTCGTACGACGACACAATCATTGGTGGACCCCACAACGGAATTATTGTCGGATTGAGAAAATGACAAAAATATTTTTATGAAAATAACGACGGAAGTTTTACCGTTAACTGTTGAAACACCTTGTGTTAATAGTACAGGAATACGTGTGGTTGCATAGTAGCACACGGTATTGATTATTGATACTTACGTGAGAAATCACTCAGTTTTGTTCAATTATTGCTTCAGTAATTGTTGCATAGTATCTCACGTTAATTGATTCAATTATTGTTGATATTTTATAATTGAGATGATGAAGTTATTAATATTATTATTTGCAATATTAATGATGTCTAGAAGTTCTGCCAATGAAAGGTTTGGTCACCTAATTGCGCGCCAATAGGGAGAAATCCTTATTGGAAAGCCCCCCTTTCACGAGGAATGACACGGTCGATTAATAGTGTGAATAATAATAATGATGATGAAGTTTTGTTTTATTAGTATTATTAATGTAATAAAAGCAGAAAAAGCTTTTTATATAAAAGCAGAATACTTTTATAAAGTTATTCGTTTTATTAAAGCTAATAGTAAAATCTTTTTATATAAAATAGAATACTTTTATAAAGTTATCATTTTATTAGACAATAATTAGAATATATTATATTTTATTATGCATAGTGTTTCTATAGTGCCTGCATTGTGTTTGCATAGTAAAATCTTTTTAAAAGTTATTCGTTTGACTAGATTATAAATAGAATATATTATATTTTATTGTAAACCAATCTGGACTGTCTGTTCAAAGTAAATCGATCTAGACCGTTCATGGATTGGTTACTATTCAGTCCATTCTTCTATAAATAGAAGCTCATTCCTTCATTATTTCTTACGAATTCACTGAAACTCTAGAGAGAAAAACTGTAGAGAGAATTATTCTTCTATCTTAAACGTATTTCTTTAGCGTTTAAGAAAGCTTTGAGCGTAGTGCAAGTTTCTTCCAATATACCCCCGCCCTACCGTCGGAGTACTCTTCTTTATAAGGTAAGGGGTATTATTTTTTTCATATTCATGAAGAGAACTTATGTTATTCCATTCTTTATTATTCTTTTGGAACAACCTGTATACGCGGTGTACCCTATACTTGGTGATCTCTGTTGTTATTCCATTCGTTATTATTATGTTGGAACATCCTCGCTCACATGCGCTTTTATTCTGGGATTCTTTGGAATTCCGCTTTTTATTATTCTCATTTGAATATCACGTTCATGCGCTCGTTTTACTTTGGGACACGGTTCCGTTATTTATTATTCATTGGAATAACTCGCCTCATCGCAAGTACATGCGCATGCATGGTGATTTCTGTTGTTATTCCATTCTTTATTATTACGTTGGAATATCCGCTTGCACGATATACTACCGACCGGTTCTCATTATTTATTATTCTGTTGGAATAACCTGTCTATGCGAAATACCGCATGCATGGTGATTTCTTTTGTTATTCCATTCTTTATTATACTCACTTGGTTAAAGTTTTGACTACTATACTCCATGAAATTAGTGGAATATCCTTGATATTTGCGCTTCATCCAGTATCTTTTCATGGAAATATTCTTCTGAGCAATCTTAAATTTTACTCTACAAAGAAGTATCATGTTGACAATTTGGACGTTATTAGTTCCTGAATAAATTAATTCTTGAACTTGTTTTATTGAATTCTTATATCATTGTCATCATCCTCATGTTTATATTTTGTTGAAAGTCATCTGGTGGCATGTAGTGCATAGATGGACTTGGTATGATTATGACCAGGATTATTTGGTGTAATCATGACCGTAATGTTACAAATGATGTGATAAAAGTCCTCATTGGCCCGTAGTGCATTGATGGACAGTTGTTGGCTTGATCATGACCATTGATGAATACACGAATATCCTTGGCCCGTAGTGCATGGATAATTTATGGTTGTATCCTTGGCCGTAGTGCAGGAATGAGGTGGATTATTTATTAAGCTGAGTCCCAGCGATAAAAGTGATGAAACCTTCTAAATCATAAAAGATAGTAGATTTTATTCTCTACTTGACTCTTTTAATGGATTGTATGTTCCGCTACAGTTAAACTTGATGTCTATTGTATTTTATCAGTTTAACACTGTTGAAGACTAATAATAATTTATTTTGCATTATCTTAGTTATAATATTTCTTCTTTGGGCTAGTTGAGCTCACCCTTTCTTTCCTTTTTCTCTTGAGAAAATGAGAACGTGGAAGGGACTAGTTCGAGGGAAGCGGAGTGTGGCGGTCAGATGATGATAGTATTAGTAGTCCTCACTATTACATTAAATAGTGTGTTAATAAATGTAATGAAGACTTATTTCGAGAGTGGATATTGTCTAGAAGACAATGTTTGTATTAAAACTCATGACTCTCTTGTTGTATATTTAAGATTGTATTTGTAGATTCGTATACCATGTATTTGGTGACTCGTAGAATAGGTGATGTATACCTATATTTGGGGCGCCACGGTTGGTATCAAAGCTTAGGATATGATCCACGGTGAGATGTGAGACAAGAACTAGGAGGGAGAGGCGTGGAATTCCTTCGCTAGTATGACCTACCTAAGTTTATTTGGTATTTAATTGGTCGGTCGAGAGAGTATAGGGATAATATGTGATATGTTAATTCACCCTTGTTTTGTGGTGGCGATTTGAAAATGGCGTCCAGAGAATGTTGAGAACATCAATGGATCACAGGAGACCATTGAGTCTCCACAGATCAATAACCAGGACAATGTGCATCAGGAAGACGACAATCCTCATGCAAACAACAACACTGACCAAATGATGAACGATGGAATGTTCTGAGGCTTCATGAAATTCATGTAACATCAGGCAAGAGCGGCTCCTATCCAAAATGCAGGTGGAAACATTGGCAACTCTCGGACGGTCACCGCCAAACAGTTCAAGGAGCTGAGACCACCGGAGTTTTTTGGAGAGCCAAAACCACTTAAGGCGGAGACATGGATAAAACATATCAACAAGATATTTGATGTCTTGGATTTCTCCGAGGAGAAAAAGGTTCCCTTTGCCACCTTCATGTTGCGGGCAGAGGCAGATTACTGGTGGGAATCTATAAAGCATACTCAACCTGCCGCACTGAAGATGTCTTGGGAAAAGTTTCAAGAACTGTTCAACGACAAGTACTTTCCCAAAAGTATTCGTCACATGAAAGAGGTAGAGTTCATTAAACTAGAAAAACAACATGACCGTGTCGCAATACGAAGCCAAGTTTGTTGAGTTGTCCCGGTTTGCGTCCCATTTGGTTGATAATGAGGAGAGAATGACGCGAATGTTTCTAAGAGGTTTGAAACCCAAGATATGTCAATATCTTATCTCTCATAAACTGTGTTTGTATTCAGATGTTGTTAATAGGGCTCAGTTATTGGAGCGCGATAATGAGTCAACCCAACTAAAAAGAGAACGGTACCGCAAAATGATAATACCAGTGATACTTGATCATCGAGCGGTGATAATAAGCGTGGAGGGAATCAACATGCCAGAAATGGTAACCACTTTAGTGGTAATCATGGCCAAAGCCATAAGAATGGACATTTCAAGAAGAGGAGATTCAATAATGATGGAAAGACGTCAGCACCTGCACCTGTTGTTAAGGAAGGAGAACGACCACCTATCATATGCTTCAAATGCGGAGGGGAGGGACACATCAGTCCAAACTGCGCGATGCCATCCAAATCATGTTATAATTGTGGAAGAGAAGGTCACCTAGCCCGATTTTGTCATTCACAAAAGACAAGTTCAGCTAGGATGGAGGCACCAAAGGAGGCCCCAGAAAAGTCAAAGCCAGTAGTGCAAGGGAGAGCGTTTGTCGTGACCTCCCAGAAAGCAAGGAACTCGAACGAGGTCATCACGGGTAAGCTTATCATAAACTCTAGCGAAGTATATACCTTATTTGATACCGGTTCTACCCATTCCTTTATTTCTCCTACTTGCGCTCAACGTTTAAATTTGACTCCAGAGAAATTGGACTTTAACTTATCTGTTGAAACTCCGTTGGGAGAAACCTTCATTACATCCACTGTTTATAAGTCTTGTTTGGTTCAAATCGGTACCCTCACATTACTTGTCAATCTTATTTCATTGAAAATACTTGCATTTGATGTGATTTTAGGGATTGATTGGTTAACTACCCATCATGCTAAAATTAATTATTTTCATAAGGTTGTTAGCTTTCATATTCCTAACCAACCTATTATGCGAATTCAAGTAACCAAACCATTAAAATCCATCACTGTCATCTCAAGCTATAAAGCTATTCATTTATTGAAAAACGGATGTCAAGATTTCTTAGCTCATGTCACGGATCTAAACAAAAATACGTCAGTTTTGAATGATATTTCTATTGTTAATGAATTTCCTGACGTATTCCGTGAAGAACTTCCTGGCCTACCCCCAGAGCGTGAAATTAAATTTTATATCGACCTTGAACCCCAGATAAAACCCATTTCCAAAGCCCCATATCGAATGGCTCTATTGAACTTCGAGGAGTTAAAGACCCAACTGCAGGAATTTGTAGACATTGGCTTTATTCATCCTAGTACTTCTCCTTGGGGTGCTCATTTCTATTCGTGAAGAAGAAAGATGGGAGTATGCGACTTTGTATTGATTATCGGAGTTGAATCATGTCACGATCAAAAAATAGGTACCCATTGCCACGTATTGATGACCTGTTTGACCAGTTACAAGGCGCCAAATTCTTTTCAAAGATTGATCTTCGTTCCGGATATCACCAATTGAAGATTAGAACCGATGACATTCCAAAGACTACTTTCAGAACTCGGTACGGGCATTATGAATTCCTAGTCATGTCTTTTGGATTGACTAATGTTCCTGCTGCCTTCATGGATATGATGAACCGAGTATTCAAGGAATATTTGGATCACTTTGTGGTTGTCTTTATTGATGACATCCTTATTTATTCCAAAAGCCGTGAAGATCATGAGCAACACTTGAGGCTGATACTCCAAAAGCTTCGTGAATATAAGCTTTATGCCAAGTTGAAGAAATGCGAGTTCTGGCTTGAGGAAGTAGTATTCCTTGGGCCCGTGGTATCAAGTCATGGAATATCTGTTGACCCAACAAAGATTGAAGCTATTCAAAGCTTGGAGCAACCTAAATCGATGGCCGAAATCGTAGCTTTCTCGCTTTATTTGGTTATTATTGAAGATTCGTAGAAGGGTTTTCTCGAATCGCTACTCCCTTAACTCAGCTGACTCAGAAAGATACAAAACTCGGTTGGAGCGAGGAATGTGAGAAGAGTTTTCAAGAACTCAAGAGAAGACTCATTTCAAAGACTGTTACGACAATACCATCTCGGCTCGGAGGATTTGTCATCTATGGTGATGCTTCGAGCAAAGGGTTAGGATGTGTTCTCATGCATCATGGGAAAGTCATAGCCTATGCCTCACGACAACTCAAAGAATATGAGAGGAATTATCCTACTCATGATCTAGAGTTGGCAGCTATTGTCTTTGCACTTAAAATTTGGAGGCATTACTTGTATGAGGAGAAAGTGGAGATCTTTACGGATCATAAAAGCCTCAAATATTTCTTCACTCAAAAGGAACTAAACATGCGATAACAACGTTGCTTGAACTGTTGAAAGATTATGATCATACCATCCAATACCATCTTGGAAAAGCGAACGTGGTAGCTGACGCATTGAGTAGAAGATCATATGCGGGTACGAGTGCGATATTGTCAACGCAAAGGCCCATTTTGTATGACTTGCAAAGGATGGAGATAGAGATAAAGACTCTAGGGACCCAAGTGATGATGGTGAATATACGAGTAGAACCGACTTTAATCGATAAAGTTAAAGTTTTCAAGCTACGGACACGGAGTGAAGCATATGAGGAAGAAAGTACAAGAAGGTGCTATGCTGGAAGCAAGAATCGATGAAGAAGGAATACTTCGAGTCAACTCCAGACTTTGTGTTCCTAAAGACCCTGATTTAAAGTATAAAATCTTGATGGAGGCGCACAACACATCGTTTGCAATCCATCTTGGGAGTACCAAAATGTATCATGATCTTCGACACACATTTTGGTAGGGCAATATGAAGAGAGAGATAGCACTGTTTATCTCAAGGTGTTTAACCTGTCAATGAGTCAAGGCAGAACATCAAGTACCAAAAGGTCCATTGCAACCACTTGAAATTCCAGAATGGAAGTGGGAGCACATTACCATGGATTTCGTTACTGGTCTTCCCAAGGTTTCTCAAGGCATAGATGCAATTTGGGTCATTGTTGATAGATTGACCAAGTCTGCTCATTTCTTACCTATACGAGACACTTATACACTTGAACGTCTTGCTCGTATGTACATAAACGAGGTTGTAAGATTACATGGTATGCCACTATCCATAGTTTCTGATCGAGACCCAAGATTCACTTCACGATTTTGGGTTAGTTTGCAAAAAGTTATGGGCACGGATTTACGATTTAGTTCAGCATATCATCCTCAAACGGACGGACAGTCAGAGAGGACTATTCAAACTCTTGAAGATTTATTAAGACTTTGTGTCCTTGACTTCAAGGGAAGTTGGGGCAAGTTCTTACCATTGGTGGAGTTTTCCTACAACAACAATTATCAAGCAAGTATTGGCATGGCTCCATTCTAAGCGTTGTATGGAAGAAAGTGTCGTTCTCCAGTATGCTGGGATGAGGTGGGTGAAGCAACGTTGTTGGGACCGGAGTTAGTACGTATGACTACGGAAAAGATACAAACGATCCGGCAACGTATAAAAACCACCCAAGATCGACAAAAGAGTTATGCTGATCTTCATCGAAAGGACTTGGAATTCGATATTGGAGATCATGTGTTGTTACGTATTGCTCCATGGAAAGGAGTTACGAGATTTGGAAAGAGAGGAAAGCTCAATCCTCGATTCATTGGACCATTTTTAATCCTCGATCGAGTAGGGATTGTAGCCTATAGACTCGCTTTACTGCCAAGTATGTCTCATGTTCATAACATTTTTCATATATTCATGTTACGTAAATATGTGAAAGACCTGAACCACATTATTGAGTTAGAACCGGATGAAATAGTAGAAGATTTAACGTATGAAGAGGTTCTTGTTCAAATCTTGGATAAAAAAGAACATATTCTACGCTCCAAGGTTATACCTCAAGTCAAAGTTTTATGGAGGAACCACGATGTTGAGGAAATGACCTGGGAGTTAGAATCTGAAATAAAATCAAGGTATCCTTACCTCTTCGACATAACAGGTACGTACCCTAATTTCGAGGGCGAAATTTCATAAGAAAGGGAGATTGTAAGACCCCAACTTTTATGAATAAAGATGAATTTTCTGTAATTATCATTTTTCAATATTATGGAATGAATTTGATATAATGTTATAGTTGTGGGTAATATTTAGAAATTTTGCAAAGTACGCAAGTTTTTATAATATTCGATTGGTGGGGAATATTTAGATGCGATGGCACAATCATTGGTGGACCCCACAATGGAATTATTGTCGGATCGAGAAAATGACAAAATATTTTTATGAAAATAACGGCGGAAGTTTACCATTAAGCTGTTGAAATACTCGATTGTTAAAGTATAGGAATCTGGCGTGGTTGCATAGTAGCACACGGTATTGATTATTGATGCTTACGTGAGAAGTCACTCAATTTTGTTCAATTATTGCTTCAGTAATTGTTGCATAGTATCTCACGTTAATTGATTCAATTATTGTTGATATTTTATAATTGAGATGATGAAGTTATTAATATTATTATTTGCAATATTAACGATGTCTAGAAGATCTGCCAAGGAGAGGTTTGGTCACCTAATTGCGCGCCAATAGGGAGAAATCCTTATTAGAAAGCGCCCTCTTTCCTGGGAATGACCTGGTCGATTAATAGTGTGAATAATAATAATGATGATGAAGTTTTGTTTTATTAGTATTATTAATGTAATAAAACGGAAAAATTTTTTATATAAAACAAAATACTTTTATAAAGTTATTCGTTTTATTAAGCAAATAGTAAAATCTTTTTATATAAAACAGAATACTTTTATAAAGTTATCTATTTTATTAGATAATAATTAGAATATATTATATTTTATTATGCATAGTTTTTGCATAGTAAAATCTTTTTAAAAGTTATTCGTTTTATTAGATTATAAATAGAATATATTATATTTTATTGTAAACCAATCTGGACCGTCCGTTTAAAGTAAATCGATCTGGACCGTTCATGGATTGGTTACTATTCAGTCCATTCTTCTATAAATAAAAGCTCATTCCTTCATTATTTCTTACGAATTCACTGAAACTCTAGAGAGAGAAACTGTAGAGAGAATTATTCTTCTATCTTAAGCGTATTTCTTTAGCGTTTAAGAAAGCTTTGAGCGTAGTGCAAGTTTCTTCAAGTATATCCCCGCCCTACCGTCGGAGTACTCTTCTTTATAAGGTAAGGGTATTTTTTTTCATATTCATGAAGAGAACTTCTGTTATTCCATTCTTTATTATTCTGTTGGAATAACTTTTGACATGATCTGTGAGTAACCCTATACTTGGTGATCTCTCATTTGTTATTCCATTCGTTATTATTATGTTGGAACATCCACATGCAGTGCATTTTACGGTGGGACCTAGTTCCGTCTTTATTATTCATTGGAATATCACATGTCATGCGTTTTACGACTTGGGACTGGTTCCGTTATTTATTATTCATTGGAATAACTTGTCTCATGCTGAAGCACCGCATGCATGGTGATTTCGTTGTTATTCCATTCTTTATTATTACATTGGAATATCACCGCCTAATGCATTATTACCTTTGACACGGTTACATTATTTATTATTTCGTTGGAATAACTCATCTATGCGAAATACCGCATGCATGGTGATTTCTTTTGTTATTCCATTCTTTATTATACTCACTTGGTTAAAGTTTTGACTTCTATACTCCATGAAATTAGTGGAATATCCTTTATATTTGCTCTTCATCCAGTATCTTTTCATGGAAATATTATTCTGAGCAATCTTAAATTTTACTCTACAAAGAAGTATCATGTTAGAAATTTGGACGTTATTAGTTCCTGAATAAATTAATTCTTGAACTTGTTTTATTGAATTCTTATATCATTGTCATCATCCTCATGTTTATATTTTGTTGAAAGTCATCGTGGCACATGGTGCATAGATGGACTTGGTATGATTATGACCAGGGATTATTTGGTGTAATCATGACCGTAATGTTACAAATGATGTGATAAAGTCCTCATTGGCCCGTAGTGCATTGATGGACAGTTGTTGGCATGATCATGACCATTGATGAATACACGAATATCCTTGGCCCGTAGTGCATGGATAATTTGTGGTTGTATCCTTGGCAGTGGTGCAGGGATGAGGTAGATTATTTATTAAGCTGAGTCACAGCGATAAAAGTAATGAAACCTTTTAAATCATAAAAGATAGTAGATTTTATTCTCTATTTGACTCTTTTAATGGATTGTATGTTCCACTGCAGTTAAACTTGATGTCTATTGTATTTTATCAGTTTAACACTGTTGAAGACTAATGATAATTTATTCTGCATTATCTTAGTCATAATATTTCTTACTGGGCTAGTTGAGTTCACCCTTTCTTTCACTGTTCTTTCAAGAAATGAGAACGTAGCCGGGACTAGTCGGGGAACGGAGTGACGGTCCAGATGATAGTATTAGTAGTCCTCACTATTCTGTTAAATAGTGTGTTAATAAATGTAATGAGGACTTATTCTGAGAGTGGATATTGTCTAGAAGACAATGTTTGTATTAAAACTCACAGCTCTCTTGTTGTATATTTAAGATTGTACTTGTATTATGTACCATGTATTTGGCGACTCAGAATAGGTGATGTATACCTATTTTGGGGGCGTCACATAATTCATGTGACTTAATAGTATAATCATGTGAAAAAACTAATTATAGTATAGTACCTTCATCTATACCTCCATTTTTAATTTAGTCATGCAAGTATTATCAATCTTTCTCCAACTCCCCTAATAGTAAATCATGTGAATCAATAGTACACACATATGAACACATAGTTATAAGCATGTGAATTAATAGCAATTAATTGCTCATTTATCCGGTGAATTAACCGATTGGTCAATATAACCTCCAGACATCAATTATTATCGAAATAAATATCGATTTCCACTAACACTAATAATTCTCACATGATGGAACTATCAATTTCATCTTTAATCAACACGAAATTATTCATAATTAATATTATAACTCTTAATATTTAACAACCAGGTCGTTCCCAGGAAAGAGGGGGCTTTCTGATAAGGATTTCTCCTTATTGCCGCACAATTAGGTGACCAAACCTCTCCTTGACAGAACTTCTAGACATCATCAATATTGCAAATAATAATATGAATAACTTTGTCGTCTCAATTATTGATTTAATAATATAAAATATTGATACTGTGACAATAATTGAAACAATAATATGAGAGATATGATGCAACAATTACTGTAGCCATAATTGAGTATAACTGAGTGACTTCTTACGTAAGCATCAATAATCAATACCGTGTGCTACTATTCAACCACGCGTATTATTATACTTTTACTACCAGGTAGTTCAACAGTTTTAATGGTAACACTTTCGCCGTTATTTTTATAAAATGATAATTCTATCATTTTTTAACTACGACACTACTTTCATTATGGGGTCCACCAATGATTGTGTCGTCGTACGGATATTCCCGACAAAAAGAATATTCCACGACACAACGAATATTTTATATCAACTTGCTTACTTTGCAAAATTTTCAAATATCACCCTTAACTTTAACCTTTTATCAATTTAACCATTTACGAAATAAAATAATAGTTATAAAAAAATTGAATACTTTCATTTCATAAAATTCGGGGTCTTACAAGTATTGCAAGTTGTGGAAGCCCAAAGTAGGCTACATGAACTGTTCTTCATTTATGGGTAACCCAGAAAATGAAGAACAACTCTAACAGCTACTTTGAAGGCTTAGATCTCGTTTGTTTTTATGTTGTTTGATCATGTTTGTTGTTGGATCTTGTAGTCTAGCATTGGTACTACAATATCTGACCACCAACATGCCCAGAAACACACTATACACAGATTAATTGATTGTCAAACATGGTCCCTCGTTCACTGTCCATAAAGATCTGGGTTTCATCAAGAACATGTAGAACACCTATAGCGACAGTTCTATCGCTATAGGCAGTCTTTAGCGACACTTTATTTATAAAATTATTATTTTTATTAAATAATTAAACAAAATTAGTTTTTAATTATTAAAAATACATAATAAATTACAAAAAAAATATTTTAAAGCTTAAATATTAGTTTTAATAATTTTAAATATATTTCATTAATATTTAATATTTTTGGAATATTAATGGTATTTAATTTATTTAATTATAATATTAAATAAATTATTTAAAAATAATTTTAATACATGAAAAATCATTTAAAAATATATTATGGTGTAAGAAAATATTTTAATTTATTTTCAATGACTTTTAATATTAGGTGATGAATTTCATTAATTAATTAATATTAATTGTAATTAATTCATTTAATAAATATATTAAATAAATTATGGAAAAATAGAATTAATGATTTAAAAATAATATAAAAAATTATTTAAGTGTTATAAAATATTTGAAGTTATAAAATATAACTTTTAATATTTAAAGTTATATTTCATTAATAATTTAATATTAATGATATTAGACTTATTTATTAATTATATTAAATAAATAGTTTAAAAATGATTTTATTGATTTAAAAATCATTTAAAAGGGATATAAATGGATTAAAATATTTTAAGTTATAATTAATGACTTTTAATATTTGGATAAATAATACATTAATATTTCAATATTAATAGTAATTATTTAAAAATGATTTTAATTGTTTTGAAAATCATTTAAAGGTAATATAAATGTTTTAAAAATATTTTTAGTTATTTTAAATAACTTAATATTTTGGCAATGGTTTCATTAATAGTTTAATGTTAATTAAATATTAATGATAATGAAATTTCTTAATAATTAAATCATTTTAATAATGATTAGGTGTTTCAAAAATTATGATAAATTGTAATAATTATTTAAAATTATTATAAGGCCATGAAAAAAATAATATGGTGATATATAAGTTATCTAAATGGATATTGAACTCATCAGTATAGAGTCTTAGACTCGATAATTACTTGATAAAGTTTGTCGACATTTACATAAGCATTATTTTTAAATTGATACGGACTTAGATAAAGTTGACTTGATAAGTGTTTATTTGTGATTCAATGGTTGTTAAACATATGTGACAATGTGATTAGTGTGAGAACCCAAATTTTATGAATAAAGATTTAAATTTTTTGAAATATTTTTTTGGAATATTATGGTGTGGATTTTATATAATGTTATCGTTGTGGGTAATATTTATAAATTTTGCAAAGTAAGCAAGTGGTTATATAATATTCAATTGGTCGGGAAATATTTATTTTAACAGGGAATATTCGTATGATGGCACAATCATTGGTGGACCCCACAACGGAAGTATTGTCGTAGTAAGAAAATGACAGAATTATCATTTTATAAAAATAAAGACGAAAGTGTTACCGTTAAAACTGTTGAACTACCTGGTAGTAAAGAAATGCGATGTCGCGCGTGGTTGCGTACAAGAGCACACCGGTATTGGTTATTGATGCTTACGTGAGAAGTCACTCAATTATTGTCACAGTATCATCTGCATAATATGATATATTATTAAATCAATAATTGAGACGACAAAGTTATTCATATTATTAAATTACAATATTTACAACGTCTAGAAGTTCTGTCAAGGAGAGGTTTGGTCACCTAATTGCGCACCAATAAGGAGAAATCCTTATCGGAAAGCCCCCTCATTCTTGGGAACGACCTGGTTGTTAAATATTGTGAGTTATAATATTAATGATGAATAAGTTCGTGTTGATTAAAGATGAAGTTGATAGTTCCATTGTGTTGAGATTATTAGTGTTAGTGAAAATCAATATTTATTTCGATAATAATTGATGTTTGGAAGTTATATTGACCAATCAGGTAATTAATTAGAATAATGAGCAATTAATTGCTATTAATTCACATGCTTATGACTATGTGTTCACATGTGTGTACTATTGATCGGGGAATATCCATACGACGGCACAATCATTGGTGGACCCCACAACGGAAGTATTGTAGTAGTTAGAAAATGACAGAATTATCATTTTATAAAAATGACGGCGAAAGTTTTACCGTTAAAACTGTTAAACTACCCGGTAGTAGAAATGCACAAGAATAATCGTGTGGTTGCATAGTAGTTACACTGCGGTATTGATTATTGATTCTTACGTAAGAAGTCACTCGGTTATACTCAATTATCGCTGCTACGATAATTGCTTGCATCATATCTCTCATATTATTGATTCAAATATTATCACAAAGTATCATCGTATAATATGTTATATTATTAAATCAATAATTGAGACGAAAGTTCAGATTGAAAGATGAAAGTATTTGAAAGTAGTATGCACAAGCCAATCATGTTTGATGATAAAGCATATACTTTGTAACAATCTTATTCATTTATTAATAAAAAGTATTAATTTATTAAAGGCTTTTAATTATCTACATGATCTTTGTTTTATAATATGTGATAAACCCATAGTTTTAAGCAATGCTTTTTTAGAATAATGATGATGATCATTCTAATGAGATCTAAATTCTTAGAAAGCTTAAAACTAAAATAGTTCCCAATCATTGGATTACTAAATTGGGGATTAGTGAATCCGGATAGATTGGTACATCGTTGCTTGCTCATTGGATGAGGATGATTGATCTCATGATCATTTTTGTGTGGAGACACTAAAGCAAGTATGTAGGTGCTTATTAGAGAATAAGTTCACTTTGAGCATTGGCTCGCTAAGGAATACCTAATGGAGTTTTATTTGCTGTCATATAGGAATTCTGTAGTGATGATAGTAGTACAAGTAATCCTTGGACTTGAGATCATCATAGTATCTTGTGTATGATGAGTTATACTTTGACTTATTCCTTAAGACCCTTAGGGTATATCAAAGGGTATGCTTGGGTATAATAAGTTGTACATGGAGATAATGTATGATCGATAAAGAATCTACCACTTCTAATAAAAAAGAGAAATGTCTATGTGATTCGATAAATGACAACCCGGTGAGTCCTTGGCAAGGCGAGAATGAAATTAGAAAGGAGTTTCTAATTTGCATTATTTGGAGTTGTGCATTTAAGGATCGAAATACATATAATTAAATAAAATAAGACTTGTGATAATTCCATGTCTTATATTTAATTGGGACATTGTATGGTGGAAGGATTGAATTATGCGGTAACTATTTACTCAAAGGTTCTTTAATGATTAATGTTGAAATCTATATTATACGGAAAAAGTCGTTGATCATTAGGGAGGCTTATCCTATTGTAGAATAAATATTATTTATTTAAATAAATTAATTGTTTAATTTATTTATTTAAATAAGATTAGAATTGTTCTAATTGATTTATTCAATAGGTTTAATATGGAGAACCTAAAGGGTCACACCATAAAAGGAAGAATAATTATTTAAGAAGTTAATGGCATAATCGTAATAATATGTTATGTATATTTAATTTAATCTATGGTGATAGAATAAATTAAATAGCTTAATATTATTATTTAATATTTTAGAAATATTAAATATAAATTAATAAGAGAGTCTTATTAATATTATTACAATTATTATTATTTTAATTTCTAAAAGAGTTTAGGAATTAATTTAATATAAGTACTCTCATTTATTCCTAATAAGATTAGGAGGTTAAATTAATTAAAAGAGTTTAATTAATTATCCCTAATAAGATTAGGGAGCTTAATTAATTAAAAGAATTTAATTAATTAAATAAAACCCAATTCCTTAATTGTTAAGGTGGGTTGCCCACATCTATAAATAAGAGAGTCTTATTATGGGTGGGGGGTTGTTGAATTTTTTACAACGTAATAATTCCAATTGTTGGAGAGTACACCTTTTCTATAGAGATAGAAAAACTAGGGTTTAGCCAACCACCCTTCTTCTTGAATTTTATTCTTCCTTGGTGGATCACCTCTAGAGGCCAAACACATGGGTGGCTAACGTTGATCGAAGGAAGGAACCAAACCCGGTGGATTCAAGATTGAGCGAAAGGATTTGGAGGTGAACTTGTACGAGGAAGCTCGATCTTGGTATGATTTTTTATTCTTTATCTTTTTCGTTTAATTAATAATTGTGCATAAAGGATGATCCGGGTTATATGGTTTGTAAATTTTTAAACTCGATTTTTACACGCTTAGCATTATTTTGCAATTTGATTGCGTTCAAGAATATTACAAACCTAACGGTGGCATCGAGAGCCAAACCTTTATGCAAATTATTAATTGTTTTAATTTGATATGTATATTGATATGTGTTTAGAACAATTTAATTGGGCATAATTTTATTATATAAAATTTAAAAAAAAAAAAAAATGCTTTTTTTTTTTTTTTAAAATAAAAAAAAGAAGCATGAAGTCGAACGAAAATCAATTTAATTGACCACCAAAGACGAAATAAAGAAGGATGATTAATCATTAGCAATCATTACATGAAACATGATAATCTAATGATTATACACCAAAGAATACGAAATCAAGGATGTGATTAATCATTAACAATCATTACATGAAACATGATAATCTAATGATTATACACCAACATTTACGAAATCAAGGACAGATTAATCATTAGCAATCATTACATATAATCATGATCAAACACACGCATACGGAAATCAAGTGTGCACGGAAATCAAGGAAGATTAGCTAATGAATGGATATGATTGGATGATTGGCTAATGATTATCTAATGATTATATATATATATATATATATATATATATATATATATATATATATATATATATATATATATATATATATATATATTATTCTTAATTATTTTATAATTAAAATAAAATGTTTATTTTAATTTTAAAATAAAAAGTTTATTTTAATATTAAATAAAAAAAAGTTTATTTTAATTTTAAAATTGAATATATATATATATATATATAATTATTTTAATCTTAAAATAAAAGTTTATTTTAATTTTAAAATAAAGGTTTATTTTAATCTTAAAAAAAAAAAAAAGTTTATTTTTAATTTTAAAATTAGAATTTCATTTAACTAATTAGAGTTGGAATTGGATTCCATAATAACTAATTGGAGTTGAAATTGGATTTTATATTTTCCTAAAATAAAGGAGTTTATTTGTGAATAGGAAAGAGAATCCATGTTTCCTTAAATAAAGGAGTTTATTTAAATATGAAATAAGATTTCATATTATTCAAAATAAAGGAGTTTATTTGTGAATAGGAAAGATAATCCGTGTTTCCTTTAATATTTTTTTTTACATGGAATTGGATTCCATAATTAATTAAAATAAAAAGAGTTTATTTTAATTAAAATTTTTTTTTACATAAAATTTTTTTACATGGAATTGGATTCCATAATTAATTAAAATAAAAGAGTTTATTTTAATTAAAGATTTTTTTATATATGGAATTGGATTCCATAATTAATTAAAATAAAGGAGTTTATTTTGATTAAAATTTTGATTAAAATAAAATAGTTTATTTTATTCAAAATTGGATAAATTAAAATAAAATAGTTTTATTTTGATTTAAATTTGGATTAAAATAAAGGAGTTTATTTTGATTCAAAATTAGATTTTATACTAACTAAATTTGCCCATTAAATGATATCAATATATATATTAAATGTTTATTATTCATAAGATGAATGTTATTTATTGATGCATATGGTGATGTGTATGATAATAAATGGGATTGATTATGGACTATTGACCCGATATGATTGGATTTTATTTTAGTTGGATGCATGAATGTATGGGTTTTATTAAATGGGAATTCTGCGTACCTCGTCTTCTCTAATTTTTCTTAATGTAAATTCTATCTCCTCCTATGTACTTCCCCTTGACTGCTGATCAAGGTTTCTATTTATTTTAAAATAGTTATGTAATAGGAATAGTTAGAATTAATTTTTGAAGAATTAGAGATCGAAAGGAGCAAGAGCGCTTGAAGACCCGTTTGTAATGGAGCAGGGTTTAAATGTAATAGTTATATTTAAATATTATTTTTTGCACCCTAGGGTTTGACCTTTTGGTTCACTTGGTGGCTCTAGTGAACCAAACTAGAATAAAAGTCCATAATCAATCCGGGTAGAATATAGTATTCTATATGTGCATGCTTATACTATATATATTATATATTATGCAAACATGCTTCGCATGTTTATTAATATGACGCGTATTTTATATATATATATGCATAAATAAATGGCGCTAAACAAGATGAGACAAATTAATAACAAACCCTCAATTTTTATATTAAGTCCTAAAGCGTTCAAAGATATTTGGAATATCGAGCGTAAGCCTTCTAGCATGATAAAATTAATAGAGTATTAAATATTTAATATGAGTTTGTTGTGTCACCACAAGGCAAGTATTAAGTATTTAAGATGTTAATTTATCACATTTGATGCTTATAAAGAAAATTGAACAATATTGTTTTGTTGTGTCACCACAAGGATGATATTTTTCTTTTTTGAATATATGGAGTGCTAGGTCGGACTTAACTTGGATAATTTTGATTCGGATGTGCCACCACTTGATCAAAATAATCTAAGAGGCAAAAGAAAAGGAGTTGCATAGTTGATGTAATTGACAAAAGTTGTCTACCTATTTATTTATATATAGTTTGTTGTGTCACCACAAGGCTATATACATTTGAAATGGGATCCTTATTCTCACTAGCAAATCTTTAATTAGATTTTGCAGAACTATATAAGTGATGGTAATATAGTTTGAAGAAAATAGTGGGAGATACCAATTTAAAACAAGACCTAAATTATTTTGGTAATTAATAAAAGAATGTATGTTAAAATGTTGTTAATTACAAATTCATTTCTGAGAATTTTACAATGTCTAAAATTACTATCCTTTGCGAAGCATATTAGATGCTAAATTAACCGGGGCCGAATTAAGCGGATTGGTTAAGGAATTTGAGAATAGTTCTCATGGTGAAAAGCTATCTTATATGTCATATCGCCTATCCACCGCAATGGTTGCGAACAATGCCTCGAGGAAGAGATTGCTACTTTTAGAAAGTGGCAAGATGATGCCTGATTGGCTCGATGCATCATGCTCGCATCCATGAGTAATGAGCTTGACGTCGGCATGAAACTATGGATGCTTCTACTATATTCACGCACATCAAGTAGTTGATGGTGAGGAAAGTGGGACCGATAGATATCGGATATCTAAGGAGCTCTTTAGATCTAGAATGGCCGATGGCACTATAATGCAGACAAAAAGTTCTTAACATAATCAATTTGATTGATCAATTAGGACAACTGGTTTTGTCATGGATGGAGAGTTGAGCCAAGATTTGATCTTGCACTCACTCCGGACTCCTTTCACAATTGTTGTGAATTTTTCATATGAACAAGCTAGATATCGCCTCATTTGATTTGCTTAACATATTGAAAAATGTTGAGAGTCACTTTCAACCAAGAAAGATCAAGTCTTCTTGGTAGGGGCCAAAGGATCTTACGAAAAGAAGAGCGATTCAAAGAAGGTATATAGAAAGGCAAAAACAAAGGATAATAAGAACAAAAGCGTCACGGATAGCAAAGGAGTTTGCTTCCCTTTGCAATAAGCACGGACCTTTGGAAAGAAAGCTGCGAGAAGCATCTTGCGAGAGGCTAACCAAAAGAAGCTTAGTGAAGTTTTGGTTACAAATCTGATTTTTGTTCATGATTGAAATAAATTTTCTTTAAGTCGAGGTTCTACTTGGGTATTGGATACAGAGCTTTGGTTATCATAAATATAGATTTATGAAGGACCAAGCGAAGTAGAAAGTTAAACAAATATAAGTAATCTATGTGTGGGAAATGAAGCAAAGGTTGCAACATTAGCCATAGAAACTTATAGTTTAGCAATGCCTACGGGCAAATCTATTAAGTCGATAAGTTGTTATTGTATTCGATTCTTGTTAAAAATATTATTTCCATTTTATTGTTGGACAATGAAATCTTTGGTATTATAATTAAGAACAATTGTTGTTTATTTATAATAATAATGTTTTGTATAGAAGCTGGAATATTACTTAATAAATTTTGTATACTTGACTTACATGAAAATAATTTTGCATATTGAACAAATTAGTATAAGAAAAGGAGATGATCATTCAAAGAGTTGAATGTATGTATTTGTTGAAATACAAGTGTGAATTATTTGAAAGGTTCAAAGAATTGAAGTGAAACAAATTGACAAAGTATTAAGATTCTTTGATTAGATCAAGGAATAAATACTTGTGCAATAAGTTTCTAGATCATCTCAAATGGTTTTCTCATAATGGACACATCATCGATGTAATAATTGATTGATGTATACGAATGAAAAATCGTACCTTGTTGGACATAGTGCGGTCCATAATGATTTTTCTGAGACATTTCGAGTATCCTTACGGGATAATGTCCTAGAAATGGTGCATATCTCTACGAAAATGGTAACCTCAAAATCCGGCCCCAAGACTCCATAAAAGTTATGGACGGGGAGGATTCTAATCTTAAGTATGTTAAGATAAGGGTTGTCAACTTATGTGAAAAGGTTTCAAAAGGATAAGCTTGGGACAAGATTTGACAAGTGTCGATTTGTGGGACATCCTAAAGTAAGTTTAGGGTATATGTTCTATAATTCTACTTAGCAAAAGGTGTTTGTTTCTGAAAAACGTTTTTGCCTTCTAAGATAAAGGTGTTTATCATTAAAAGGGGCTAGTGGGAGGATAATAGATCTTGAAGAGTTCAAGAACCACAAAACACTATAAGTCAAATAAGAGGAACACTATAGATAGACCTATTGTACCACAACCAAGATAATCGTAAATGCGGAATAGTACAGAAGATACCTAGGAGGTATGGATTCATCATGGATGATGATGATGAGGTACACATCATAGAAGATGATGATCGAGTTACATTCGATGAGGTAAGACTTCTAGTGTGTACAAAAGGGTCGGTGGGGCGTCGTGAAATTTCTAGTATTATATGTTGATATACTACGGATAAGGAATGACATACCAATGCTACAATCGGTAAAGATAAAGTTGTCTAAACATTCCTCCATGAATGATTTGGAAGAGTATCTTAATTGGGGATAAAATCTATATAGATAGATTTAAGAGGATGCTCGACTTAAACCAAGAGCAATATATTCATTTGATGCTAAAGTTGTTTAGCATGGCAAACTCAAGAGATGTCTCATGTTGATGAGCTATGGAGTGTATCTCTCTTAATAGTCCCCACAGACTCACGAAAAGAGAGGTCGCATGAGTGACAATCATGTATGCAATGAAATGTACGAGACCTGATGTTGATCAGTCATATTATGGAGAAGTTCACTATGAGTCGGTGAAAAACATCTTAAAGTGCTTAGCTTAGGCACTAAGGATGTGATCATATTCATGGTGGGTCTTAATTAAAACTAGAGGGCTAATGAGGACTCAAGTTTTCAAAGCAGATCAAGACGACAGAAAAATCCACTTTAAGGTAAAGAGTTACCTTGAGCGGTGGTGCAGTGAATTGGAAAGGTTCCAAACGACAAAAAAAGTTCTTTGGTTTAGTGATAAAGACAAAGTATATAGCTATAAATGAAGCTGCTGAGTTGATTGTTTGGATTAAAAGTTCATTCTGAGAACTAGGAATAGTTCTAAGTCTCATCTTGGATCTAAACATGTGTTGTGGCACTTTCATTTGATTATTAGAATCATTGAAGATGAAATCACTATAGAGATAGTGGACTCTCATGAACAACATTACATATCCATTAACTAAAGCTTATCCAACGGCGGGATAATCGTCACTTAGAGAAGAAGAGTATGAGATACCATGACGATTGGCTTTAGTGCAAGTGGGAGATTGAAAGTAGTATGCACACAAGCCGATCATGTTTGATGATAAAGCATATACTTTGTAACAATCTTATTCATTTATTAATAAAAAGTATTAATTTATTAAAGGCTTTTAATTATCTACATGATCTTTGTTTTATAATATGTGATAAACCCATAGTTTTAAGCAATGCTTTTAGAATAATGATGATGATCATTCTAATGAGATCTAAATTCTTAGAAAGCTTAAAACTAAAATAGTTCCCAATCATTGGATTACTAAATTTGGGATTAGTGAATCCAGGATAGATTGGTACATCGTTGCTTGCTCATTGGATGAGGATGATTGATCTCATGATCATTTGTGTGGAGACACTAAAGCAAGTATGTAGGTGCTTATTAGAGAATAAGTTCCTTTGAGCATTGGCTCGCTAAGGAATACCTAATGGAGTTTTATTTGCTGTCGATAGGAATTTCTGTAGTGATAGTAGTACAAGTAATCCTTGGACTTGAGATCATCATAGTATCTTGTGTATGATGAGTTATACTTTGACTTATTCCTTAAGACCCTTAGGGTATATCAAAGGGTATGCTTGGGTATAATAAGTTATACATGGAGATAATGTATGATCGATAAAGAATCTACCACTTCTAATAAAAGAAGAGAAATGTCTATGTGATTCGATAAATGACAACCCAGTAGTCCTTGGCGGCGAGAATGAAATTAGAAAGGAGTTTCTAATTTGCATTATTTGGAGTTGTGCATTTAAGGATCGAAATACATATAATTAAATAAAATAAGACTTGTGATAATTCCATGTCTTATATTTAATTGGGACATTGTATGGTGGAAGGATTGAATTATGCGGTAACTATTTACTGAAAGGTTCTTTAATGATTAATGTTGAAATCTATATTATCTGGAAAGTCGTTGATCGATATTGGGGAGGCTTATCCTATTGTAGAATAAATATTATTTATTTAAATAAATTAATTGTTTAATTTATTTATTTAAATAAGATTAGAATTGTTCTAATTGATTTATTCACAAATAGGTTTAATATGGAGAACCTAAAGGGTCACACCATAAAAGGAAGAATAATTATTTAAGAAGTTAATGGCATAATCGTAATAATATGTTATGTATATTTAATTTAATCTATGGTGATAGAATAAATTAAATAGCTTAATATTATTATTTAATATTTTAGAAATATTAAATATAAATTAATAAGAGAGTCTTATTAATATTATTACAATTATTATTATTTTAATTTCTAAAAGAGTTTAGGAATTAATTTAATATAAGTACTCTCATTTATTCCTAATAAGATTAGGAGGTTAAATTAATTAAAGAGTTTAATTAATTATCCCTAATAAGATTAGGGAGCTTAATTAATTAAAAGAATTTAATTAATTAAATAAAACCCAATTCCTTAATTGTTAAGGTGGGTTGCCCACATCTATTAATAAGAGGAGTCTTATTATGGGTGGGGGGTTGTTGACTTTTAAACAGCGACATAATTCCAATTGTTGGGAGAGTACACCTTTTCTATGGAGATAGAAAACTAGGGTTTAGCCAACCACCCTTCTTCTTGAATTTTATTCTTCCTTGGTGGATCACCTCTAGAGGCCAAACATTTGGGTGGCTAACGTTGATCAAAGGAAGGAACCAAACCGGTGGATTCAAGATTGAGCGAAAAGGATTTGGAGGTGAACTTGTACACGAGGAAGCTCGATCTTCAAGGGTATGATTTATTCTTTATCTTTTCGTTTAATTAATAATTGTGCATAAAGGATGATCCGAGTTTATGGTTTGTAAATTTTTTAAACTCTGATTTTTACACGCTTCCGCATTATTTTGCAATTTGATTACGTTCAAGAATATTACAAACCTAACACTATTGTGTTGGAATTATTAGTGTTAGTGAAAATCGACATATATTTCGATAATAATTGATGTCTGGATTTTATATTGACCAATCGGGTAATTAATCGGATAAATGAGCAATTAATTGCTATTAATTCACATGATTATAACTATTTTTTCAAATGTGTGTACTATTGATTCACATTCATTTACTATTAGGGGAGTTGGTGCAAGATTGATAATACTTGCATGACTAAGTTAAAAATGGAGGTATAGATGGAGGTACTATACTGTAATTCATATTTTCACATGTTTAGAACTATTGAGTCACATGAGTTACTATTGATTCACATGATTTACTATTAGGGGAGGTGGTTCAAGTTTGATAATACTTGCAAGACTAAATTAAAAATGAAGAAAAAGAGGAAGGTATTATGTAAGACCCCAACTTATTATTAATGAAATTTAATTTTCTCTATTTATTATTTTGAAATAGTAAGGGTTGATGTGATTAATGTGGATAGTTAGGGGTAAAAATCATAAATATTTCAAAATAAGCAAGTGGTTATAAAATATTCATTGTTGTCGGGAATATTCGTTTTGGTCGTGGAATATTAAATCTTTGTCGGGGAATATTAAATGCGAGTAGCGACCATGTGTGGGGCCCATAATGTGAAAGCGATTGGATGAAGAAAGCACAAATATAAGTTGTTTAAAAATAACGGTGTAGTTGTTATGCTAATTATCTTTGTAAAAAATACTAAATTGGTTAAAATACGGTAGCATTACGGTATTGCACCAATTATTGATTCTTACGTAAGAAGGCACTACTCAATAATGGTTACGATAATTATTCGATATTTTATTGAGTAAATAATTTTTGCGTTGATATTTTATATTTTTATTGTTTCAATAATTGTCATTACACAAGATTTTTCATTATCGAAGCAATAATTCATATTATCTCGAGTAATATTATTAGATAACATTATTGGCAATGTCTAGAAAGTTACATCTAAGGAGAGGTTTGGTCACCTAATTGCGCGCAAGAAGAAGAAATTCTTATTGGAAAGCCCCCTCTTTCTGAGGGCGCACGGTTGTCGATATTGTGATTACGTAATATTATTTGTGAATAATTAATTATTGATTCATATGATGAGGAAAATATTGATTTTATGTGGATATAGATGGAGAAAATTTTTAATGTGACAATTGTTGAAAATTGAAATTTTATCTTTTTACGATAAAATAATTCATTTAAATATATTATTATATTTTAATAATATAATAATGGTGATATTTTTACAACGAATGTGGGATATATGAGTATCTGAGGAGGAAGAGTATTTTTGTTGCAATAAATGTTTAAAACATGTTAAACATGCTTAGGTGGACCCTATTTATTGATGAAATTTGATTATAACTTTTGTAAAATTGCCCGTTTGTGGATTTTGGTCAATTTCTATTTGGAATTTGGAAAAACTTTCTTCTGTAAAGTTGTAGAGAATTGAATTTCCTATAAAAAACTCATGAGATTTGAATTTTCTGATGAAAGGGCTATTTATTATGAATTATTGAAGTTACGAAGTCTCAAATAATTAATTTTGGAAGTTTAAAATATTTTAATTACAAAAACATTTTTTTGTGTTTGGTTAGCCTCATTAAACACATGCAAGTTGCTGAATTCAGATGGTTCTAGGTGCGTAGAGAATTTGTAATATATATAATATTATTATATTAAATTTTACGCTTTGGTGTTCTAAGCAATTTCTATAAATAGGTGCTTAGGTTAGAATTGAAAATCACACCGTAAGCTGAAGTTTTCTCTCTCTATATTATCGAGCGTATTCTTGTGAGTATTTTGAGTATACTTTGAGTATTGTTAGTTAGAGTGCAAGTTCCTTCAAAGACACTACCCCGGTATTCCAAATTAGAAGTACTTAATCTTTCGAGGTAAGGGATGTTATTTTCTTCTCAAATGATATTATTTCTTCAATATCATTATCTTTGAAATATTAGTTGGAACTTTTTATCAAATTTGGAACTTTTTCATATCGGGGTTACTATTCATGAGTTACTATTCACGAGTACTATTCATGAAGCGTGAAGATGTTTTTGTGGAATTTCTATCTTTTGGTGTTGAGTTCTTATTCGTGATACCAAGACTATTCACGATATCTGACACTATTCATAGAAAAATAAAATTTCTTCTTTTGTCCAAAATATCTATTACGGATACTAGCTTTGATTGTATCCATGTTTTGATCATTCTTGAATTTTACACCACTATGATTATTTTTGAGGTATTTTTGGACGTGGATAAAACAAAGTACTGAATCCTTAATCCTTAATCCTTGTCATTTTGTTTCACTAGATTCGTTTCTTTAAAAATATTTTTCATCATCCTCAGTCTTAAATGATGATATTATTGAATATCTTTGGCCTGTAGTGCAAAGATGAATGATTTCTGAAGAATATCTTTGGTCGTAGTGCAAAGATGAACAAGTGTTTAGATGAACATGACTAACTGATGAATATCTTTGGCCTGTAGTGCAAAGATGAATATTTGATTCCAGATGTATATTGATTGATGTTACAGGGATAAAAGATAGACGATGAACTTTTAAATTCATACATAGAAGATAGTAGTTTGCATTCTCTACTTAACTCTTCTAATGAATTATTATTTCATTGCGAATATTGATTTAAAATTTGTTGTCTATTGTATTCTATTAGATTTTTCCTGTTGAAGACTAACGGTAATTTGTTGTATATTATCTTAGTCATAATATTCTTTCTTGAGCTAGTTGAGCTCACCCTTTTCCTTTTGTTCCATTTTTCTCGTGGAGGCGAGAATATAAGCGAGTATGAAGTGGGGTATGGAATGAAGGTTCTAGAGAGAGTTGTTTAGTAGTCCTCACCATTTTTGTAAAATAATGTATCAATAAATGTGATGAGGATTTATTTGAGTATAGATATTGTCAGAAGATAATATTTGTATTTAAACTCAGCTTGATTTCTTGTTGTAATAATAAAGTTGTAGTTATTTCTGTACCATGTATTGACAACTCAGAATGGGTGATGTATACCTATTTTGAGGGTGTCACATATTATACTGTAATATTTTGAGCCCCAAAATGTGCAATTATTATAGAAGCTCATTCTTCTTTCATTTCTCACCAATTCACTAAAGCTATAGAGAAATTATTATAGAGAGAAATTATAGAGAGAAAGAAGAAGAGAAGTTTGCTACCTCACTATTCCAGTATCCAGTCTTCTTTTGAGGTAAGGGGTATTATTTCTTTCATATTCGTGAAGAGAGCTTCTGCTATTCCATTCTTTATTATTATGTTGGAATAACCTATCTATGCGAAGTACCGCATACATGGTGAAATTCTTCTATTATTCCATTCTTTATTATTATGTTGGAATAACATGTCTATGCGAAGTACCGCATACATGGTGAAATTCTTCTGTTATTCCATTCTTTATTAATATGTTAGAATATCCTGTCTGTGCGGATTACGCATGACCTGGTTCAATTCTTTATTATTCTGTTGGAATATCCTGTCTGTGCATATTACGCATGACCTTGTTCCATTATTTATTATTCTGTTGGAATAACCTGTCGGTGCGGTCTATTGCATGTGTGGTGAATTCTTCTATTATTCGATTCTTTATTATTCTATTGGAATAACCTATCTATGTGGATTACCGCATGCATGGTGAATGATCCTTCGTATTCATTCTTTATTAAATTGAGGAAATGATCTATCTGCGTGGAGTACCGCATGGCGGGTGAAAATTCATTTGCAGTTTCGTATATTCTATTATACTCGTATGAGATATCATTTCTTTTGTTCTCGTCATGGAATATCATTTTCTTTGGTATTTTTTTTACGAGTTACTATTCACAGGTTACTATTCGCCCGGTTACTATTCACTCTAGTATTATTCATTCGGGTATTCGGGGCACTTTTTGTGTCGGAGTACTATTCACGGGTTACTATTCACCCAAATATTATTCACTCGGGTATTTGGGGTACTTTTCATGTTAGGGAACTATTCACGAGGTACTATTCCTGAAGTACTATTCACAGGGTACTATTTACCTGAATAATATATTTCTTTTCTGTCCAAATTATTTTTGGTACACAGATATTATTCTTGAATTTTACTCTACAAAGCAGTATCATGTTGACAATTTGGACGTTATTGATTTCTAGATAAATTAAATTATAAATCCTTAAAATTTATCCTTGAACTTGTTTTATTGAATTATTATGTCATTGTCATCATCATCATGCTTATATTATGATTAAAGTCATCTTTGGCTTATGTGGATAGATGGACTTGGTATGATTATGACCAGGGATTATTCGGTATACTCATGACTATAATGTAATGAATGATGTGGTAAAAGTCCTCATTGGCCTATAGTTCATTGATGGACAATTGTTGATATGATTATGACCAGGTATTATTTGGTATAATCATGACCATTGATGATTACATGAATATCCTTGGCCCATAGTGTAGGGATGATTCGATGATGTGGTTTATTTATTAAGCTGAGTCTCAGCGATAAAGTTGATGAAAAACTTTTTAAATCATAGAAGATAGGAGATTTCGTGCTCTACTTGACTCTTCTAATGGATTGCTTATTTCGCTGCAGTTCTTGATCTAAAACTTGTTGTCTATTGTATTCTATCAGTTGTTATACTGTTGAAGGCTAAGGATAATTTATTCTGCATTATCTTAGTCATAATATTTCTTACTAGGCTAGTTGAGCTCACCCTTTCTTTCATTGTTCTCTTCAGGAAATGAGAATATAGCTGGGACGAGTCAAGGAATGGAGTGATGATCCAGTATAAGTGGCATTAGTAGTCCTCACTATTCTATGGAATAGTGTGATAATAATTGTAATGAGGACTCCATTGAGTATGGATATTGTCTAGATGACAATATTTATATTAAAACTCACAGCCTATGTTTTGTCGTATTTTACACGACTGTTGTATAATTGAGTTGTATTTGAATTTATGTACCACGAATCTGGCGACCCATGATGGGTGATGTATACCTGTTTTGGGGGCATCACAATTAGGTTATGTGCTGACTACAAATAGCAGTACAGTATGATACGATATGTTATTCTAATCGGATAAATTATCTTATTAATGATAGGGGTTGATATAAAAGATAAAACTAAGTTGCATAACTTTAAGCAGCAGATCAGATAAGTATCTAACCCTTTGCATTTACTTTATGCAATGGACATGCGTAAGATAATATATGAATTATTCTTTTTCATTGTTCAAATATTTGAACCTTTGTATATACTTATGCAATGATTATGTATAAGTTATTAAATTATAATTTGTTGTACAAGTTCCTTAATTATGTTATTTTAGATCAAGATATTTATTCTGTTCGTTAATTTCCAAACATGGTTATACAAGTGTCCTAACTTGAATAATCACTATATTTTATCACATGTTGATACATACTTATCGGTGTCCAGTATGTATACGTTGAATTAAAAGTCGTCTAAGCTATTTGATCCGGCTAGACACAAACTTAAAATTGTTGTTGGAGAAGATAAAACTTTATTGTTATCCAACCAAATTATTTTGGTTCGGATTCTAGACTGGTATGAACATCCCAAATATGGGAAACTTTTATGCGCCTAAGGCGGATATGCTTGACAAAAATATCATCCTTGTATGTAGTATTGATCAATACAGGGCATAACGGGCTGATCACCCCTATGCCCGTAAGTTATGACGGTTTACAAATGATGTTCTGTTTAACCTTTTTGAAAATAGAAAATAATGTTCATAGTCTGTCGATTGATTCTCATTTATAGTCAGTACGTAGTTTCAAAAATTTGTTATGGAAATGATATGTTGTTATTATTGGTTCAGCTTACTTCACAAGTGTTGATTCATTATTGAAGTGTCATTCAAAGAAAACATTTAATCCTTTCAGCTAACAATTATTGTTGCTATTACTTTCTGGGCACTCAAATGCTCATCCTTGCTTAATTTAAATGTTTTTAGCTAAGTGTGAACAACTAGAAGGCTCTGCCAAGAACAAGGGAAAAGGGAAAGTTGCTGAATGAATGTTTATACTATCTTATGTAATAACTAGACTTTATTAGGATAATGATGATATATATTAATTATCATGTAATGAATGTTTAAAGGTTGCGTACTTGGGATTTGAAGACTCTGATAATATATAAATTAAATTTGATAATCTATATTATTGTTATTATTATTAGTATTATTTCGCTCATAGAAATGGTATCGTGAAGCACCGAGTTCGGGTTTCGAGTACCTAAATTTGGGGGCGTTACATCATGGTATCAGATCTATAAGCATAAATTTGCGAAGAGCCCCGAGCCTCTCGTTGGTGACTTCCTTGTGTGGAATGCACCGAAGCCAGACTCTCCGTAGGTGACGCTGATTCAGTCGGTGGCAAGCTGTTAGGTACCCTTGTAAGGTGCTATGGTTGGAAGCACCATGAAAGTTACGTCATGGTATCAGAACTATAGGATTAGAAACCTTAGGTGGGATAGACCTTAGGCTATAACCTTAGGACAGAGGGAAACGTTAAAAATATAAATAACTCATATAGACTTTAAAAAGAGATGAATCGGATAAAATCATCGTCGAACAAACTAAAAGATAACTTTTATAAAACTAATATTTGTTGTGTGTATATATTATATGCTAATCAGGATAATTTATGTGTGTAGATGTCAGGTGAAAAAGGATTAGAATACCCTCGGACCGTAAAGAATGAGCCGATATCAAAGCAAATTGCTAAAATAGAGGCTCAAGTGAAAAGAAACCTCGATGAGGTGGTTATTGTGGAAAACTTAGTACCAGATCCGGAAATGGTGGAACTGACAAATAGTGATTCAGACACTAAAGTTGGAGCTGATCAAGCATCAACCGAACTGCAGAATCTGCGAGACCAGGTTTCCTCATTGGAAAAGCTTGAAAGTAGTATGCACACAAGCCAATCATGTTTGATGATAAAGCATATACTTTGTAACAATCTTATTCATTTATTAATAAAAAGTATTAATTTATTAAAGGCTTTTAATTATCTACATGATGCTGTTTTATAATATGTGATAAACCCATAGTTTTAAGCAATGCTTTTAGAATAATGATGATGATCATTCTAATGAGATCTAAATTCTTAGAAAGCTTAAAACTAAAATAGTTCCCAATCATTGGATTACTAAATTGGGGATTAGTGAATCCGGATAGATTGGTACATCGTTGCTTGCTCATTGGATGAGGATGATTGATCTCATGATCATTTTGTGTGGAGACACTAAAAGCAGTATGTAGGTGCTTATTAGAGAATAAGTTCTTTGAGCATTGGCTCGCTAAGGAATACCTAATGGAGTTTTATTTGCTGTCGATAGGAATTCCAGTAGTGATAGTAGTCAAGTGATCCTTGGACTTGAGATCATCATAGTATCTTGTGTATGATGAGTTATACTTTGACTTATTCCTTAAGACCCTTAGGGTATATCAAAGGGTATGCTTGGGTATAATAAGTTGTACATGGAGATAATGTATGATCAATAAAGAATCTACCACTTCTAATAAAAAAGAGAAATGTCTATGTGATTGATAAATGACAACCCGGTAGTCCTTGGTTAGCGAGAATGAAATTAGAAAGGAGTTTCTAATTTGCATTATTTGGAGTAATGCATTTAAGGATCGAAATACATATAATTAAATAAAATAAGACTTGACAAGTAATTCCATGTCTTATATTTAATTGGGACATTGTATGGTGGAAGGATTGAATTATGCGGTAACTATTTACTCAAAGGTTCTTTTATGATTAATGTTGAAATCTATATTATACGGAAAGTCGTTGATCATTGGGAGGCTTATCCCTATTGTAGAATAAATATTATTTATTTAAATAAATTAATTGTTTAATTTATTTATTTAAATAAGATTAGAATTGTTCTAATTGATTTATTCACAATAGGTTTAATATGGAGAACCTAAAGGGTCACACCATAAAAGGAAGAATAATTATTTAAGAAGTTAATGGCATAATCGTAATAATATGTTATGTATATTTAATTTAATCTATGGTGATAGAATAAATTAAATAGCTTAATATTATTATTTAATATTTTAGAAATATTAAATATAAATTAATAAGAGGAGTCTTATTAATATTATTACAATTATTATTATTTTAATTTCTAAAAGAGTTTAGGAATTAATTTAATATAAGTACTCTCATTTATTCCTAATAGGATTAGGAGGAAAATTAGTTAAAGGAGTTTAATTAATTATCCCTAATAAGATTAGGAGCTTAATTAATTAAAAGAATTTAATTAATTGAATAAAACCCAATTCTTAATTGTTAAGATGGGTTGCCCACATCTATAAATAAGAGAGTCTTATTATGGGTGTTAGGGTTGTTGACTTTTTTCAACATACTGGCATAATTCCAATTGTTGGAGAGTACACCCTTTTCTATAGAGATAGAAAAACTAGGGTTTAGCCAACCACCCATCTTCTTGAATTTTTTTCTTCCTTGGTGGATCACCTCAGAGGCCAAACATTTGGGTGGCTAACGTTGATCAAAGGAAGGAACCAAACCCGGTGGATTCAAGTTGAGCGAAAAGGTTGGAGGTGAACTTGTACACGAGGAAGCTCGATCTTCAAGGTATGATTTTATTCTTTATCTTTTCGTTTAATTAATAATTATGCATAAAGGGTGATCCGGGTATATAATTTGTAAAATTTTTAAACTCGATTTTTACACGCTTAGCATTTTTTTTGCAATTTGATTGCGTGCATGAATATTACAAACCTAATGGTGGCATCGAGCCAAACCTTTATGTAAATTATTAATTGTTTTAATTTAATATCTATATTGATATGTGTTTAGAACAATTTAATTGGGCATAATTTTATTGTATAAAATTTAAAATAAATAAAAATTAAAAAAAAAGGAACGAACGAATTTGATATATGCCTGCTTTTTTTTATTTTTTATTGCTTAATATTAATTCCCATTATTCACGTGAAAACCAAAAGAAGTCATGCAAAATAAAATGTGTTGGTTTATCATAGGAAAACACGAAATCCATTCAATATCGAATACCTCGCTTTTTTTTCAAAAACCGTGCATAGCATGTACATATATAAAAAAAAAAAAAAAAAAAAAAAAACACGTTACGTTTTTTTTAAAAAAAAAAAGAAAAGGAAGGAATCGGTGATTATATATATATGTATAATATATATATTATCCGTTTTATATATATATATATATATATATAATATATTTTATTATTATTATTATATATATATATATAATTTCATTTATTTTATAATTAAGATAAAAAAGTTTATTTTAATTTTAAAATAAAGATTTATTTTAATATTAAAATAATTAAAAGGGTTTATTTTAATATTAAAATTAAATTTCATGCTAACTAATTAGAGTTGGAATTGGATTCCATGATAACTAATTGGAGTTGAAATTGGATTTCATATTTCCTTAAATAAAGGAGTTTATTTAGATATGAAATAAGATTTCATATTATTCAAAATAAAAGAGTTTATTTGTGAATAGGAAAGAGAATCCTAATTTCCTTAAATAAAAGAGTTTATTTAGATATGAAATAAGATTTCATATTATTCAAAATAAAAAAGTTTATTTGTGAATAGGAAAGAAAATCCGTATTTCCTTAAATAAAGGAGTTTATTTAAATATGAAATAAGATTTCATATTATTCAAAATAAAGGAGTTTATTTGTGAATAGGAAAGAATATTCGTGTTTCCTTTAATAATTTTTTTTTCATGGAATTGGATTCCACAATTAATTAAAATAAAAGAGTTTATTTTAATTAAAAAAATTTTACATGGAATGGATTCCATAATTAATTAAAATAAAGGAGTTTATTTTGATTAAAGTTTTTGATTAAAATAAAATAGTTTATTTTATTCAAAATTAGATAAATTAAAATAAAATAGTTTTATTTTGATTTAAATTTGGATTAAAATAAAGGAGTTTATTTTGATTCAAAAATAGATTTTATACTAACTAAATTTGCCCATTAAATGATATCAATATATATATTAAATGTTTATTATTCATGAGATGAATGTTATTTATTGATGCGTATGGTGATGTGTATGATAATAAATGGGATTGATTATGGACTATTGACCCGATGCGATTGGATTTTATTTTAGTTGGATGCATGAATGTATGGGTTTTATTAAATGGGGTCTGCGTACCTCGTCTTCTCTAATTTTTCTTAATGTAAATTCTATCTCCCTCCTATGTACTTCCCCTTGACTGCTGATCAAGGTTTCTATTTATTTTAAATAGTTTTGTAATAGGAATAGTTAGAATTAATTTTGAAAAATTGGAGATCAAGGAGCAAAGGAGCTCTTGAAGACCCGTTTTGTAATAGAGCAGGGTTTAAATGTAATAGTTATATTTAAATATTATTTCTTGCACCCCTAGGGTTTGACCTTTTGGTTCACTTGGTGGCTCTAGTGAACAAACTAGAATAAAAGTCCATAATCAATTCGGGTAGAATATAGTATTATTATATGTGCATGCTTATACTATATATATATATATATATATATATATATATATATATATATATTATATATTATGCAAACATGCTTAGCATGTTTATTAATATATGGCGTATTTTATATATATATATGTGCATGCGCTAAACAAGATGAGACAAATTAATAACAAACCTAAAAAAAAAAAAATTTATTAAGTCCTAAGCGTTCAAAGATATTTGGAATATCGAGCGTAAGCCTTCTAGCATGATAAAATTAATAGAGTATTAAATATTTAATATGAGTTTGTTGTGTCACCACAAGGCAAGTATTAAGTATTTAAGATGTTAATTTATCACATTTGATGCTTATAAAGAAAATTGAACAATATTGTTTTGTTGTGTCACCACAAGGATGATATTTTCTTTTTGAATATATGGAGTGCTAGGTCGGACTTAACTTGGATAATTTTGATTCGGATGTGCCACCACTTGATCAAAATAATCTAAGAGGCAAAATACAAGGAGTTGCATAGTTGATGTAATTGACAAAAGTTGTCTACCTATTTATTTATATATAGTTTGTTGTGTCACCACAAGGCTATATACATTTGAAATGGGATCCTTATTCTCACTAGCAAATCTTTAATTAGATTTTGCGAACTATATATATTGAGGTAATATAGTTTGAAGAAAATAGTGGGAGATACCAATTTAAAACAAGACCTAAATTATTTTGGTAATTAATAAAAGAATGTATGTTAAAATGTTGTTAATTACAAATTCATTTCTGAAATTTTACAATGTCTAAAATTACTATCAACTATGAAGCATATTAGATGCTAAATTAATCGGGGCCAAGAATTAAAGCGGATTGGTTAAGGAATTTGAGAATAGTTCTCATGGGTGAAAAAGCTATCTTATGTCTTAATCGCCTATCCTACGCAATGGTTTAGACTGTAACGCATAATGCCTCACGAGGAAGAGATTGCTACTTTTAGAAAGTGGCAAGATGATGCTGCTGATTAGCTCGATGCATCATGCTCGAATCCATGAGTAATGAGCTTGGCGTCGGCATGAAACTATGGATGCTCCTACTATATTCCCGCACATCAAGTAGTTGATGGTGAGGAAAGTGGGGACCGATAGATATCGAGATATCTAAGGAGCTCTTCCGATCTAGAATGGCCAATGGCACTATAATGCAGACAAAAAGTTTTTAACATAATCAATTTGATTGATCAATTAGGACAATTGGTTTTGTCATGGATGGAGAGTTGAGCCAAGATTTGATCTTGCACTCACTCCGGACTCTTTTCACAATTGTTGTGAATTTTTCATATGAACAAGCTAGATATCGACCTGTTGATTTGCTTAACATATTGAAAAATGTTGAGAGTCACTTTCAACCAAGAAAAACCAAGTCTTCTTGGTAGGGGCCAAAGGATCTTTCCGAAAAAGAAGAGCGATTCAAAGAAGGTAAATGAAAGGCATAAACAAAGGATAATAAGAACAAAACTGATACGGATAGCAAATGAGTTTGCTTCCACTACAATAAGCCTGGACACTGGAAAGAAACTGCGAGAAGTATCTTGCAGAGGTTAACCAAAGAAGCTTAGTGAAGTTTCGGTTACAATACAGTTTTTGTTCATGATTGAAATAAATTTTTCTTTAAGTCAAGGTTCTACTTGGGTATTGGATACCGACTTTGGTTATCATAAATATAGATTTATGATAGGACCAAACAGAAGTAGAAAGCTAAACAAATATAAGTAATCCTATGTGTGGAAAATGAAGCAAAGGTTGCCATATTAGCCATAGAAACTTATAGTTTAGCGATGCCTACGGGCAAATCTATTAAGTCAATAAGTTGTTATTGTATTCCAGTTCTTGTTAAAAATATTATTTCCATTTTATTGTTGGACAATGAAATCTTTGGTATTATAATTAAGAACAATTGTTGTTCTATTTATAATAATAATGTTTTGTATAAATGGAATATTACTTAATAAATTTTGTATACTTGACTTATATGAAAATAATTTTGCATATTGAACAAATTAGTATAAGAAAAGGAGATGATCATTCAAAGAGTTGAATGTGTGTATTTGCTAAAATACAAGTGTGAATTATTTGAAAGGTTCAAAAAAATTGAGAAGTAAAACAAATTTGCAAAGTATTAAGATTTTTGATTAGATCAAGGAATAAATACTTGTGCAATAAGTTTCTAGATCATCTCAAATGGTTTTTCTCATAATGGACACCTCATGATACGTAATAATTGATTGATGTATCGAAAGGAAAAATCGTACCTTGTTGGACATAGTGCGGTCCATAATGATTTTAACGACATTCCGGTATCCTTCAGGATCATGTCCTAGAATGGGCTGCATATATCTAAAATGGTAACCTCAAAATCCGGCCCCAAGACTCCATAAAAGTTATGGACGGGGAGGATTCTAATCTTAAGTATGTTAAGATAAGGGTTGTGTCAACTTATGTGAAAAGGTTTCAAAGGATAAGCTTGGGACAAGATTTGACAAGTGTCGATTTGTGGGACATCCTATAATAAGTTTAGGGTATATGTTCTATAATTCTACTTAGCAAAAGGTGTTTGTTACGAAACACGTTGCCTTCAAGATAAAGGTGTTTATCATTAAAAGGGCTAGTGGGAGGATAATAGATCTTGAAGAATTCAAGAACCACAAAACACTATAAGTCAAATAAGAGGAACACGTAGATAGACCTATTGTACCTGGCAAAGATCGTAAATCTAGAATAGTACCATGAAGATACCTAGGAGGTATGGATTCATCATGGATGATGATGATGAGGTACACATCATAGAAGATGATGATCATTAAGTTACATTCGATGAGGTAAGACTTCTAGTGTGTACAAAAATTCGATTGGGGGCGTCGTGACATTCCTAATATTATATGTTGATATCTGCGGATAAGGAATGACATACCAATGCTACAATCGGTAAAGATAAAGTTGTCTAAACATTCCTCCATGAATGATTTGGAAGAGTATCTTAATTGGGGATAAAATCTATATAGATAGATTTAAGAGGATGCTCGACTTAACCCGAGGAATGTATATTCATTTGATGCTAAAGTCGTTTAGCATGGCAAACTCAAGAGTTGTCTCATGTTGATGAGTATGGAGTGTATCTCTTAATAGTCCCCAAAAACTCCAAAAGAGAGATCGCATGAGTAACTATCATGTATGCTGATGAAATATACGAGACACGATGTTGATCGGTCATATCCTAGAGAAGTTCACTATGAGTCGGTGAAAAACATCTTAAAGTGCTTACTTAGGCACTAAGGATGTGATCATATTTATGGTGGGTCTTAATTAAAACTAGAGGGCTTAACAGACTCAAATTTTTTCACACAGACCAAGACGACAGAAAATCCACTTTAAGGTAAAGTGTTACCTTGAACGGTGGTGCAGTGAATTGGAAAGGTTCAAAGCGTGAAAGAGTTCTTTGGTTTAGTAATAAAGACAAAGTATATAGCTATAAATGAAGTTGCAAGTTGATTGTTTGGATTAAAAGTTCATTCTGAGAACTAGGAATAGTTCTAAGTCTCATCTTGGATCTAAACATGTGTTGTGGCACTTTCATTTGATTATTAGAATCATTGAAAGATGGGAAATCACTATAGAGATAGTGGACTCTCAAGAACAACATTACATATCCATTAACTAAAGCTTATCCAACAATGGGATAATCGTCACTTAGAGAAGAAGAGTATAAGATACCATGACGATTGGCTTTAGTGCAAGTGGGAGATTGAAAGTAGTATGCACAAAGCCGATCATGTTTGATGATAAAGCATATACTTTGTAACAATCTTATTCATTTATTAATAAAAGTATTAATTTATTAAAGGCTTTTAATTATCTACATGATGTTGTTTTATAATATGTGATAAACCCATAGTTTTAAGCAATGCTTTTAGAATAATGATGATGATCATTCTAATGAGATCTAAATTCTTAGAAAGCTTAAAACTAAAATAGTTCCCAATCATTGGATTACTAAATTGGGGATTAGTGAATCGGATAGATTGGTACATACGTTGCTTGCTCGTTGGATGAGGATGATTGATCTCATGATCATTTGTGTGGAACACTAAAGCAAGTATGTAGGTGCTTATTAGATAATAAGTTCTTTGAGCATTGGCTCGCTAAGGAATACCTAATGGAGTTTTATTTGCTGTCGATAGGAATTCTGTAGTGATAGTAGTACAAGTGATCCTTGGACTTGAGATCATCATAGTATCTTATGTATGATGAGTTATACTTTGACTTATTCCTTAAGACCCTTAGGGTATATCAAAAGGTATGCTTGGGTATAATAAGTTGTACATGGAGATAATGTATGATCAATAAAGAATCTACCACTTCTAATAAAGAAGAGAAATGTCTATGTGATTCGATAAATGACAACCCGGTAGTCCTTGGTTGAGGAGAATGAAATTAGAAAGGAGTTTCTAATTTGCATTATTTGGAGTTGTGCATTTAAGGATCGAAATACATATAATTAAATAAAATAAGACTTGTGGTAATTCCATGTCTTATATTTAATTGGGACATTGTATGGTGGAAGGATTGAATTTATGCGGTAACTATTTACTCAAAGGTTCTTTTATGATTAATGTTGAAATCTATATTATCGGAAAGTCGTTGATCATTAGGGAGGCTTATCCTATTGTAGAATAAATATTATTTATTTAAATAAATTAATTGTTTAATTTATTTATTTAAATAAGATTAGAATTATTCTAATTGATTTATTCTGCTTAGGTTTAATATGGAGAACCTAAAGGCTCACACCATAAAAGGAAGAATAATTATTTAAGAAGTTAATGGCATAATCGTAATAATATGTTATGTATATTTAATTTAATCTATGGTGATAGAATAAATTAAATAGCTTAATATTATTATTTAATATTTTAGAAATATTAAATATAAATTAATAAGAGAGAGTCTTATTAATATTATTACAATTATTATTATTTTAATTTCTAAAAGAGTTTAGAAATTAATTTAATATAAGTACTCTCATTTATTCCTAATAGGATTAGGAGGAAAATTAGTTAAAGGAGTTTAATTAATTATCCCTAATAAGATTAGGGAGCTTAATTAATTAAAAGAATTTAATTAATTGAATAAAACCCAATTCCTTAATTGTTAAGATGGGTTGCCCACATCTATAAATAAGAGAGTCTTATTATGGGTGTTGGGGTTGTTGACTTTTTCAACATACGACATAATTCCAATTGTTGGGAGAGTACACCTTTCTATAGAGATAGAAAAACTAGGGTTTAGTGACCACCCATCTTCTTGAATCTTTTCTTCCTTGGTGGATCACCTCTAGAGGCCAAACATTTGGGTGGCTACGCGTTGATCAAAGGAAGGAACCAAACCCGGTGGATTCAAGTTGAGCGAAAAGGATTGGAGGTGAACTTGTACCTGAGGAAGCTCGATCTTCAAGGGTATGATTTTATTCTTTATCTTTTCGTTTAATTAATAATTATGCATAAAGGGTGATCCGGGTATATGGTTTGTAAAATTTTTAAACTCTGATTTTTACACGCTTCCGCATTATTTTGCAATTTGATTGCGCACATGAATATTACAAACCTAACAAAGCTGTGGGAAATAGAAAAACTACTAAATAGTCAACTATAGAAAGCATTAATTAAAACAATGGAAGAACAAGATAAGCTTAAAATCCAAATTTATTAAATGGGAGCTAAAAGCAACAAGTCGGGTGTAGCTCCGAGCAAGAAGGGAAAAGAAAGATGAAAGACCGTGACTTAGGAAATTCTGGTAACAACCAAAGGAACCTTAATCGAATAGAAAAATGTAAAAATTGTGACAAGAAACATGAAGGCGTGTGCAGGAAAGTGGGGAATGTTTGCTACAATTGCAGATGTGAGGGACATTTTTCTCCTCATTATCCCAATCCAAAACAAGGTGTCTGTTTTATTTGTGGGGTAAGAGGTCATCAGGCGAAAGGTTGTCCAAGATCAAGAAAAAGGCGTAGTGAATAGATAGTATAGGTTATGTGGTGTAGGTGTGTTTAATGTAATATGTGTGATAAGTATGTCTGTGTAATGTAATATTCTCAACTTTCGTATGAGTCAAAGCTGTAAATCCCAACTTTTGTGGTCGCAAAAGGGATAGCAGTATGGGGCTATGTTATGTAAATTACTTTGAATTAATCAAGTGAATATGAATCTATATTTGATTAATGAAATAAGTTTGATACGTGAAACTTATATAATAGGGTTTATAATGTAAAGAATAATTTATGGTCTTATTTAACCAGATAATGCCGCCAAGACGTCAAACTCAAAATCAAAGGGCAGAAGAATCTGTCAATAATGCTGGGGGACAACAAGCAGACCCGATGCAACACTTTGCAAACATGGTAGCTCGGGCTATGCAATAACGAATACCAGCCGTAAGGAACCAATCAGATAATCACTTAGCAAACTTCAAAGACTTCAAGGCTGTAGGACCGCCTAAATTTAGTGGTACAATTGACCCTGTAGAAGCCCAAACATAGGTTAAGGAGATTGAAAAGTCGTTTGTAATAGCTAGGGTAGCTGAGGGGCAAAAGACCGCTTTTGCCACCTACATGATGAAAGGAGAGGCAAATTTTTGGTGGGAAGCAAATCAGGCGAGGGCTGGAGAAGGAGTAGTTACTTGGGCTAGGTTCAAAACTTTGTTTTTCAAAAATTATTTTTCATCTAGTATGCAGGCTAGGATGGAGGTGAAATTTTTGGAGTTAAAGCAGGACAATATGACGGTGTCAGAATACGCCGCAAAGTTTAATGAGTTGGCTAGGTTCGCTCCGCATCAGGTTGATACGGAGGCTAGGAAAGAAATGAGGTTTGAGCTGTGATTAAAACCCTGGCTCTACAACAAAGTGGCGGTGTTGCAGATAAATACTTTTGCTGCACTGTTGGAAAAAGCTATTATTGCTGAGGAGGGGAGTGAGGCCATGAGCCTCTATAACAAAGAGAAAAGGAACAAGGGTAAGGTTGAGGGAGCTGGGAAGGTAGAAACAAATAGTGGGAGTAGGAGTGGAAATGGGAAGAGGAAGTGGAACAACATTGAGAATGTACAGGTGAAGCGGGAAGGTGTGAAGAAGAAACAGGTGGTGCAATGTGGGAACTGTGGGAAGAATCATTTGGGAGAATGTCTGAAATGTAAATTTGCATGTTTCAAGTGTGGGCAAGAGGGCCATATCTGTCCCAACTGCCCCAATCCTAAAATGAATAGTGGGTGTTTTCTGTGCGGATCGAAGGAGCATAAGGTGAAGGACTGTCTGAAAAGGAGAATGGAGAAAGAAAGCGTGAACATAGGGAAAGGCAGCGGGACTTTGGCGATCACATGATCAACGTCATCTAGCAAGCCGACAAAATCTACTGCAAGGGTCTTCAACATGACGGTCCAGGAAACCATGGCAGCTGGTGATGGAACTCCAGGTATTATTCGTATAACTTTTATTTTCTTATATATGTGATTTTCCTATTAAAAGTAAATTATTTTATATAAAAATTTTGAAAGAGGAATTTGAGTTCTATTAGAAATCAAATTTTCGTTTAATCAGATAGACAAGTTTTATGTTAAATAGTTAAAAATCAGCTCGATCAATTATGATCGAGATCTATTTGCAATGATTGCGTATGCTAGGTACCCTAATATGTATTGGTTTTGAAATGGTGATTCCGGGGACGGAATCTTTATAAGGGAGGGTGAATGTAATAACCCGATATTTTTTATATAAATAAATCAGAAATTTTGCGTATACTTTTTTTTCTTTTTTATTTTATTTATTAAAATAAATATGGGGAATATGTATAAGTCAAAGCGTACGTATTTATGTGATAAATGAAAATATATTTTTTACATGAATAATTACAAATAATTTTATTTTAGAATTATTGATCATTATAAACTATATGAAAGTAGTAGTATACACACAAGCCAATCATGTTTGATGATAAAGCATATACTTTGTAACAATCTTATTCATTTATTAATAAAAGTATTAATTTATTAAAGGCTTTTAATTATCTACATGATCTTTGTTTTATAATATGTGATAAACCCATAGTTTTAAGCAATGCTTTTAGAATAATGATGATGATCATTCTAATGAGATCTAAATTCTTAGAAAGCTTAAAACTAAAATAGTTCCCAATCATTGGATTACTAAATTGGGGATTAGTGAATCCAGGATAGATTGGTACATACGTCGTTTCTTGCTTTCATTGGATGAGGATGATTGATCTCATGATCATTTGTGTGGAGACACTAAAAGCAAGTATGTAGGTGCTTATTAGAGAATAAGTTCACTTTGAGCGTGGCTCGCTAAGGAATACCTAATGGAGTTTTATTTGCTGTCGATAGGAATTTCTGTAGTGATAGTAGTACAAGTAATCCTTGGACTTGAGATCATCATAGTATCTTATGTATGATGAGTTATACTTTGACTTATTCCTTAAGACCCTTAGGGTATATCAAAGGTATACTTGGGTATAATAAGTTGTACATGGAGATAATGTATGATCGATAAAGAATCTACCACTTCTAATAAAGAAGAGAAATGTCCTATGTGATTCGATAAATGACAATGGTGAGTCCTTGGCGAAGCGAGAATGAAATTAGAAAGGAGTTTCTAATTTGCATTATTTGAGTTGTGCATTTAAGGATCGATCGAATACATATAATTAAATAAAATAAGACTTGTGAGTAATTCCATGTCTTATATTTAATTGGGACATTGTATGGTGGAAGGATTGAATTATACAGTAACTATTTACTCAAAGGTTCTTTAATGATTAATGTTGAAATCTATATTATACGGAAAGTCGTTGATCATTAGGGAGGCTTATCCTATTGTAGAATAAATATTATTTAAATAAATTAATTGTTTAATTTATTTATTTAAATAAGATTAGAATTGTTCTAATTGATTTATTCAACTTAGGTTTAATATGGAGAACCTAAAGGGTCACACCATAAAAGGAAGAATAATTATTTAAGAAGTAAATGGCATACTCGTAATAATATATTATGTATATTTAATTTAATCTATGGTGATAGAATAAATTAAATAGCTTAATATTTATTATTTAATATTTTAGAAATATTAAATATAAATTAATAAGAGGAGTCTTATTAATATTATTACAATTATTATTATTTTAATTTCTAAAGAGTTTAGGAATTAATTTAATATAAGTACTCTCATTTATTCCTAATTGGATTAGGAAGGAAAATTAGTTAAAGGAGTTTAATTAATTATCCCTAATAAGATTAGGGAGCTTAATTAATTAAAAAATTTAATTAATTAATTAACCCAATTCCTTAATTGTTAAGGTGGGTTGCCCACATCTATAAATAAGAGGAGTCTTATTATGGGTGGTATGGGTTGTTGACTTTTTCAACATACGACATAATTCCAATTGTTGGGAGAGTACACCCTTTCTATAGAGATAGAAAACTAGGGTTTAGCCAACCACCCTTCTTCTTGAATTTTCTTCTTCCTTGGTGGATCACCTCTAGAGGCCAAACACATGGGTGGCTAACGTTGATCAAAGGAAGGAACAAAACCCCGGTGGATTCAAGTTGAACGCGAAAGGATTTGGACGTGAACTTGTACCTGAGGAAGCTCGATCTTCAAGGGTATGATTTTATTCTTTATCTTTTTGTTTAATTAATAATTGTGCATAAAGGGTGATCCGGGTATATGGTTTGTAAATTTTTTAAAACTCTGATTTTTACACGCTTCCGCATTATTTTTGCAATTTGATTGCGCACATGAATATTACAAACCTAACAGTGGCATCAGAGCCAAACTTTTATGCGAATTATTAATTGTTTTATTTGATATGTATATTGATATGTGTTTAGAACAATTTAATTGGGCATAATTTTATTGTATAAAATTTATTAAAAAAAAAAAAAAAAAACCCGGCATTTTTTTTTTGAAAGGAGAGCAGGAGAATTATTATTATATATATATGTATATAACGTGAATTACTTGATCCGGCTTTAACGTGAATTGCACGGTTTAATAAGAATTAAAAGTGAATCAGCACGTGGGTCATGCGAACCTTTTAAAAAAAAATAAAAAATAAATAAGAGTTACATGATTTAAAAGTTACATGAGTAATCACGTGGCAGGATCATCAACTCCTTTTAGGAACTTTCGGTTTTATATATATATATATATATATAGATATATATATATATATATATATATATATATATATATATATATATATATATATTCTTAATTATTTTATAATTAAAATAAAAGTTTATTTTAATTTTAAAATAAAAGGTTTATTTTAATATTAAAATATAAGGTTTATTTTAATTTTAAAATTAGAATTTCATGCTAACTAATTAGAGTTGGAATTGGATTCCATGATAACTAATTAGAGTTGAAATTGGATTCTATGTTTTTAAAATAAAGGAGTTTATTTGTGAATAGGAAAAAGTGAATCCATGTTTCCTTAAATAAAGGAGTTTATTTAGATATGAAATAGATTTCATATTATTCAAAATAAAAGAGTTTATTTGTGAATAGGAAAAGAGAATCCTAATTTTTTTAAATAAAGGAGTTTATTTAGATATGAAATAAGATTTCATATTATTCAAAATAAAGGAGTTTATTTGTGAATAGGAAAGAATATTCGTGTTTCCTTTAATTTTTTTTTTTACATGGAATTGGATTCCATAATTAATTAAAATAAAGGAGTTTATTTTGATTAAAGATTTTGATTAAAATAAAATAGTTTATTTTATTCAAAATAGGATAAATTAAAATAAAATAGTTTTATTTTGATTTAAATTTGGATTAAAATAAAGGAGTTTATTTTGATTCAAAAAATTAGATTTTATACTAACTAAATTTGCCCATTAAATGATATCAATATATATATTAAATGTTTATTATTCATAAGATGAATGTTATTTATTGATGCATATGGTGATGTGTATGATAATAAATGGGATTGATTATGGACTATTGACCAATGCGATTGGATTTTATTTTAGTTGGATGCATGAATGTATGGGTTTTATTAAATGGGGTCTGCGTACCTCGTCTTCTCTAATTTTTCTGAATGTAAATTCTATCTCCCTCCTATGTACTTCCCCTTGACTGCTGATCAAGGTTTCTATTTATTTTAAATAGTTTTGTAATAGGAATATTTAGAATTAATTTTGAAGAATTAGAGATCAAAGGAACAAGGAGCGCTTGAAGACTTAGTTTGTAATGGAGCAGGGTTTAAATGTAATAGTTATATTTAAATATTATTTCTTGCACCCCCTAGTTTGACCTTTTGGTTCACTTGGTGGCTCTAGTAAACCAAACTAGAAAAAAAGTCCATAATCAATCCGGGTAGAAATATAGTATTCTATATGTGCATGCTTATACTATATATATATATATTATATATTATGCAAACATGCTTCGTATGTTCATTAATATAACGCGTTTTTATATATATATGTAAATGCGCGCTAAACAAGATGAGACAAATTAATAACAAACCCCTCATAATTTTATATTAAGTCTAAGCGTTCAAAGATATTTGGAATATCGAGCGTAAGCTTTCTAGCATGATAAAATTAATAGAGTATTAAATATTTAATATGAGTTTGTTGTGTCACCACAAGGCAAGTATTAAGTATTTAAGATGTTAATTTATCACATTTGATGCTTATAAAGAAAATTGAACAATATTGTTTTGTTGTGTCACCACAAGGATGATATTTTTCTTTTTTGAATATATGGAGTGCTAGGTCGGACTTAACTTGGATAATTTTGATTCGGATGTGCCACCACTTGATCAAAATAATCTAAGAGGCAAAATACAAGGAGTTACATAGTTGATGTAATTGACAAAAGTTGTCTACCTATTTATTTATATATAGTTTGTTGTGTCACCACAAGGCTATATATATTTGAAATGGGATCCTTATTCTCACTAGCAAATCTTTAATTAGATTTTGCCGAACTATATAAGTGAGGGTAATATAGTTTGAAGAAAATAGTGGGAGATACCAATTTAAAACAAGACCTAATTTATTTTGGTAATTAATAAAAGAATGTATTTTAAAATGTTGTTAATTACAAATTCATTTACAGAATTTTACAATGTCTAAATTACTATCACTGCAAAGCATATTAGATGCTAAGTTAATCAGACCAAATTAAACGGATTGGTTAAGGAAATTGAGAAAAGTTCTCATGGCTGAAAAGCTATCTTATGTCCTTAATACGCTTATCCCTGCAATGGTTGCAGACAATGCCTCTGAGGAAGAGATTGCTATTTTTAGAAAGTGGCAAGATGATGCACAGTTGGCTCAATGCATCATGCTCGCATCCATGAGTAACTTGAGCTTGGCGTCAAGATGAAACTATGGATGCTCTACTATATTCCGCACATCAAGTAGTTGATGGTGAGGAAAGTGGGACCGATAGATATCGATATCTAAGGAGCTCTTAGATCTAGAATGGCCAATGGCACTATAATGCAGACAAAAAGTTCTTAACATAATCAATTTGATTGATCAATTAGGACAATCGGTTTTGTCATGGATGGAGAGTTGAGCCAAGATTTGATCTTGCACTCACTCCAGGACTCCTTTCACAATTGTTGTGAATTTTTCATATGAACAAGCTAGACATCGACTTTCATTTGATTTGCTTAACATGTTGAAAAATGTTGAGAGTCACTTTCAACCAAGAAAGACCATGTCTTACTGGTAGGGGCCAAAGGATCTTCTGAAAAGAAGAACGATTCAAAGAAGGTAAATGAAAGGCATAAACAAAGGATAATAAGAACAAAACTGATACGGATAGCAAATGAGTTTGCTTCCACTACAATAAGCCTGGACACTGGAAAGAAACTGCGAGAAGTATCTTGCAGAGGTTAACCAAAGAAGCTTAGTGAAGTTTTGGTTACAATACAGTTTTTGTTCATGATTGAAATAAATTTTTCTTTAAGTCAAGGTTCTACTTGGGTATTGGATACCGACTTTGGTTATCATAAATATAGATTTATGATAGGACCAAACAGAAGTAGAAAGCTAAACAAATATAAGTAATCCTATGTGTGGAAAATGAAGCAAAGGTTGCCATATTAGCCATAGAAACTTATAGTTTAGCGATGCCTCTGGGCAAATCTATTAAGTCAATAAGTTGTTATTGTATTCAGATTCTTGTTAAAAATATTATTTCCATTTTATTGTTGGACAATGAAATCTTTGGTATTATAATTAAGAACAATTGTTGTTCTATTTATAATAATAATGTTTTGTATAGAAGCTGGAATATTACTTAATAAATTTTGTATACTTGACTTATATGAAAATAATTTTGCATATTGAACAAATTAGTATAAGAAAAGGAGATGATCATTCAAAGAGTTGAATGTGTGTATTTCTTTGAAATACAAGTGTGAATTATTTGAAAGGTTCAAAAAGAATTGAGAAGTGAAACAAATTGGCAATGTATTTAGATTCTTTGATTAGATCAAGGAATAAATACTTGTGCAATAAGTTTCTAGATCATCTCAAATGGTTTTCTCATAATGGACACATCGATCACGTAATAATTGATTGATGTATACGAATGAAAAATCGTACCTTGTTGGACATGGTGCGGTCCATAATGATTTTCCGAGCATTCCAATATCCTTACAGGATAATGTCACTGAAATGGTGCGATATCTCGAAAATGGTAACCTCAAAATCCAGCCCCAAGACTCCATAAAAGTTATGGACGGGGAGGATTCCTAATCTTAAGTATGTTAAGATAAGGGGTTCCAACTTATTTGAAAAGATTTCAAAAGGATAAGCTTGGGACAAGATTTGACAAGTGTCGATTTGTGGGACATCCTAAAAGTAAGTTTAGGGTATATGTTCTATAATTCTACTTAGCAAAAAGGTGTTTGTTATGAAATATGTTGCCTTCTAAGATAAAGGTGTTTATCATTGAAGGGCTAGTGGGAGGATAATAGATCTTGAAAAGTTCAAGAACCACAAAAACTATCACCAAATCGAATAAGAGGAACACGTAGATAGACCTATTATACCACTGGCGAATCGTAAATCGGAATAGTACCAAAGTTACCTAGGAGGTATGGATTCATCATGGATGATGATGATGAGGTACACATCATAGAAGATGATGATCCGAGTTACATTCGATGAGGTAAACTTCGTTAGATGTGTACAAAAGTTTGGTCGAATGGGAGTGCGTGGGAGCGTGTCGTTTCTAGTATTATATGTTGATATACTACGGATGAGGAATAACATACCAATGCTACAATCAGTAAAGATAAAGTTGTCTAAACATTCCTCCATGAATGGTTTGGGAAGAGTATCTTAATTGGGGATAAAATCTATATAGATAGATTTAAAAGGATGCTCAACTTAACCCAAAGAACGTATATTCATTTGATGCTAAAGTCGTTTAGCATGGCAAACTCAAGAGATGTCTCATGTCGATGAGCTATGGAGTGTATCTCTCTTAATAGTCCCCACAAACTCCTGAATAGAGAGGTCGCATGAGTGACAATTATGTATGCAATGAAATGTACGAGACCTGATGTTGATCAGTCATATTCTGGGGAAGTTCACTATGAGTTAGTGAAAAACATCTTAAAGTGCTTAAGCAAGCACTAAGGATGTTATCATATTCATGGTGGGTCTAAATTAAAACTAGAGGGCTTAATGGACTCAATGTTTTTTGAGACGGAGACCAAGATGACATAAAATCCACTTTAAGGTAAAAGCGTTATCTTGAGCAAGTGGTGAGGTGAATTGGAAAGGTTCCAAACAAAGAAAGAGTTCTTTGGTTTAGTGATAAAGACAAAGTATATAGCTATAAATGAAGGCTGCAAGTTGATTGTTTAGATTAAAAGTTCATTACAGAACTAGGAATAGTTCCTAAGTCTCATCTTGGATCTAAACATGTGTTGTGGCACTTTCATTTGATTATTAGAATCATTGAAAGATGGGAAATCACTATAGAGATAGTGGACTCTCATGAACAACATTACATATCCATTAACTAAAGCTTATCAACAATGACAGGATAATCGTCACTTAGAGAAGAAGAGTATGAGATACCATGACGATTGGCTTTAGTGCAAGTGGGAGATTGAAAGTAGTATGCACACAAGCCAATCATGTTTGATGATAAAGCATATACTTTGTAACAATCTTATTCATTTATTAATAAAAGTATTAATTTATTAAAGGCTTTTAATTATCTACATGATGATCTTTGTTTTATAATATGTGATAAACCCATAGTTTTAAGCAATGCTTTTAGAATAATGATGATGATCATTCTAATGAGATCTAAATTCTTAGAAAGCTTAAAACTAAAATAGTTCCCAATCATTGGATTACTAAATTGGGGATTAGTGAATCAGGATAGATTGGTACATACGTTGCTTGCTCATTGGATGAGGATGATTGATCTCATGATCATTTTGTGTGGAGACACTAAAGCAAGTATGTAGGTACTTATTAGAGAATAAGTTCACTTTGAGCGTGGCTCGCTAAGGAATACCTAATGGAGTTTTATTTGCTGTCGATAGGAATTCTGTAGTGATAGTAGTACAAGTAATCCTTGGACTTGAGATCATCATAGTATCTTATGTATGATGAGTTATACTTTGACTTATTCCTTAAGACCCTTAGGGTATATCAAAGGTATACTTGGGTATAATAAGTTGTACATGGAGATAATGTATGATCGATAAAGAATCTACCACTTCTAATAAAAAGAAGAGAAATGTCTATGTGATTCGATAAATGACAACCCGGTGAGTCCTTGGTTAATGAGAATGAAATTAGAAAGGAGTTTCTAATTTGCATTATTTGGAGTTGTGCATTTAAGGATCGAAATACATATAATTAAATAAAATAAGACTTGTGGTAATTCCATATCTTATATTTAATTGGGACGTTGTATGGTGGAAGGATTGAAATTATGCGGTAACTATTTACTCAAAGGTTCTTTAATGATTAATGTTGAAATCTATATTATACGGAAAGTCGTTAATCGCTGGGAGGCTTATCCCTATTGTAGAATAAATATTATTTAAATAAATTAATTGTTTAATTTATTTATTTAAATAAGATTAGAATTGTTCTAATTGATTTATTCACAATAGGTTTAATATGGAGAACCTAAAGGGTCACACCATAAAAGGAAGAATAATTATTTAAGAAGTAAATGGCATAATCGTAATAATATGTTATGTATATTTAATTTAATCTATGGTGATAGAATAAATTAAATAGCTTAATATTTATTATTTAATATTTTAGAAATATTAAATATAAATTAATAAGAGAGTCTTATTAATATTATTACAATTATTATTATTTTAATTTCTAAAAGAGTTTAGGAATTAATTTAATATAAGTACTCTCATTTATTCCTAATTGGATTAGGAAGGAAAATTAGTTAAAGGAGTTTAATTAATTATCCTAATAAGATTAGGGAGCTTAATTAATTAAAAAAATTTAATTAATTAAAAACCCAATTCCTTAATTGTTAAGGTGGGTTGCCCACATCTATAAATAAGAGGAGTCTTATTATGGGTGGTATGGGTTGTTGACTTTTTTTTCAACATACGTGACATAATTCCAATTGTTGGGAGAGTACACCCTTTCTATAGAGATAGAAAAACTAGGGTTTAGCCAACCACCCTTCTTCTTGAATTTTCTTCTTCCTTGGTGGATCACCTCAGAGGCCAAACACATGGGTGGCTAACGTTGATCAAAGGAAGGAACAAAACCGGTGGATTCAAGTTGAGCGAAAGGATTTGGACGTGAACTTGTACTGAGGAAGCTCGATCTTCAAGGTATGATTTTATTCTTTATCTTTTCGTTTAATTAATAATTGTGCATAAAGGGTGATCCAGGGTATATGGTTTGTAAATTTTTAAAACTACGATTTTACACGCTTAGCATTTTTTTTGCAATTTGATTGCGCATGAATATTACATGAATATTACAAACCTAACACTATATTCTTATAATAATTAATTTTATTGTAGAAATGTTTTTATTATTTATTTTTCAAGAAAATATGATATTATATTATTTAAATGATATATGCAATGATTATTGTAATTATTATAATAATTTATTTCTTATATGAATTTATTTCAGATTATTAAATTAAGTATTTTAAGTTAATTAATAATGTTGTTTATGTAAGGTAAATCAGATATGAAATCCAAACCCTAATTTTGGATTTTGATCGAGGAATGAGAATAATAATATAATATTAATTATATTTTGATTTTTCAGTACTATAAATATGTACAATATGTATGTGGACTGACAATGGTTGGTCAATTGAGGTGTATTATGACAAACCCCAGTATTATTGTGAGACACCCTAATTTGAAACACAAATTAAAGTTCAAGATTATTAGGTAATCGTGATAATGTGATCAATGTCTGATATTATAAATATAAATGCTAATTAGGTAAACCCTAATTATTGACTCAAAACCCTAATTATGAAATTAAAACCCTAATTGTTATTTAGGAACTCTAACTTTGAAATTATAAACCTTATTTAGTAATTAGAAACCCTAATTACTAAACAAAATCTATAATCGCTAATGTATGTAGCTAAATGTTAATTAGTGAAACCCTAATTATTAATTTGTAAACTCTAATTACAAATTTTGAACCCCAATTACAAATTTTTGACCCTAATTATCAAATTGGAGCCTTAATTGCTAAATAAGTGATCTTAATTATAATTAGTGAATACATAAACCTAATTTTCAAGTATATATAATTAGAAAACCTAATCTAATTAATAAACCCTAATTTAGAAATTTAGAAACTAAAAATTTTATTTTTTAAACCTAATTAGAAATCCTACAAATTCTTTGTGTCAAACCTTAGGGTTAAACCCTAAGGGTCAAACCCTAAGGGTTTGCTAAGTTACCTGAAAGTAGTATGCACACAAGCCAATCATGTTTGATGATAAAGCATATACTTTGTAACAATCTTATTCATTTATTAATAAAAAGTATTAATTTATTAAAGGCTTTTAATTATCTACATGATGCTGTTTTATAATATGTGATAAACCCATAGTTTTAAGCAATGCTTTTAGAATAATGATGATGATCATTCTAATGAGATCTAAATTCTTAGAAAGCTTAAAACTAAAATAGTTCCCAATCATTGGATTACTAAATTGGGGATTAGTGAATCCGGATAGATTGGTACATACGTTAACTTGCTCATTGGATGAGGATGATTGATCTCATGATCATTTGTGTGGAGACACTAAAAGCAAGTATGTAGGTGCTTATTAGAGAATAAGTTCATCGAAGCATAGCTCGCTAAGGAATACCTAATGGAGTTTTACTTGCTGTCGATAGGAATTCTGTAGTGATAGTAGTACAAGTGATCCTTGGACTTGAGATCATCATAGTATCTTGTGTATGATAAGTTATACTTTGACTTATTCCTTAAGACCCTTAGGGTATATCAAAGGTATGCTTGGGTATAATAAGTTTTACATGGAGATAATGTATAATCAATATAGAATCTACCACTTCTATTAAAGAAGAGAAATGTCCTATGTGATTCGATAAATGACAACCCGAAGAGTCCTTGGTTAAGAGAATGAAATTAGAAAGGAGTTTCTAATTTGCATTATTTGGTGTTGTGCATTTAAGAGTCGAAATACATATAATTAAATAAAATAAGACTTGACAAAGTAATTCCATGTCTTATATTTAATTGGGACATTGTATGGTGGAAGGATTGAATTATCACGGTAACTATTTATTCAAAGGTTCTTTAATGATTAATGTTGAAATCTATATTATCCGGAAAGTCGTTGATCATTAGGGAGGCTTATCCCTATTGTAGAATAAATATTATTTATTTAAATAAATTAATTGTTTAATTTATTTATTTAAATAAGATTAGAATTATTCTAATTGATTTATTCACTGTAGGTTTAATATGGAGAACCTAAAGGGTCACACCATAAAAGGAAGAATAATTATTTAAGAAGTTAATGGCATAATCGTAATAATATGTTATGTATATTTAATTTAATCTATGGTGATAGAATAAATTAAATAGCTTAATATTATTATTTAATATTTTAGAAATATTAAATATAAATTAATAAGAGGAGTCTTATTAATAATATTATAATTATTATTATTATTTTAATTTCTAAAAAGTTTAGGAATTAATTTAATATAAGTACTCTCATTTATTCCTAATTGGGTTAGGAAGGAAAATTAGTTAAAGGAGTTTAATTAATTATCCCTAATAAGATTAGGGAGCCCCTTTAATTAAAAGGGTTTAATTAAATAATATCTTATTTTAATAGGGTTACTTGATATCTTTATAAGAGGAGTCTTATATCAGATATCAAGACTACGTTATAATTCCAATGGTTGGAGAGTACGCTCATTTTCTATAGAGATAGAAAAACTAGGGTTTAATAACCACCCATCTTCTTGAATCCTTCTTCTTCCTTGGTGGATCACCTCTAGAGGCCAAACACTTGGGTGGCTAACGTTGATCAAAGGAAGGAACCAAACCCGGTGGATTCAAGTTGAACGCGAAAAGGATTGGAGGTGAACTTGTACCTGAGGAAGCTCGGATCTTCAAGGGTATGATTTTTATTATTCATCTTTTTCGTTTAATTAATAATTGTGCATAAAGGGTGATCCGGGTATATGGTTTGTAAAATTTTTAAACTCTGATTTTTACACGTTTTCGCTTATTTTTGCAATTTGATTGCGTTCATGAATATTACAAACCTAACAGTGGCATCAGAGCCAAACCTTTATGCAAATTATTAATTATTTTATTTGATATGTATATTGATATGTGTTTAGAATAATTTAATTGGGCATAATTTTATTATATAAAATTTATTTAAAAAAAAAAATTATACTACTTTATGAATCGTTCTCATAATTTCGTGATTAAAGCTTATTTCTCCTTTTCGAAAACGTGTATCATGTTGCAGTACTTTCCGTTTATATATATTATATAAATATTATTATGGAAGAATATATACATAGAAGTAATGGATGCCTCAGATTACCATAATTAAGATTATATATATAATAAGATTATATATGATTCCCTTTAACATAATATTTGGATTGATTATATGAATCATGGATTCATGTATCTTTATATATATATATATATATATATATATATATATATATATATATATATATATTCATTATTTTATAATTAAAATAAAAGTTTATTTTAATCTTAAAATAAAAATTTTATTTTAATTTTAATTTTAAAATTAAATTTCATCTTTAACTAATTAGAGTTGGAATTGGATTCCATGATAACTAATTGGAGTTGAAATTGGATTCTATTTTTCCTTAAATAAAGGAGTTTATTTTGATATGAAATTAGATTTCATATTATTCAAAATAAAAAGGTTTATTTGTGAATAGGAAAAGAATGGAGTCTCATTCCTTAAATAAAGGAGTTTATTTTATGAAATATGAAATAAGATTTCATATTATTCAAAATAAAGGAGTTTATTTGTGAATAGGAAAGATAAAAGTGTTTCTTTTTAATAAAATTTTTTTTACATGGAATTGGATTCCATAATTAATTAAAATAAAGGAGTTTATTTTGATTAATGATTTTGATTAAAATAAAATAGTTTATTTTATTCAAAATTGGATAAATTAAAATAAAATAGTTTTATTTTGATTTAAATTTGGATTAAAATAAAAGAGTTTATTTTAATTCAAAATTAGATTTTATACTAACTAAATTTGCCTATTAAATGATATCAATATATATATTAAATGTTTATTATTCATGAGATGAATGTTAATTTATTGATGCATATGATGATGTGTATGATAATAAATGGGATTGATTATGGACTATTAACCAATGTGATTGGATTTTATTTTAGTTGGATGCATGAATGTATGGGTTTTATTAAATGGGGTATGCGTACCTTGTCTTCTCTAACTTTTCTGAATGTAAATTCTATCTCCCTCCTATGTACTTCCCTCGATTTCACGATCAAGGTTTCTATTTATTTTAAATAGTTTTGTAATAGGAATAGTTAGAATTATTTTGAAAAATTGGAGATCAAGAGAAGGAGCGCTTGAAGACCCGTTTGTAATGGAGCCCAGGGTTTAAATGTAATAGTTATATTTAAATATTAATTCTTGCACCCCTAGGGTTTGACCTTTTGGTTCACTTGGTGGCTCTAGTGAACCAAACTAGAATAAAAGTCCATAATCAATCCAGGTAGAATATAGTATTCTATATGTGCATGCTTATACTATGTATATTATATATTATGCAAACATACTTCGCATGTTAATTAATATGACGCGTATTTTATATATATATTTGCATGCGCGCTAAACAAGATGAGACAAATTAATAACAAACCCCTAAAAAAAAAATTTATTAAGTCCTAAGCGTTCAAAGATATTTGGAATATCGAACGTCGCCTTCTAGCATGATAAAATTAATAGAGTATTAAATATTTAATATGAGTTTGTTGTGTCACCACAAGGCAAGTATTAAGTATTTAAGATGTTAATTTATCACATTTGATGCTTATAAAGAAAATTGAACAATATTATTTTGTTGTGTCACCACAAGGATGATATTTTCTTTTTGAATATATGGAGTGCTAGATTGGGACTTAACTTGGATAATTTTGATTCGGATGTGCCACCACTTGATCAAAATAATCTAAGAGGCAAAATGCAAGGAGTTACATAGTTGATGTAATTGACAAAAGTTGTCTACCTATTTATTTATTTATAGTTTGTTGTGTCACAACAAGGCTATATACATTTGAAATGAGATCCTTATTCTCACTAGTAAATCTTTAATTAGATTTTGCGAACTATATAAGTAAGGGTAATATAGTTTGAAGAAAATAGTGGGAGATACCAATTTAAAACAAGACCTAATTTATTTTGGTAATTAATAATAAAGAATGTATGTTAAAATGTTGTTAATTACAAATTCATTTCTGAGAATTTTACAATGTCTAAAATTACTATCATTTGAAGCATATTAGATGCTAAATTAACTTGGGCCAAGAATTATACGGATTGGTTAAGGAATTTGAGAATAGTTCTCATAATTTGAAAAGCTATCTTATGTCCATAATCGCCTATCCTCGCAATGGTTGCGCATAATGCCTCCGAGGAAGACATTGCTACTTTTAGAAAGTGGCAAGATGATGCATGATTGGCTCGATGCATCATGCTCGCATCTATGAGTAACGAGCTTGAGCAGTAAAGATGAAATTATGGATGCTTCTACTATATTCCGCACATCAAGTAGTTGATGGTGAGGAAAGTAGGACCCGATAGATATCGAGATATCTAAGGAGCTCTTAGATCTAGAATGATGATGACACTACTGATGCAGATAAAAGTCCTTAACATTATCAATTTGATTGATCAATTAGGACAACGAGTTTTGTCATGGATGGAGAGTTGAGCCAAGATTTGATCTTGCACTCACTCCAGGACTCCTTTCACAATTATTATGATGATTTTTCATATGAACAAGCTAGATATCGACCTCATTTGATTTGCTTAACATATTGAAAAATGTTGAGAGTCATTTTCAACCAAGAAAAATCAAGTCTTCTTGGTAGGGGCCAAAGGATCTTACGAAAAGAAGAGCGATTCAAAGAAGGTAAATAGAAAGGCATAAACAAAGGATAATAAGAACAAAAGCGATCACGGATAGCAAAGGAGTTTGCTTCCTTTGCAATAAGCATGGACCTTTGGAAAGAAAGCTGCGAGAAGCATCTTGCAGTTGGCTAACAAAAAGCTTAATGAAGTTTTGGTTATAAATACAATTTTGTTAAAGATTTAAAATAAATTTTTCTTTAAGTCGAGGTTCTACTTGGATATTGGATATCGACTTTGGTTATCATAAATATAGATTTATGAAGGACCAAGCGTAAGTAGAAAGGTAAACAAAGATAAGTAATCTATGTGTGGAAAATGAAGCAAAGGTTGCTTTGCATTAGCTATAGAAACTTATAGTTTAACAACGCTACTGGGCAAACCTATTAAGTCGATAAGTTGTTATTGTATTCCAATTCTTTTCGAAACATTATTTCCATTTTATTGTTGGATGATAAAATTTTTGGTATTATAATTAAGAACAATTGTTATTCTATTTATAATAATAATGTTTGAGTATAGAATTGAAAAGATTACTTAATAGATTTTGTATACTTGACTTACGTGGAAAATTATTTTATAAATTAAACAAACTAATATAAGAAAAGGAGATGATCATTCAAAGAGTTGAATGTATGTATTTGATGAAATACAAGTGTGAATTATTTGAAAGGTTCAAAAGAATTGAAGTGAAACAAATTGACAAAGTATTAAGATTCTTTTTTAGATCAAGGAATAAATACTTGTGCAATAAGTTTCTAGATCATCTCAAATGGTTTTCTCATAATGGACACATCCTGATACGTAATAATTGATTGATGTATCTGAATGGAAAAATCGTACCTTGTTGGACATGGTGCGGTCCATAATGATTTTACCGACATTCCAGTATCCTTCTAGGATCATGTCCTAGAAATGGCTGCATATCTACGAAAAGGTAACCTCAAAATCCAGCCCCAAGACTCCATAAAAGTTATGGACAGGGAGGATTCCTAATCTTCAGCATGTTAAGATAAGGGGTTGTCCAACTTATGTGAAAAGGTTTCGAAGGATAAGCTTGGGACAAGATTTGACATGTACAGATTTGTGGGACATCCTAAAGTAAGTTTAGGGTATATGTTCTATAATTCTACTTAGCAAAAGGTGTTTTTTACGAAACACGCTGCCTTCTAAGATAAAGGTGTTTATCATTAAAAGGGGCTAGTGGGAGGATAATAGATCTTGAAGAATTCAAGAACCACAAAATACTATAAGTCAAATAAGAGGAACCTGTAGATAGACCTATTATACCACTGGTTGAATCGTAAATACGGAATAATCTAGAAGATACCTGGAGGTATGGATTCATCATAGATGATGATGATGAGGTACACATCATAGAAGATGATGATCCAGTTACATATGATGAGGTAAGTGTTGTAGACACTCAGAGAAATGGATTGAAGCAAGTTTCTCAAATATGGAACATTCGTTTTGATGAGGCAATCAAAAGAGTTTGATTTTATCAAAAATAAGAAGAACCTAGTGTGTACAAAAGGGTCAGTGGGAGCATCGTGACATTCCTAGTACTATATGTTGATATACTACGGATAAGAAATGACATACCAATGCTACAATCAGTAAAGATAAAGTTGTCTAAACATTCCTCCATGAATGATTTGGAAGAGTATCTTAATTGGGGATATAAATCTATATAGATAGATTGATGTATCCAAGAGATGTCTCATGTAGATGAGCTATGGAGTGTATCTCTCTTAATAGTCCCCACAGACTCCTGAAAAGAGAGGTCGCATGAGTGACTATCATGTATGCAATGAAATATACGAGAGACGATGTTGATCGGTCGATTCTGGAGAAGTTCACTATGAGTCGGTGAAAAACATCTTAAAGTGCTTAGCAAGCACACTAAGGATGTGATCATATTCATGGTGAGTCTAAATTAAAACTAGAGGGCTTAACAGACTCAAGTTTTCGAGACGAGACCAAGATGATGAAAATCCACTTTAAGGTAAAGCGTTATCTTGAGCAAATTAGTGCGATGAATTGGAAAGGTTCCAAAGCAATGAAAGAGTTCTTTGGTTTAGTGATAAAGACAAAGTATATAGCTATAAATGAAGTTGCAAGTTGATTGTTTGGATGATAAGTTCATTCTGAGAACTAGGAATAGTTCCTAAGTCTCATCTTGGATCTAAACATGTGTTGTGGCACTTTCATTTGATTATTAGAATCATTGAAAGATGGGAAATCACTATAGAGATAGTGGACTCTCATGAACAACATTACATATCTATTAACTAAAGCTTATCCAACGTGACGGGATAATCGTCACTTAGAGAAGAAGAGTATGAGATACCATGACGATTGACTTTTAGTGCAAGTGGGAGATTGAAAGTAGTATGCACACAAGCCGATCATGTTTGATGATAAAGCATATACTTTGTAACAATCTTATTCATTTATTAATAAAAAGTATTAATTTATTAAAGGCTTTTAATTATCTACATGATCTTTATTTTATAATATGTGATAAACCCATAGTTTTAAGCAATGCTTTTAGAATAATGATGATGATCATTCTAATGAGATCTAAATTCTTAGAAAGCTTAAAACTAAAATAGTTCCCAATCATTGGATTACTAAATTGGGGATTAGTGAATCCGGATAGATTGGTACATACGTTGCTTGCTTTCATTGGATGAGGATGATTGATCTCATGATCATTTGTGTGGAGACACTAAAGCAAGTATGTAGGTGCTTATTAGAGAATAAGTTCTTTGAACATGGCTCGCTAAGGAATACCTAATGGAGTTTTACTTCACTTGTCGATAGGAATTCACAGTAGTGATAGTAGTACAAGTGATCCTTGGACTTGAGATCATCATAGTATCTTGTGTATGATAAGTTATACTTTGACTTATTCCTTAAGACCCTTAGGGTATATCAAAGGTATGCTTGGGTATAATAAGTTGTACATGAAGATAATGTATGATCAATAAATAATCTACCACTTCTATTAAAAGAAGAGAAATGTCTATGTGATTCGATAAATGACAACCCGGTAGTCCTTGGTTAAGCGGAATGAAATTAGAAAGGAGTTTCTAATTTGCATTATTTGGTGTTGTGCATTTAAGAGTCGAAAATACATATAATTAAATAAAATAAGACTTGACGATAATTCCATGTCTTATATTTAATTGGGACATTGTATGGTGGAAGGATTGAAATTATCACGGTAACTATTTATTCAAAGGTTCTTTTTTATGATTAATGTTGAAATCTATATTATCCGGAAAGTCGTTGATCATTAGGAGGCTTATCCCTATTGTAGAATAAATATTATTTATTTAAATAAATTAATTATTTAATTTATTTATTTAAATAAGATTAGAATTGTTCTAATTGATTTATTCACAACCTAGGTTTAATATGGAGAACCTAAAGGGTCACACCATAAAAGGAAGAATAATTATTTAAGAAGTTAATGGCATAATCGTAATAATATGTTATGTATATTTAATTTAATCTATTGTGATAGAATAAATTAAATAGCTTAATATTATTATTTAATATTTTAGAAATATTAAATATAAATTAATAAGAGAGTCTTATTAATATTATTACAATTATTATTATAATTTTAATTTCTAAAAGAGTTTAGGAATTAATTTAATATAAGTACTCTCATTTATTCCTAATTGGATTAGGAAGGAAAATTAGTTAAAGGAGTTTAATTAATTATCCCTAATAAGATTAGGGAGCCCCTTTAATTAAAAAGGGTTTAATTAAATAATACCTTATTATAATAGGGTTACTTGATATCTTTATAAAGAGAGTCTTATATCGGATATCAACACTACGTTATAATTCCAATGGTTGGAGAAGTGCGCTCTTTTCTATAGAGATAGAAAAACTAGGGTTTAGCCCAACCGTCTTCTTGAATCATTCTTCTTCCTGGTGGATCACCTCAGAGGCCAAACACTTGGGTGGCTAACGTTGATCAAAGAAAGGAACCAAAACCGGTGGATTGGAGTTGAAGCGAAAAGGATTGGAGGTGAACTTGTACGAGGAAGCTCGGATCTTCAAGGGTATGTTTCTTATTCATCTTTTTCGTTTAATTAATAATTGTTCATAAAGGGTGATCCGGGTATATGGTTTGTAAAATTTTGAAACTCTGATATTTACACGTTTCCGCTTATTTTTGCAATTTGATTGCGTTCATGAATATTACAAACCTAACATTACCAACATGCCATTAAAATTGCTAGCCAAAAGACCATTATACCCTTCTTGAATTATCTAAGCTAACTTGTCAAATTGGCTAAGGCTTTAGTTGGTGAACCACCCTACACATAGCCATGTGCCTACAAACTCAGCAATTTAGCCATCCATCAGCCAAATACTGAAAGCAGTATACACACAAGCCAATCATATTTGATGATAAAGCATATACTTTGTGAATCTTATTCATTTATTAATAAAAAGTATTAATTTATTAAAAACTTTTAATTATCTACATGATGCTGCTTTATAATATGTGATAAACCCATAGTTTTAAGCAATGCTTTTAGAATAATGATGATGATCATTCTAATGAGATCTAAATTCTTAGAAAGCTTAAAACTAAAATAGTTCCTAATCATTGGATTACTAAATTGGGGATTAGTGAATCCAGGATAGATTGGTACAAACGTTGCTTGCTTCATTGGATGAGGATGATTGATCTCACGATCATTTGTGTGGAGACACTAAAGCAAAAGTATGTAGGTGCTTATTAGAGAATAAGTTCATTTGAGCGTGGCTTCATAACGAATACCTAATGGAGTTTTACTTTCGTCAATAGGAATTTCTGTAGTGATAGTAGAGACAAGTGATCTCTGACTTGAGATCATCATAAGTATCTTGTAATATGATTTATATTTTGACTTATTCCTTAAGACCCTTAGGGTATATCAAAGGGTATCTTGGGTATAATAAGTACACGGAGATAATGTATGATCAATAAAGAATCTACCACTTCTAGTAAAAGACGATAAATGTCCTTTGTGATTCGATAAACGACAACCCAAGAAATTCTCGCCAAGGCGCAGAATGAAATTGGAAAGGAGTTTTAATTTGCATTATTTGGAGTTGTGATTTAAGAGTCGAAATACATATAATTAAATAAAATAAGACTCGTGAAGAATTCCATGCCTTATATTTAATTGGGATATTGTATGGTAGAAGGATTGAATTGTACGGTAACTATTTACTTAAAGGTTCTTTATGATTAATGTTGAAATCTATATTATCTAGAAAGTCGTTGATCGCTAGGGAGGCTTATCCCTATTGTAGAATAAATATTATTTATTTAAATAAATTAATAGTTTAATTTATTTATTTAAATAAGCACTACTACAAAACAGTAAACAGATAACGCGGAAAAAACGTTGTGGTTTCAGTCAAAAAAACGTCGTGGTTAAGGGTGTTGTCTATTTGACACCCTTACACAACGTTTTTAAAACGTTGTAATTAAGCACAATACACAACGTTTTTTAGGAAAAAAATGTTGTAGATTTGTTTTTCAAAAATTAGCAGATGGATAAAAACGTTATAGAAGGTATGATTCCACAACGTTTTTAAAATGTTGTAGATTAAAAAAAAGAAGAAAAAATGTTGTGATTCACCTACATTACCAATGCACCTACAATATGCTAATGCCATGATATATAGCTAAAAGGTCTAAATTCTCAATTAAATTTAAAGCCAAAATGTATCAACCATCAAAATACATCCCAATAAATACCATTTGTTTACAGTTTCACATTACTACATCCACAAAATATTACATTGTATTTTATTAGTTAGACTTCCTGATTAAAGTAAAATCTACTCTTTGATGAGCCTAACTAGGGTATAAACAACATACTGTGAAAACTCAGCTAAATCAAGATCATCATCCTTGGAGTGCATCCCTGCAGTTTTATTCATTGGCCTGTCACAAGTAACAAAACTATAGATGATTACAAGACAACCCATATACAAATGAAGTTCCAAATAGATATAATTCAAATTAATCAAACAAAGGTATAGGTCAAAAACAAATTTCACAAAAGAAAAAGAAAACTCGCAATGAGCAAACTCATAATAATCAGATAGAATACATTTCGAAGTCATGCTTTTCATATAATGACCACTCTTCTTCAGTTGCTCTCTTCTGACATATTGCTCTAAATCAATTGGAAACTGCAAGGTAAAGAAAACTTTGTGAGTCAACACTTTTGCTAGTTAGAGGCAACAATTTCTTTTCCTGGGCCCTTAGACCTTAGTCTTCAATTTCTTTTGTGTGTCTAGTTAAAATATAAAATTATATTTAGCACAGGATATCAAGCATAATAGTTTCACTTTCACATATTCCCAGAAGTACTAAACAAAATAATAAGTAAGCACCATGTAATTGCTAGAACATAGAATGTGACAGGGTGAATGGAGAAACCGCTTAAGATAACTACTAGTGGTAATAACCGCCAAGCAATTGTTCAACTCAGACTAAAAATGCAGAGTTGCTGAATGGGATGTAGAATGTCAAAATTCATAGCAAAAGAAGACCATGTTTACCAAAAGAGGGTACCCATATTTCATCACCAAAACTCTTATTAAACTGGTTTTGAAAAATAATGAGAAACCACTTACAACTCTATCCTGGGACAGGATTTTTGACAGCCTCTGACTTCATTAAGAAAAAGGAACAGATGGTGATTGACCAACATTCTCCATCTCAATCAACCCAAAACAAAACCAATCCTTTAAAGGGGTTCTAAATTTTAGAGCTTGGACATACCTGTTTTAGAAAGGGAAGCCATCCTTGAAAGGATTCTTTCGTTCTGTGCTATGGGTGTCTCATTCAAATCAACCTCCCTCAAATTGCCACTTAAACCTTTTGATGCCAAAAGACCAGCATACTGAGATGTAGTCTCAACATTCACAATCTCCATTGCTAGCTTGGCTTCGGACGGGAAGAGTAATCTTGCAAATGCCACTGTGACATAAAATACAGAAGAAAACTACTAAGAACTGATCTGTGTAAGCATAGGACTTCAGGACCAGACACATTTGCGTCAATAAAGAAAAAGTTGAAACAGAACAAGAAAACTGATAGATCTAATATTATTGCAACAGGAATATACAGTGTCATTAACATTAAACCCATTATGCTATTAAGTCAAGATACTAACCCTCGTTACAATGGGACATGGCTGCTCTATGGATGTGACCTGCAATAAACCACATCAAAATACTTTTGTTAAGTAATCAAACTTTGCAAGGAAGATAACACAATAAAACCATCATTGATCAACTAAAGCATGATCATAAAGGACATCCACTGCCTGTTATACACGATAAATTTAATGTTATAACCACAGAGAGTATCCATCCATTAGGTATGCAATAACTAATGATGAAATTCTCTTTAATCACATAAATAAACTTTTAAATCAAATCAATTGAGCTGAGTATGACAGATAAATTAACCAACAAATAAGACCACAAGTCCAAGTGAGAAATAAAATTCTCATTAATTACCTTTAATATTCCAATTCAATATTTTAACTATGAATCTTAGCTTCTCATATAACAAGCAATTAGCTCAAGCCATTGGACCTTTATAATGTGCAAACCATCCAACTCTCATAGCACACACATTGGCATGGACATGACAATTACTGGGAGAAAGGACTCTTGGAGTAAGTATACTACATTAAAGTGAAACTGATTTGACTCTAAACCAAGCTAAAAGATTCTGATTGCAACAAAACTAATAAAAGTAACAAATTTCAACCTTCAAAAGCCTGAACAACTTTTCACAAATCAACATTTATTATCCTACTATACACATATACACACACCTTCCCACCCCCAAATGAAAAACATAATGGAACCCAATTAATCCATAATACACAATCACTACCAATATTTTCCCAACAGAAAGAACGATTACTCCAAGAACTGAAACCAACAACAACCAATAACCCTAAATTACTCATGAAAAAACATATCAAACACCAAATTAAAGTTCAAGTTTAAAGTTTCATCCATAAAACTAACAACCCAATAACTCAAACACTAATAAAAACTACAACTTGCCAGATAAAACCATGAATTACCATAACCAATACCTCAATGATACACAAAACAAATGTTCATAATAGAGAAGAAAAAAATAAAGATAGAGAGAAATAGTACCTTAAAAGATCCTGAACATAACCGATCTGTTTAGCTGCAGGATTAAGCATATAAAAGCTACAACCCACAAAAGAACAAGAACAAAGAGAATAAATGGAGCAGTTTGTACACTTGTGGGTGGTAATTTTCTTTATATGCGAGCTCGAGAGCTTACCTTCTGTCGATGGAAAACCAGAATATTAAACAATTTTATATATTTTCAAGAAGACATTAGTAGTAGACTAAACTAAACTAAACTATTAATCTTGAAAGGAAGGGGGTTAAGGTGCAAACCAAAATCCATGAAACCATTACATTGATAGAATTGAAAATGGGGTAGAGACGAGAGTTCCAGCTTTCAAATTAAAACTTACAATAGTATCCCTAAATTAATTCAAGATAAAGAACATAGATAGTGGGAGAATCAATATGACTACATAACAATAAATCTGCAGTTTTAATGTAAAACAAATCAATTGAGGGATGAACTGAACTAGACAGACCTCTCGTTCAGAGGAGTGACGGGAGGACCTTTGTTAGCCGTGATTTCGGCATCGCTAACGACCCCAACAACCAATTCAGCTTAGGAGAAAGCTTGACGGTTGAAGTCAGCTCCGGCGGCGACGGAGGAGGTTTAGAGAGGGAGCGTTGGCGTTGCTTGAGGTAGATTTGGAAGAATTAGAAGAGAGCACAGGGTATGACTAAAATTTTAGAAGAATTTTTCATAGGATTATATTTAGGGAAAAATTGGGGGAATATTGAATTGGGAAAACGTACAAAGCTTGAGAGAGACAGAAGCAGAGGGATGGCGACGGTGGAAGAGAGGGACGGTGACAGGGAAGAGAGGCCACAGTCGAGATGCAAGAGGCTGAGGAGTGAGGAATTTCAGATCTGGCGTACAGAGATAGGAGAGAGAAGAAAGTATGGTCGTGTTTTAATTTCAAATTTTGGCTTACGCGTTTTTATCCATTGCTCCGTGTTTTTTGCAAAAGATAACATTTTTTTTAAAAAAAACATTATCTAGTTAAAACCAAAAAATTATCCTTTTAAATAGATAACGTTTTTGCATATATATCTACAACATTTTTTTAAAAAAATGTTGTAAAAAAAATAACCACAACGTTTTTAAAAAAAAACGTTGTGGTTTAAGTGTTGTCTATTAGGTACTTTGTACTGGTGTAGATTAGAATTGTTCTAATTGATTTATTCACAACCGGTTTAATATGGAGAACCTAAAGGGTCACACCATAAAAGGGAGAATAATTATTTAAGAAGTTAATGGCATAATCGTAATAATATGTTAAGTGTATTTAATTTAATCTATGGTGATAGAATAAATTAAATAGCTTAATATTTATTATTTAATAGTTTGAAAATATTAAATATATAAATTAATAAGAGGAGTCTTATTAATATTATTACAATTATTATTATTTTAATTTTTAAAGAGTTGAAAATTAATTTAATATTAGTACTCTCATTTATTCCTAATAAGATTAGGAGGCTAATTAATTAAAATAAAACCCAATTTCTTAATTGTTAAGGACGGTTGCCCACATCTATAAATAAGAGGAGTCTTATTATGGGTGAGGTGATTGTTAACTTTTTCACTACAGACTTGATTCCAATTGTTGGAGAGTACGTTCTTTTCTATAGAGATAGAAAACTAGGGTTTAGCCAACCACCCTTCTTTTTGAATATTTCTTCTTCTTTGGTGGATCACCTCTAGAGGCCAAACACTTGGGCGGCTAACGTTAATCAAAGGAAGGAACCAAACCCGGTGGATTCAAGTTGAACGCGAAAAAGATTGGAGGTAAACTTGTACCTAAGGAAGCTCAAATCTTCAAGGGTATGAATCTTGTTCTTTATCTTTTCGTTTAATTAATAATTGCGCATAAAGGATGATCCGGGTATATGGTTTGTAAAATTTTTAAAACTCTAATTTTCCATGCTTCCGCTTATTTTGTGCAATTTGATTACATTCATGAATATTACAAATCTAACAAATACATTGCATACAAGGCATATATATAAGATCAAAGAGAGAGAAATGTTCATATTTTAACCCATTTGATCACAACACTCCTCCAAGACTCTCTCTCTCTCTAAAACCAACAAATTTCTCTTAACATATCAGTCCTTGAATCAAGCCCCACTATCTCCTCTATCAGATCATAAGCATAGAATCAAGATTTGTTCATAGAAAGGTATAAAACCTTACTAAGAATCTGATCTTGATTGATGTGTTAAATGTTATGTTTTAGTGTTAAAACATGTTATAAGTAGTGTATAATGATGATCTAGGTTGATAGATGTTAGATCCATAACATCTATATTCTCAGATTTGATGTTTTTGTAAATCTGGGAAAAAAATATTTTTGATGTCTGACAACGAATGTCAGACCTTATATCTCAGTGATTGTTAATGATTTTTGTGTTTTGAAAGTTTATACTTGTAGTATGTAATGTGGTCTTTGATCTGGACTTGAAATCATACATATATCAGATCTAGATTTCAAGATATGGGTGGTCAAAACCCGTTGACCGACCATAACTGAACAAGTTCTGGGTAACACGGAACTTGCCTAGATCGGTCTGACAAGAAGTTTAGGGGCACGAATCTTGCAAGTTGTTGTTGATTTGTGTTTGTTGTTGTATTCTAGTTATAGTATGGTAGTTATATTACAGCTTAATGCTTTTATATTTCTTATATTACAAACATAGTGGATTTGGGGGATGGTCAAACCAAGCAGAAAGATCACGGATTGAGTTTTTTGGGTAACCCAGAAAACTCAAGATCGCTAACTCCGACAAGGTTCGAATGGGACAAGATCCGCTATTCTGTTGATGTTATGGTGGTTTTATTCAATAGATCTACTCTCTTACATGTTGGCTACACACTTAAAGTTTTAAATCACAAAAAGAAAATAAGTATTGCAAGTTGTGGAAGCCCAAAGTAGGCTACATGAACTGTTCTTCATTTATGGGTAACCTAGAAAATGAAGAACAACTCTGACAGCTACTTTGAAGGCTTATATCTCGTTTGTTTTATGTTGTTTGGTCATGTTTGTTGTTGGATCTTGTGGTCTAGCATTGGTACTACAATATTTGACCAACAACATGCCCAAACACACACTATACACAGATTAATTGATGGTCAAACATGGTCCCTCGTTCACTGTCCATGAAGATCTGGGTTTCATCAAGAACATGAAGAACACCAATAGCGATGGTTCTGTCGTTATAGGCAGTCTTTAGCGACACTTTATTTATAAAATTATTATTTTTATTAAATAATTAAACAAAATTAGTTTTTAATTATTAAAAATACATAATAAATTACAAAAAAATATTTTAAAGCTTAAAAATTAGTTTTTACTAATTTTAAATATATTTCATTAATATTTAATAATTTTGGAATATTAATGGTATTTAATTTATTTAATTATAATATTCAATAAATTATTTAAAAATGATTTTAATACATGAAAAATCATTTAAAAATATATAATGGTATAAGAAAATATTTTAAGTTATTTTCAATGACTTTTAATATTAGGTGATGAATTTCATTAATTAATTAATATTAATGGTAATTAATTTATTTAATAAATATATTAAATAAATTATGAAAAATAGAATTAATGATTTAAAAATAATATAAAAAATTATTTAAGTGTTATAAAAATATTTTAAGTTATAAAATATAACCTTTAATATTTAAAGGTAGATTTCATTAATAATTTAATATTAATGATATTAGACTTATTTATTAATTATATTAAATAAATAGTTTAAAAATGATTTTATTAATTTAAAAATCATTTAAAAGGGATATAAATGAATTAAAAATATTTTAAGTTATAATTAATGACTTTTAATATTTGGATAAATAATACATTGATATTTTAATATTAATGGTAATTATTTAAAATAATTTTAATTGTTTTAAAAATCATTTAAAGGTAATATAAATGCTTTAAAAATATTTTAAGTTATTTTAAATAACTTAATATTTTTGCAATGGTTTCATTAATAGTTTAATGTTAATTAAATATTAATGATAATGAAATTACTTAATAATTAAATCATTTAATAACGATTCGTGTTTCAAAAATTATGATAAATTGTAATAATTATTTAAAAATTATTATAAGGCCATGAAAAATAATATGATCGATATATAAGTTATCTAAATGGATATTGAACTCATCAGATAGAGTCTTAGACTCGATAATTACTCGATAAAGTTGTCGGCATAACTCGGCTACGTGTTCGTAAATTGATCCTGACTTAGATATGTTGACTTGATAAGTGTTTATTTGTGATTCAATGGTGTTAAACATATGTGACAATGTGATTAGGTTATGTGCTGACTGCAAATAGCAGTACAGTATGATATGTTATGTTATTCTAATCGGATAAATTATCTTATTAATGATAGGGCTTGATATAAAAGATAAAACTAAATTGCATAACTATAAGCAGCGGATCAGGAAAGTATCTAACCCTTTGCATTTACTTTATGCAATGGACATGCGTAAGATAATATCTGAACTATTCTTTTTCATTGTTCAAATATTTCAACATGTGTATATACTTATGCAATGATTCTGTATAAGTAAGTTATTAAATTATAATTTGTTGTACAAGTTCCTTAATTATGTTATTGTAGATCAAGATATATATTTTGTTCGTTAATTTCCAAACATGATTATACAAATGTCCTCACTTGGATAATCATTATATTTTATCACATGTTGATACATACTTATCGGTGTCCAGTATGTATACGTTAAATTAAAAGTCGTCTAAGCTATTTGATCCGGCTAGACATAAACTTAAAGTTGTTGTTGGACAATATAGAACTTTATTGTTATCCAACAGAATTATTTTGGTTTGGATTCTAGACTAGAATGAACATCCCAAATATGGGAAACTCTTATGCGCCTAAGGCGGATATGCTGGACAAAAATATCATCCTTGTATGTAGTATTGATCAATACAGGGCATAACGGGCTGATCACCCCTGCGTCTGTAAGTTATTTGGATTTCAAATGAAGTTCTGTTTAACCTTTTCGAAAATAGAAAACAATGTTCATAGTCTGTCGACTAATCCTCATTTATAGTCAGTACGTAGTTTTAAAATTTTGGTATTGAAATGATATGTTGTTATTATTGGTTAAGCTTACTTCATAACTATTAATTCATTGTAGAAGTGTCATTCAAAGAAAATATTTAATCCTTTCCGCTAATAATTATTGTTGCTATTACTTGTTGGTCACTCAAATGCTCATCCTTGCTTAATTTAAATGTTTTCAGCTAAATGTGAATAACTAGAAGGCTCTGCCAAGAACAAGGGAAAGGGGAAAGTTGCTGAATGAATGTTTATGCTATCTTATGTAATAACTAAAATTTATTAGGATAATGATGATATATATTAATTATCATGTAATGAATGTTTAAAGGTTGCGTACTTGGGATTTGAAGACTCTAATAATATATAAATTAAATTTGATAATCTATATTATTGTTATTATTATTAGTATTATTCCGCTCATAGAAATAGTATCGTGAAACACCAAGTTCGGGTTTCAAGTACTTGAATTTGGGGGCGTCACAATAATCCCCTATCTACTTCTTGATTCACAGAATTTCTCTCTTCTCTCAAACTATCTTTTCTTCTCTGTGTTCTCTACTTCTTAGTCTAAGTATAAGCTAAATAAAAATGGACACTTATGCCTAAAAAATAAAAACTGACAAACATAATGCGCACAATTCAATTTCTGTTAGTTACAAAACTTAAACATAAGTTATCAGTTAAAAATAAATTTTAAAAATAATTTTGTCAGTTAAAATTTCAAAAGCCACAAGGTTTTGTTTGACAAAACTAATTTAAAAATAAAGACTTAATATCTTTTAACCTTGTTTGGAAAAACTAAATTAAAACTCTCTAATTTATTTTAATAAACCACTTGCTATATCGTTTAATGGTCACCCTCTAATTAATTAAATTCCAATATTTTAATTTATCATTTAAAATTATAATTTTACTTATCAAAACTTTAAATCTCTAATTCAATTATTAAATAAAATTAGCACATAATTATTCAATAACTCATTTAATCATTATTAACTTTCTCTAATTTAATTATTAAATTAAATTAGAATATTACGATTCTATAATATGATAATTAGTTAACCACTCATTTAATTTAATTAACCTATTAAATTAAACTTCAACCCACAAAATTACTAAACATCAACTTAATTAATATATTACACTTAATTAAGGTAATCCATAATTATTCATGAATTATTTATTATTTAATAAATAATCCAACAAATATTTACTTAACAACAAACACATTAATTAAAAATATTTATTTAATTCAATAAATATTTGAAATTACAAATAAAATTCTGGATTGTTACATAGCATCCCACTTGCTTAGTAGTTCTCACATGAATTTTATGTTCAAGTCTTTATTTGGATACACCTTGTCATATGATCTTAGAGAATTGAGAAGAATGTTGAATCTTTAATATGTTGTAGTAATGTTTTGTCCAGAAACATAAGTGAACATCTCATATTGTTGAGTTTGGAGAGATAGCTTATTTTCTCTAACTTCTTTTATTCCCTCGTGTATCACCAACAGAGCTTCCCATACTTGGTCGTTGTAATTTTGACAATATTCTTGAAGAGTTCATCTTCTAAGGCCATAAAGAGAATATTTTTTTCCCTTTTATCTAGATGCACATGCTTCTTCTCGTTCTTTGTCAATTCTTCACACATCTTTACAACCTCCTTGTTAGGATTGTCTGTTGCAGATGCTAGCTTTGAAGGAATATATGGACTAATGCGAACATCCTCAAATAAATCATCATCAATAACATTCATGTACGCCTGCATACACACTTTAAAGTTAGCAAATTTTTTTCTTTTTAAAAAAGGTGGCTTACTTACACCCCCAATTTCAGAACAATTTTTGTGTTATGTCATGGATTTACTCAAAGTGTAAGTTTTGTGTTCGCAAGAACCTTTTCTGATACCGTTTGTTATTTCCCAAAGGTACTTATAGATCTAGAAGGGGGGCTGAATAGATCTTTAAATCTTTTGATTGTTTAATAAGATAGTACCAAATGGTTATTAATCAATTTGATTAAGCACAACGAAATATGTCTTTTGAAAAAACCCTTGAAGGTTGAAAATAAATCTCAGTTATGAATATTTGCAAGATAAATAAGATAAACAAGTCGACGGAAGGTAAGAATAATAAAGTAAAGATATAGACAAATTTTAAGTGGTTTCAAAGACTGAATAAATCATAATCCACTCTTCTACTCCTCGAGTAGGAATTCCACTAAGGATTTAGTCGCACAGATAAGGACACTATGTCCTCTTCAAGCCATGCAGACTTGGATATTTAGTTACAAAGACAAGGACACTATGACCTCTTCAAGCCCAGCAGACTTAGATGTTTAGTCACTAAGATAAGTACTCTCAGCCCTATGATGATCTGGTGATTGATTCTTGTTGAGAGGTGCTGCTAAGATGGAGTTAAGATTTTCATCTTAAGTACTTAGCAGCTCAAACTAGATATTTAGGATTGTTGAGTTCGTTCTTTTTCTTTTGTAGAGATTAGGCTTTTTGATCAGTGTTTGTCTCTTTTTCAGTTTGAATCCTTGTTATCTTTTATAATCTGCAGAAAATCTTCTCGTTACTAGATGCCCGTTTGTGCATTTAAAGCTCAGATATTCTCGTATCCTTGATGTGGAAGTTTTAAACCTATGTTTCAGCTTCTTTTTAGCGTGCCTGACACATCAATTTATTTTCTCACCTAACACCCTTAACATGTCACTTTCACTAGCTAGCTGGTAGACACATATTCTGATATTTGATTTCAACCAAGGATGTTTGGTGAATACATCGAGACCTTCAATTTGCAACGCTGTCAATTTGTCAAACTTGACTACTCTACGATCAGGTTCTTCTCAACAAGCTTAGCTTGGCTAGGTGATTTATTTGTCCACTTTATGAACTGAAGTGTGTTTTACAATTTGTAGTGAACTTTACGATATCTTCAAGTAGCTCAGTGATCCATCTGATGTGTTGCAATCATGCGATTACTCTGTGATCCTTCTTTTCTTTTCGAAATAGTAGAGTATTTTTACGAATATTTAAAATCCTATGAATTATACATCAGATCAGTTTCTACAAGATCATCCTAAAATTATTTGAACTTTCTACTCTAAGTCCTTATACATTGAATCAAATTATTATAAGGATTGTGTAGACATTCGAATTTTTACTTTCCCTGGACTAACCCTGTAGGAGGGCAAAAGCATCATTTCACTTTGGAGACAACTCCGAGCTAGGGAAAAAGTATCATTTTACCCCAGCGACAACCCCGAGGAGAGATCAAGGTGCAACGACGCCCAGACACGGTGCGAATCGAATAACGATAGCAAAGCTGAGGATATTACCATAAGACATCATCGCAGCAACCCATGAACTACAAGCTATCAAAGACTAGCCGATTGACGACCCTCGGGAGCCGAAAGATACCTTTTAGCTAATTGCATCATCTTCCCGGACTCCGAGTCAGTTAGACTCGACTGCATTTCGCAACCTTCCACAACAACTTTCCGAGATTTTTGGGTATGGAACTCAACTTTCATCAGACTGAGACCTAAGGCGTGAACTTAGAGATAGCGGGACCTGTGGCGTCCAGTCTTAGGTGTATCTGCTCTAACCGCAGGTACACCTGAGACTAACTCAGGGTCATAAGTTCAGCATCACGAAGCTCATTAATTATATACGAGAAAGAACAGAAAATTGGAGAGAGAAGGAGCTTGGTTCTTGCATCTTTTTATCATATTTTCATTGTTTGATCTTATATATCATACATATTTTAAGTTAAGAGTCATATACGTTGATTCCAAGCAAAAAGAAGGTTGTTCACGCTCCCTAAAGGTGAAAAACACTCATTTTAGCCACTTTCTTTGTAAATGTTGTTATGAATACTATATCTATGTAGATATAGAAATTTCTACCAGTTAATGTGACACCCCTAAATCTAGGTACTTCATTCCCCTATGACTTGATGTTCACTTTCCATACATTCTTACTAACTACCCAAATAGAATAACATTTAAACCATAAATCCTCCCTATTAAAGGGTTACATCATTAAATCATAAAGTCTCCAAGGTTTTCTAACCTTTAACATAAAACAAGTGCGGAAATAAAAATAGTTACATCACATCCTTTAGATAAAGTCTATTAACATTAAAGTCAATAAATTACAAGTCTTCATCACTTGTACATTTTTCCTTTTCCTTTGTTTGCAGTAGGTTCATCGACCTTCTCAACCTTCGCTGCAATAATTATCTTTATGCAAGAGTGAGCAAAAAAAATGCTCACTAGATATATCAATGAACAACAAGAGAATAATAACTTCTAATTAATATGCTCAACAAAACCGAAAGATACTCTATCAATGATAACCAAAATCTGAAATCAAAATATTAAGAATATATCTGAGGGTCATAGGACCACAAACTATGTCCACGGTTACAAGTAATCTTTCAACTTTAACCTTAACAATTATACTATAGGGACATCACGTACTTAGGGGGATCGACCCTTCGTACCATGTATTGTGCACAAACATCTAAACGCATCGCGTACCCATATAATAGGGTTGTTCTTCTCAGTTTTAGAGTACAAGTCTGCACCAAAGAAAGTTTGGTTTGGATAAACCTCAAGGGTAATTTAGAGTTTCATGATCATCAACTAAAGGATTAGTTGAATCAACAAAGTTTGATAACACTACGGTTGATCAATAACAACATAATATAGAACAATTGAAAATCATAAATGAATCAACTATATATTAAACTCATGATTGGAAACAACTAGAAAGCATAAGCATTGAATCAAATGATAAACCTTTGCTTCAACAATAATAAGCTAGGTCTATGATCTTATCAAATTAGAAATTGAATTACTGAACATGCCTTTGACTGATAACAAGATGGAAACAAAGCTTGCTCATCATAATAATAACTTGTACAAACTAAATGAAATATGAAATCTCAATGTTGGAGATTTAAGTTAAAGGAATTGCATTCACTATAAGAGATTGAAACTAAAGAAACTTGCTTAACTATAAACAAGTTAGAATAACTCAACAATGATTAGAATTCAAAACTTGCTCGATCAATGTTTGAGAGTAAGAAACTTGCCTCGTACGTAAGCTATAAATTTACAACTCACGTTCACCTACACATAGTATTAGAATCACAATATCTATTAGATGTACTAACATCCACATTCCAAAATAACACTCGCCTCTAGTTAAACTTGTTATTTTAATACAAGTTCTACTTTACTATACACATTTCAAAATCACAAGTGTAATTCCATAACACATTCATTACTCATGGAGTTTCTTAAATCTTAGCATATCATTTTCACAACTTACTAAATTTATACTTTAGAATTACTAACCACATGATACGATTCTGTTTTAACCTCTTCATTACATGTTTATCACATTAACATAACATTAAACTAAGTTACAATTGGTGTCCAAAGTTTGCAGAAGTAGAAGACTTCATTGGGTCTGACTCACTACTGGTGCGACCGTGCCAGTATTACCTTAGGTTCATGCGCGCCCACACCAAGAGGCAGCGCGCCCGCACTTGGCATCAATACTAGTTTTGCAGAACGCGAGTTTGGACTCCGTTTTAAGCCAACTAAAACGAATTTCATCCACCAAACAGTAAATTTAACATATGCAATTGGTATAGAACTAACACAAACATGATTCCTCACATAGTCATCAACTTAGAACAATTAAACAACAACTTCAACTAATTTAAATCCTTAAATTTCATGTTTTAATACAAAAACTCCATTTTTGACATCCTTCATAGAAATTCACACTGTGATCACAATTCTACACCAAATTACTTCGTTCAAATTACGTTCCCTTCGTTTCTTAATGGACTAGCATAATCAAGACTCAATTTACAGATTGACATACAAATTAACCACCGTATTTGGTACTTTTACAAGTCATATATAAAATATATATACTGTAATTACATTCCTTTCCTTTTAAACGTAATTAGCATAACAATTCTTGTCTAAACACTAGTTCTAATCATCACAAACATATATAATCACAAGTATTCAGTTGTATAACAACAATTCAGAAAAATGGAATTCACAGAACTTGAAACTTCATGCCGTAAACCTCATATATATGTTTATTCTCTCTCAACTTTTCTCTGTATTTTCCTCCTTCTTCCTTCTTAGGCTTAGCAACCAACTATCAGTATGCGTAAAATAAAATTGATAGCCAAAGCCATAATACGCATACTAATTGTATTAGTTACAAAATAAACGTATATGTTATAAATATATTTTATTTATTATTTGATTTATTTTATTTGTTTGATTTATTTTATTTATTATAATAAAATTCAAAATTCAAAAGTTATAAGGCTTTGTTTGGCAAAAACTCTTTAAAATAAAGACCTAATATTTTAAGCCTTGTTTGGTATCTAATTTAAAATTTCTTTAATTTATTTTAATAAATAATTAGGTTTATAATTTATAATCAAATATTATTTATTTGAATTTCCATAACAAATATTAGTTATATAAACTAAATACAACACACTCAATAAATTCTCCACTTAATTCAATTATCATAAAATTATAATCTTATTATACTTTTATTTAGTAAATTAGCATAACATTTTAAATTATTAAATTAAAACAATAATATATATCATTTCACATTATCTTACAACTTTCCAACTATTAAATTAAATTAAATTATAATATTATCTAATAAATTTAATTCATAAATATTCACTAACAACAACCACATCAACAAAATATTTATTTAATTTAATAAATATTTTAATTTACAAATAATAAAATCTTGGATTGTTACATCCTTCCCTCCTTACAAGGATTTTGTCCCCAAAATCACAACTCAAACAACTAATTCGTCACATTCTTCCCTCCTTATAAAGATTATATCCCCAGAATTGGAGACACATATTAAATAAATAACTCAGGGTAGTTCTTTATCATTTCATCTTCGAGTTCCCATGTGGTCTCTTCGATATTGTGGTTTCTCCACATCACCTTCACAGAAGGTATCACCTTATTCCTGAGCACTTGTTCTTTCCTGTCGACTATCTGGATAGGAACCTCTTCATAAGACAAATCTTTACTGAAATGCAATGGTTTATACTCGATCACATGTTTGTAATTGGGTTTATACGGTCGTAACACCGACATATGAATAACGTTGTGAACATGTTCTAATTCTGGAGGTAAAGCTACCTCATAAGCCACTTCTCCCACTCTTCGCAGTATCTTGAAAGGTCCAATAAACCTTGGGCTTAGCTTTCCTTTCTTTCCAAAATGAAGTTTTGCCTTACAAGGAGAAACTTTTAAAATGATCTCCTTGACGTACAGTTTTTCCAGCTGATCAAGATTAAATCTAATCTTTATTGGTAAAAAGTGTGCTAATTTCGTTAATCTATCCACTATCACCCAAATTACATTGTATCCTTTCTGAGTCGTTGGAAGACCAACCATAAAATCCATTGTGATATGCTCTTACTTCTATTCTGGTATTTCCAACGGTTGAAGTAATCTATTCGGCCTATGATGTTCTGCCTTTAATTTTTGACATGTCAAACATTTCTCAACACATTCCACAACGTCTCTTTTCATATTTGGCCACCAAAAGTGTCGCCGCAGATCTTGATACATTTTTTTACTTTCCGGGTGAATAAAATATCTTGAGTTATGAGCCTCTGTAAAGATTTCTTCTTTAATATCCGGTACTACTGGAACCCAAATTCGTCCCTCAAACCTTAGCACTCCTTCAGTATCAACATTGTACTTCATCTCATTATCATCAACTATACTTTCCTTTATTTTTCTGCATTCTTCATCTTATAGTTGTGCATTCTTTATCTTGTCCACCAAACTTGAACTAGCTTCCATCTGGAACAATCTTTCATCAATTTCTTTTGAAAATTTGATTTCCAACTCTAGTCTTGCCATTGCTGAAATGAGCTCCTCCTGGTTGGTTAACAACATTAACTTCTCACGACCCTTCCTACTCAATGCATCTGCAACCACATTTGCTTTTCCCGGATGATAAAAGATCTCGCAATCATAATCTTTTATTAATTCCATCCATCTCATTTGACGCATGTTTAGGTCCTTCTTTGTGAAAATATACTTCAGACTCTTATGGTCTGTGTAGATCTCACATTTTTCTCCATAGAGATAGTGTCTCCATATCTTCAGAGCAAATACTACTGCCGCCAACTCTAAATCATGAGTCGGATACCCTTTCTCGTAGTCTTTAAATTGCATTAATGCATACGCACTGACTATGTCGTTCTGCATAAGGACACAACCTAATCCCTTGGGTGAAGCGTGACTATACACCATAAAGTTTCCTGTATTATCTGGTAATGACAACACAGGTGCCACACTGAGCCTCTTCTTCAATTCCTTAAAACTCTATTCGCACTTTTCCGTCCAAACAAATTTTACAGCTTTTCTCGTCAAATTTGTTAACGGAGTGGCAATCTTGAAAAAATCTTGAATAAACTATCTGTAATATCCTACCAATCCCAAGAAACTTCTTACTTCTAATGGAGTTCTTGGTTGTTCTAAATTTATCACAGCTTCGACTTTTGATGGATCCAATCCCATCCTTGTCAATTACATGCCCAAGAAATTGTACACATTCTAGCCAAAATTCACATTTAGAGAATTTCGCGTATAACTTTTCTTTTCTTAGTGTCTCTAGTGTCAAATGTAAATGTTCCACATGTTCCTCTTGAGATTTGGAGTACACCAAAATATCATCAATAAATACCACCATAAACCTGTTTAAAAATGGTTTAAACACCCTGTTCATCAAATCCATGAATGTTGCAAGGGCGTTGGTCAAACCAAAAGACATTACCAGAAACTCGTAATGTCCATACCGAGTTCTAAAAACTGTCTTCGGTACATCCTCCTTTCTTACTTTCAATTGATGATACCCACTTCTCAAATCTATTTTCGAGAAGTCATCCAATCTTGGCAATAGATATTTATTCTTAATAGTGACTTTGTTTAATTCCCTATAATCAATGCAAAGACGCATTGACCCATCCTTCTTCTTCACGAATAACACCGGCGCTACCCACGGTGATACGCTCGGCTAAATATATTTCTTATCTAACAGTTCTTGCAGTTGTACCATCAGTTCCTTCATCTCTATCAGAGCCATTATGTACAAGGCCTTCGATATTAGAGCAGATATTGGCGCTAAGTCGATCACGAACTCAACTTCTCTATCAGGCGAAAGTCCTGGCAAATCCTCCGGAAATACGTCCACAAAACCCTTAACCACTGGTATCTCCTCCAGTTTCATTTCCTTCTTCTTTTGAGTATTAACTATGTAGGCTAAGTACCCTACACAGCCCTGACTCAATAACTTATTGGCCTGCATAACCGTTAGACACCTTGCTTATCTAGGCGATTTGCTACCATAGAAAACTACCTTTGACGGAGTCATAAGATTTACACACTTCTTTTCGCAATCAATTATCTCTCCACAATTTAACAACCAATCCATTCCCAAAATAACATCAAACTCTCCAAGTTTTATCGGAATTAAATCTACCATCATGACATTCCCATTAATGTTCACCCTATAATTCTTGTATACGAACCTAACATGAATCACTTCCTTATTCGCAATTTCTATGTTTAAAGGGAAATTCAACTCTTCACTAGGTATTTTTAACCTCTTAGCAAATTCATCAGATATAAACGAGCAAGTAGCACCCGAATTAAATAATACATATGCATCAATATCATTAATTGGGATAATATCTACACGACATCTTTTGATTGCACCACATCCTGCACCATTATATTGAAGGTTCTGGCTGTGGATTTGTTTGATGATGTTGGTCCAACAATGGTCAATGTACCTCCACTCCTACCTCCCTTGCTTTTCGTTGTCTCTCCAGCTTTCTTCTTAGGGTATTCACGAGCAAAATGATCCTTTGATCCGCACGTGTAGCAAACATTCTTCTCTGGTTGATTACAATTTGGGGCAATGTGACCCTCCTAACCACAGTTAAAGCATACACGCTTCCCCCTTAAGCATATTCCCATGTGAAACCTCCCACATGTAGCACATGCATCAAACTTCTTCTTCTGCTGGTTCCCCTACTGGTTTCCAGCTCCCACATTTGCATTCCACTTTCTCTTTAGGTTATTGTTACCATTTCCACCGTTACCACCACCATTCTTAGCTTCGCCCTAACTCTTTTTCTTTCTCTGCTCTTGATTGTACTTTGTTATAACCTCGCCTCCACCTTCAGCGAGAATTGCCTTTTCCAGCACTGCTGTAAATGTCTTCAGCTGAAACATGGAGACCCTACTGTACAACCAGGGTTTCAATCCCTGCTCAAACCTTCTCGCCTTACCTCTTCCAACACTTCTATAAATGTCTTCAGCTGAAACATGGAGACCCTACTGTACAACCAGGGTTTCAATCCCTGCTCAATTTTTCTCGCCTTGCGCTCATCCGTGTTCACTTGATATGGCGCAAACCTTGCCAACTCATTGAACCTTGCTGCATACTCCGACACTGTCATTGTGCCCTATTTTAGCTCTAAAAACTACACTTCCATCTAATTCTTTGAACTCTCTGGGAAATAGGTCTCAAAGAATATCTCCTTAAACCTATCCCAAGTTATTACCCCTTGACCTCCTCGAGTTTTATGGGCTTGCCACCAATAACTGGCCTCTACTTTCAACATGAATGTTGCAAAAGCAGTCTTCCGGTTCTCACCGACCTTAGCAACATCAAATACCTTCTCTATTTCCAAGATCCAGGTCTGTGTGTCAACCGGATTCAGAGACCCACAGAATTCTGGTGGTCCCACCGCCTTAAAATCCTTAAAAGTTATAGCTTGATTCTGCGGTTGATTTTGTAATGCACCCGTCAGTAACATCACTAACTGCTGAATTGGGTTAGCCACATCATTGTTGTTATTGGTAGATCCCTATAGTGGTTGACGTGTTGGAGGCATTTTTTGTTAAAACACACTTATTAAATTATTATTCAATCTTCTAGGTATTAAGTACTTAATTTGCACATCACAAAATTACCGCATAACACACAATATCTTGAATAATACTAACTTTTATTTATTCATAATATTTTAAAACATAATAATGATAGCATTCCTGCTATCTAAATCCCTTTCCTGAACTACCAAAGTTTCAGGATAACTTCATCATCATCATCATATCCTATGGGTTATATCATACCCGGGATCTACATCTTATTTATAATATCATTAATCACATATCAAGTACATTTATGACGACCTACTAAAATACTGCATAGCCTTACGGCGCTCTTCTTCCATAATACGAAACATTGTTCGATGATCTAACATATACGATGGCAGCGTCTCGAACTAAATCGGATAACACATGATCCAATATTCAGCTTGATTAATTACTGTATTTAAAATACTATTCATCTCTTCCATCTTGATCCTCTTTACTTGTACCTCTCTCTGTTACCCCAGCTCGTTATCAAGCTTCTTCATACGCGTCTTCGGCTCCTGCCCTCTTAGTAGACTTCTCTTTCAATTTATTCTTTAGCTCTGCGATCTCCTCTGTTAGTTGCTCGTTCTCTCCTTCAGTGTGGATCAGGTTCCCTTCGACATTATTCAGACGTTCATCTCGATCCTGGATCTCGTTGTTCTACTGTGCCACTGCGAACTGCTGTTCAGCTACTATCTCTTCCAACTTCTCGACTCTATCTTGAAGTTCTACATTGCGGTCGTATACTTCGTCTTACATACGGGCAGCGATCGAGTTTAGTGGAATCTCTTCCTCCTCGTCCTCCTCATCCTCATTCTACTGTGGAAGCTCAACAAGGTCCTCCTCGTCCATCTCTACCTCATCATCCTCATCAGGTAAACCCTCCTGCTCAACCACTGTGACTAACGAAGATGTTTCCCGTGGCAGTAGTTGTTCCCAAACTACCTGAATATCTCGAGGCTCTTCCTCTCTAGGCATCTGGGATCCTTCCTCTCTAGCTTGACTGGATTCTCCCACATTAGCCATCCTGACAACCAAAATTTTAAGTTTTAATTACTAATCATTACTACTCGACACTCACGAGCACATATGTTGCAACCATATAAGCACATAAGTGTTTTATTACATCTTTCCTAAAACTTGATAAGAGTTTATCACCACTATCTTTTCAAAGGTTACTTCCTAAGGCTTTTCCCCACCTAATCATAACCTAAGGTTTTGATACCAACATGTGACACCCCCAAATCTGGGTACTTCATTCCCCTAAGACTTGGTGTTCAATTTCCATACATTCATACTAACTACCCAAATAGAATAACTTTTAAACCATAAATCCTCCCTATTAAAGGGCTACATCATTAAATCACAAAGTCTCCAAGGTTATCTAACCTTTAACATAAAACAAGTGCGGAAATAAAAATAGTTACATCACATCCTTTAGATAAAGTCTATTAACATTAAAGTCAATAAATTACAAGTCTTCATCACTTGTACATTTTTCCTTTTTCATTGTTTGTAGTAGGTTCATCGACCTTCTCAACCTTCGCTGAAATAATTATATTTATGCAAGAGTGAGCAAAACAAATGATCACTAGATATAGCAATGAACAACAAGAGAATAATAACTTCTAATGAATATGCTCAACAAAACCGAATGATACTCTATCAATGATAACCAAAATCTGAAATCAAAATATGAAATATATATCTGAGGGTCATAGGACCACGAACTATATCCACGGTTACATGTAATCTTTCAACTTTAACCTTAACAATTATACTGTAGAGACTTCACGTACTTAGGGGGTTCAATCCTTCGTACCATGTATTGTACACAAACATCTAAACGCATCGTGTACCCATATAATAGGGTTGTTCTTCTCAGTTTTAGAGTACAAGTCCGCACCAAAGAAAGTTTGGTTTGGATAAATCTCAAGGGTAATTTAGAGTTTCATGATCATCAACTAAAGGATTTGTTGAATCCACAAAGTTTGATAACACTACGGTTGATCAATAACAACATAATATAGAACAATTGAAAATCATAAATGAATCAACTATATATTAAACCCATGCTTGGAAACAACTAGAAAGCATAAACATTGAATCAAATGATAAACCTTTGCTTGAACAATAATAAGCTAGGTCTATGATCTTATCAAATTAGAAATTGAATTACTGAACATGCGTTTGACTGATAACAGGCTGGAAACAAAGCTTGCTCATCATAATAATAAATTGTATAAACTAAATGAAATATGAAAGCTCATTGTTGGAGATTTAAGTTAAAGGAATTGCATTCACTATAAGAGATTGAAACTAAAGAAACTTACTTAACTATAAAGAAGTTTGAATAACTCAACAATGATTAGAATTCAAAACTTGCTCGATCAAAGTTTGAGAGTAAGAAACTTGCCTCGTGCGCAAGCTATAAATTTACAACTCACGTTTACCTACACATAGTATTAGAATTACAATATCTATTAGATATACTAAAATCCACTTTCCAAAATAACACTCACCTCTAGTTAAACTTGTTATTTTAATACAAGTTCTACTTTACCATACACATTTCAGAATCACATATGTAATTCCATAACACTTATTCATTATTCATGAAGTTTCTTAAATCTTAGCATATCGTTTTCACAACTTACTAATTTTATACTTTTGAATTACTAACCACTATACGTTTCTGTTTTAACCTCTTCATTACAAGTTTCTCACATTAACATAACATTAAACTAAGTTACAATGGGTGTCCAAAGTTCATGATAGTAGACTTCTTTGGTCTCGACTTCACTATCATGCTGCCACGCCAAGATTACCTTCAGTTCTCAAGGCCTTACATGACAAGTACATACAAGGCTTAAGAGGCAAAGACGCTCAAGGCATTATTATTAGTACGATTTTGTAGAATGCGAGTTTCGACTCTGTTCTAAGCCAACTAACATGAATTTCATCCACCAAACAATAAATTTAACATATGCAATTGGTATAGAACTAACACAAACATGATTCCTCACATAGTCATCAACTTAGAACAATTAAACAACAACTTCAACTAATTTAAATCCTTAAATTTCATGTTTGTATACAATAACTCCATTTTTGACATCCTTCATAGAAATTCACACTGTGATCACAATTCTACACCAAATTACTTCGTTCAAACTACGTTCCCTTCGTTTCTTAATGGACTAGCATAATCAAGACTCAATTTACAGATTGACATACAAATTGACAACCGTTTTTGGTACTTTTACAAGCCATATATAAAATATATATACTGTAATTACATTTCTTTCTTTTAAACGTAATTAGCATAACAATTCTTGTCTAAACACTAGTTTTAATCATCACAAACATATACAATCACAAGTAATCAGTTGTATAACAACAATTCAGAAAAATTAAATTCACAGAACTTTAAACTTCATACCGTAAAACTCATACATGTGTGTGTGTGTGTCGCCCACAAAATAGGTCCAATTCACCCAACCCATTTTTAGTCGCCAAATACATGGTACAAAAAATAACTACAACTTCATTATCACAATTGTCGTGCAAAATACAGCAACACAAATATTGTGAGTTTTGATACAAATATATACCAACTGTGACTCATGTCCCAACCTTGGATAGCACGTCACAATGGCACCTTACATAAAGGTAAAATCAATAACTGTTTTAGAAATTAAAATCTTTGGGAAGTGCTCAAGGAAACCTTCGTACATGAGAGGCCATGCGTCTAGGTTATGATAGATATCATATGTCCACAGAATTATCCTTGGTTGACCCAATAGACCCCAAAGAAAAACGAGAAGATTATTATCATGTTCTTTCTAATGGTGAGTCTTCTCTTGACATATAATTATCTCCATTATCTCCAATTGAGAATTATATTTCAACCAAACTCCAAGGTTATAAAGGTAGTGCTCGTAGATATACTCAGCAAGTGGTTGTGCACAACCCTGTCTTATGATAACACAAGGTTGTATATCATTAGGCATCTTGTATGATAGTGGCAAAACACCCTTCCAACGTTGGGTTTGCCTCACCCTATTGGATTCACCAAATATAACTATTAAATGACGTATAAAATATAACACACTTATCTAAAGTTCTTAATAAAATTATTTCTATACTATTTAGGGAGAACCTCAACAACTATAGACCACCGTTTTATTCCCCTGTTATCCCCGTTCGACCCAGCTACACTCTTATTACCTGAAAGGAATTGTGAAGCAAAAAGGTGAGCACAAATAGCCCAGTAAAGAATACCATGACTAAAGATAATTAAATTATCAATAGCCTTCACAAGAATAAATCGTAGATTTAGAACATATGGTAGATGATAAAACTTTTCAACCATAGTTACAAATGTGAATAAGCAATCCATTAGAAGAGTCGAATAGACTATAAAGTCTATTATCTTCTCCATGTTAAAAGTCCACCAACAATGTTTTATCCTCGTAACATCAATCAATAGTTCCTATCCACAATCATGTGAATAACTCATAATCATAATTGTAGTTCTAAATTCTCTTCATCCGTAATCGAAGATAATTTTCATCACATGTCTTTACCGAAACATCAAAGATCATGGTTATACCAAATCACAGTTCTTGTTCATAATCATACTAATAGGTTCATCTTTGCACTACGGGCCAAAGATATTCATTAACAGTTCATCTTTGCACTACAGGCCAAAGATATTCAACAACAGTTCATCTTTGCACTACAGGCCAAAGATATTCAACAATAGGTAAGTTTGCACTACAGGCCAAAGATATTCAATAATAGGTCATCTTTGCATAACATATCCAAAATCACAACGATCCAACGGTCGGATTAAAATTATAACTCACGCAATAGAGCTTTAAGAACACTGATTTGATTTTTAATACCTCCATTCCGACAAAATACTGATAAAACACCTCAACATTAATTCCTTCATTAATATCCACATAAAAATAAATATTTCCTTCATTAATATTTCCTTTTCATATAAATCAATAATTAATTATTCATAAATAATATTACAGAATCACAATAATGACAACCAGGCCGTTCCCAAGAAAGAGGGCTTTCGATAAGGATTTTCCTCATCAAGCCTTGTAATTAGATGACCTAACCTCTCCTCGACGTAACTTTCTAGACATCGCTAATAATACTATCTAATAATATTATTCAAATAATATGAATTATTGATCTGATAATGAGAAATACTGTGCGGTGACAATTATTGAAACAACAATAATATAAAATATCAACGCAATAATTATTAAATCAATAAAATAAAATATTGAATAGTAATCATCGTAATAATTATTGAGTAATGCCTTCACGTAAGAATCAATAATTCAACAACACTGCGTAATGCAATGCAGGCACGCGCAACCACGCCAGACATCAGTATTTTAACCACCAAGTAATCCAACAGTGTTAATGGTGACAATTACGTCGTTATTTATAAAAACTCAAACTTGTCGTTTTTTTCATCCGATAGTTATTTCGTTATTGGGCCCATTAAATGGGTTTTGGCGTCGCATTTAATATTGAATATTAATAACAACAATGAATATTTTATACCAACTTGTTTATTTTAAAAAAAAATATTCATATATCACCCTTAACTTTAACTTTTTTTCAATTTAACCATTTACTGAATAACAATTATAAGAAAAATTAAAATACTATTATTTCATAAAATTCGGGGTCTTAATATATATATATATATATATATATATATTGAGGTTATGTAAAAAATACCTTCTTATGCTTGAACAATCCTTGCTAACCACTGATAATTTCTCAGAAACACAGAACTCTCTCAATCTCTCTCTATTCTCTCTCAACTTTTCTCTGTATTTTCCTCCTTCCTTCTTAGGCTTAGCAACCAACTATCAGTATGCATAAAATAAAACTGATAGCCAAAGCCATAATATGCATACTAATTGTATTAGTTACAAAATAAACGTATAGGTTATAAATATATTTTATTTATTATTTGATTTATCTTATTTATTATAATAAAATTCAAAATTTAAAAGTCATAAGGCTTTGTTTGGCAAAAACTCTTTAAAATAAAGACCTAATATTTTAAGCCTTGTTTGGTAAACCAATTTAAAACTTCTTTAATTTATTTTAATAAACAATTCAGTTTATAATTTATAATCACATATTATTTATTTGAATTTTCATAACAAATCTTAATTACATAAACTAAGTACAACACACTCAATAAATTCTCCACTTAATTCAATTATCACAAAATTATAATCTTATTATAATTTTATTTAATAAATTAGCATACCATTTTAAATTATTAAATTAAAATAGTAATATATAGCTTTTCACATTATCTTACAACTTTCCAACTATTAAATTAAATTAAATTAGAATATTATCTAATAAATTTAATTCACAAATATTCACTAACAACAACCACATCAACAAAATATTTATTTAATTTAATAAATATTTTAAATTACAAATAATAAAATCTTGGATTGTTACAGTTAAACTTGTTTTTTTACATATATATTGTGTATTACTGGGTAAACATTTAATTTCTACAAGTTAATTTGTGCATTTTCAGTTATGAATCAAGTCATTTGACTACATCTAGCTAAATCTAGCACTTTGAATAGTTATGAAGCATGATGCTCTAACTTATATGCTAGATTGGCTTAGATCTATGGTAGATCTAGATGTTTTACTGCTTTTGGTCGGTCCCAGTCACTCCGTAGAGCCGTAGATCTGTATCTAGAGGTAAGGAGGTCCTAATGGCTCGATTTGGGGATTTCAACAGATGAAATCACCTAACATCAAGTCCAGGATGTTGTATATACATATTTAAGCATATCAATATGAGCCTAGGAATCCTAGGGTTAAGATCTACTGAATAGATCTTAACTAGATTCCCATAATGAACTTTTTGTGTAAATGTAATGTTTAAATACTGCAAAATCACTATACATGTAATATCGGATCTTAAAATGAGTTTGAGGGGTTAGTCCCGAGAATTCAAATTTAAGATCCTGTGATAGTGAAAACTTATAATTGCAGGAGTTTGAGTCTATCGAGATAACTTTCATGTCCGATGATAGCTCTACCATTTTTGGCACTTTATTGCATACATTATCACCTAAAACGATTTTCTAATAAAATCACAAAGAGCTTTCATGCAGAATAAAGCGATGTGGGTAGATCACCTAATAAATATATAGATAATAAATGGAAGTATCAAAGGTCCTTGATTCCTATTCGGGCGAAGGATTTGAAAACCTTATTTTCCAAAACGTCACTTCTATATATTTGTTCTAAAAATTACTTTTTTGCTGAATCAAATCCTTTATACATAGGTGCAAAGAGGAACAACACTACTTCCAAATAACTCAAATAAAGCCTAGAAAAGACTTTAAAATAAAAGCATTGAACATAATAAAATACACACTCACTTTATATATAGGAAATCAATAAGATGCGGTAACTGTGTTTTCACGGAAGTCATGGGGTAACATTTTTCCCTCGCTTAAGAAAGCCCCCGAACTGTATGAATCTCGGGTTTCCAAACCAATCCTATGGAGTCATATATTAGACCATATTGTGATAAATTTTAAAATTCGGATGAGTTGGTACATCCATTTAAATCATACCAACTGGCGACTCCGTCTCATTCGGTCCAATCATCAACAACAATAAAATCAAACTTTGGTAAAATAAGTTAACTAAATATCGGTCTTTTCCTAAAACCATACCCTTTAATCAAATCAATCGACCTATCAAAATAGAAAGGGTATAAAAAAATCAAAAAGAGGAAAAAAGGAAAAACGAAACCACATAATACGAAAATTTTCCCTACGTCGACAGATTGTACAAATCATAGTGGTACAAATATAACTTAAGAACATTCATCATTAAATTTAAATATGCAAACTCTAACAAAATTAGATTTTGATGATAACAAATTGGTTATTTTTTGTCGAATTACAGATCACTAAACATGAACAAGTATACAAGATCTAACAAGTAATACAGTGATAAGATGAGTGTTGTACCCACGAGGACAAAGTACTAACGCTATTCTACTACTAAAATTATAGCAAAATGAGCTTATCTAAACAAGTAAATAAAGATGGTGTGTTTAAAACTATATGATTAAAACAGTAAATTATGAGATTGAGTTGCAATAAGTAGGGCAAGCGAGGATTATAACTCCCCTAATGCTTCGCCTAATCTCCTAACTCTCCATTTAACTAACAAATCACAAGAATGGCCAACCAAGAACATTAAGTACACATAAGTCTATCCTTACGGTCGAATGCAAATCCGTTAGCTAGATAAATCACAATATTCCTATGATGAAAATAACTAGGCTAAGGGTAATTAAGCTTAATCTAAATTGTTACACAAGGCAAATAGATATATTCCTATTCTATTATACAATTTATGCTCTCATTCCCATAAGCATGGTCATAACACATGTTATCTATATTAGGGTTTAGTATTAACATCCATTTTTCAATATCAATTAATACCTATATCAATTCCTTAGCCAATAAATCAATAAAAATACATAACACATTCAAACATGATTCATTATAATAAATAGGGAGAGAAATTCAATTAAGCTAATCATTAGGTTATATTGCAATCCTAGAAATGTAATTAATTCATAACTATAGAACTAATAAACAATTTCAAAGTATTCAACATGCTCAAAAATACACAAATGAATGAAAGATTTGGATGAAGAAAACTCCTCTTCTGAAGTTTTCTGGCTTCAACTGTTCTATTCTCCGTGTAGAGCACAAGCAATAAAGGAAGCAATGAACTCGGAGTACTTGAAGATCCAACTATCTCTCTTCCTAAACTAGTTATTCTACTCTCTCTATTCTTCGTCTGATAAGAGGAGGTTTCTCAAAAGTTAATGATGTTAAGCCTTCAGTTCCTTAGGTCATTAAAAGATTATTTCTGCTTGGAGACCTGAAGTGGGGCTGCGGTGCCACCCTTTATGCCTTGGGACCGTGACTGCTGCATACAAGTTAAGGTTGTTCGGTCAATAAGTCCGTGCAGCGCCCTTTTCATAGAATCAAGCCATCTTTGAGAGGCGTAAGAGGATGTGGCGAAGCAGGCTTGTCATGTCTTTGTGATCTTCTTTATATACAAAAGAAACTAGCTAGATTCTGGTATTTGATTTATAAAAATGATTGTTATGCTCTTAATCAACTAGAAATGACCTAATAATACCTACAATGCACTTTTAAGCCAAAAATAGCAATAAATATAATAAAGTCAGATAAAATATAATAAGCAGACAAATTCTTAAGGTTTAGAATACGCCCGATTAATGGGTATAAATCCCACTCAATGAATACCCCCAAACTTAAGTTTTTGCTTGTCCTAAAGAAAAATATATGAACAAAGATAAATCAATAAAAATACATAACACATTCAAACATGATTCATTATAATAAATAGGGAGAGAAATTCAATTAAGCTAATCATTAGGTTATATTGCAATCCTAGAAATGTAATTAATTCATAACTATAGAACTAATAAACAATTTCAAAGTATTCAACATGCTCAAAAATACACAAATGAATGAAAGATTTGGATGAAGAAAACTCCTCTTCTGAAGTTTTCTGGCTTCAACTGTTCTATTCTCCGTGTAGAGCACAAGCAATAAAGGAAGCAATGAACTCGGAGTACTTGAAGATCCAACTATCTCTCTTCCTAAACTAGTTATTCTACTCTCTCTATTCTTCGTCTGATAAGAGGAGGTTTCTCAAAAGTTAATGATGTTAAGCCTTCAGTTCCTTAGGTCATTAAAAGATTATTTCGCTTGAGAACCGGGGTGGGGTCATGGTGCCACCTTTATGCCTTGGACCGGCGCTGCAGCGTAAGTTAAGGTTGTCTGGTCAATAAGTCATACCAGCGGCGCCCTTTTCATAGAATCATGCGTCTTTGGGCACCGTAAAGGATGCGACGAGTAAGGTGCTTGTGGTCTTTCAAAGGTCGCATATATTAAAAGAAACTAGCCGCTATGTATACTAAGTTACATAAAATGATTGTTATGCTCTTAATCAACTAGAAATGACCTAATAATACCTACAATGCACTTTTAAGCCAAAAATAGCAATAAATATAATAAAGCTGTATAAAATATAATAAACAGACAAATTCTTAAGGTTTAGAATGCCCGATTCATGGGTATAAATCCCACTCATGAATACCCCCAAACTTAAGTTTTTGCTTGTCCTAAAGAAAAAATATATGAACAAAGATAACAAGAAAAACTAATATAATTTAGCATCAAGCTCTGAACTACTATATACCCGCAATGAGGCTTCTAAGATCCAAATAACTACTCTCAGAGAATAAGTAAAACACCATTATGAGTAAGGTTATATTAATCTCCTATATTCGATCTAATCTGTATGTGTGTGTGAATACCAACTACCCTAACTAATCATAGCTCAAAATAAGCTCACACAATCGACCGTAATAGAAAAATATGTTAACTCTGCAAACTCGAACAACAACAATCATTAAGAACAAGATGTTAGGTTTGTAATATTCATGAACGCAATCAAATTGCACAAAAATAAGTAGAAACGTGGAAAAACCCGAGTTTTAAAATTTTACAAACCATATACCCGAATCATCCTTTATGCTCAATTATTAATTAAACAAAAGATAATGAACAAGAATCATACCCTTGAAGATTCGTGCTTCCTCAGGTACAAGTTCACCTCCAAATCTTTTTTGCGTTCATCTTGAATCCACCGGGTTTGGTTCCTTCCCTTGATCAATGTTAGCCACCCAAGTGTTTGGCCTCTAAAGGTGATCCACCAAGGCAGAAGAAAGATTCAAGAAGATGGGTGTTTGGAAAAACCCAAGTTTTTCTATCTCTCATAGAAAATGAGCGTACTCTCAGACAATTGGAATCACGTCTGTTGTTAAAAAGTCAACAACCACCACACCCATAACAAAACTCATATTATTTATAGATGTGGGCAACTCTCCTTAACAATTAAGGAATTGGGTTTTTATTTTAATTAATTAAATTCATTTAATTAATTATGCTCCAAATCTTATTAGGAATAATTAATTAAAATCTTTTAATTAATTTAACCTCCTAATCTTATTAGGATTATATGAGAGTGCTTTTATTAATTAATTTCCAAACTCCTTTACTTAATTAAATAATAATAATATTAATAATAATAATAAGACTACTTTATTAATTTATATTTAATATTTCTAAAATATTAAATAAAAATATTAAGCTATTTAATTTATTCTATCACCATAGATTAAATTAAATATACTTAACTTATTATTACGATTATACCATTAACTTCCTAAATAATTATTCTTCCTTTTATGGTGTGACCCTTTAGGTTCTCCATATTAAACCGGTTGTGAATAAAACAATTAGAACAATTCTAATCTTATTTAAACAAATATATTAAAACATTAATTTATTTAAATAAATAATATTTATTCTACAATAGGGATAAGCCTCCCTAGCGATTAACGACTTTTCACATAATATAGATTTCAACATTAATCATAAAAGAACCTTTGAGTAAATAGTTACCGTACAATTCAATCCTTCCACCATACAATGTCCTAATTAAATATAAGACATGGAATTACTGTCAAGTCTTATTTTATTTAATTATATGTATTTCGATTTTTAAATGCACAACTCCAAATAATGCAAATTAGAAACTCCTTTCTGATTTCATTATGCCTTGACCAAGGGCTACTGGGTTGTCATTTATCGAATCACATAGGACATTTCTCTTCTTTTACTAGAAGTGGTAGATTATTTATTGATTATACATTATCTCCATGTACAACTTATTATACCCAAGCATACCCTTTGATATACCCTAAGGGTATTAAGAAATAAGTCAAAGTATAACTCATCATACAAAAGATACTATGATGATCTCAAGTCCAAGGATCACTTGTACTACTATTACTATAGGAAATTCTATGACGACAGTAAGTAAAACTCCATTAGGTATTCCTTAGCGAGCCACATTCAGTGAACTTATTCTCTAATAAACACCTACATACTTGCTTTAGTGTCTCCACACAAATGATCATGAGATCAATCATCCTCATCCAATGAGCAAGCAACGTATGTACAAATCTATCCGGATTCACTAATCCCAAATTTAGTAATCCAACGATTGAGAACTATTTTAGTTTTAAGCTTTCTAAGAATTTAGATCTCATTAGAATGATCATCATCATTATTCTAAAAGCATTGCTTAAAACTATGGGTTTATCACATATTATAAAGCAGCATTATGTAAATAATTAAAAGCCTTTAATTAATTAATACAATTTATTAATAAATGAATAAGATTGTTACAAAGTATATGCTTTATCATCAAACATGATTAGCTTGTGTGCATACTACTTTTAATCTCTCACTTGCACTAAAGCCAATCGTTATGGTATCTCATACCCTTCTTCTCTAAGTGAGGATTATCCTGCTGTTGGATAAGCTTTAGTTAATGGATATGTAATGTTGTTCTTGAGAGTCCACTATCTCTATAGTGATTTCCCATCTTTTAATGATTCCTATAATCAATTAAAAGTGCCAAAATACATGTTTAGATCCAAGATGAGACTTAGGAACTATTCCTAGTTCTGTAATGAACTTTTCATCCAAATAATCAACTTGCAGCTTCATTTATAGCTATATACTTTGTCTTTATCACTAAACCAGCAACTCTTTGCTGTTTTGAACCTTTCCAATTCACTGCACCACTGTTCAAGGTAGCACTTTACCTTAAAGTGGATTTTCTGTTGTCTTGATTTGTCTGAAAAACGTGAGTTTGTTAAACTCTCTAGTTTTAATTTAGACCCACCATAAATTTTAATCACATCCTTAGTGCCAGTTAAGTACTTTAAGATATTTTTCACTGTCTTATAGTGATCTTCTCCAAAATATGACTGATCAACATCAGGTCTCGTATATTTCATTGTATACATGATTATCACTTATGCGATCTCTCTTTTCAAGAGTTTGTGGGGACTATTAAGAGAGATACACTCCATGGCTCATCAACATGAGACTTCTATTAGAGTTTGTCATGCTAAACAACTTTAACATCAAATAAATATACGTTCCTTGGGTTAAGCTGAGCATCCTTTTAAATCTATCTATATAGATTTTTATCCCCAATTACGATACTCTTCCCAAATTATTCATGGAGGAATGTTTAGACAACTATATCATTACTGATTCTAGCATTGACATGTCATTCTTTATCCATAGTATATCAACATATAATATTAAGAATGTCACAGCGCTCCCACTGACCCTTATGTACACACTAGGTTCATTCTTATTTGTGATAAAATCAAACTCTTTTGATTGTCTCATCAAAACAAATGTTCTATTTTTGAGAAGTTTGCTTCAATCCATTTCTCTGAGTGTTTACAACTCTTACCTCATCATATGTAACTGGATCATCATCTTCTATGATGTGTACCTCATCATCATCATCTATGATGAATCCATACCTCCTAGGTATCTTCGGTACTATTCCAGATTTACGATTCGGTTGTGGTACCATAGGTTTATCTACAGGTTCCTTGTATTTGACTTATAGTGTTTTGTGGTTCTTGAACTCTTCAAGATCTATTATCCTCCCACTAGCCCCTTTTAATGATAAACACCTTTATCTTAGAAGGCAACGTGTTTTGCAACAAACACCTTTTGCTAAGTAAGATTATAGAACATATACCCTAAACTTACTTTAGGATGTCCCACAAATCTGTACTTATCAAATCTTGTCCCAAGCTTATCCTTTTAAATATTTTCAGATAAGTTGGACAACCCCTTATCTTAACATACTTAAGATTAGGAATCCTCCCTGTCCATAACTTTTATGGAGTCTTGGGGCCGGATTTTGAGGTTACCTTTTTCGTAGATATGCAACCATTTCTACGACATGACTCCAGAAGGATACTGGAATGTTGGTAAAATCATTATGGACCACACCATGTCCAACAAGGTATGATTTTCCAATTCAGATACACCAATCAATTATTGTGTATCAGGAGGTGTCCATTATGATAAAACCATTTAAAATGATCTAGAAACTTATTGCACAATTATTTATTCCTTGATCTAATCAAAGAATCTTAATACTTTGCCAATTTGTTTCACTTCTGAATTCTTTGAACTTTTCAAATAATTCACACGTGTATTTCAGCAAATACACACATTCAACTCTTTGAATGATCATCTCCTTTTCTTATACTAATTTGTTCAATATGCAAAATTATTTTCACGTAAGTCAAGTATACTAAATTCATTAAGTAATATTCAAGTTCTATACAAAACATTATTATTATAAATAGAACAACAATTGTTCTTAAATATAATACCAAAGATTTCATTGTCCAACAACAAAATAGAAATAATATTTCCAACAAGAACTGGAATACAATAAAAACTTATTAACTTAATAGATTTATCTGTAGGTAGTGCTAAACTACAAGTTCCTATGGCTAATGCAGCAACCTTTGCTTCATTTACCACACATAGGATTACTTATCTTTGTTTAGCTTTCTACTTCTGCTTGGTCCCTTCATAAATCTATATTTATGATAACCAAACTCGGTATCCAATAACCAAGTAGAACCTTGACTTAAAGAAAAAATTATTTTAAATCATGAACAAAATTGTATTTATAATCGAAACTTCACTAAGCTTCTTCTTTTTATCTTCTGCAAGATGCTTCTTGTAGTTTCTTTCCAGTGTCCAGGCTTATTGCAGTGGAAGTAAACTCTTTGTTATCCGTATCAGTTTTGTTCTTATTATCCTTTATTTTTGCCTTTCTATTTACCTTCTTTGAATCGTTCTTCTTTTCAAAAGATCCTTTGGCCCCTACCAGTAAGACTTGGTCTTTCTTGGTTGGAAAGTGACTCTCAACATTTTTCAACATGTTAAGCTAGTTAGCGAGGCTGATATCTAGCTTGTTCATATGAAAAATTCACAACAATTGTGAAAGGAGTCCGAGAGTGAGTGCAAGATCAAATCTTGACTCAACTCTCCATCCATGACAAAACCTATTGTCCTAATTGTTCAATCAAATTGATCATGTTAAGGACTTTTGTATTTACTGTAATGTCATCGGTCATTCTAGATCGGAAGAGCTCCTTAGATATCTGATATCTATCAGTCCAACTTTTCTCACCATTAACTACTTGATGTGCAGGAATATAGTAGGAACATCCATAGTTTTATACTGACGCTGAAGCACGTTACTCATGGATGCAAGAATGATGCATTAAGCCAACTGTGCATCATCTTGTCACTTTCTAAAAGTAGCAATCTCTTCCTCGGAGGCATTATCTGCAACCATTGCAGGGATAGGCGTATTAAGGACATAAGATAGCTTTTCAGCCGTGAGAACTATTCTCAATTTCCTTAACCAATTCGTTTAATTCGGTCTGGATAATTTAGCATCTAATATGCTACGCAGTGATAGTAATTTTAGACATTGTAAAATTCTGTAAATAAATTTGTAATTAACAACATTTTAGCATACATTCTTTTATTAATTACCAAAATAATTGAGGTCTTCTTTTAAATTGGTATCTCTCACTATTTTCTTCAAACTATATTACCCTTACTTATATAGTTCGGCAAAATCTAATTAAAGATTTACTAGTGAGAATAAGGATTTCATTTCAAATGTATATAGCCTTGTGGTGACACAACAAACTATATATAAATAAATAGGTAAACAACTCTTGTCAATTACATCAAATATGCAACTCCTTGCATTTTGTCTCTTAGATTATTTTGATCAAGTGGTGGCACATCCGAATCAAAATTATCCAAGTTAAGCCCAACCTAGCACTCCATATATTCAAAAAAGAAAAACATTGTCCTTGTGGTGACACAACAAAACAACATTGTTCAATTTTCTTTATAAGTATCAAATGTGATAAAATTAACATCTCAAAGAATTAAGATAAGTCTTGTGGTGACACAACAAACTTATAATAATTAATTGATACTCTATTATTTTTTATCATGCTAGAAGGCGACGTTCAATATTCCAAATATCTTTGAACGCTTAGAACTTAATATAAAATATTTGAGGGGTTTGTTATTAATTTGTCTCATCTTGTTTAGCGCGCATGCACACACACACACACACACACACACACACACACACACACACACATATATATATATATATATATATATATATATATATATATATACGCGTCATATTAATTAACATACGAAGCATGTTTGCATAATATAATATATATATATATATATATAGTATAAGCATGCACATATAGAATACTATATTCTACCCGGATTGATTATGAACTTTATTGTAGTTTGGTTCACTAGGAGGGAGATAGAATTTACATTAAGAAAAATTAGAAAAGATGAGGTACGCAGACCCCATTTAATAAAACTCATACATTCATGCATCCAACTAAAATAAAATCAAATCACATTAGTCAATAGTCCATAATCAATCTCATTTATTATCATACACATCCCCATATGCATCAATAAATAATATTCATCTCATGAATAATAAACATTCAATATATATATTGATATCATTTAATGAGCAAAATTAGTTAGCATAAAAACTAATTTTGAATTAAAATAAACTCCTTTATTTTAATCCAAATTTAAATCAAAATAAACCTCTTTTATTTTAATTTATCGAATTTTGAATAAAATAAACTATTTTATTTTAATCAAATTCTTTAATCAAAATAAACTCATTTATTTTAATTAATTATGGAATCCAATTCCAAGTACAAAAAACTCTTTTATTAAAGAAAACACAGATTCTTCTTTCCTATTCACAAATAAACTCCTTTATTTTGAATAATATGAAATCTTATTTCATATCTAAATAAACTCCTTTATTTAAGGAAACATGAAATCCAATTTCAACTCCAATTAGTTATCATGGAATCTAATTCCAACTCTAATTAGTTAGCATGGAATTTAATTTTTAAAATTAAAATAAACTCTTTATTTTAAGATTAAAATAAACCTTTTATTTTAATTATAAAATAATTAAGAATTAAAAGAAACTGTGCATTCACGAAATAAACATTTAAGAAAAACCGTGCATGCTCCTTATGAAACCGTGTACAGGATGTAATCACACTTTAGTAACCTTATATATTTTTAAGGAAACATCTCCTGACTATATATATAATAGATTATATTAATAAGTGGCGTGAGTGATCAAAGTATTATAATTATATATATATATATATATATATATATATATATATATATAATCAAGATGGTGACCACGGGAATTAAGCTATCGGCCACGCGTATCAGGAATCACGGAACACGGAATTTGCAATTTTTTTAAGATAAATTTTATATAATAAAAGTATACCCAATTAAATTGTTCTAAACACATATCAATATACATATTAAATCTGAACAATTAATAATTCACATAAAGGTGTGGCTCTGATGCCACTCTTAGGATTGTAATATTCATAAACGCAATCAAATTACACAAAAATAAGCGGAAACATAGAAAAATCAGAATTTTAAAATTTTACAAACCATATACCCGGATCATCCTTTATGCACAATTATTAATTAAACAAAAGATAAAGAAAAAGAATCATACCCTTGAAGATTCGTGCTTCCTCAGGTAGAAGTTAACCTCCAAATCTTTTTCGCGTTCATCTTGAATCCACAGGGTTTGGTTCCTTCCTTTGATCAATCTTAGATACCCAAGTGTTTGGCCTCTAAAGGTGATCCACCAAGGAAGAAGAAAGATTCAAAAAGATGAATGTTTGGCAAAACCCTAGTTTTTCTATATCTCATAGAAAATGAGCGTACTCTCCAACAAATGGAATCACGTCTGTTGTTAAAAAGTCAACAACCACCACACCCATAATAAGACTCCTCTTATTTATAGATGTGGGCAACTCTCCTTAACAATTAAGGAATTGAGTTTTTATTTTAATTAATTAAATTCCTTTAATTAATTATGCTCCAAATCTTATTAGGAATAATTAATTAAAATCTATTAATTAATTTAACCTCCTAATCTTATTAGGATTGTATGAGAGTACTTTTATTAATTAATTCCCAAACTCCTTTAGGAATTAAATAATAATAATAGTAACAATAATAATAAGACTCCTCTTATTAATTATATTTAATATTTCCAAAATATTAAATAATAAATATTAAGTTATTTAATTTATTCTCATCACCATCGATTAAATTAAATATACTTAACTTATTATTACGATTATGCCATTAACTTCTTAAATAATTATTCTTCTTTTTATGGTGTGACCCTTTAGGTTCTCCATATTAAACCGGTTATGAATAAAATAATTTGGACAATTCTAATCTTATTTAAATAAATATATTAAAACATTAATTTATTTAAATAAATAATATTTATTCTACAATAGGGATAAGCCTCCCTAGCGATTAACGACTTTTCACATAATATAGATTCCATAATTAATCATAAAAGAACCTTTGAGTAAATAGTTACCGTACAATTCAATCCTTCCACCATACAATGTCCTAATTAAATATAAGACATGGAATTACTGTCAAGTCTTATTTTATTTAATTATATGTATTTCGATTCTTAAATGCACAACTCCAAATAATGCAAATTAGAAACTCCTTTCTAATTTCATTACGCCTCAACCAACTGCCATCTTGGGTTGTCATTTATCGAATCACATAGGACATTTCTCTTCTTTTACTAGAAGTGGTAGATTCTTTATTGATTATACATTATCTCCATGTACAACTTATTATACCCAAGCATACCCTTTGATATACCCTAAGGATCTTAAGAAATAAGTCAAAGTATAACTCATCATACAAAAGATACTATGATGATCTCAAGTTCAAGGATCACTTGTACTACTATTACTATAGGAATTCCTATCGACAGCAAGTAAAACTCCATTAGGTATTCCTTAGCAATGAGCCACGCTCAAAGTGAACTTATTCTCTAATAAACACCTACATACTTGCTTTTAGTGTCTCACACAAATGATCATGAGATCAATCATCCTCATCCAACGAAAGCAAGCAACGATGTATAAATCTATCCCGGATTCACTAATCCCAAATTTAGTAATCCAATGATTGAGAACTATTTTAGTTTTAAGCTTTCTAAGAATTTAGATCTCATTAGAATGATCATCATCATTATTCTAAAAGCATTGCTTAAAACTATGGGTTTATCACATATTATAAAGCAGCATTATGTAGATAATTAAAAGCCTTTAATTAATTAATACTTTTTATTAATAAATAAATAAGATTATTACAAAGTATATGCTTTATCATCAAACATGATTGGCTTGTGTGCATACTACTTTCACAAGATATAGATGCAAGAAAGGATCACAAGGCATCAGCATGAAGACATCTAAATCTAACTTGTGCAATGCTTAATTACCTTAGGCTATTCAGAGTTACCCGTGAATGAGTTTTTGATCAATGACTCCCAAGCTAGATGACTTTTGGGTGCTAGGTGTAGAACACCCTTATGAAACTAACTCAAGCAACAAAGGCCACGTAATCAAACTTAAGCCAAATTAGAGTTTCATTCTATACATTTTAACAATTAGAACCTTTAGGATGACCGTTCAATGCTTAATTACATTAGCCAATTCAGAGTTACCCGTTAAAGAGCTTTTGACCAATGACTCCCAAGCAAGATGGCTTTAAGGCACTAGGTGTAGAACACCCCTATGGACCTAATAACTCGAGCAATAAAGGTCACGTAATTAGGCTTAGTCAACTAAGGTTCTTGTTATTTATCTTTTCAATTCATTTTTTTAATAAATACATGCCAAAAATACAAGATCTGAACTAGCATTAGAGTCTAAATCTTAATATTATCTTGTAATCGCTTAAGATAAATAGAGGAAATGCAATTTTAAACAACAACCATGCAAACTATATCTGAAAAATAACTAGCTAGAACAGTTGGTTGGTGCTCACTAAGAAGAACGAATCAATAACAGTCTCAGCTACCGATTAAACTAACCCATCATACATACATGCTTAACACATAACTCTTTTACATAGCCATAAAACAACACGCTTATCACTAGCCACAATGAAAATTTATAGTTTATATAACCCACTCCCATCATATGAATAGTTCAAGATGGGGTTAATTAAAAACCATATCATGACAAGATAAAAGATAATGTATACCATTGCACTAAAATCAGCTCAAAATAGGGTAGTAAAGCCATAACATTGCATCAAGTATACCAACATGTGTAAGTTCCAAAAGATGGCTAGAAATAAAACATGCTAATAATAAAAGCTGTTCATGCATCTATACATAACTAAATAAAACCATAATCTTAAAAAAAACTGTTCATGCATCCATACGTCATAAAAACCCAAAATAAAATAAGTCTAAGGCTACAATAGCCGAAAAGATGTCCAACTACAGTTCATACATAACAGCTCATATATATAAAAGAAGTGAAATAAAATCTCCCCCCAAACTTGAAGCATGTAATGCCCAAATTGTCAAGTAATGCATCAATCAGAATAGGAGGGCCTGCCATGGCGATACAATCACTCGTCGCCGCCTTGGTCATCATTGTCACCTACGTCGTCGTCGTCTGCCTCAAGAGATAGCGATGGATATGGAGGGAACAGAGGCATTTTGGGGAAATGGAATGGTACGGAGTCCGGATAATCTCCACTGAACTGTGAGTAGATGTTTAACACAGTGGTGGCAAACTCAGCATAATACTATATGAAGATATCTTGCTTCTGGGAAATTGTGGCAATCCTTCTGATGATCCTCTTATTCTCGTTATGAAGAAAGTTCAGAGATGCCAAGATTTCTGCCAGCGGACTAGAAGATGAAGCAATAATCTCGAGAGTCTGAACCGAAAGACCAGCCTTAGAAGGTGGCGACTGAGCAGCAGATAAATACCCTTTACCGTGGGGGTGAGACTCAGCGCTGTCCTAAATACCATATCATTGGATGAGTGAGTGATCTATAGTTGTCATGGGAAAGTCAACCATCTCCTCTGAACGCCACTAAACCTAGACCCTTTCACATAACTGGGTGGTCAAAGAAGGGTGTGGGAGCCCTCCTGACAAACTACCTTTAATTGCCTTGAGAATGGAGTCTTAAATTGCAACTCCAATATCTACTTTCAGCCCCGTGATGATAACAAAGAAGAGAATGGTCCGTTCCTTGGTAACATCGTTGAGGTGGTGGGTGGGCATGATGTTGGCACAGTTAAATCTGTACAAGGCCTTTCCATACTTGTTGAGCGCCGCCTGAGGGAAACTTGTCGTCTCCCTTGTGTATTGGTTCATTTTCCAGCTTATCTCAGGCTTGTACAGGCGGTTGATAATGTCGTCTAAGTTTTAGGTAGAAATTCCATTGTTGAGGTAGTCCTGGTCTTTGGCCAGCACTTGAAAGTAGGCATTGATCGCTGCCCGGTCATAGGCCACTTTTTGCCCTCGAACCGTGACCTCAGTGGGTCCCTTAGCGCTAGCATTGCATAGAATTCGTGGACCAAAGCTATGAAGGCATTCTCTGGCGGCAATGTGAAATGGACCCATTTTTTCTAAACAATCATTGGCCACATTTCATCGTCTTGCCTCAGATTTGGCCGAAGTCCTCTCTCCCGTACCATACTCTTACCAAGAATAACTGAGTTATACTTGTTCCAAGTCTCAGTGGTAACAAATTTGCTTTGGTCCAATTTCTATGCCGAAGAGGATGAATTGCCCTTGGTTCATTGACATTTTAAAGCCATATCAGAGGTGTATCAACTTAATATATAATCAATGCCAAGGCATGCCGAGAATGCCCAACAACCCATAGTCACTAAGATCAACGTTGTGCCAAGCTATGCCTAAACTTATGACCGAGTTTGTCCAACTAATGCCAATCAAATTATATGTCAAGTTGAGCCAAAGAGGATGCCAAATACAATCGCAAGAGAAAATGAACCCAAATGCGCTAACAATAGCTAAAATCGATGCCAATTGTCACTGAGGCTTTTTGTCGAGTACCTAGCATGCGCTGTCCTAACCCAACTTTACAAAAACTCTATTTGAAGATTGCCTATCCTGATTTCCCTAAATGGAAATCACCCAATACAGAAGTATAAGAAAAAGTAAAATAATCTTTACAAGATTAAAGCGCAGGATACGATTAAGGTCTATAATCCTTTCGAGAAGATAGAAATTTGGGCTAGTACCTTGAATAAGAACCCAAGATGGGCAAATCTAAGATCGTACCTTGATGTTTGTGCCTGGGTGAGGATTTGATGTGCTACTAGATCAGAGTTCAGGTTCACAAGTGTGGGTTTGGGGAGGGAACTGCTTGTTAGGGGGGGTGCTGTCGAGAGATATGGAGAAGTGGCAAAAAATTGCTGAGTCTTAGGCATTTTAAAAAAAAATTCACTACTGGCGCCACCCTTTAATACTAGAATCTGACGAGGCGCTGCGGTGCCACCCTTTAATATTAGAATCTAATGAGGCACTGCGGCACTAAACCAAACATAATATGAGGCACTGCGGCGTAAGGTAGCAGTAGGTTGGGGTGATTTGAGGCACTGTAGCACAAGATGATAAGCCTTTGGTGGCGCTGCAATGCAAGTCCTTAAAACTGGAGTTAGATACAGGTGTTGCGACATGGATTTAAGGGTAACTGTGGAACCGAAGTGCCGGCCCTCCATCGGGCAACAAAATTTAGATTAGTAAGCAGACCAATTTTTTTTTACTAGGATACAACTAACATAAAACGAGGCTAAACTCTAATTCCAACTCATTGACTAACACAAAACATATAACCTATAATATACCAAAACATTTATCATAACTAACACTAGAACATTGATACTAAACTAAAGCATTTATCAAAAGGTATACCCTAATGGTGAGCAATCTACTAAATCAAAACTAACACATTGGTCAAAAACTTGCGCTATAGCCAAAATGAACTATATAAACATAAAACACAAGCTAATGTCAAAAATGTCTAAAATACCAACAAAAGCTACTGTTTATACTAAATGATCATTCAGAAGCAAAATAAACCATTAACAATAGACAGACAACGAAAAGGGTAGAAAAAATGATACTGAGATGCGGTTGCCTCTACGGCGAGCACTTATTTTAGAGTCTTCGACTTGACTATTCCCCAACCTCATAGCGGGACGCCAAGTGTAATGGAAGTCATTTGATGGTCGACATCACCGCCCCCGTAGTGCTTAAGGCGTTGCCCATTTACTTTGAAAGTTCTGTCAGAGTTTGGGTCTTCAACCTCAATCGTACCATGTGGATTTATATACCTTCTCTATTTTGAAAGGCCTCGACCATCAGGACTTCAATTTCCCTGGAAAAAGTTTCAGTCGGAAGTTGAAGAGAAGTACTTTCTATTCCGGTTCAAACTCTCTTTCAACTATCTTTTTATCATGCCACCGCTTCGTTTTCTCCTTGTACAACTTGGCATTTTTATATGCTTAGAGCCGAAACTCATCTGATTCATTAAGTTTTAACAGTCTTTTCTCACTCGCTGCATCCAAATCGAAGTTTAGCTTGTGAATCACCCAATACGTATTGTGCTCCAACTCAACGGGGAGATGGCACGCCTTACCATAAATAAACCTATACGGAGACATTCTGATAGGCATTTTGTAGGCAGTGTAATATGCCCATAATTCATTATCCAGCTTCTTAGACTAGTCCTTCTGATTAGGGTTCACAATCTTCTCAAAAATCCACTTGACTTCCCTATTTGATACCTCCGCTTGTCCACTTGTTTGCGGATGATATGTGGTGGCAATTTTATGGGAAACCCAATATTTAACAAAAAGGGCTTCAAAGTACTTGTTGCAAAAATGCGAGCCCTTGTCACTAATAATTACCTGAGGTGTGCCAAATCGGGTAAAAATATTCTTTCTCAAGATATTAAGCACGGCCTTAACATCGATATTAGGCAAAGCTACGGCTTCCACCAATTTTGATACATAGTCCACAATGACTAGTATATACAAGTATATACAGATTATTGTAAGAGGATGGAAATGGGCCCGTGAAGTCTATGCCCCAGGCATCAAACAACTATACCTCAAGAATATTCTGCAGAGGCATTTCATGCCTTTTTGTAATGGTTCCTACTCTCTGGCAATTATTGCATCGTGATACATATAGAGGAGCATCCTTAAACAGAGTCAGCCAGTAGAAACCTGATTGGAGCAACTTAGTTGTTGTTCGTTGCCCACCAAAATGTCCTCCACAGTTAGATGAATGGCAATGATGGAGCACACCCTCGATTTCTCACTCGGGCAGACATCGCCCTAAGATTTGGTCTGCACATTATTTGAACACGAATGTCTTGTCGTAGAGATAATTCTTCGCATCATTCATAAAAATTTTCCTCTGCTGATAGTTCATGTTAGGAGGTAACACATTACAAGCGATATAATTAAAAAAAGTCTGCATACCACGCTCTTACACTGTGAACCACATACTATTGCTCATCCGAAAAGAAATCATTGATATATGTCTCATTTTCCTCCGAGTGAGTTGGGTTCTCCAATCTTGATAGGTGATCCACAACTTGGTTTTCAGTACCTTTTCTACCGCGAATCTCTAAATCGAATTCTTAGAGTTTAAAGACCCATCTAATCAACCTCAGTTTTTCATCTTTCTTAGAGATTAGATATTTGATTGTCGAATGGTCAGTATATACAATGACTTTGGTTCCAATGAGATATGAGCGAAACTTATCAAAAGTATATATTACTACCAGAAGCTCTTTCTCAGGAGTGGTGCAATTAAGCTGAGCATCTATCAAAGTTTTACTGGCGTAGTATATAGTGTGAAACACCTTATCCCTCCATTATCCCAACACTGCCCCAATAACATAATCAATGGCGTCGCAGATGAGTTCAAAAAAGAAAGTCCAGTTAGAGGCCACAACAATAAGAGCTGAGACGAGCCTCTCCTTTAACAGTTTAAATGCTTCTACGTAGGCCTCATCAATCTTGAAAAGCATGTCTTTTTCCAATAGGCTACAGAGTTGCTTGGTAATTTTAGAGAAGTCTTTGATGAATCGCCTGTAAAACCCTACGTGCCCCAGAAAACTCCTTTATCCTTTTACTGATGATGGTGGTGGAAGGTTATCAATGACATCAATTTTTGCTCTATCTACTTCAATCCCACTAACAGACACTCTATGCCCTAGAATAATCCCCTTTCTCACTATGAAGTGGCATTTCTCTTGATTCAAAACAAGGATAGTCTCTACACATCTTTTCAGAACTGCAGTCAAATTTTGTATATAGGCCTCAAAAGAACTCCCGAAATTTTGTAGACAAACTGTTGATTTACATTATTATAAACATGAATTGTGAATTTAAATATAATCTTTGGTGGTCAGGTGAAGACAAATGATGAAAGTTTTGTTTGTCTTGGGTACAACAAAGAATTGTTGATAGGTATTACAGGGATGAAATATTAATGATGGACTTTTAATTTGGAGGAGATAGTAGACATTATGTTCTACTTGACTCTTCTAATGGATTGCTGGTTCCGCTCCAGTTATTAATCTAAAACTTGTTGTCTATTGTATTCTATCATATTTTTCTCTATTAAGGACTAAGGATAATTTGTTCTACATTATCTTAGTCATAATATTCTTTACTAGGCTATTTGTGCTCACCCTTTTGCTTCACAAATCCTTTCAGATAATAAGAGTGTAGCTGGGTCGAGCGGGGATAACAGGGGAATAGAGTGATGGTCTGTGACTGTTGAAGTTTCTCAATACATTATAAAATAACATGACAATATATAATTACATTGAGGACTTAAAATGTGTGTGTCATATTTTATACGTCATTTAATATTTAATTTTGGTGAACAACAATAGGGTGATGAGAACTCGATTTTTGAAGCGTCAAAAATGCACCTAATAGAATGAGGAGGACATAATTGTACTGAGAGCTTAAAGGGTGGGTTGTCACTATCATACACGATGTCTAACCACATACAAATTCGTGTTATCATAAGATATGGTTGTGCACATCCACTTGCTGATTATATCTATAAGCACTACCTATATAATCTTGGAGTATGGTTGGAATATAATCCTCAGTTTGAGCTAATGAAGATAATTATATGGAAAGAAGATACACATCATTGGATTGAACATGATAGTTGTAAGACCCCAAATTTTATGAAATAAAAATATTCAATTTTCTTATAATTATTGTTCTACTCAGTAAATGGTTAAATTGATAAAATGTTAAAGTTAAGGGTAATATGTGAAAATTTTACAAAGTAGGCAAGTTGATATAAAATATTCGTTGTGTCGGGGAATATTCTTTTTGTCAAGAAATATTCATACAACGACATAATCATTGGTGGACCCCATAACAGAATAATTGTCGGATATAGAAACCGACAGAAATAACCTTTTTATAAAAATAATGGCAAAACTTTTACCGTTAACTGTTGAAATACCCGGTGATAAAAGTACAAGAATAATGTCTGGGTCGCATAAAGAGTAGCACAATATCGCATAAAGATTCTACGATTATTGATGCTTACATAAGAAGTCCCTCAATTTCATTCAATAATTGCCATAATAATTGTTTCAAAGTATCTCATATTATTGATTTAATTATTGTCATAGTATTATCTGCACAATATTTTATAATATTAAATCAATAATTGACACGACACAATTATTCAAATTATTAGTTAGCATTATTGGCAATGTCTAGAAAGCCCCCTCTTTTTTGGGAATGATCTGGTTGTTAATATTGTAAGATTGTAATATTAATTATGAATAATTATTATGTGGTGGATATTAGTTTAATTTTGATTTAAATGAAGGAATTTTGCATGAAATATTTGTTAAAAGTTTGGCAATTATATTCTTCGATAAAATATTTATTCAAATATATTATTATAATATTACATTATAATAGTATAATGTGATACTATAATAGTATAATTTTATAATTTAAATGGCAATATTATTATAATAAATTTATGGTATAAGAATAAAATAAGGAAGAAGAGAGCAAATTGAATTTGAATTCTTTTATTTCAAATAACATGTGATAAAAGGGGTGGGTAAGCAAGTTGATTTTGAAAAGCTTTGTTTCAAAATGTGTGTGCTGCTAAATCATCTGTGTAACAATACCGAATTTCAAATTGTAATATTAAATATTTATTAAATTATATAAATATTTATTTGATGTGTTTATTGTTGAAATTGATGAATTTTTTTTATTTATGTGGTTATTATTATTAAATATTTATGAATTAAATTTATTAAATAATATTCTAAATTAAATTAATTTATAATTTAGAGAGTTGTAATATAACATGAGATGTTATATTGTTGTTTTAATTTAATAATTTAAATTGGTGTGTTAATTAAAATTATAATGAAGTTATAATTTTGTGATAATTGTTAAGTGGAATATTTATTTAAAATATGGTAGGTGTAATTCTTTTATTTGATTTAATGTTGGATATGAAAATCCAAATAAATAATGTGATTATAAATTATAAACTAAATGGTTTATTAAAATAAAATTAAAATCGTTTAATTTAGTTTTGACCAAACAAGGCTTAAATATATTAAGTCTTTATTTTAAAGACTTTTTGCCAAACAAAGCCTTATGGCTTTTGGATTTTTAATAATTGAATTATAAATAAAATAAATTAAATAATAAATAAAATATAATTATAACATATACGTTTATTAGTTGTAACTGATATATTTAGTATAGGGGTTATAGCCATATCGGTTTTTATGTTTTATGCATACTGGCTTGGGTTTTTGCTAAGCATAAGATTATAGAGAGAGTTGGGAGAATTGAGAGGAAACCTAAGGGTTACCAAGAAACTTCAGTGTTTAACAAGAATTAGCAAGCCGATTGAAGGTATTTTCTTTAACCTTAATATTATGTGTGTGTGTATATGGTTATATATGGGTTTTTACGACATAAAATTTCATGCTTTGTGAATTTAATTTGTTGAATTATTGATATATAATTGGTATTTGTGAGTATATGTGTTTATGATGATTAGAGTTTGTGTTTAAGCATGTTAATTTCGTTCAAAAAGTAGGAAAGATAATTAAAAGTGTATATTTTCATATAGCTTGTGAAAAGTACCAATTTTAGTGGCCAATTTATATGTTAAACTGTAAATTGAGTTTTGATTATGCTAGTTCGTTAAGAAATGAAGATAACATAATTTGAATGAAGTGATTTGGCCAAGTATAGAAATTACAGTGATGATTTTTGTAAAAGATGTCAAAAATGGAGTTTTCATATGAAAATATGGAATTTGAGAAATTAAACTAGTTTAAGTTGTTGTTAAATTGTTCTAAGCAGTTGAATATGTGAGGAAACATGTTTGTAATAGTTTTATATCATTTGTTTGAGTTAATTTCACTGTTCGGTGGGTGAAATTCGTGTTAGTTGGGCTAAAGTTTGCCATCTTATTCATGCCATTTCAATGCGTTGTTTGTGTGCAACCAGCAACATGGCTTTCTATGTTAAGGTAAAAATGGCTCACCACGCCATCCCTGTGCTTTTGTATGACGTAGCTGTTGTTGGTCGTTTTACCGATCAATATATGTGTGCAAGTGTACACGGTCAACAAGTAATAAAGAGTAAGTAAAGTATCGTTCCCACGGAGAATTAACTAATAAAGTTTACCAAGCACTAACCCATAACCATTTCAATCTTATTTAAACGAATGATTTAGTATAGTGATGAAAACTATAAAATTAAATAATACTAACTATCCCTAGAATGAAACTAGATAATGAAGACTCGAGATTACAATTTCCCCTATTGAATCATTTAAATTGACACACTTCCTGTTAAGCCAAATTAATTATAGTGGATTGTTAGTCGAGAACACAAAAGTGAAATATAGCCTTCTCTCGATGTACCATACCCATATCACATGTAATCCACAATTGATAAAATACACATAAACACCCACATTATCTAAACCCCTATATGTCTATGCAATTTACAAATAAATAGGATTTAAGCCCAAGCTCTCAATTGACTACAAGTGGTGTTTCGATATATATCTATCCTAAGCATGAATCATACATTCCATCACTATGTAGAACATACAAACACAAGCTATCAAGATAAGATCTAAACCCATACTTCATTTTTCAAGTTCATATGGATTATCATAATAATTGGTGGCCAATCAACTAAGCAAATAAGCATGAATCTTAATAGACAATCTCATAAAAATTAATAAGACTAACAATGAAGTGTGTCAAAATAAACTAGGTAATAGATTCCATTGCAATCCCAAAATAGAGTTTAACTCATAGTTGAATTAGAATCCATGATCCACAATTGAATATACATTGAAAGATACAAATAGAAGTTGTAACGCCCCGAAATCTGGTCTATTTTCACATCCGGATTCCGTACGTCATGATCCCATCTTCTTCCAAACATATATCATTATATAGCTAAATATAACAACATACATCCTCAAATCCCAGGTTCTAAAACCTTAAAACCTCTTTCATTTCAAATAATGATAATTACATTATTCTTTACATCTTGTACAAGTGACTTTTATCCGCCACCAAGGATACATAATTATTCATTAAACTATTCTATAGTTTAATTCTATCATTCTACATTACAAGTCTTCGCTTGATCTTCACGCTTATTCATCTAATGAATGTCACTTCTTCTTGATACCGATCAACTTAATCTTTCTGGGATCCTTACGTTCTTTCTAACATCGTTCGCTGAAAATGTTTTTATTTAAAGCAAGTGTGAGCATTCAATTGCTCAGCAAGTCATAACAGTTGAACAAACAACTTCAAGAAGTTAAACATTCATTTAAGACCTCAATAACCGAATAAAGGTTATGAAGTAGCTTGAATAATAGGAATAATCTCGATTCCTATCATTTAAAAACATTAGATACATTCACTTTGAAATACTTTCATTCTCTACTCCCTTTCATATACATTCTGTCTGGCTAGAATCAATAGCAGAGACTTAACAATAACGGTTCATGTATAAACAGAACATGCTTATATCGAACAGTTCAATCACAGAACAGTTCATATCATAGAAACACTGAAGTGTTCACATTGTGGCACAAGGCCTCATATATTCTAACACCTTGTACAAATATCACACATTTGTACCTAGACAGAACTTCTCAAGTTCAACATCTGGGAAGTTTAGAAACTAGCATTCATTTAAAATATGAATGAAGTCAGGAAACTTGCCTTATGCATAACTACAGCTTATAGTTTACGCTGAACTGCTCATTCCAATTCCTATGTAGCACATAAGATAATAACAAATATACCAATTAGTCTTATACTTGACTTACGCATTGGTTTACTTTACTTTACTTCTTAGGGTTCACGTTCTTATAAACTAAGTTTACGCGACCAACTTCCTTTACTGGTTAACGGCTTTATGACATACAAAGATGTCTTACTTAATACGTTACATTCATAGCAACCCCTCACGTTCGTCTAAACACTTTACATTCATCTCTCATTACCATGACATAACATCGAAATGTTATTCATTACCCTTGTCACTCAACGTCTATGGAATCACAATCATAGCAACTCCTCACGTTCGTTTATTGCTACTACGGTCCCCGAATATTTGTTCCGTAACCCACGTCTACATTCTGTATCTTTAATTCTCGTTTAATCTTTTCGTTCAACTTTCATCAAAGATTTAATACACTTAATTAAGTGTTACATTAGTTGAATTACATATTCATATTTCTTTCTTGCACATCCCCAGAAATCGAAAGCGCTTAAAATCTCATTTCGGTATTGCTCAAGACCGGGCACTTGCATGGCCAGTGTGTTCTCTCTTTTTCTTTCACGCTGTGGTGCCAATTAGTAGTAGCTAATGGCCCGAGCTCGCGCTATGGTGTTGGCCCCCAAGGCACGACTCACGCTGCGGCGCCGAGCATGAAACCTAGAAAAATTTTCTAAGTCTTTTACAAGCTTGAGATGCTGATTTCGAAATCTCATAACTTCTTCGTTATAACTCAGAACGAGGATGTTCTAAAGCCATTCTCTCCCTTATCTTATGTATTTCGATTACCCTCAGACAAAACTTCATTCTAAATCCGTTAACATGTCATTCAATTGGTTGAACCTTCACCCTTCGTTTGTTTTACGTTATTAACGTTCTTCGTTCATTCGTCCGTAATTTGGTCCTCCGAACTCGGAATTCATTTGTTCTTGAGTACACGACTCACATTTTCTACGTTCTCTTACATTCTTATGAAACCCTACACATTTGGGTTCATTTACTAACTTTCTAATTCTACAAAAATTTTGCCATAACTTCGTTATAGCTCAGTTTAATCCGTTCTTCATGAACGTTTCTACTGTTCCTAACCAAACAATAAACATCTAACTTATACGCGATGGTTTTAAACTTTTCCATCAAAAACAATTATCCTATGATGGTTTTAAAATTGTCCATCAACAACGTTCTTCACGTGTTCTTCGCGTTCTTCGCGTGTTCTTCATTTTTAATCCATATTTTGGATTACAATTTTATTTTTTCTTGGAATTTGATATTATAGAACATCATTCCTTACTTATTTGACCTACTCATTCATAAGATTCATTCGGATCACTCAAAATCCTTACGAATCTTATACTTCCTTAACAAATTTATAAACTAAATCCTAATTCTTATTTCTTTGTTTTCTCATGATTTCAACTATATGAAATCATTCTTAACTTCATCTACTTCTTATCTTCATTAAGTTATTTTTTTGAACATATTAAACTTAAAGAAATTTAGAAGAAACTAGGGTTCGGATTACCGTTCTTCTTTAATCTCCTTCCGTCGGACAAAGCGTGCATTCGAGCTAGCTTTTCCTCATTCTCTCCCTCTTCTTCTCCCATCCAAACTCTCTCTCTATCTGTCATAGTGTAGGATTTTCAAAAGCTCAAAATAATGAACTTAAGCTTTCTATTTATAAAAAATCAAGGCTTAGGGCAAATAGGTCATTTCACCCCACCTCCTTACTATTCATGGCTTAGCCACCAAGTTTACTTGGCCACCACCCTTACTTGGTGGCCAAGTGGGCCATTACGCCCACGGGTCTTCCCCATGGGTTGCCTATGGGTTTTACCCTTCCGGTGACCCATCGGTTCGATCTGGTTAATTTTCTTGGATCGGGCTTAATTAAATCTAACACTAGGCCTTACATTAATTTTTACTGGGCCTACCCTAGGCTTGATTACACATTCCATTTGGGCTTGATATAATCTAAGTCCAATTGGATTCTTCAAAGTCCATGAACTCAAAGTCCATTTAGACTAATCGTATTCTACGTCATACTAATCTTCGCACTATACTCGTATAATAACTAGTATTATACTCGTATTCCTCACACATAATAACTCTAATTATTATACGAAATCATAAAATTCTCGGAACTCACTTTTCCTAACCCTTAGGTTTTAAGTCATGCAGCTTAAAACTTCATTTTTGCCATAACTGAAATATTATTGAATATTCCATCTCGTCTCAGAATTCTATCATTATGTGTTTCTCAGAAATTCAAAATAAATCTCCGAGCAGAAACGGATGAATAGTGTCTATTTCATCTTTTTCTTGGAAATATTTTTGTTCCCAGAAAAATTTTATTTTCGTCTTGAAAATTCTTACTCGCTCAAATTGTAGCTCGAGTTTAATCCTCCCGATTAATAATCATTCTAGGTTATAGAACGATTAATAAACACATAGCACAGAATAGTATTAATAAAAATTCATTTTATTAATAACTAATTCTTTAAACTTAAATTCTGGACAATCCAATTTTCCGGGTTGTCACATTCTTCCCTCCTTATAAAAATTCCATCCTCGGAATTTCTTAAAACCAAACCCTTACCGGGCCCTCACATTCTCCCCTTCTTCAATGAATTTCGTCCTCGAAATTTTAGTTAACCCTTCTTCTCAACTTTCTTCAAAGAAGTTCTTATCTTTCATACATTCCCTACCCTTCATAACTTATCAAGAATCATGAAGTGAAAGGAATAACTAGGAATATAAGGATTCCTTTAAAACATTTCATTTTTTTGCTAAGGGGTCAAATCGACCATGAACTCTTACTAGGTTTAACAGTATTTCACCGTAAACCATTCTTACACGGTAAGTTTACAATCACAAAGAAGGTAAACCACCTCTTCTATAAGTAGGTGATCAACCTATCGTATAACCCCATTTCGGAGTATGTTCACCTCAGACTTTATCATTAGATTCCGCACCAAAACAATTTGGTTCGGCATAGCTCTTCAAAGAAAGCTCGATTTTCTTTTAATCATGACATACCATTCGTCTTAGCCAAATCAAGTAGCTTAGACCATGCCAATTAATTGGACATCAACTTGAAACATTCGTCTAGTCAACTCACTTGACATCGACCAATTCTTTAAATTCTTTTGCAATACATCAAAAAGTTTCATGACGTTATGATAGAGACTTTTCACAAAGCACGTTGAGGACTTCGTCAGTTTATGACTTCGTCATTATACATCATACCATAACGGGTTGTTGATCCTAAGATCACTTCCAACACTAGGTTCAGTTGCATTAATAACTCCATCCTTTTACCATCTTTGCATCAAATGCACTGATGATATAAATTAATTTTGATATTTTAAATCAATTTCTGTCTAGCCGAATCAACTAGCATTGACATATCAAGAATAGTTCTTTTAAAATCGATTAGTTCCAAAAATTGAACCAATTCTTTAATTTTCCAAAACGCGCACTTCAGCACGAATTCAAGAAACTTCGAAATCTAGCATAGCTAGATGACTTGGAATATCTTATTCTCTACCTTCTTTCATTGTCTTACTTGCGACAATACTTAATCTTCTCTAGCACCTCAATGCTAAGTCTACTGAAAATAACTCATTTCAGTCTAAACATTCCTATACTTAGTACAGTCCATCAACTTACCACACATTATGAGTTCAGGAAATTTCCACAATAATATGAGTTTAAGAACTATCCTGCATGCGGACCATAAAGGCGTCCATTTCTTCGAGAAGTTCAAAACATACCATATAATTATGAGTCACTTAACTTACCATAAGTATGAGTTTCAAGAACTCGCACCTACCTTATCGTTCTCTACCTATCAAGTATATATATGAGGAAAGATTCACCTTCCTGTCATATACATCATGATAGCACGACCAATTTCAATGATTATCACTGTAATAAACTGAGTGGTTGTTACACCAAGCACAAACCTCTGCCCATACAAAGATTCATACAACTCAGCTATCACATGAGTCCTCAATTAAAATCTTATAACTTCTAACTTTCTCTTTACTTAATACGAATTTTCTTTAATTCGTATGCTATTCTTTACAACTCAATCTGAGTTCTTCTTCCTGTACTACTTCGTAGTACCATTCATTCATAGCATTAGCTATGAATCATTCATCGTTTAACAAATCATCTAGTACTACGATTTACTATGATCACGTGGTGATCTTCTTATCCTTCTCTTTACGATTATAGTCTTAGGTACTTATACCTAAGATTTATAACCTATCAGCTTTGATACCAACCTGTAACGCCCCGAAATCCGGTCTATTTTCACATCCGAATTTCGTACGTCACGATCCCATCTTCTTCCAAACATACATCATTATATAGCTAAATATAAAAAGATACATCCTCAAATCCCATGTTCTAAAACCATAAAACCTCTTTCATTCCAAATAATGATAATTACATTATTCTTTACATCTTGTACAAGTGACTTTTATCCGCCACCAAGGATATATAATTATTCATTAAACTATTCTATAGTTTAATTCTATCATTCTATATTACAAGTCTTCGCTTGATCTTCACGCTCATTCATCTAATGAATGTCACTTCTTCTTGATACCGATCAACTTAATCTTTCCGGGATCCTTAAGTTCTTTCTAACATCGTTCGCTGAAAATGTTTTTATTTAAAGCAAGTGTGAGCATTCAATTGCTCAACAAGTCATAACAGTTGAACAAACAACTTCAAGAATTTAAACATTCCTTTAACACCTCAATAACCGAACAAAGGTTATGAAGCAGCTTGAATAATAGGAATAATCTCGATTCCTATCATTTAAAAATATTAGATACATTCACTTTGAAATACTTTCATTCTCTACTCCCTTTCATATACATTCTGTCTGGCTAGAATCAATAGCAAAGACTTAACAATAACGGTTCATGTATAAACAGAACATGCTTATATTGAACAGTTCAATCACAGAACAGTTCATATCATAGAAACACCGAAGTGTTCACATTGTGGCACAAGGCCTCATATATTCTAACACCTTGTACAAATATCACACATTTGCACCTACTCAGAACTTCACAAGTTTAACATTTGAGAAGTTTAGAAACTAGCATTCAATTAAAATATGAATGAAGTTAGGAAACTTGCCTTACGCCCAGCTACAGCTTATAGTTTATGCTGAACTGCTCATTCTAATTCCTATGTAGCACATAAGGAAATAACACATATACCAATTAGTCTTGTACTTGACTTACGCATTGGTTTACTTTACTTTACTTCTTAGGGTTCACATTCTTATAAACTAAGTTTACGCGACCAACTTCCTTTACCGATTAACGGCTTTATGACATACGGAGATGTCTTACTTAATACGTTCATCATCTTTGATGATTTACATTCTTATCTTCTTCTTATAACTCTCCTAGGACTCAGCACACATCGTGTCTCTGCTAGTAGTCCATATGGTACTCTAAGTGGTTTCCCACAAACAACCAACAAACAAGTTCCCATCTCATCTACACTGCCCACAACAGTGAGTTAGATTGGTTGCCAGTTTTGTATATACCTTCGCTCTCTGAAGGAATTGTTTAGCCCAGCTCCCATATGTCAACCATTAAAGGTTACGATTGTACTAGAACCTAAATTCATCTTAACTTACCCGAACTATTAAACTATAATGTTCGTTAAGTCAATTTCTTATTCCTTATGGCTTTCTGGCAACTAAATGCCATACCTCAGTATTCATTCTTTATCTACTAAGTCATACAATCTTTTGTATACTCAGGACAATCATTCAATATTCATTCTACGCATTTATAGCGTTAAGCATTTTACACTACCTTATTCTTATCTTACAACGTCCGATTCATTTGACTGGGGACGTTATCCAAGTTATAAACATTAACTCAGTTTCTTTACATTATACGCACTTGTCTTTAATTCAGCTTCTTTACCGTTCACAGGTTTAATCATTGATCTTCATTACCTTACGGCCAAACCATACACGAGGTGTACGTTCTACCCGTTTAATATTTACGTACACTCAACCTTCACGTCGGTTCAAGTGTTCAATGCTTATATTTCATTCTAACATTCTCATCCGACTCACATTCGGCTTTCATTAATCTTATTACCGTTCGCTACGGCTTTCTTGATAATTCATATCTTACTTACTACCTTCGTCAACGTCTAAGTTATACAACCAATGTACACTTAGAACATTCGCTTGACGTGCATACAATTCACGGTGATCGTTTACGTATTCAATATTTACGTTACTTTCCTCTTAATTCTATTCAACCTTCATCCAAGGTTTTAATCGCTTTCATTCATTACTCGCCACCTGAACCCCATGTTCATTATTCTTTCTTACTGTCAAAGCCATACGATTCGTTGTATGCTAAGACCGATCACTCATCCCAACAGCGTTGCATTTATAGCATCTAAACACTTTACATTCATCTCTCATTACCATGACATAACATCAAAATGTTATTCATTACCCTTGTCACTCAACGTCTAAGGAATCACAATCATAACAACCCCTCACGTTCGTTTATGGCGACTACGGTCCCTGGATATTTGTTCCGTAACCCACGTCTACATTTTGTATCTTTAATTCTCATTTAATCTTTTTATTCAACCTTCATCAAACGTTTAATACACTTAATTAAGTGTTAAATTAGTTGAATTACATATTCATATTTCTTTCTTGCACATCCCCCGAGAAATTGAGCAGTTAAAATCTCATTTAAGGTATTGCTTCAGACTGAAGCGCATGGCTACTGCGTTCTTCTCTTACTTTCGCGTTGCGGCACCAATTAGCAGTAGGTAATGACCCGAGCTCGCGCTACGGTGCCGGCCCCCAAGGCACGACTCGCGCTGTGGCACCAAGCATGAAACCTAGAAAAATTTTCTAAGTCTTTTACAAGCTTGAGATGCTGATTTCGAAATCTCATAACTTCTTCGTTATAACTCGGAACGAGGATGTTCCAAAGCCATTCTCTCCCTTATCTTACGTATTTCGATTACCCTCAGACAGAACTTCATTCTGAATCTATTAACATACCATTAAATTGGCTTAACCTTCGCCCTTCGTTTGTTTTACGTTATTAACGTTCTTCGTTCATTCGTCCGTAATTCGGTCATTCGAACTCGGAATTCATCCGTTCTTGAGTACACGACTCACGTTTTCTACGTTCTCTTACATTCTTATGAAACCCTACATGTTTGGGTTCATTTACTAACTTTCTAATTCTTGTTCTTCTTTTACGAAAATTTTGCCATAACTTCGTTATAGCTCAGTTTAATCCGTTCTTCATGAACGTTTCTACTGTTCCTAACCAAGCAATAAGCATCTAACTTATACGTGATGGTTTTAAACTTTTCCATCAACAACAATTATCCTATGATGGTTTTAAAATTGTCCATCAACAACGTTCTTCGCATGTTCTTAGCGTTCTTCGCGTGTTCTTCATTTTTAATCCATATTTTGGATTACGATTTTACTTTTTCTTGGAATTTGATGTTATAGAACATTATTCCTTACTTATTTGACCTACTCATTCATAAGATTCATTCAGATCGCTCAAAATACTTACGAATCTTATACTTCCTTAACAAATTTATAAACTAAATCCTAATTCTTATTTCTTTGTTTTCTCATGATTTCAACTATATGAAATCATTCTTAACTTCATCTACTTCTTATCTTCATTAAGTTATGTTTCTGAACATATTAAACTTAAAGAAAATTAGAAGAAACTAGGGTTCGGATTACCGTTCTTCTTTAATCTCCTTCCGTCGGACAAAGCATGCATTCGAGCTAGATTTTCCTCATTCTCTCCCTCTTCTTCTCCAACCCGAACTCTCTCTCTCTCTATCTCTCATAGTGTAGGATTTTCAAAAGCTCAAAATAATGAAAACCAAGGCTTAGGGCAAATTGGTCATTTCACCCCACCTCCTTACTCTTCATGGCTTAGCCACCAAGTTTACTTGGCCACCACCCTTACTTGGTGGCCAAGTGGCCGCCCCACATGCCCATGGGTCTTCCCCATGGGTTTTACCCATCCGGTGACCCATCGGTTCGATCCGCGGTTAATTTTCTTGGATCGAGCTTAATTAAATCTAACACTAGGCCTTACATTAATTCTTACTGGGCCTACCCTAGGCTTGAATACACATTCCATTTGGGCTTGATATAATCCAAGTCCAATTGGATTCTTCAAAGTCCATGAACTCAAAGTCCATTTAGACTAATTGTATTCTACGTCGTACTAATCTTTGCACTATACTCGTATAATAACTAGTATTATACTCGTATTCCTCACGCATAATAACTCTAATTATTATACGAAATCATAAAATTCTCGGAACTCACTTTTCCTAACCCTTAGATTTTAAGTCCGTAGGCGAAAACTTCGTTTTTGCCATAACTGAAATATTATTGAATATTCCATCTCGTCTCAGAATTCTATCATTACACGTTTCTCGGAAATTCAAAATAAATCTCCGAGCAGAAATGGATGAATAGTGTCTATTTCGTCTTTTTCCCCGAAAATATTTTTGTTCTCGAAAAAATTTTATTTTCGTCTTGAAAATTCTTACTCATTCAGTCTAGCTCGTAGCCAGAATCCTCCCGATTAATAATCATTCTAGGTTATACAACGATTAATAAACACATAACACATAATAGTATTAATAAAAATTCATTTTATTAATAACTAATTCTTTAAACTTAAATTCTGGACATTCCGATTTTCCGGGTTGTCACAGAAGTAAAGAGAGTTAGGGATTAAGAATAGCAAATCTGAGTTTCTTCTCTTGTTTCACTTCTGAACTTTCAAGGATCTTCAATTGCTTCAATCCCCAAATCTTAGCTCTTCTAGGGTTCTAATATACTCTAATCTAATAATGAAATTAAAGAAAAGAAAAGGGCATATGTAATGTAGATTGATCCCCCAAGGGTGGAATCCCCCTTTACATCATGAAAATATGTCTCCTTTATAAGCCCTAATTGAACCCCCCACTAAGTTACCCTTCCATCGCACTATCTAGTGAAAAAGTCATCTCTAGTCAACTTCTGAAGTGGTGCGGCCGTGCTGGAATTAGCCTAAAGTTGGGCGCGCCCGCGCTCAAGTGTTAAATCACACTTTTTTGCTCCAGGGACTCGCGCGGCCGCACAGGAAATGCACTACAAATTCGCGCGCCCGCGCGGTTGATTTTCTGCTATAGTGTCCTTTGGTAAAATGGTCATAACTTTTGATCCGGGGAAAGTTAAGGGGCCTGCCACCTATCAAATTGAATCTCTCAACGAGCTCTACAACTTCTATTCTTTGAGAATTGAGAAATAATGCACGAATGAAGTCTGAAATTGGGTTGGAAGTGACTGCTATGCAAATGGCCATCCAAAATAGTGACGTTCAACGTTCGTTGGTACAAAGGTCATAACTCTTGCATCCGAACTCTGATTGGAATGATTCAAGATGTTTCGGAAAGCTTAGAAGTAGATCTATAACATAATCCAAGTTCCAAGCCAAGAACATGAAATGAACATGAAAGCCCAAACGATCCCCAGATTACTTTTCCTTGCGTTTTCATACCAATAGTCGTTCACATCGTTCCCAAACATAAGATCTACAAAATGAACACAAAATGCATGAAAAGTAACTAAGAAACATGAGTATAAGCAACTAATTCAAGTAACAGATACCGGAAAAGTAGGTATAAAACCAACTTATCAAATACCCCCAATCTTAAACCGTTGTTTGTCCCCAAGCAACACAATATAATGCAATCTACATGCTATGCAAGCTACGCTACTATGACAATGAATCCCCAGATTTCCAACCATGTTAAGAATTCTAATAAGATATGCCTCAGAGAAATATCAAGATCCAAGAACAAAGCATCAAACTAAGCTAAAGGCATAATGACATACAATCAGATAATCCTAACCTACTATAAAGATGCTGTGTGTGTGTGATGTGTTCACAGATAAGCTTGACAATGGTGAAGATACCACATGCTAAATTGCTTAAGACAGAAAATTGAAGTTTAAATCAAGAACTGCATATACTAACGCGATATCAACTACTCCAACAAATCAATACAAATTAAGGTTCAACAATGGGTTTATTCTACTTTATTTTTACTCACGAGGGCGATTTTTGCACTTTCCCGCGATGTTTATTGACTTTTTTTATATATTTCCCATGACTGTGCAATGTCTCATTCGATTAGGCTAACAGTGCTACCCCTTAGCGAGCTTTTAACCAACGACTCCCAGACCATTAAGACCTTAGGGCGCTAGGTGTAGAGACAATCCCCTCGGGCGTACTTACTCAAGTAACAAAGGCTCCGAAACAAGACTAGCCACGATAATTATTCATTTTTATTCTCTTTTTTATATATATAAAGCAAGCATACACATGCGTTCCCAAAACTTGAGTTTCAGTGTCTTCATAGTCATTACTCACTTCCTACACAATTCTATCATTAAAAATAACATTTTCCTCTCAGCAGTCAAGCATGCTAATCTTAACCAACAAGAAAATAGGAACATTGTCGTGCTACCTGATAACATATAAACAGCAAGCATGAATTATATCATGTATAAAATTATAACTAAGCTCGAGATATCAACCAAATTCAAAAATCTATCAAATTTCTATTTCATCATTGGCCAAATTAGAATTAAATAACTAAAAGCCTGGGATTATGCAATGTTATGCAACTAAACACATACTAAGTAAACAAGACAAAAGAAAACTAAAAAAAAAAAAAATTCATGTAGAATTTAACTACAAAGATACTAAAATACCCCTACTATACAACTTAAACATGCAATCAAACTATATGCAACTAATTACTCACTACAACCCAATACCCCCAAACTTAAAATAAACAATGCCCTCATTGTAATTCAAAGTGAAAGAATACTCCCCTAAGTGGCAATGTCATCTCCGTTCGCCTCCTCATGATCCGATGGTATATCAGGCGATGGCTAAGTTTGAGATATTCTATACTTGGAAACTGAGTGTGGGCTTCTAATTGTCCGAATGCTTGAGTTAGAAATTCAAAAAATTTAGCAATTTTTTCTATGGTGAGCTATGATATAGCGCCAGCGGCTTTTCAATGGAGACATCGTCTTGGGCGCCATGAGCAATTTTTTTTTCTCTTACACGGACATGCAATGGGCGTAGCGGGTTTTCAAAGGTATACATCAGCAAGCATCGCGACCCTCTACTTCCTGCAATTCCAATCTGCATCTTCCGATACATAACACAGTGATGACTTCTTTTCAATTTTCCTGCATAAACACCAATTAACCATGTCAAAGTATGAACTACTGAATACGCAAAAATGACCATCTAATCATCATACTCTCTATACTATGCTCAAACACAGTCCAATGCAAATTCAGCTACCAACGCACTTATGCAGAACAAATCGAACTATCATAAAAAATGAAAATGAACTAACGAAAACAATCTAAACAGAATAATTAAAAGGTAGAGATAGAAACAATGGGTTGCCTCCCATTAAGTGCTAAGTTATAGTCAATTAGCTTGACTCTTTTCTTGACACCGCTATCCAATTCCTCTACGATAAGCTAGGAACCCTCCATCCATTAGAACTCAAATGTGTGTAGGTAGGTTCCCCATCATGAGAGTCTGTGAATTGAAATAACCTAGCATATTTCCTATACATGATGTCTCCATTTTTATTGCATCTCTAGGCGCTTCTCCCGTTGCATCTGTGAATAGATTTTTGCATTGAGGCGTGAATGATTTAATGGGCTTTTCTTCTTCTATTATCTCTTCCTCTGCCCACTATGGTTTGTAAGAGGCCTCATTATCGCAGAAATTCTTACTTTGGATGTGACTACCAAGGGGACATGGGTGTGCACAGTTCACTGAATTTTTTAACTCTAACTGAGAAGGCACTTGGGGTATAATACAAGTCAGATCATGTTCTTCATTTTCCATACCCCCAGTTGTCTCCTCAATGTCCACTCCTTTCAGCTCATTCAGTGGCATGTACACTTCTGGTTCTCTATCAGTTTCATCGTCCATGTCATAGCACCAATTATTTGGAGGGTGATTGTTCAAGGCTTCGAACATTTGATCCATATGATTCTGAAGATTTCGAATTGACCTATCTTTCTCAATCATCTTCTCCTCAGTTGATGCTATAAATTTGAACCACACATCCTCCGATCTTGAATTATCTTGTTCAGTTTCAAAATACATGTATTGAGGAACATTCATTGAGGAGTTAATGAGTTGTTCCATCTGTCTATTAAGATTTTGGCTTGATAACTCCTGACTCATCATCATCTCTTCATGGTCTGCTATGCTTTTTAACATGACTTCCTTCAGCCTTTAATTTTCTTCTTGTTGCATTGGAGGTGGATATGAGAAATCTGATGGATATGTTAGACGTAGAACGTAGTATTGGTCTTGATAGTTACAATTCCATTCATAATCTGGGTGATACCCCCAACCTTGATGATAATTGGGATAAACATAGTTGTTGAGGTAATCACCCCCAAACTGTACTTGTCCAACTCTGATGTCGCATTGATAACTCGGATGCTCGCCAGCACAATATTCACATGTAACTACTATCTCTCGAGTGCGTTGGGCTACAAGAACATCCAACCTCTCCGAAAGTGTTGCAATTTGTGCTGATAATGTAAAAAATACATTAAGTCCTTCAGTTCTTATGTCCCTTGGTTGAATCCTATTTGCATAAGGCCATTGATAAGCAAAGTCACCCATGGTACCTGAAAAGAGAGAAATATAAGACGATAATTAAAACAAAATAAAAATGTTTAAATTAAGACTAATTTGATTGAAATTAATGTTGGAAAAAATTTATTAAGCTAATTCCCCGGCAACGATGCCAAAAAATTGTTGGTCGTTTTACCGATCAATATATGCGTGCAAGTATACACAGTCAACAAGTAATAAAGAGTAAGTAAAGTATCGTTCTCACAGAGAATTAACTAATAAAGTTTACCAAGCACTAACCCATAACCCTTTACGTCTTATTTAAATGAATGATTTAATATAGTGATGAAAACTATAAAATTAAATAATACTAACTATCCCTAGAATGAAACTAGATAATGAAGACTCGAGATTATAATTTCCCCTATGGCCAAAATTGGTGCCACATCTCTTGAGTTACAACCACACACCTTGAATCAGCCAAATTTGAACTCCTAGCCACATTTACAACCATGGATTCAAAAGATCTAAGATTAAAAAGTAAGAAATATTTGCTTTGCTTATCATTTGCTCCAAGTCCCTTCTCTCTCTCTATATTTTCGGATCTTAGAGTGAGAGAGTGTGAGAAACAAAGATAAGATCATGTATTAGCAAGCCAAGATCAGGAATCAAAAGTCAAAAATCAAATATCAAAGCTCAAAGGTAAAAGAACCCTAAATCTTGAAATCCTTAGATCTGAGGTTTGATGTTGTTGTTTGTTGGTTAGACATATGTTAGAGGGTGTCATTTGATGATCTGGGTTTCCAAAACCTAGATCCATATCACTTAGATGCACGAATCTAGCATTTTTAGAAATCTGGAAAAAGTTCAAGAAATGGCCTAACATCCATATGTCAGTGGTCTTAGATCTTTATGTGTTAGATATTTTGTGTGTTTTATGTTTTGGATATGTTTTATGATATGTGGTCTTTACTCTGAAACATGAATTAGGGTCATAACATGTCTAGATCGAAAGTTATGAGCAGTCAAAACCTATTGACCAGTCACGAAAAGTCGAATCTGGGCAAGCCAGAATTTTTCTATGTTGTCTGACAAGATTTTCCAGGCCCTTAATCTTGTTGTTATTTGATGTTATGGCTATGTTGTTGATTGATCCTTGTAGTAGGACATGTTGTGTACATACTAAAACCTTTAGATCACCCAGATCTGTAACAGGATCGTAGAAATTAATGGTCAAACCACCGTTGACCGAACTGCTTGATGAACAATCTGGAAAACCCAAATTTGTTCTTGAGCATGTACTTGACATGTACTTTGACCAGCCATGATTTCTTTTATATGTTGTTGTTAGACCAACCTGTTGATATATTATGGTACCCTGACATGAGATCTACACGATGAAACCTTTAAATCACACTAACCAAACTGGGAACGTGTAGATTCAACGGACCAAAGTATGCCCCTCAAACTGTTCTTCATTTCTGGAAAACCCAGAAATGAAGAACAGGTCTGACAAGTGATTTTGTAGCTTAGATCTTGCAGGTTGTTCATCTTTTGGCCATGTAATTTGCTTAGGGTTGTAGTACTACATTAGTACTACAACATTACTACATTCTAGAGCCCAGAAAACCTTAAGAACATGAATCTATTGATGGTCAAACCACTATCTCGAAACAACGACATGACGTTTTTGGGTTTGTTGAAGAAACGACCCAAGAACACCATTTGACGGATTAAATACGCCTAATGTCCCTATAGCGACAGTTTATTTTGAAAATTAATTATTTTAAAAATAGTTTTTAATTATTAAAAATACATAATAAATTATGAAAAATTATTTTAAAGTTTGAAAAATAATTTTTAATTATTTTGAGTATGTTTCAAAAATATTTAATATTTTCGAATATAAAAGGTATTTATTTATTTAATTATAATATTAAATAAATTATTTAAAAATGGTTTTAATTCATGAAAAATCATGAAAAAATATATTATGGTGTTAGAAAATATTTTAAGTTATTTTTGATGACTTTTAGTATTTTGTGATGAATTTCATTAATAATTTATTATTAATGGTAATTAGTTTATTTAATAAATATATTAAATAAATTATGGAAAATAGAATTAATGGTTTTAAAATCATATAAAATGATTTAAGTGTTATAAAAATATTTTAAGTTATAAAATATAACTTTTGATATTTTGACATGAAAATATTAATATTTTAATATTAAAAGCAATTATTGGATAATGGATTTAAGTGTTTAAAAATCATATAATTATGATTTTTAAGGTATTAAAAATACTTTGATATATTATAATTATATTATAATGTTATGTTATGATTTTCATTAATATTCAATATTAATGATTAAAGAATTATGTGGTATTTAATTCATTTAAATCGTTATAAGTGATTGGAAAATCATGATAAATTGTAATAATTATCTCAAAATTATTACAAACTTTATAAAAATTGTTTTGATTGCTAAGAAATTTATACGTGATAATTGTTAAGTGTTTAAGCGAGTTTAATTAAACTTAAACTCGATATTTGTTCGACTAGGTATCGGGATGATAGAATTGTATGTATCGGTTTCAAGTCGATTTGAAATAGTTTGACGATACTAAGTCTTATGTGTATTATAGACTGATAGAATTATGTGATAATGTGTTTAGGTTATTCTATGTGCATATATATAATAGTATTATACTGTGATGATATTATTCTAATATTAGAGATCTATATTACTAATATTTGGTCTTCGGATAAAGTGATATAAATTGCGTAGCGGTAATCAACGGTTCAGGAAAGTTTTACTTAACTCTACTAAGAGTTGTTTTATTCAGATATGCTTATGGTTAATCATTGATGATTGCCATGTGTAATTGTACTCTGTACATATTGCATGTATAAGTCAGGTATGAAAAGCTGATCACCTTCATTACCAATTGGTCCAGATATATTTGTTCTTGTTCAATACTTGTTTAGTCAAAAATTTGTCCGTGCTAGTTCTCAATTATATTGATGAATTATAGCCAACTTATTATTCAGACTCTTTCAATCAATGATATATCCTTAAATTGTATTTAAACTTGTTGGACAACTTTCATGCTCACCCTTGCTATATCATGATAAACATTGCAGATAAGGCGAATGCGTTCGGATACAGGAAAAATGTTAATGCCAAGTTCAGCTTGGGATAAAATGTGCGACTAGTTTGTAATAGTATAGTTGGATAATAATGTCATGTGTTAGATAGTTTATGATTTGTGTATAAGGTTACTCGATTTTGGAGAATAGTGTGTAAAATGTACTGAATAAACAATTTATGTTTATATCTTCCGCAAATAGTTATAGAATGATTGAACCGAATCCATGGTGATTTGGGATCCGAATTCGAAATTTACAACATCTATGAATCTTAGGATAAGTAGGTATAAAACCAACTTATCAACCGCGCCATACATCGATCTCGAGGCAAGGTTCGAGGCAAATGGCTTCGCCATCTTCGCAGAAGCGGGATACCACTATAACTTGGTCTAAGATTATGTTAATGTGTCAAACATCACTACTACAAAACAGTAAATAGACAACGCAGAAAAATGTTATGATTTCACTCAAAAAAACGCCGTGGTTAAAGGTGTTATCTATTTGACACCCTTACACAATATTTTTAAAACGTTGTAGTTAAGCACATTCCACAACGTTTTAAAAAAAAAACGTTGTAGATTTATTTTTCATAAATTAACAGATGCTTAAAAACGTTGTTGAATATATAATTCCACAACATTTTCTGGATAAAAACGATATAGTTTAATATATCAGACAACATTTAAGCACTTTCACACAACATTTTTAAAATATTGTAGATCAAAAAGAAAAAAAAGAAAAGGTTGTAGTTCACTTATATTACCAATGCACCTGCAATATGCTAATGCCATGATATATAGCTAAAATTACAAAGAATATTAATACCATACAATACGTTTACATCCCAATAATTCTTTGTAATGCCAATTACAAAGAATATTAATACAATACAATACGTTTACATCTCAATAATGCCAAAACTATCCATACATCTCAGATTCACTTTTCAATATAATTACTACTATATTGAATTGTGAATTTGACTACATCCACAAAATATATGAAACTATCAATAAAATTAAACTACTACCTAATTAAACTATCCATAAAAAACCTGTAACAGAAAATAACAGAAAAAGATTCATATCACTGAACTGTAAACCTATACACCACCTGCACAGTGCAAAATGAGTTGTAAGCTAAAATTGAAGCACCAGAGAGATGGGCTTCCTATAAAAGTGAACTCTATTTAGAGACCAACAATAATGTCACAATCATAAGAGAGAAGAGACGAACCAGAAGCTACATGTTGAAGCTGAAATCTTTTAACTCATACAAGTTGAAACCATCATCAGATAAACGACATGCACCTCTCAGGGATATGATAGCTAAACCAGGCAATCTATTTGAAGGCTGCGCTAAGGTTTTACCTGCTTTCCAATTTCAGTCCCTCCCTTATTCGAATTAACAATTCTATCCATTTGGGAAAATTGACTTCAGCATAGCAAACGTAGTAACAGCTGACACATACTTGAGGTAATGCCATGGCAATTCTAGTCTGGAATAATATTAAACTTGAATTAGAACAACATTGTCCGTATAATGGATTGACTAAATAATGTACAAATTTTTAATTTTTTTTAATAAATTGGTAGACAAATAATGTACAGGTTGATCATATGGCCTGGATGATAAGTGAGAATAATTGATATAAATAATTGAAGTGGTTGAGGTCACAAACCATTAAATAACCAATGAAAAAGGCAAGAAGGGAAACAGTAGCTGTGAAGTCGCTGTGAACCGACCAAGTCCAAGGCGCCATAACAATAACGCAGATAGCACCACTGCAGATTCCGGTGAGGAAGCAGATTGCGGTGGTAATATCAGAGTCTACAATGCACTCCAATGCACTCCATTTCGTGTTTCTGAAAGAGCTCCCAAGTGTCTTGTGAGGCCAACACGAATCCTTTTCCATAGGCGGCTATCTGTAAAAAAAAATTGTTTAGAGAATGTTTGAAAATGCCCTCTTTGAAATTCTGATGTGGCAATAAGAAAGAGAAGGGCCCTTTTTGTACTCTTTGAAAATGCATGAATTTGGTTAGGTTTACAATTTCACCTCAAAGCAAACCAAACGACAAATTAAATTTAATCAGAACTTCATCAAAAGCCAAAACCGAATCAGACCCACAAACTGTGTTGAATTAATAAATATTAACAGTTTTAGAAATATGAAAAGGTTCAGTGGTAAGAACTGCTAGAAACGGGACTAAAATACTCCAAAAACAGAGTCAATGCTATGACTAGAGCAGCATACTGTCAGCTCATTACACACCTTTGATGATGTAAAAACTAATAGTTCTTAGCAATAGCACGCAGATCAAAGAAGACAAAAGGATCTTAACTGCCTTTTATACTATGTATATCTCATTCTTTGTTGTTTAAATGTTTTGACAATGTTGAATGAGAAATACTGAACTTTAAGTAAATAATTGGCAAAACAAAAGTGAGTGTGAAAAGCCTCGTGTTTAAGAAAAATACTGAGAAAAGAGCACCAATCTCTTTGCGTGTATATGGTATATACAGAAATTTTTAAGTGAATTAAGTACCAAAAATTATCACAAGTAAAAACAAGAAATGAACATTGAGTTTACAATTGCATACAAACTTCACAAGAAGCAGGAAAAAGGACTATCAACTTGATGTTTACCTTAAAGAAGACAAATTAAGGCACATCAGAAACAGAATATGCCTTTGAAATCTCTGGTAGTTCTTCTGCTTCAACCTAAATTTCATGAGCAAAGGCAAACAATAAGATTTATAACGAGAAGGGCATCAACAACAAAACAACCATTAATACTGCTTATTCTTCCTTCCATATCAGAGAAAAACTTATTAGTGCTGAACCAAGTAAATTACACCCATAAGATTAGTAAAAGAACACAAATATCATTCAGGATATAAGGTAATCTGGTAGACAAACTTTAAAGGGACCATATTCAAAATGAAAGGAGAAAAAGAAAATACTTATAGAACCACATGCAATCCCAGAATTTATACCTCAATCATTTTGACCAAGTTTTAAAATCCAAGTACTATTTTATTTATTTAGAATCAAGTTAGCTCATTAATACAAAACTTTACCATAAAGGATCAAACAATTATTTAACATAAAAGAACTTTACCAGTAAGGATCATAAACTATGTAACAAACCCAGGAAAAAAACTAAATACAAAATCAACAAATACAAGGTGAGGGTTAAAGAGAGAGAAATTGATACCCTCAAGAATTGGGCGTGAGGGAAATCAATGGAGAGATGAGATAAAACTTGGTCCATCTGCTTGGAAGGTTCACCTTGATAAAACTTCGTTGATGATGTAGCAGTCGAACTTAATGTGGCGGAGCTAGGTGGCTTCCTCCAGCTCCAACGACATCATTGTCTTGCCGGTACCGGGTGTTCCAGTCACCAGAATGTTTGGTCTCTTCCTCTCCATTTCTCCGCACACCTATCTCTCACTTTGGCTTTGCCTTTCTTATTCGTCCTCGACGCGGTATCTCCTCCTCCGACTGAATGCACCGAACTGCCTTTGGACCAAAGCTGCTTGGGATTTGGGAGAGCTGCTTCACTTGTTGTTGGAAGGCTGGGAGGCACGTAAACCCTAGGTGAGAGAGAAAGTCGAGGCCGCGTGGTTTCCATTAGCTGAAAATACATTATTTTTAATTTTAAGTTTTCAAAGTCGCGGTTTTTTCCTCTGTGTTTTCTGTATAGATAACATTTAAAAAAAATGTTATCTAGTTAAAACAAAAAAATACCCTTTTAAATAGATAATATTTTTTCATATATATAGACAATGTTTTGTTAAAAAATATTGTGAAAAAAAATATCACAACGTTTTTTATAAAAACATTGTGATTTAAATGTTGTCTATTTACTACTTTGTACTAGTGCATGTAATAACATGATTAAACCAGAATTATGTTATGTTGTTAGTAGTTTCAAAGTTGTAAATGATTAGTAAGTTATGAACGCGATATGTTAGAACTTAGTGTATATAAATGTGGTGAAGGTTAACACTTGGAATTTCTGATATTTATATGGTAGCATAAGACTTGTACTAAATTAACAAGTTTATCTATAAATGGATGTTATTTTGGAAGTGGACGTTAACATGTCTAATATATATTGTGATTGCACAAAAATGTGTTAGTGAGCTTCAGTTTTGTGTTATGTGGTTTATTTATATTGTTAGACGTTAAACTAAAGGTTATAACGTAACTAAGATGAGACATGAATCTATGAGGTTAATGTGTATATGGCTAATTGATGTGATGATCCTAATGGTATGTGTAGGATATCGAGATACGTGAGTTGTAATTGTATAGCTTATTTAAGAGAGAGCAAGTTCCCTAACCTTTGCTACTTTATTATTCAGCAAGGTTACTTTTCACTGTTATGTTATACTTATGCAAATTCTCTATCTCTAATCTCTTGTTTAACAATTTATTTTCATGCAAGTTCTTTAAACCTCATTTATTGTTGAGCAAGTTAGTTAATCTTTGTTTCTTTATTCCAATCGAGATTACCTTGGTTATTCAAAGTTTGTAATTTTATTGTAAGAAGTATGTTTATTAAGCTATTAATAAGTGTTGTTTGATCTTTGTTCTTCAATATCATTGTACTATCTTACATTATTGTACCGAACTCTAAATTATCCTTGATGTCAATCTAAACCAAACTTCCTTTGGTTTGTTTAGGTACTCACACACCTTTGAAAGCATGTTGTCGATGATAACATTTATTTAATTTAGAAATTGTTAATACTCTAACTCTTATTGATTCATCGATATACCTTGCTCATGAAGATATTGTAATCAAACCCTTGAATAGTTATTGGTTCCTATCTGATTCAACAAGTACTTGGTTGATGAGCGTTCTAAAAATCTAGACTTCCTTTGAAGTTAATTCACAACCAAAGTTCCTTTGGTTCGGAACCTGATAATCTAAGCTGAGATGAACAACCCTATATTAAGGGATTATTTTAGAGCTACGCAATAGCGTTAAAAAGTTTACGCAATACATAGTACAAGGGGCTGATCACATGGAGTACGAAATGATGGTCCATATAGTCGTTTAGACTATATAAGGTTATAGAAAAAACACCTGCGAACCTAGGACATAGATGATGATTATAGTCTTTTAGACTGTTAAAGGTTAAAGTAGAAATACTTGAAAACCTAGAGTATAGTTTGTGGTCTTGAGACCCTCAGTGTATTCTTTGATGTTGAAATCTATTGTTAACTTAATGTTAATTATTCTTTTAAACTGATAGTTGTTGAATTAAAGTCTATTATTCCGGTAAGAATACTTTACCATTGAAAGCTCAGTGAATTGTTATTCATAAAATGTTATTGTATATTCTTCTTGTGAGCAATTATTTGCTCACTCTTGCACAAAACCATGCAGATGAAGTTAAGGAGTTTGAAGAGCTTTCTTCAAGCAAGGGCAAGGACAAAGTGATCGATTAGACGACATTTAGTTTACCTTTTGTTTATGAAGCTTATGTAATGGATTTAGTTATGATCATGTTTTAATTTTCCGCTGATGATTGTAACAAAGGTTAGATGACCTAGGATTTATTTTAGATTATGTAACCCTTTAATGGGAGATTGATTGTTTAAACTTTTGAGTTTAAATTATATCCTTTGTTTATGGGTAGTTAGTTATGATTTAATTGGACAGTGAACACCAAATCTGTGGGATTGAGGTGCCCGAATTTAGGGGTGTCACAATCCGTATGTGAATTTTGTCAAACTTGGTGTGCTAGCACTTTCCTATAAATAGGTTTCTTAGTTAAACAATAAAACTCACACCAGAATCAGAAAATTCTTTGTCTATAATATTGAGCGTATTTCTTGTGAGTATAAGGATATTTTGAGTGTTGATAGCAGTGCAATATTTTCTCACCATTATTTTCGTTATTCCAGTCAGAACTACATTTCTACTAAGGTAAATGATATTATTTTTCTCGTAAAGGATGTTATTTTCCTTCAATACTCGTAAGGGGTATCATTTTCTTTCATACTCCATATTATGTAAGTGATATTATTTTATTTCATATTACTATTCATATGGTACTATTCATGGGTACTATTCACGGGTACTATTCATACGGTACTATTCATGAGTACTATTTGCAACAGAATTGAATTTCCTTTTCTTTGCCCAAGTTATCTTTTATGAATCTTATTCTTGAAATTGAATCAATGTTATAATCTTCATGTTGATAATTTTGACATTCTTGAACTCTAGATAAATTGAATTAGAAATCTCTAATATTTATCTTTGATCTCACTTAATTCATTCTTTATGTAATTGTCATAATTCTCATACTTAAATTATGTTGAAAGTTATCTTTGGCCTGTAGTGCAAAGATGAACTTTTGATTGATATCTTTAGGCCGTACTACAAAGATGAATTGTTGAAAGGTATCTTTGGCCCGTAGTGCAAAGATGACTATTTATTGATGAATATCTTTGGTTGTAGTGTAAAGATGAACTGTTGATTGATATCTTTGGCCCGTTGTGCAAAGATGAATTGTTGAAACATATCTTTGGCCCATAGTGCAAAGATGGACAGGTGTTTGGCATGATCATGACCACTAATGATACAAATGAATATCTTTGGCACGTAGTGCAAAGATTGATTATTGTTTGGCATGATCATTAGTTTTACAGTTGAACATCATTGGCCCGTAGTGCAAAAATAGACAATTATTTGGTATGATCATAACCATTGTTATTACATTTGAATATCTTTGGTGTAGGGTGTAAAGACGAAATGATTATTTAGTGTATTTAGCCTTTGTGGTAAGGAGATTGAGTGAAAGTTCTATTAAGCCTTTATAGCAAGGAGAAACTGTTGATTTACATGATTATAAACATGAATTGAGAATTTAACTATACTTTTTGGTGGTTTAGGTGAAGACAGATGATGAAAGTTCTCTTTGTCTTGGGTAAAACAAAAATCTATAGATGGGTATTACAGGAATGAAATATTAATGATGGACTTTTAATTTGGAGGAGATAGTAGACATTATGTTCTATTTGACTCTTCTAATGGATTGTTGGTTCCGCTGTAGTTGTTGATCTAAAACTTGTTGTCTACTGTATTCTATCAGATTTTTCTCTATTGAGGACTAAGGATAATTTGTTCTACATTATCTTAGTCATAATTTTCTTTACTAGGCTATTTGTGCTCACCCTTTTACTTTACAGTTCCTTTCAAGTAGTAAGAGTACTGTAGCTGGGTCGAGCCGGGGATAACAGGGGAATAATGTGATGGTCCGAGACTATTGAAGTTTCTCAATATATTATAAAACAGTATGACATTATATAATTGTATTGAGAACTTAAAATATATGTGTCGTATTTTATACGTCATTTAATATTTAATTTTGCTGAACAACAATAGGGTGATGAGAACCCGACTTTGGAAGCGTCAAAAATGCACCTAATAGAATGAGGAGGACATAATTGTATTGAGAGCTTAAAGGATGTGTTGCCATTATCATACACGATGTCTAACCACATACAAATTCATGTTATCATAAGATATAGTTGTGCACATCCACTTGCTGATTATATCTATGAGCACTACATATATAATCTTGGAGTATGGTTGGAATATAATCCTCAGTTTGAGAGAATGGAGATAATTATATGGCAAGAAGATACATACCATTGGAATGAACATGATAGTAATCTTCTCGTTCTTCTTTGTGGTCTATTGGGTCAACCAAGGTTACTTCTTAAGTCCTATGATATCTATTATAACTTAGATGCATGGCCTCCCATATATCAAGGTTTCCTTGAGCATTTTCCAAAAAAATTAATTCCTAAAATAGTTATCGACTATGCCTTTATGTAAATTATCATTGGTTTGGAGTGAGCACTAATATTTGTATTGAAATTCACAGCTTGTGTTATCGTATGTTGTACGACGGTTCAATAATTGTAAATAGAAAGTTTGTATTTGGATTCTATGGTATGTATTTGGTGACTCAGAATGGGTTGTGTGGACCTATTTTCGGGGCGTAATAATAGTAATCTTATCGTTCTTCTTTGGGGTCTATTGGGTCAACCAAGGTTAATTCTCAAGTCCTATAATATTTATTATAACTTAGATGCATGGCCTCCCATGTATAAGGCTTCCTTGAGAATTTTCCAAAGATTTTAATTCCTAAAACAGTTATCGATTGTACCTTTATGTAAAGTATTATTGATTTGGAGTGTGAGTACTGTCATTTGTATTGAAACTCACAGCTTATGTATTGTTGTATTTTGCACGACAGTTTAACAGTTGTATAAATGAAGTTTGTATTTGGATTTAGTATTGCTGTTTTTGGCGACCCAGAATGGGTCATGTGGACCTATTTTGGGGGCATTACAGTTGGTATCAGAGATTAGGGGTATGGTCTCTGGCGGAGATCTGAGATTAAAATAGGAGGATAGAGACGAGTAATATCTTTCGCTAGTGTGTGTCCTACCCAAGCTAAATTTTCTTAATAAGTTAACAAATTATGATATGTCAATTAACCTTTATTTTGATGTTGTATTCTGGAATGATATCTAAAATCCAAGAGATGAGCAATGGAGAAATCTTGATACAGAGGAAATGACCGGGAAGATAGAATTTGAAATGAAAGCAAGGTATTCCCACCTCTTCGAACTACCAGGTACGTAAATTTTGGGGACAAAATTTCATAAGGAGGGGAGATTGTAAGACCTCGAATTTTATGAAATAAAAGTATTCAATTTTTCTTCTAATTATTATTCTATTAAGCAAATGGTTAAATTGATAAAAAGTTAAAGTTAAGGGTGATATGTGCAAATTTTACAAAGTAAACAAGTTATCATAAAATATTCGTTTGGTCGGGGAATATCCGTATGACGGCACAATCATTGGTGAACCTCACAACAAATGACTGTCGGATATAGAAAGCGATAAAAATAACCTTTTTATAAAAATAACGGCTAAACTTTTACCGCTGTTGAAATATCTATGATAAAAGAACACTAATACACATTGTTGCACAGTAGCAGACGGTATTGCACAGTATTTTTGATCATTGATGCTTACGTAAGAAGTCACTCAGTTTCATTCAATAATTGCTATAGTAGTTGGTGCATAGTATCTCATATTATTGATTCAATTATTGTCACAATATCATCTGCATAATATTTTATATTATTAAATCAATAATTGAGACAACACAATTATTCATATTATTATTTGCATTATTGATAATGTCTAGAAAGTTCTGTCGAGGAAAGGGGTTTAGTTATTTAATTGCACGCCAATATGGAGAAATCTTTATTGGAAAGCCTCCTCTTTCTTGGGAATGATCTGGTTGTCAATATTGTGAGTTATAATATTAATGACGAATAATTGTTGAAAGATTAAAAATTTGTTTATTAAAGATAAGTGATTTGTGGTATATATTTATTCAATTTTTGATATAAATAGAGGCGTTTGTCATGAGGCGTTTGTTGTAAGTTTGGCTTATTATTCCATGGGGAGATGTACTAATTCTTCAGACCGTCAGTTGAGGTTTTAATATTAAATCAATATGGACTGTCAGTTGAGGTTTGAATAGTAAATCAATATGGACCGTCAGTTGAGGTTTTAATAGTAAATACATATGGAACGTCCGTTTTAATAGAAAATCAATATGGACCGTCTGTAACGCCTGAGAAAATAGGATTTATATGAGAATTAAAATTTTATTTTATTATGTGAATAATATGAATTTAATTGATTATTTATGTGAGTAAGCTATGTGAAGGTCGTTCTATGACCTAGAATGTGCGAATGTGGTTAGTAATTTGGCTATGTGCTAGAATTAATTGTTTGGAATTTTCAAGATGAAAATAAAAGTTTTCCGAGAAATTTCCGTAAAAACACTATTCATCCGTTTCTGCTCGGGGATTGAGTTCAAAATTCCAAGAAGCGCGTAATGATAGAATATTAAGACGAGATGGAATATCTAATAATATTTCATTTATGGCAAACGAAGTTTTCGCCTGCGGACTTAAAGAGAAGAATGATTTCCGAGAAGGAAATGTGAGGCATATAATGAATTACGATAATGATTATGCGTATATTATACGAGTATGATACAATTTAGTATACAAGTATAATACGAATATTTAATACGAAGTACAATACAAATATCGCACGAGTTTTATGCGAAGAGAATACGTAAATTATACGTGGAGAATACGTTTGGTATTATTGGATTTATAGTATAAAGACTTAGTATAATCTAATTGGATTTGGTTTATATCAAGCCCAAATGATTGAATAATAAAGCCCAATGAATTAAGTGTTTAGACCCAAGTTAAATCCCAATGTTAGAATTAATTAAGCCCGATCCAAAAACTGAACCGTGGGTCGAACTGGTGGGTCACTGAATGGGTAAAACCCATGGGGATGACCCATGGGCATGGTGGGCCGGCCACTTGGAGTGCAAGCAAGATAAACTACTTGACCACCAAGTATTTTACTTGGTGATGAAGTAGTGAATAGTAAGGAGGTGGGACAATTGACCAAAAAGCCCTCCCTCTTATTTTTCCTATAAATAAGAAGCATATGTTGGCCATTTGAGGTTTTTCCAATACTCATCCAACATATTTTGAGAGAGAAAAAGAGATAGACTTAAACCATTCTCCTAATTAAAGTTTTTTTTCTTTAGAAGTTTAGCAAGAACGTAAAGTTCGGAAAGGTAATATTCCATTAATATTGTTTTTCCATCCCTTTTGATTTCTTTATTATGAAGAATCATAAATTGGTGGAACATGTCTCCTATGTATGAATAAGGATGGCTTGTGATATATAAAACATTTATAAGTCACGTGCAAGTCAGAATCGTAAGGGTTTACGTAAGTATAAACCGTAGAAATTATTGATTAAGGAACATTGTTGTTGATGGACAAATTGAAAACCATCACAATTAGAATATATTGCATCTTGCTTGGTTAGGATGTATGTGACGCCCCCAAAATAGGTATACATCACCCATTCTGAGTTGTCAATACATGGTACAGAAACAACTACAACTTTATTATTACAACAGTAAAACTGTGAGTTTAAATACAAATATTATCTTCTAGACAATATTTATACTCACATAAATCCTCATCACATTTATTGATACATTATTTTACAAAAATGGTGAGGACTACTAAACAATCCTTTCTAAAACCTTCATTCCATACCCAGGCTCGTACTTTCATTTATATTCTCGCCTCACGAGAAGAATGGAACAAAAAGGAAAAGGGTGAGCTCAACTAGCTCGATAAAGAATATTATGACTAAGATAATATACAACAAATTATCGTTAGTCTTCAACGAGGAAAAATCTAATAGAATACAATAGACAACAAGTTTTAAATCAATATTCATGGTGAAATAATAATTCATTAGAAGAGTTAAGTAGAGAATGCAAACTACTATCTTCTATGTATGAATTTAAAAAGTTCATCGTCTCATCTTTTATCCTGTAACAACAATCAATATACATACGGAATCAAATATTCATCTTTGCACTACTGGCCAAAGATATTCATCGATTAGTCATGTTCATTTAAACACTGTTCATCTTTGCACTCTGAGGCCAAAGATATTAATCGATCGATCGTGTTCATCTCAACACTGTTCATCTTTGCACTCTGAGGCCAAAGATATTCTTGAGAAATCATTCATCTTTGCACTCTGGGCCAAAGATATTCAATAATATCATCATTTAAGGCGAGGATGATGAAAATATTTTTAAAGAACGAATCCGATTGAAACAAAATGACAAGGATTAAGGATTAAGGATTAGTACTTTGTTTTATCCATATCAACAATACCCAAAAAATAATCACGGTGGTGTAAAATTGAGAATGATCAAAACATGGATACAATCAAAGCTAGTATCGAGAATAGATATTTTGGACGAAAAGAAGAAATTTTATTTTTAGGTGAATAGTAGTCAGATATCGTGAATAGTCTTGAAGTATCGTGAATATAGTGCCAGTATCGTGAATAGTAACTCAGAGCACCAAAAGATAGAAATTCCACACAAAAAAAACATTTTCACGCTTCATGAATAGTACTCGTGAATAGTAACTCATGAATAGTAACTCATGAATAGTAACTCATGAATAGTAACCCGAGCATGAAAAAGTTCAAATTTGATAAAACTTGGATCGACATTTCAACATAATGATATTGAAGAAATAATATCATTACTGAAAAAAAATAATATCCCTTACCTCAAAGAATCGATTGCCGGAAGGAAAGGTCGGAAGTGATCTTTGAATGAAACTTATCTTGAACAACAACTCTCAAAGTATCTAAATACTCACAAAATACGCTCGATAATATAGAGAGAAAGAGAAAACTTTGTTTACGGTGTGATTTTCAATTCTAACTTAGCCCTCTATTTATAGGAAAATGTTAGCCCGTACAAGCAGACTTGACTTGACTGCTACGATGGCTTTACTCGCTACTATTGCCACCCACCACATTTGAAATAAAATTCAGCACATTTCTTCACCAACCACAAGTGGGGCCCACTCAATTCTAGAATTTTCCACCAAAATCAATTATAACCCTAATTTCGAATCAGACACCTCTTAAAATTCATAACAAATCATTCGTGCATTTTTAACGGTTCAAAATTTGTGGACATATACTCAACTTATGTATGTATAACATACCCAAAAATTACCACAATCAGCGGTGGGATTAAAATTATAATCCCCATGATATATCTCAAAACCCACGATTTAATTTTAATACCTCCAATACGGTAAAATCTTGATAAAACACCTCAACAATAATTTCTTCATTTATAACCACATAAATAAATCCATCATTTATATCCACATAAAATAAATATTTCTTTATCATATGAATCAATAATTAATTATTCACAAATAATATTCTGAGAATCACAATTATGAATGACGGTAGTTCAGGAAAGGGGCTTTCAGATAAGGATTTCTCCTTCTTGGTAGCAATGATTAGGTGACCAAACCTCTCCTTGATGAGAACTTTCTAGACATTGCCAATAATGCTATCTAATAATATTATTTAAATAATATGAATTATTGATCGATAATGGAGATAATGTGCGGTGACAATTATTGAACAATGATAATATAAAATATCAACGCAACAATTATTGAATCAATAAAATAAAATATTGAGCGATAACTCTTGTGTAAAAATTATTGAGTAGTGCCTTCTTACGTAAGGATCAATAATTCAACAATCATTGCATGCAATCTGGTGTGCTCTTTATGCGACCACGCGCGTACATCGTATTTTAACCACGGGGTATTCAACATGATATTACTTGTAACAACTACGCCGTTATTTTTAACCAACTTATATTTGTCGTTTTCTTCATCCAATCGCTTTTCCGTTATGGGGCCCACACATGGGCTGCTGGCTTGAGTAAATGCGAATATTCCCGAAGCGATCTGAATATTCCACGACCAAACTAATATTCCCAAACAAAATGAATATTTTATAACCACTTGTTTATTTTGAAATATTTGCGTATTTAACCCTTAACTATCCACATTAATCAAATCAACCCTTACTATTTCAAAATAATAAATAAAGGAAATTCCTTTTTATTTAAAAAATTTTTGGTCTTACAACCTCCCTCCTTATGAAATTTCGTCCTCGAAATTGGCGATACGATACAGTGTTTGAAAAGGTGAGGATACCTCGCTTTCATTTCGCTTTCCAATTCCCAGGTCATTTCCTCTATAGCATGATTCCTCCACAAAACTTTAACTTGTGGTATGACCTTTCGTGCGTAGGACATGCTCCTTCCTATCCAAGATCTTGATAGGTACCTCCTCATACGTTAAGTCTTCGGCTATCTCGTCCGGTTCTAACTTTCAATAACGTGGTTGGGTCTTTCACATATTTCTGAAGTACAAATATATGAAACACATTATGAACACGAGACATACTCGGAGTAACGCAAGTCATAGGCTACATTTCCTACTCGATCAAGAATTTGAAATGGACCGATAAATCGTGGATTGAGCTTTCCTCTCTTCCCAAATCTTGTAACTCCCTTCCATGGAGCAACTCGCAACAATACATGATCCCCTACATTAAATTCCCGTCCTTTCGATGAAGATCCGCATAACTCTTTTGTCGATCTTGAGCCGTTTGTATCGTTGTCGAATTATTTGGATCTTTTTTCGGTGATCATACGTACTAACTTCGGGTCCCAACAATGTTGCTTCACCCACCTCATCCCAACATATTGGAGAACGACATTTTCGTCCATATAATGCTTGAATAGAGCCACACCTATACTTGCACGATAAGCTTTGTTGTTGTAGGAGAATTCCCTGATGGTAAATACTTATCCCAAGCGCCTTGAAGTCAGGACACGAGTCTTAATAAATCTTCAAGAGTTTGAATAGTCCTCTCGATTGTCCGTCCGTTTGGGGATGGTATCTTAACTAAATCGCAAATCCGTGCCCATAGCTTTTTTGCAAGCTAACCCAAAATCTTGAAGTGAATCTTGGGTCACGATCCGAAACTATGGATCTGGGCATGCCATGCAACCTCACAATCTCATTTACGTACATACTGCTAGCAAGGCGTTCAAGGGAATAAGTCTCCGTATCGGCAAGAAATAAGCGAGACTTGGTTAATCTATCAACAATAACCCAAATAGCATTGATGCCTTGAGAAACCGTAGGAAGACCCGTAATGAAATCCATGGTAATGTGTTCCCACTTCCATTAGGAATCTCAAGTGGTTGCAACGGACCCTTAGGTACTAGATGCTCGCCTTTACACGTTAGCAAGTTAAACACATCGAGATAAACTTTGCAATCTCTCTCTTCATATTATTCCACCAAAATGTATGTAGAAGATCACGATACATTTTAGTACTTCGAGGATGGATTGCAAATGGTGTATTGTGTGCTTCCATCATAATCTTGTACTTCAAATCAGTCGTTAGGAACACAAAGTCTAGAGTGGACTCAAGTATTCCTTCTTCATCAATTCTCGCTTAGGAATAGCTCCTTCTTGTACTTTCTTCTTCATACGCATCATTCAAGATTCGGTGGCTTGAGCAACCTTAACTTTTTCTATTAAAGTTGGCTCTGTATGCGTATACTTGACATCATCACTTTTCGTTCGCATATGATCTTCTACTCAATGCGTCACTACCACGTTAAACTTTACCGGGATGGTATTGAATAGTGTGGTCGTAGTCTTTCAATAGTTCGAGCCAACGTCGTCATTTAGCATGTTAAGCTCTTTTGAGTGAAGAAATATTTAAGGCTTTTATGGTGCGAATATATCTCCACTTTCTCCCCATATAGATAGTGCCTCCATATCTTTAAGAGCAACATTTGCTTGCTAACTCTAGATCATGAGTAGGATAATTCCTCTCATACTCTTTAAGTTGTCATGAGGCATAGGCTATGACTTTCCCACGTTGCATGAGAACACATCCTAACCCTTTGCTGAAGCATCATTTGTGAGATAACAAATCCATCCGAACCGGATGGTATTGTTAGAACAGTCAAAATTAGTCTCCTCTTAAGCTCTTGGAAACTTTTCTCGCATTCTTCATTTCTAAACAATTTTCGTATCCTTCGAGTTAAGTGAGTTAATGGAGTAGCGATTCGAGAAAACCCTTCCACGAATCTCGATAATAACCAACTAAGCCAAAAAGCTACGTACTTGATCCACCGACTTGGTTGCTCCCAACTTTGTATTGCTTCAATCTTGGCCGGATCAACAGATACTCCATGTTTTGACACCACATGCCCAAGAAAGGCTACTTCCTCAAGCGAACTCGCATTTCTTCAATTTGGCATATAGTTGGTTTTCACGAAGCCTTTGGAGTACCCGACTTCAAATGGTGCTCATGATCTTCACGACTTTTGGAATATATAAGGATGTCATCATAAAAAAGACAACAACGAACTCGATCCAAATATTCCTTGAATACCGGTTCATCATATCCATGAAAGCGCGAGGAGCATTAGTTAGTCCGAAAGACATGACTAAGAATTCATAATGCCCATACCGAAGTTCGAAGGCGGTCTTTGGAATATCCTCGATTCTAATTTTCAATTTGATGATATCCGAAGCGAAGATCGATTTTGAAAAGAATTGTGCCCCTTGTTGGTCAAACAAGTCATCAATACGAGGTAGAGGATACCTATTCTTGATGGTGACATGGTTCAATTCCGATAGTCAATACAAAGTCGCATACTCCGTCTTTCTTTTTTACAAATAAAGCAGGAGCACCCCGAGGAGGAGATGTACTAGGGGCCGAATGAAACCGATGTCCAACAATTCTGTAGTTGGACCTTTAACTCTGAAGTTCAATAGAGCCATTCGATATGGGGTTTTAGAAATGGGCTTTGTGCGAGTTCAAGATCAATAAAGAATTCAACTTCACGTTACGGGGTAGACCGGGAAGTTCTTGAAATCGTCGGGAAAGTCGATAACAACGGGAATATTATTCAAATTTGGCGTGTCTTTATTCAAATCCATAACATGGGCTAAGAAAGCTTGACATCCGTTTTTTCAATAAGCGAATAGCTTTATGATTAGATATGATAGTGATTGATTTTAATGGTTTAGTTGCTTGAATTGCATAACAGCGGGTTGGTTAGGAATATGAAAACTAACAACCTTACGAAAACAATCAATTTTGGCATGATGAGTAGTTAACCAATCAATCCTAAAATCACATCAAAAGCAAGTATCTTTAAAGAGATAAGGTCAACGGGTAAGGTAATGGTGCCAACTTGAATCAAACAAGATTTATAAGCGAGTGGATGTGATGAAAGTTTCTCTAACGGAGTTTCCACAGATAGGTCAAAGTCTAATTCTCTCGAGTCAAGTTTAAGCGTTGAGCACATGCGGAGAGATAAATGAATGGGTAGCACCCCAGATCAAGTAAGGTATAAACTTCGCAAGAATTTATAAATAGCTTACCCGTGATCACCTCGTTTGGGTTCCTCGCATTATGACCGGTCACAACAAATGCTCTTCCGGAATCGTTGACTTTGACTTTTCTGGGACGATCTTTTGAGTCACCATCCCCATTGAACTAGGTTTCGCTATCGTACAATCTCGAAGCGATATGTCCTTCCTTTCCACAACTATAGCATACCTTGAAGCTGTTGTGGGCGGTTTGGGCGATATGTCCCTCTTTTCGCATTTGTAGCATATAATGGGGTGGTCGTTCTCCTCCCTTAGAACCGATTCTTCTTACAAGATTGTCGTCTTCACATAGTCGTTGTTAAATCTCCTCTTTTAAAATCTCCTCGACTCGCTTCTTACATTTTTCATGACCATGATTACCACCGAGTGGTTACCATTTCTGTCCGTCTCATTTCTTTCTCCATGAGTTATCATTATTACATTGACCGCCATCTCTCTGGTACGATCCACGGTTATGGTCCTCGGTTGGCCGTACTCGTTATCTCGCTCTAATAATTGAGCCACATTTACAACATCTGAATAAAGAGAAAGTTTATGAGAAATGAGATCTTGGCGTATCTGGGGTTTCAAACCTCTAAGAAACATCAAGTGTCATCGTTCCTCATTCTCCACCAAATGAGGTGCAAACACGGATAACTCGCAAACTTTGCCTCGTCTTTGAGACACCGTCATGTTGTTTTGCTCTAATCGATGAACTCTACTTCCTTCATATAGCCGAACACTTTCGGAAAGTATTTGTCATTAAATAGTCTCTCAAACGTCTCCCAAGACATCTTTGAAAGTTTGGATGGAGTACGCTTCTGAGACTCCCACCGATGGTCTGCCTCACCACGGAACATAAAGGTGGCGAATGGAACCTTACGTTCTCTCCGCATCCCAAGACATCGAATATCTTGGTAATTTGTTTGACCCATGTTTCCACCATGATCGGATCGGCTTTCCCTTAAATTCTCGGTGGTCCCAACTCTTTGAAGCTGCTTGCATTTGTGACAACCCGTGAATTGCTATCATTTCCTCTCTGTATTTTGAACACGAGTCTCCTAAATGCGATTTTGCATGAACTGCAAAAAGCTTCTAAACATCCCTCGTTCATCATACGCTTTCGGTGGTGTTGTTCACGGGAGGAACATTGCTTGACTGTTGCACGTTTTCCTCGTTAGTAAAATGAGGCATCTCCACGGTCTCATTTACTCCAATTGTTAATATTCTCGATTCGACATTCTCAAATCTTGTCATAAAACAAGGGTTAATTAAGGAAATCAATATATCACATAATATCCCTATATCTTGACCAACTAACAAATAAGCTTAGGTAGGACACACTAGCGAAGGATTTACTCGTCTCTCCCTCCTAGTTCTATTCCCGATCTCATTGAGAGATCATATCCTAAGCTACGATACCAAGCTGTGGCGCCCCCAAAATAGGTATACATCACCCATTACGAGTTGTCAATACATGCATGTACGTAAACAACTACAACTTTATTATTACAACAAGAAAGCGTGAGTTTAAATACAAATATTATCTTCAGACAATATTTATACTCACATAAATCCTCATCACATTTATTGATACATTATTTTACAAAAATGGTGAGGACTACTAAACAATCAATCCTTTCTAAAACCTTCATTCCATACCCAGGCTCGTACTCGCTATATTCTCGCCTCCACGAGAAGAATGGAACAAAAGGAAAAGGGTGAGCTCAACTAGCTCGATAAAGAATATTATGACTAAGATAATATACAACAAATTATCGTTAGTCTTCAACAGAGGAAAAATCTAATAGAATACTGATAGACAACAAGTTTTAAATCAATATTCGCAATGAAATAATAATTCATTAGAAGAGTTAAGTAGAGAATGCAAACTACTATCTTCTATGTATGAATTTAAAGTTCATCGTCTATCTTTTATCCCTGTAACAACAATCAATATACATACGAATCAAATATTCATCTTTGCATTACTGGCCAAAGATATTCATCAGTTAGTCGTATTCATTTAAACACTGTTCATCTTTGCACTCTGGCCAAAGATATTAATCGATCGGTATTATGTTCATCTCAACACTGTTCATCTTTTGCACTCTGAGGCCAAAGATATTCTTGAAATCATTCATCTTTGCTACTACTGGCCAAAGATATTCAATAATATCATCATTTAAGGCGAGGATGATGAAAATATTTTTAAAGAACGAATCCGATTGAAACAAAATGACAAGGATTAAGGATTAAGGATTCGTACTTTGTTTTATCCATGTCCAACAATACCCCAAAAATAATCACAGTGGTGTAAAATTCAAGAATGATCAAAACATGGATACAATCAAAGCTAGTATCCGAATAGATATTTTGGACTAAAAGAAGAAATTTTATTTTTAGGTGAATAGTGTCAGATATCGTGAATAGTCAGATATCGTGAATAGTCAGATATCGTGAATAGTAACTCAGACACCAAAAGATAGAAATTCCACAAAAAAACATTTTCACGCTTCATGAATAGTACTCGTGAATAGTAACTCATGAATAGTAACTCATGAATAGTAACTCATGAATAGTAACCCCAGACATAAAAAAGTTCCAAATTTGATAAAAACTTGGATCAACATTTCAACATAATGATATTGAAGAAATAATATCATTACTGAAAAAATAATATCCCTTACCTCAAAGAATCGATTACTTGGAAGGAAAGGTCGGAAGTGATCTTTGAATGAAACTTATCTTGACAAAGAACTCTCAAAGTATCTAAATACTCACAAAATACGCTCGATAATATAGAGAGAAAGAGAAAACTTTGTTTACGGTGTGATTTTCAATTCTAACTTAGCCCTCTATTTATAGGAAAATGTTTGCCGTAGAAGTAGACTTGACTTGACTACACGATGGCTTTACACGCTACTATTGCCACCCACCACATTTGAAATAAAATTCAGCACATTTCTTCACCAACCACAAGTGGGGCCCACTCAATTCTAGAATTTTCCACCAAAATCAATTATAACCCTAATTTAGAATCGAGACACCTCTTAAAATTCATGACAAATCATTCGTGCATTTTAACGGTTCAAAATTTGTGGACATATACTCAACTTATGTATGTATAACATACCCAAAAATTACCACAATCCAACGGTCGGATTAAAAATTATAATCCCCATAATATATCTCAAAACCCACGATTTAATTTTTAATACCTCCGATACGGTAAAATCTTGATAAAACACCTCAACAATAATTTCTTCATTTATAACCACATAAATAAATCCATCATTTATATCCACATAAAATAAATATTTCTTTATCATATGAATCAATAATTAATTATTCACAAATAATATTCTGAGAATCACAATTATGACAACCAGTAGTTCAGGAAGAGGGGCTTTCAGATAAGGATTTCTCTCTTCTTGGCATGATTAGGTGACCAAACCTCTCCTTGTGAGAACTTTCTAGACATTGCCAATAATGCTATCTAATAATATTATTTAAATAATATGAATTATTGATCGATAATGGAGATAAATAATGCGGTGACAATTATTGAACAACAATAATATATAAAATATCAACGCAAAGAATTATTGAATCAATAAAATAAAATATTGAGCAATAACTCTTTGTAAAAATTATTGAGAGTAGTGCCTTTTACGTAAGGATCAATAATTCAACAATCACATGCAATCTACCGTGCTCTTTATGCAACCACAGCGTATTCATCGTATTTTAACCCGGGTATTCCAACGAAGATTACTTGGTAACAACTACTGGCGTTATTTTTTAACCAACTTATATTTGTCGTTTTCTTCATCCAATCGCTTTCCGGTTATGGGGCCCACACATTGCGCGGTCGCACGAATATTCCCCGACATAGTAACGAATATTCCACGACCAAACTAATATTCCCCGACAAAATGAATATTTTATAACCACTTGTTTATTTTGAAATATTTGCGTATTTAACCCTTAACTATCCACATTAATCAAATCAACCCTTACTATTTCAAAATAATAAATAAAGGAAATTCCTTTTTATTTAAAAAAATTTTCGGGGTCTTACAATGTAGATATGAAATCAATGGAGTGTAACATTTGATTTGGCATATAGAACACTAGTAACGAAGTTATGGCGAATTTTACGGAATTAGACATTAAATGTCGAAAACGTAGAATTTCGGATTAGTAGTTGAAAGTTGCCGTGAGACTTCAAAACATTGATTTTTAATGTCAATACGTAAGATATGGTATTTAAGAGTCATGGACTAAAGAATCATTGGATTCTGACTTAAAACAAAGAAAACGAGTATTGAACGCTCATTAACGTTTAACGAACGCTTAAAAATGAACTTAGAAGTGAATTTTGAGTTAACGAATTCAGAATTGAAAAATTCTTATATAAACATGTAGAGTATGTAATTTATGAGTTGTAGGCTTTTGAACAGACCAAATCGGACTTATAACGAAGAAGTTATGAATCCGTAAAGTTCATTAAAATTTTTGTCTGTAAAAATTTTCTGGTGCTGAAGTCTGGCGCCGCGACGCCAGACAAGGCTTAATGTTCCGTGCCGCAGTGCCGGAACAGTGTAATGACCTATTAGAGAGTGGCACCGCAACGCCACTCATGTGAAGGAGTTTTGCTCCGCAGCGCCGGAATCGGGACTCAGTTACTGCAGACTGGCGCCGCATCGCTAGTGTTAGGTATAAAGGCCACGCCGCGGCGCCGAGGCAGGGTCTTTGTTAAAAAATGTAGGTTTGAACTTCAATTATTCTGAGACCTATATGAGTTATGTTTATACACTTAATAAGTGTACTATAACTATTCCTATATCACATATACTAGTGTATATGGTAATGAACTTAGGAATTGAACGCGAGTTGATAATATGGTAACGAAGAACATAAAGAGTTAATAATAAACCGGGAACGGTAATCGACATTGGTACTTCTTTACGGATGTTTGAGTCGGTTAGTAACGTAAAATCGTTAACAAGCCAGGATGAAGGATAATAAGTTGAATTGACCTTATTAATGAAATAAAGTCAACTAAAATAGAGAAGAGAAAGAAGTTGGTATAAACAATGTGATTAGTTGTTTGGTAGCTAATTACAGTGTGCTATGTGAATATATCATGTAGATTCTGTAAAGGCTGAGAACAGTCGAATAAGTTATTTGAAGACGCTCGAAGACAAGTTTTCTTAACGCTTGTCTAACCTTTGTGTTAGTCCAGTTTTCTATGATTCATTGTATTGAGTTGCATGAATGATTTTAAAGAAATGGTCAATGCCAGTTTTAACTCGGCTATATTATTCATAAAAAATAGATTGATTTGAATACATATCTGTCTATATAGAAATAATAACGCTATCCTATGCCAAGTATTTGGTACGAATTTGAAGGTAAGATTTGTCTATGAACAAACAAAAGTATTTTTCATCGATTATTCGATGGGCACGCGAGTTTCCCAAAACTTAAACGTAAATACGTTTAACGGATGAATGTTGATCAACATAGAGTACTATAGGCTGATCACCTAGAAGTGCTCATAAGTAATGCCGGATGTACAGCCTTAGTGTTGTGATATCCTTTTCAAGTATGAAAACAGAAAGCTACTGTTCATGGTCTTATGACCGATTCAGAGTTCCTAAACTATTATATACTTTGAGAATTGATGTTATGAATTGTTAAGTATTATTGTTTCATAATACTTCATGACTATTTGTTCAGTTATGGAAGATTTTCATATAATTCACAAATGTCGTATTGATATTATTCTTTGTTAAACTTGTTGAGCTTGTTATGCTCACTTCTTGCGTGAATTATATGATTTTAGTTAAATCTGAGCATACTGAGAATGCTAAGAGAAATAAGGGCAAAACAAAGATGGATAGTTAAATATCTTATAATAGATTAGTATGATTGTATGTATTATACTTACGAACAACGAATGATGTAATCAGTTTATGAACTTGGGAAAGGATTTCACTTTGATTGTAATAAGAAGATTGTAATTACATTCATTATGTTGTGTTTTCAATGGAATGATTGTATAGTTATGAGTACCATGTAACACCATATGTCGGGTTGGGAAGATACCCGAATTTGGGGGTGTCAGAGGTTGGTATCAAAGCAATAGGTTATAAAACTTAAGGGGGGAAGAACCTTAGGCTAATAACCTTGTAAGAAAGGTAAAGTTCGAAGAAAGAAATTTGAGTCGAATGAATTAATAAAGTATTGAGAAAACTCAGTACTGAAAGATTTAAAAGATGAAAAGTAACCTTAAATAAATTAAATGTGATTTGTGCTTATACTATTGTGTATTATGTACTAATCAACTTGTTATGTGCTATTGTAGATGTCGATCGATAGCATGATCTATAGAGACATTCACGTTGTGAGTGAAGAGTCAGTGAACCAAGTGTAGGTAGTACCTATGCTAGTGGAGGAGGTAACAATAGTGGTTCTAGAAGATTCTGATCCAGAAGAGTACATGTCTGGGGAAGATTACTCTGAGGAAACGATGGGAATAGCATTATATCTAAATATGATGATAGATGTGGAGGAGGAGATGGCGGTAACATCGATTAATACGGTGGTACCTACTCAGGAGTCAACACCTCTAGAGGTAATGAGATTATTGTACCTGGCTGTGTTGGATAGGAATGTGCATCTGCGCACGGTGGTGCAGACACAGAACGAGGAGATTACCGCCTTGTATGAGGCGAAGGAGTCTGTAAAGGCAGATTTTGAGTCGGAGCACAATGAGAAAGTCCTGATGATGGATAAGGTGAGGGATTATAAGAATGAAGCCGTAGAGCTTCGTAAGGAACTGGCCATTAAGGACCAGAAGATTGCTAGGATGTTGTACATCCATGAATGTGCTAACGAGGATTTCAAGCTAAAAATTGCTTGTTATTCTATTGAGTCAGGGCAGACTCGACATATGATTAGTCGAGATATTGTTTCAATTCTAGCGAATCAGAAACATGAGAGTTCGTTAATTTATTAACGGCAACATTTAACCAAGTTGGGGGAGGGATTCCCGTAGCACCTTGGGTAGCAAGAACAACTACCTTTAAAAAATTCAAGAGGGTGGGTCCTCAGAGTTCAGAGGAACGACAGACCCCTTAGAGGCCCAGACATGGGTAAAAGAGATAGAGAAGGCGTTTGTTATTACAAACGTAAGTGAGGCGCAAAAGACTTCTTTTGTGACTTACATGATGAAAGGGGAGGCCAACTACTGGTGGGAGGCTCACCAGGGTGGGGCTAGAACGGAAGCAGTTACTTGGGAACAGTTCAAGAAGGTATTCTTCAAGAATTACTTCCCTACTAGCATGCAAGGTAGAATGGAGATTAAGTTCTTGGAACTTAAACAAGGGGATATGACAAGTCCCTAATACGCCGCCAAATTCAATGAATTAGTGAGATTTGCTTCACATCAGGTGGACACAGAAGAGAGGAAGGCTCGTAGGTTTGAGCAGGGCCTGAAACCCTGACTCTATAGTAGGATTTTGGTGTTTCAGAGTGCTTCCTACGGGGCCATTCTGGAAAAGGCTATTATAGCCGAAGGTGGTGGTGATGCGTTGTCTCAGTACCACAAGGAAAGGAAGAATAAGAATAAGAGTGAGGGAGGAAACAAGGACGAAGTTGCTAGCGATAGTGGCAGTATGCCTAAAAGGAAGAGCTTTAACCCCGAGAATACAGGGGTGAAACAAGGAGATCCTAAGCGTAGGATGGAGGTATGCAAGACATGTGGGAAGACTCATTTGGGAGTGTGTTTAAAGGGGAAATCAGTTTGCTACAACTGTGTACAAGAGGGACATTTATCACCCAACTGTCATAACCCTAAGAAGAATCATGCGTGTTTCATTTGTGGATCGTTGGATCACATGGTAAGAAATTTTCTGAAGAAAGGGTTAGAGGGAAATAAGGGTTCTGGTAGTGGTAAATTGGCCATTACTGGACCAACACCATTGGTGGGTAGACCCTCATCCCATATGTTTAATATGACTATCCAAGATGTGGTTGCATCATCAGATGTAGTAGCAGGTATCATTCCAGTTAATGAAATAAATGCTTATGTGTTATTTGACTTGGGTGCTACTTGTTCTTTTATAATATGTGGATTTGCTAAGCGATTAGGTTTAATCCCTGAAAAGTTAGCAAGACCTTCAGACGTTAAGGTAGCAAATGAAGAAATAATCCCCATTGAACATATTCATAAGGATTGTTGCGTAAGTATTATAGGGAATAAGTTATCGGTAGATTTTGTACCGATAAAGTTAAAAGAATTCGATGTAATTCTTGGTATGGATTGGTTGATTAACCATAAGGCTATAATAGATTGCCATAGGAAAAGTGTGAACCTTCGGCTTTCTAAGAAAACCAAGGTAATGTTCTTCGGTAGTAAATCACCGAGACGCTCTTATTGTCTAACGATGACATAAGCTAGAAAGATGTTAAGAAAGGGTTGTGTAGGTTATCTGTGCCATGTTGTGGATACCCAAAGAGTGGGAGCATCCTTGGACCAGATACCTATAGTTCAAGAGTTCGCGGATGTATTTTCGGAGGAATTACTAGGTATTCCACCGGATAGGGAAGTTGAGTTTGTGATTGATGCATTACTAAAGAGTACGACACGGTTTCAAGGTCACCATCTTTGGATGGCGCGATTGAGATGAAGGAGTTAATGGTTTAATTACAAGAACTATTAGACAGGAAGTATATTCATCTGAGTGTGTCTCCTTGGAGAGCACTGATATTGTTTGTAAAGTAAAAGGACGGGTTGTTACGACTTTGTATCGACTATCGAGAGTTGAACAAGTTAACGATTAAGAATAAATACCCGTTGCCCAGTATCGATGATCTATTTGATCAGTTGAAAAGGGCAAAGTATTTTTCTAAAATAGATTTACGTACGGGGTATCATCAGTTAAAAGTAAGGAAGGAGGATGTACCTAAGATGGTGCTCATAACTCATTATGGTCATTATGAGTTTCTGGTGATGTCGTTTGGGTTAACTAATCCGCCAGCCACATTTATGGATATGATAAACAGAGTGTTCAAACCGTATTTGGACAAGTTCATCGTATTGTTCATTGATGATATTCTAGTCTATTCCAGGACATCAGAAGATCATGCTGAACATTTGAGGATAGTGTTGGAAACACTAAGGAAGGAGAAGTTGTATGCGAAATTTACAAAGTGTGAATTTTGGTTTGAACAAATGTAGTTTCTATGACATGTTATTGATAAAGATGGCATTTCCGTGGATCCAACAAAAGTAGAAGCAATTAATGAGTGGGAGCAACCGAAAACCCCAACTGAGGTTCAGAATTTTCTGGGGTTAGCGGGATACTATAGAAGGTTCATCCAGGACTTTTCTAAAATAGCTACTCCGCTGACAAATCTGACGAGGAAGTCGGTGAAGTATGTGTCGACTGAAAAATGTGAGAACAGTTTTCAGGAACTAAAGAAGAGGTTAAGTGAGGAACCTGTATTGTCTTTGCCAGATGATATAGGGAATTTTGTAGTTTATAGTGATGCTTCGCATAGAGGATTGGGTTGCGTGCTCATACAGTATGGCAAGGTCATTGCGTATGCGTCACATTAATTAAAGGATTATGAGAAGGCCTATCCTACTCATGATCTAGAATTGGCAGCTATAGTTTTTGCTTTAAAAATATGGAGGCATTACCTATACGGTGAGAAGTGTGAGATATATACGGACCATAAAAGTCGAAAATATATCTTAACACAGAAGGAGTTGAATATGAGGCAGAGAAGGTGGTTGGAATTGATAAAAGATTACGATTGTGATATCTTATATCATCCAGGGAAAGCAAATGTAGTAGCCGATGCGTTAAGTAAGAAGGGTAGGGAGAAACTGTCAATGTTAACGGCTCAAAATGAGTTAGTAACAGCGATGGCGAGAATAGAATTAGAAGTTAAATTTTCGGGTGAAGCAGAGGAGATGTTATTCTCCATGGAGACTCAACTAAGTATACTGGAACGTGTTAAGGAAGTGAAATTGAGCAATGAGGAATGCGGGCAGATAAAGAAAAGGGAAGAAGATGAAGAAAAGACTAAGTATAACATCGATAAGGAGGGATTACTTCATTTTGAAGGAAGAATTTGGGTTCCATGTAATTCTGAATTGAAGGAGGAGATAATGAGTGAGGCACATAGTTTGAGGTACTCTATACATCATGGTAGTACAAAGATGTATCAAGACATTTGTTAGAACTTTTTGTGGCCGAACATGAAAAGGGAGATAGCAGAGTATGTTAGTAGGTGCTTAACTTGTCAAAAAGTTAAGGCTGAACACCAACGACCTAGTAGGTTGTTGCAATCTTTAGAAATTCTAGAGTGAAAATGGGAGCACATCACAATGGACTTTGTGGTAGGACTTCCAACGACAAGAAAAGGATACGACACTATTTGGGTGGTAGTGGATCGATTGACGAAATCAGCTCATTTTCTACCGATAGGAGTTAGGTATAACCTAGAGCAATTAGCTAAGCTTTATGTCAAAGAAACTATTTCAAGACATGGAGTACCTGTTTCTATTGTGTCAGATCATGATCCACAATTCACATCGAACTTTTGGAGAAGTTTGCAAGATCAAATGGGAACGCAGTTGAGATTGAGTACGACGTATCATCCTCAGATGGATGGATAAAGTGAACGAACAATTCAAATGCTTGAAGATATGTTAAGATCTTGCGTTATGGATTTTAAAGGGAGTTGCAATGACCATCTACCGTTAGTGGAGTTTGTGTACAACAATAGTTTTCACGCTAGTATAGGCATGCCGCCGTACGAAGCGTTGTATGGGAGGAAGTGTAGAACTCCACTTTGTTGGGATGAAGTGGGTGAACGTCGGATATTGGGACCTGAGTTGGTACAATAGATGGAGGACATGGTAAAGCTAATACGTACACGTCTGATAGCTGCTCAAGATAGGCAAAAGAAGTATGCCGATCCTCACAGAGAAAAGAGAGAATTTGGTGTAGGATCATATGTTTTTCTGAAAGTATCGCCTTGGAAAGGGAAGATACATTTTGGGAAGAAAGGAAAGTTAAGTCCAGGGTTTATAGGACCTTTTGAGATCTTAAGAAGGGTAGGAGAGGTGGCTTATGAAGTACCCTTACCTCTAGAAATGGACCGTATTCACAATGTGTTTCATGTGTCTGTGTTGCGTCATTATATGCCAGACTATAGACACATAATAGAGTATGAGTCTATCCAAATAGAGACAGATTTATCGTATGAAGAACTTCCAATTCAAATTGTTGATAGGAAGGAACAAGTTTTGAGAAATAAGATAATACCTTTAGTGAAGGTGATATGGAGAAACCACAATGCTGAAGAAGCAACGTGGGAACTTGAAAGTAAAATGAAGGAAAATTTTCCTCATTTGTTTATGTAATTATAAGCGAGATTCTGGGGACATAATCCTTATAAGGGGGGAGAATGTAACGCCTGAGAAAATTGGATTTATATGAGAATTAAATTTTTATTTGATTCTGTGAATTAAATGAATTTAATTGATTATTTCTATGAGTAAGCTATGTGAAGATCATTCTATGACCTAGAATGTGCGAATGTGGTTAGTAATCTGGCTATGTGCTAGAATTAATTATTTAGAATTTCCAAGACGAAAATAAAAGTTTTCCGAGAAATTTTCGTAAAAATACTATTCATCCGTTTCAGCTCGGGGATTGAGTTCTAAATTCCGAGAAGCGCGTAATGATAGAATATTAAGACGAGATGGAATATCTAATAATATTTCATTTATGGTAAACAAAGTTTTCACCTGCGGACTTAAAACCTAAGGGTTAAGAAGAATGATTTCTGAGAAGGAAATGTGAGGCGTATAATGAATTACAATAATGATTATACGTATATTATACGATTATGATATAATTTAGTATACGAGTACAATATGAAGATTTAATACAAAGTACAATACGAATATCATACGAGTATTATGCAAAGAGAATACGTAAATTATACGTGGAGAATACGTTTGGTATTATTGGATTTATAGTATAAGGACTTAGTATAGTCCAATTAGATTTGGTTTATATCAAGCCCAATGAATTTAGTGTTTAGACCCACGTTAAAGCCCAATGTTAGAATTAATTAAGCTCGATCCAAGAAACCGAATCGTGGGTCGAACCGGTGGGTCACCGAATGGGTAAAACCCATGGGGATGACCCATGGGCATGGTGGTCCGGCCACTTAGAGTGAAAGCTAGATAAACTACTTGATCACCAAGTATTTTACTTGGTGATGAAGTAGTGAATAATAAGGAGGTGGGACAATTAACCAAAAAGCCCTCCGTCTTATTTTCCCATAAATAAGAAGCATATATTGGCCATTTGAGGTTTTTCCAAGACTCATCCAACATATTTTGAGAGAGAAAAAGAGTTAGACTTAAACCATTCTCCTACCTTGAAGTTTTTTTTCTTTAGAAGTATAGCAAGAACGTAATGTTCGGAAAGGTAATATTCCATTAATATTGGTTTTCCATCCCTTTTGATTTCTTTATTATGAAGAATCATAATTTGGTGGAGCATGTCTCCTATGTATGAATAAGGATGGCTTGTGATATATAAAACATTTATAAGTTATGTGCAAGTAAGAATCGTAAGGGTTTACGTAAGTATAAACCGTAGAAATTATTGATTAAGGAACATTGTTATTGATGGACAAATTGAAAACCATCACTATTAGAATATATTGCATCTTGCTAGGTTAGGATGTAGATATGAAATCAATTGAGTGTTCCATTTGATTTGGCATATAGAACACTAGTAACGAAGTTATGGCGAATTTTACGGAATTTGACGTTAAACGTCGAAAACGTAAAATTCCGGATTAGTAGTTGATAGTTGCTGTGAGACTTGAAAACATTGATTTTCAATGTCAACACGTGAGATAGGTTATTTAAGAGTCGTGGACTCAAGAATCGTTGGATTCCGACTTAAAACGAAGAAAACGAGTATTAAACGCTCATTAACGTTTAAAGAACGCTTAAAAATGACCTTATAAGTGAATTTTGAGTTAACGAATTCGGAATTGAAAAATTCTTATATGAACGCGTAGAGTATGTAATTTATGAGTTGTAGGCTTTTAAACGGACCAAATCGGATTTATAACGAAGAAGTTATGAATCCGAAAAGTTTACTAAAATTTTTGAGTTACCATGCCACAGCGCCGGAACAGTGTAATGACCTATTAATGAGTGGTGCCGCAGCGCCACTCATGTGAAGGAGTTCCGTGCCACATCGCCAGAACCGGGATTCATTTACTCAGACTGGCACCGCAGCGTTAGTGTTAGGTATAAAGGCCACGCCGCGGCGCCGAGGCATGGTCTTTGTTAGACAACTTAGGTTTGAACTTCAATTGTTCCGAGACCTATATGAGTTAAGTTTATACACTTAATAAGTGTACTACAACTATTCCTATATCACATATACTAGTGTATATGGTAATGAACTTAGGAATTGAATGCGAGTTGATAATATGGTAATGAAGAACATAAAGAGTTAATAATAAACCGGGAACGGTAATCGACATTGGTACTTCTTTACTGATTTTTGAGTCGGTTAGTAACGCAGAATCGTAAACAAGCCGGGATGAAGGATAATAAGTTGAATTGACCTTATTAATGAAATAAAATCAACTAAAACAGAGAACAGAAAGAAGTTGGTATAAACAATGTGATTGGTTGTTTGGTAGCTAATTACAGTGTGATATGTGAATATATCATGTAGATTCTGTAAAGGCTGAGAACAGTCGAATAAGTTATTTGAAGACGCTCGAAGACAAGTTTTCTTAACGCTTGTCTAACCTTTGTGTTAGTCCAGTTTTCTGCGATTCATTGTATTGAGTTGCATGAATGATTTTAAAGAAAGGGTCAATGCCAGTTTTAACTCGGCTAGACTATTCGTAAGAAATAGATTGATTTGAATACATATCTATCTATATAGAAATGATAACGCTATCCTATGCCAAGTATTTGGTACGGATTTTAAGGTAAGGGTTGTCTATGAACAAACAAAAGTATTTTTCATCGATTATTCGATGGGCACGCGAGTTTGCCAAAACTTAAATGTAAATACGTTTAACGGATAAATGTTGATCAACATAGAGTACTATAGGCTGATCACCTAGAAGTGCTCGTAAGTAATGCCGGATGTATAGCCTTAGTGTTGTGATATCCTTTTCAAGTATGAAAACAGAAAACTACTGTTCATGGTCTTATGACCGGTTCAGAATTCCTAAACTATTATATACTTTGGGAATTGATGTTATGAATTGTTAAGTATTATTTTTTCATAATACTTCATGACTATTTGTTCAGTTATGGAAGATTTTCATATAATTCACAAATTTGGTGTTGATATTATTCTTTGTTAAACTTGCTGAGCTTGTTATGCTCACTTCTTGCGTGAATTATATGATTGCAGTTAAAGCTGAGCATACTGAGAATGCTAAGAGAAATAAGGGAAAGGCTAAGATGGATAGTTAAATATCTTGTAATAGATTAGTATGATTGTATATATTATACTTATGAACAACGAATGATGTAATTGGTTTATGAACTTGGGAAAGGATTTCACTTTGATTGTAATAAGAAGATAGTAATTACATTCATTATGTTATTTTTTCAATGGAATGATTGTATAGTTATGAGTACCGTGTATCACCATATGTCGGGTTGGAAGATACCCAAATTCCGGGGCGTCACACCGTCCGTGAATCAGTTACTATTTAGACCATTCTTCTATAAATAAAAGTTCATTCGTTCATTATTTCTTACTAATTCACTAAAACTATAGAGAAATAATAAGAGAGAAGAAGAAGAGTATTCTGCTATTATATTATTGCTGTATCAAATCTTTTACTAAGGTAAGGGATGTTATTTTTCGTATTGTAAGGGATATTACTTTTCATATTCATATGGGATATTATTTTTCGTATTCATTCTTTATTAATCTGCGGGAGTAACCTATCTACGCAGATGACCACATGCATGGTGAATGACCCTTCGTATTCATTCTTTATTAATCTGCGGGAGTAACCTGTCTGCGCGAATTACCGCATGCATGGTGAATAACCCTTCATATTTAATCTTTATTAATCTGCGGGAGTAACCTGTCTACGCGAATTATCGTATGCATGGTGAATAACCCTTTGTACTCATTCTTTATTTGTGGAAAAGATCTGTCTACGATGATGTAGACACTAGAAATTTTGCATTCGTGTTACTAACCTTGCAGGAGGGAAGAATCATCTTTCAGAGATAACCCTGGAAGACAACTCAACTCAGTCCTGGAGACAACCCCGGGATACTCTGGTTTCCATCTCAGAGATAACCCCGAGATATTCAGTACAGTCCTGGAGACAACCCCGGGAGATTCAGTTTCAACCTCAGAGACAACCCCGAGGAATGTAGTTCCAGTTCCAGAGACAACCCTGAAATCCTCAGTACCATCTCGGAGACAATCCCGATATGTTTTGTCCCAATCCCGGAGATAACCCCAGGATTATTAATCCAACGTCGGAGACAACCTCGAGGAATGCAGTTGTAGTTTCGGAGATAACCCCGGAAATGCTCTTTTCCATTCTTAGCAATCAACTTCAACACTCGGTGATAGCCCTAAGGACGGTTAACACTTGCAGCAGTCCAATCTAAGAGATAACCCTAAGCAACGACTGTTAAATCAGCTCAAACCGGAGATAACCCCAGTGAGGGGCAAGATTATAATTTTTCCATCCCGATCCCATATTGCTCCATCCCCACAACATTCAAACATACATTTTACACAAATATGTCCTACAAGAACCAAAGAGCTCCAATCCCGAGTGACTACTACACAAGACAACACAACGGATAGAATTTGAAGCTTGAAGACCAAGGGCATGGTCCCATCTTCCTGACTTCGTACAACCTCTAATCCTATGTCATTGTGTAGCTCTCGACAACAGCATGCTGTTAAAGGTCTTAAACACCTCAATCGGATGCCTGGATTGAAGTTCTGAAAGTTTGAGCGGATAACACGTTGCATGCGTGCACGTACTTCTGCATTTATTACATGACCGCAGAGCGGGGGCACCCTGAAGTCAGATGTGCATTCTACTCTCCTCCTCTATAAATAGAGGGCTTGAGGAAGCCATTTTGCATAGAGAAAAGGTGAGGAAGCCTTGTCCAATTTGCTCTGTACACACTATAAACTGAGTGCATTCTCATTTCTAAACACTTGTGAGCTTATACTTTGCTATATTTTACCGACGAGAGCCGAGTGTTCATCTATTTAAAGTTATTGAAGTCTTCTTTGGCAGTCCACTGTAAGCCTTCTTACTTTTTTTAAACCTTTCTTCACTGCAGTGCACACACTATTATTCACGTTGAGAGTCGTGTCGCGTGTGTATGCCCAGAATTTGGTCCGTGGCTTTTTATTTCTTTTGTGTGTGTGTATATATATATATATATATATATATATATATATATATATATATATATATATATATATAAGAAACACTCCGGATGTTAATCCATTATATATATATATATATAAATCCTCGAACTCGAATTAACGAAACGAGCCTAGATCGATATATATCCAGTGCATTTATCGTTTATATATATATATATATATATTTACATTTCGGTCCGGCTGGGAGTTTACTTGTGGCCTTTTATGCTTTATTTACATTTCGTCCGCTTGAAGTTTACTTACATGGTTGGTTGATTACTACGACTTTATTTACATTTTCAATCACATGGAGGTGCTTCGTGGTGATTGATTGTTCGTAAATATATATATATATATATATATATATATATATACATCTTATATATATATAAACTATGTACAACTTTCATATAAATTGCTACATCATGTGAGCCTAGGAATCATGTGATCACAGATTCAGTCTTCTAAATCTAGATTCGGTTCCCGTGATGGACATTTTAAGTTGTATATGGCATGTAATTTATTCACGGTGTTTGAATTTTATTAGACGGCTCATATGCCCATAAGGAGTTCGTCACTGCTATGTATATTATTTTCTCGAATATACTTCGCATCTCGAAAATAAAAGCAATCCAGCCGAACACATAATAAAAATGTAAGTATCAAAGGCCTCAATTACTATTGAGCACAAGGGTTTGAAAAACCTCTTTTTACAAAACATCATTGCTATATCCTATTAAAACTAAACTTTTATACAAAATCCAAACCCTTTGTATATAGGTGCGAACGAGGTATAACACTACTTCTAGATAATTGCACATTGATCCACACACATAAACATTCATATAACAGTTTAATTGAAAAGTGGCGGTCACCATGGCAACACGGATGTCGGGGGGGGGGGGTGCCTAACACATTCTCTCCGCATAACTAAGTCCCCGGACCCTAACGAATCTCGGTTTCACAGACCCTTAGGCAGTGTCACATCACTAGGTTAATTTGCAAATCTTTTCTCGATTGTGTTGGTACAACCATTTAAAAAACCAACTGGCGACTCTTATAGTCCAATCGTCGACATATACATGCCAGACCTTTTCACAACTTGTTTTTGCAAATAAATCTCACTTAACATGAGAACACCAAAAGACAAGAACAGAAAAGGGACAAATAAAAATCCCGACGTCGACAGGTGGTGACTCTGCGGGGGACATCTAGTAAGAGGACTTAAGCCGCTATTACAAGCTTTTCAAAACTGTTATATGCTTATGTGTTGATGTTGCATTTACATTTTGATGGATGTGTACGAATGCATTTACATACTAAACTTAATGCTTTACACTATATCTGCTTGTGATATTAGTGCTTCGCACATGTCATCATTTTCATAAACGCTGAGACACATTGAATGTGAATGTATGGATTATCGGTGTTTGATTACTGGACTATCCATCAGTAGGCTATCCTGTCAGTGTTTGATTATTGGACTCGTAGGGAGACTAATTCCAACGAGGCCCAGGAAAGGCACCACCCAAATTCGCTCCAATTGAAAGACTGGATTATCTTCCCGTCGAGTAAATTGTGATGATTTGGGAACCTTCATGCCAAAAATCTGCGAGAGTAGCCTAAGATATGTCAACCTCTGATCAACAAAATACAGAGGGAACTCTCTTCGTGCTTTCCCATTTCAAATTACTCATAAAGTCAATTACTTGTAATTTCATTCCATATTGATCTCCATGTAATGGGAAATATGAAGAAATATGTCTACACACATAGTTACAAATATTAACATGCTATTATGTATTACAAACAACTAACATCCTTTTTGCAGGATAATATTCCTTAAATGGATATATCACATAGCATGTAAACATTTATACACTTCCTAAAACTAAACTACGTCAGTTTTTTACAAGGAAACAATTGGACCTATTACCCATTCAAAATCCAAAAAGGCCACGAGCCTACATCCAATTATGTCTTCATCTGACCAGACTAATCCTAATCTTGTCTCTCATGAAGAATTTGATAGATTAAGTAAACAAATCACAGATTTGGCTTTTCTGCTTAAAGAACTACACCAATCTACTCAGGGTACAAGGATACCCATACATACATAATACTATGCACATGGAGGAACACAAGGTATAGACAAAGAAGCTCCCGTATCTGATTCTCAGTTGGATAAAACCAACAAAATCCATGATACCACCCATCTCCAAGAAGATCTAGACACCGGTGATATCAGAAAGAAAGTCCTTCAAATGGAAGAGACCATCCGTTCTATGAAAGGGGTTGGAGTACATGGGAGTGTTTCATATGCTGACCTTTGTATATTCCCTGGTGTGCATTATCTAAAGAAGTTCAAGACTCTTGACTTTGAAAAGTATGACAGGTTAGGAGATCCTTACACACATTTGAAGGTATTCATCAGAGAAGTCGGATCTTATACCGAGGATGAGAAGCTCAGAATGCAGCTGTTCCATAAAAGTCTGACTGGAGAAGCCCGATCGTGGTATACCAGATTAGACAACTCCAAGATCCATAGCTACTAGGAGTTAGCTCATGCCTTCCTCAGTCAGTACAGCTTCCAGTCTCAGATGGCCCTTGATCGGTACCAAATTACTAAAGTCAGGAAATAAACTAATGAATCTTTTAGAGAGTATGCTCAAAGGTGGAAGTGCCTTGCTGCTCAAGTTGTTCCCTCTATGAATGAGTCTGAGATGGTGATGACCTTCATAGACATAGAAGAAGCTCCTTTCTACGAGAGAGTTTTAGATGGTATTGGCAAACCATTCTCTGAAATGATTAAGCATGGGGAGATGGCTGAGATGGGATTGAAGTCAGGAAAGATTCAAGACCTAGCTGCCCTTAAGGCTGTTGCTGAGCACATCCAGTCTGGAAATTGTGGAAACAACCCCCGAAGGGTCCATAAAAAGAAAGAGGAGGATGTTTCCTTGATACTACAAGGTCAGAAAGGCAGTCAGAATATGCCTATCCAGAGGAGAAATTACACCCCCTTTCAAGCATAGTCTTCGAACCCTTCGTTGCCAAAGGATGGAGAAGTCAGACACACTCGAGTGTTCACACCCTTAAGGGACTCACTCGAGAACATTCTCAATCTTTTGACCACTCAGAAGAAAATTACTCATCTTCTTCCACTAGCCAACCCGAATGGGAAAGGTTTCAATGCTAGTCAAAAATGTGCTTATCATGCTGGAGCTCCAAGACATGATACTCAAGATTGATGGGCCTTGAAACACAAAACCCGACCAACCCCATGTGAAAGATAACCGTCTTCCTCAACAAAAAGAAGATGAGTTTAATATGATTAATTGGAGTAGTGGACAGAGTTCCAATCATGGCGGTGGATCCTCACAAACCAGCAAAGATAGTGCTGACAAATGGGATTTTACACAGTTCCAGTTTACAATAGAACGGAAAATAAACACTCTTTGTGAGCAAGTCGAACAATTGACAGAACTAGTGGTCCATCAACACCACATCACACACCAATTATTCAACCAGAAGCATGCTAGTCTCCTTTATTTTGTTATGAATACTCCATCATTATCTCTAGAATGTGAAACACTGGAGGATAAAATTGCAAAAAGAGCAGATGCTAAGGCCTGCCGGGATTTTTCCAACAAGAGGGAATTTACGTACCTTGGCCAACCAATGGAGGAAATATTTTAGATGCTGATCAATGAAGGAAGAATCACAACATTGTTGCCTCCAATTAACCCGCGTTCAGGGCGATTCAATTCTAATGGAGTATGTCAGTATCACTACCATTCTCGTAGTCACAGCACGAAAGAATGCTGGGCACTCCGCCACCTTATTTAGAACTTAATTGACAGCGGTGTCCTGCAGATGGCAGACGATGATGCTGTAGTGTTAGAGAGTGGGGATGCGTTTCCTACAAAGTGGAAGGAAGTTATTGCAGTCATATCTTCTGACATAGAGTCAGCTACCCCCTCACTTATAATTTAACCTATTCAACTCAAGGGTGTTTACTATCTTTTGAAAGTAGTTGTGCCAAAGCCAATTATCTTACCATTCAGACCACAATATCTTGTTGTCAGGCTACAAAAAGTGCCAAGGAATTATGGAGACGCTGAAGGATCCACATCTCACATAACTTCTGCAGTGTCGAAGGATAATCCACTGTATCTTCCCCAACGGGTGATGAAGCCTACCATCAAGACAAAGGGGAAGATTCCCATGGAAAAAATAGAAGAATTTCTCCATACTATGGGCCATAATAAAGCCATGGTGGTTTTAAGCTTAATAGAAGCTCCACATCAAATGTCCATACTGGACTAGGTTTTCTCTTCCGGAGATCACAGGAACATATTGCTCAGGGTTTTGGAAGAAGCCCAACTACCTAGGTCAATAGATGTTGAGAAATTCCAGCATCTGGTGGATCACATTTTTAATAACAATGTGATATCTTTAACTGACAATGATATACCTCCTGAAGGGAACAATCATTGCAAGCTGTTGCACATAGCGATTTTATCTTCTAGATACATGGTGGCAGGAGTTTTGATAGATGGTGGGTCATCTTTTAATATCTATCCTTATGCCGCTTTGGTGAAGATGAATATTAATCTCAACAGAATCTGAAGAAGCCATACAATCATTAAAGCTTTCGACGGATCCCAATGAAACGCTATCGGAGAGATTGAACTACCATTGGAGATTGGTCCACATACATTCTACACATCTTTTCACATGCTCAAAATAGATACATGATATAACCTGATCTTGGGAAGACCGTGGATTCATATGGCCGGAGTCGTCCCCTCCACCCTTCACCAAAAACATAAATACATTATCAACAATAGCCTAGTTACTATCGATTCTGAGCCGAAATGTCCTGAACAAGCTGACATACCACTCATTAGCTTCAATTCAGAAGTTAAGCTGGTCAGTTTTCATGCCCTAGAGGTGAGCAACACTCAATACCATCCTGTTGGGGTGCCACCTCTTATACCCCATATTTCTGCCGAAGTAATGTCGGCCACTCAAGAAATGATGTCATTGGGTTATCAACCTAGGCAAGGGTTGGGCAAAGATCATCAGGGTATTAAGCATCCAATTTAAGTTCCCAATCAAACAGGGATATCCAGACTAGGCTATACTGCCAGTTCCAGTCGCAGGAATCCTCATAAGCACAAACAGATTCCTTTAGCTTCAGCCACACGATGATTATCTCCACCTAAAGTTCCTGAGCCTGTACGGTCTCCGGTAAAGGTGCCTGCCTATGTAATGGCCATGTTATTTCCTAAACCGATACCGGTCAAGGGGAAAGAAGTCCTGGTTCCAAATCCCAAAGTGGAAGAAGAGAAATAGATACGTAAACAAGACATCGCCAGGAGGATGTCAAACATACGCATCATTGTCCATGATGATCACACAAATAGATACACCCCAGACAATGATTATCCAGACGTAATGGTCATCATTCGGGAAAAGGAGGACGATGACAACCCCTCCATCATTGCAGTCCATCAGGACTTCACCCTTGACAATTGGAGCAACACTCCTTGACAGTATTAGCAGTTGTTTTGTCAGTACATGCTAACACTTTGTATGATTGAACAGTTTCATATAGTAAGTGAAAACATATTTTTTTTCAGGACTCTGAATTTAGATGTGCCTATACTTGCTGATGAGATGCCCTTTCTCCACAAGGATTGTAACTTTGATGAAAAGTTGGACTCAGACTTGATGGAAATACAAGAGGACATTGAGATAACTTAGGAGATCAAAGAATGGGTCGAAGATAAACCCAAACCAAATCTTGATCAAACCACTTCATTCTTGAAACCTTAGAAAGCCCGAAACTAATCCAGATTGGTATTAACCTCACTTCAAATCAAAGGAATGACATGGTTACACTATTAATCCAATTCCAGGATGTGTTAGCATGGTCTAATGAAGACATGGTGGGTTTGTCCACTAACATTGTCATTCATCGCCTTCCCATTAAAGAGGGATTCAAGCCAGTCAGACAGAAGCTCAGGCGTTTAAAACTTGAGTGGATTTTAAAAGTTAAAGAAGAAATTGTGAAACAATTTCAAGTAGGCATCATCATGGTGTCTACATACCCTGAATGGCTATCAAACATAGTCCCCATGCCTAAACCAGGAGGAAAAGTGCAAGTTTGCATGGATTACCAGGATCAGAATAAAGCTTGCCTTAAAGATAGCTTTCCCCTGCCATTTATCCACATTCTCATTGACAATACTACTCAATACGATATGTACTCCTTTGCTGATTGCTTCGTGGGGTACCATCATATTATGGTTGCTAAAGAGGATCGTGAGAAAACTGCATTCATCACTCCTTGAGGAACCTTTTTCTATAGATGGTTGTCTTTCGGCCTCATCAATGTCGGAGCTACCTATCAGCGAGCTATGATGGCTCTTTTCCATGATTTAATGCACAAGGAGATAGAGATCTACGTGGATGACATCATTGTCAAGTCTCAAAGGGAGGAATACCACTTAGACCATCTCAGGAAGCTCTTCAATAGTTTGCATAAGTACAACTTGAAGTTGAATCCATCCAAGTGCGCCTTTGGCGTTAAATTATGCAAGTTACTAGGATTTCTAGTCAGCCACAGGGGGATTGAGCTGGATCCCACCAAAATCCAGGCCATTACAGAAATGCCCATTCCTCAGATAGAAAAAGAAATACGGGGATTTTTGGGAAGAATCAACTTCATCAGCAGATTCATCTCCCAACTCATAGCAACTTGTGAGCCTATTTTCAAGTTGTTAAGGACGAACTCCTCCATGAAGTGGAATGATGACTGCCAGAAGGCCTTCCTTATAATCAAAGAGTAACTAATCAAAGCTCCTGTTTTGGTGCCACCCAGGGATCATGTTCCCTAATTCATTACATGTCCAAAAGGGACAATGCCATGGGCCGCATGCTGGGACAGAAAGACGATAGAGGCCAAGAACGAGCTATCTACTACCTCAGCAAAAGATTCAGTAGCAGTGAACACAAGTACACTCTGATTGAGAGGGCTTTTTGTGCTTTAGCATGGGCTTCCATGAGGTTACAACATTACCTCCATGGTCACACAACCCATCTCATATCCCGCATGGATCCTCTCAAGTACGTGTTCAGTAAACCCATATTAAATTGTTGATTCTCCAGATGGTAGTTGATCCTACAATAGTTTGACATCGTCAACATGACGTAAAAATCCATTAAAGGTCAAGGAATTGCGGATAAACTAGTTGCTGCACCTTCAGGGGATTTCAAACCTTTGGAAACATACTTCCCTGATGAAGGGGTAATGACAATTCAGCAATACCATCAATATGATGCACACCAAACATGGAAGATATATTTTGATGGAGCTATAAACATAATAGGTTCTGGAGCTGGAGCAGTTCTAGTGTCCGTTATAGGAGAGCAGTTCAAATTGCAGTTTACCAACACTAACAACACAGCTGAGTATGAAGGCTGTATCATGGACTAAAACATGCCCAATCAATGGGTATCATATGGTTAACTGTCTTTGGGGATTCCAAGTTGGAAATCAGAAAAACCACATGAATCTATCATATGAAAGGTCTACACTTATTGCTTTACCATCGACAGGTTCTACAGATGGCCTCGGAGTTTGAAGAAATATCCTTCCTCCACATTCCTCGGAATAGGATTGATTTCTCGGATGCGCTAGCAACCTTGGCAGCCTTGATCAACATACTAGACAAGGAAAACATGCCAACCATCACATTTGCCCAACAAAAGGCTCCAGCCAATGGGAATAACATTAGAGAAGTATCAAATCAGCTACCTCTCATCTAACACCCTTGCTATCAGTATATCAAGGAGTACTTACAAGATGGATCTACACCCACTGAGGCGAGCTTGACTGAAAGAAGGCGGATTCATCGGCTGGCTACGAAATTCTACCTGAGCGGAGACGCACTCTATAAAAGAGATGCATCACTAGGTCTCCTCAGATGTCTGGACAAGGACCAAGCTCAAAGGCTCATGGATGAAATCCATGGTGAAGTATTTGGCCCACACGTGAGAGGACCTCTACTTGTAAAGAAGATCCTCCGAATAGGGCATTACTGGCTCTCTCTCAAGGCTGATTGTGATGATCACGTCAAGAGATGTTATCAATGCCAAATTCATGGGAATGTTATCCACTCCCCTCCAAGGGAACTCCACAATATGAGTTTGAACTGGCCCTTCTCAATGTAGGGAATGGACGTGATCAGGCCCAAAGCCAGTAATGGGCATCAATTTATCTTCACCATGATCGACTACTTCACCAAGTGGGTAGAAGCAGCCTCCTTCCCTAGGGTTACCAAAGAAGTCATCATTGCTTTCATCAGAAACAATGTCATTTGTCGATATGGACAACCAGAGGTAATTGTATCTGACAATGCTAAAAACCTCAACAACAAAATAATGGAGGAGTTGTGCAGTAAATTCCACATCAAACATCTCAAATCCGTCATCTATCGTTCAAAGATGAATGGTGTTGTTGAAGCGACTAACAAAAACATCAACAAGATCATGCAAAAGATGTCCACCAACCACAAAGGATGGCCTGACTTGTTGCCTCTGACTCTGTTAGCCTACAGAACATCAATGCGCACTTCCACTGGGGCAACCCCCTACGCATTAACCTATAGGATGGAAGCAGTGCTCCCCAAAGAAGTGGAAATGGAATGCCTCAGAGTGTTGATAGACATAAAGCTGGATGAAGACCAATGGGTACAAGATAGGTATCACCAATTGTCTCTAATAGACGAAAGGTGAGCCGCTGCTATCTTCCACGGTCAGTTATATCAACAAAGGATCGCCACGTCCTATAAGAAAAAGGTCCGGCTACGGAAGTTTAAACAACACGACTTGGTTTTGAAGAAGATCATTGACAAGTAATATCAATCTAAGGGAAAATTCGCCCCAAACTGGGAAGGCCCGTTTATTGTCAAAGAGGTATTGAAAGGAGGTGCTCTCAGTTTACAGGAAATGGATGGCGATGAATTTCCACAACTTATCAACTTGGACACTGTAAAATGGTACTATGTCTAAGGTCACCATCAAGCAAACATCCTGGTTTTGGATCATCAGATCCCCAGTTATTTTAGGTTTTCTAACCTTTCACTACATTCAACTTCTCTTTACACTCATCTGCCCCATCAGAAACAAACACACTTTTCTAACCAGCAGCCTGGTTTCGGATCGCCAAATCCTTTTCTTAACTTAGTTTTGAACCTTTACTCAACTCTGGTTATCCCACCAGGGATTGAACCTTTCACACCTGCAGTTTTACCCCACTAGGGATAAGACTTTTCACACCTGCAGTTGGTCCTGTACATGGGATTAAGCTTTCTCCCCCGCAGTTTGTCTTGAACATGGGATCAAACTTTTAATTGGTTGCAAACCGTCCTGAACATGGGGTGAACTATGCCGACCTGATCTCCTTGATACACGGGAGTACGTAGGCAACCAGATTTTATATGGTCCGGTTGCAATTAATCAAAAACAACCAAAACATTTCTACACCCTTCTCTACAAACACATCTCTACACCCCTTTACCACATATAACGTTGAACCTCTTACACCAGGTTTGAACTAAGCAGACCTAATCTCCTCTTCAATAGGAGTATGTAGGCAGCTGTAACGCCCCAGAAAATCAAAAATTTTGTAAATACTTTTAATAATGAATAAAATAATATTATTTATTATTATTATGTGTTAGTAAGATGAATGTCGTTTTATAACCTAGAAACGTCGGAAAGTCGTAGTATTTTAACTACATGGGAGAATTAAAGTGTTTGAATTTCTAAAATGAAAATAAAAGTTTTTCGAGAAATTTCTGAAAAACACTATTCATCAATTTTTGCTCGGGAATTATTTTTGAACTTCCGAGAAATACGTAATGTTATAATATCAAGGTAAGATGGATTATGTAATAATAATCTAAGTATGGAAAACGTAGTATTTCGCATGCGGACTTAAATTTGGGAACGTTAGGAATATTAAACGTTAAGAAGAAAATATAATGATTGATACGAAGTATTGTACTAGTATGTATGAAGAATGGAATAACATATGTTATGAATTAATATACGAACTAGAATACGAGAATTATATGTATGATATAATGATAAGGCTTTTAATTAAATGGAATGGACTTTTAGGAGTATTAGTATATTGGTAGAAGTCCAATGGGAAGTGTTATGCAAGCCCAAGGGTTTGTTAATTAAGAGTCCAACTAATGTAATGCAAGCCCAATAAGAATTTGCTAGATTAATTAAGCAAGACCAATGTCATGATCCATTGGTTAAATAGGATCCATGGTGCAACCCATGGGTAGACTTGGTGGGCAAGAACTTTATGTGATGGTCAAGATTTGGATAAGTGTTGTGATAATCAAGTTTACTTAGGACCAAAGCAATGAATAGTAAAGAGGTTAGATTAAGGAGGTGGAAGGACTAAATGACCATTCTACCCTAACTTTGCCAAGCCTATAAATAGCAAGCTCACAATTCATTATTTTCTTATTTTATTTCATTCAACAACTTTCTCTTACAAAGTAACTTATTGGTTAGAGAGGTTAAGCAAGAATAAGCACTTATAAGTTAGACTTCCATTATTAAGTCTTCAAGAAGAAGAAGAAGAACTAGTTCATCAAAGGTAATGATCTTTTGTCTATTATACCTTCATCTCTATCATTGTAGGGTGATAAGAGAAGTGTAATGAAATAAGCATGTATGCTAAGAACATATAAGAAGTGATTAATGAATGAACTTAAGCGGAATAAGTTATGGATAAGTAACTTGAACCTAAATAAGTTATGAACTTATGATGAACTTGTAATATGTTTGTCATATGAAGTTAGTATGTTGGATATGATATGAGAACATTGAATAAAGGACTTAAATCAATAATAAGTAATAAGTAAATAAAATCATGAAAGTTATAAGTAAATAAGACATGAACTTATAAGGAATAAGTCAAAACCTAATTTGAACATTAGTTAATGTAATAAGTAGTTTGAAATATTTATATGATGGTTAGAATCCATTTAGAATAATGATCAAATCGTTAGTAACAAAGTTATGCCAGAATTCACACGATTGGACGTTAAGCGTCGAATTCGTGAAATTCTCGGAATGGAAGTCGTATTTTGTGTTTGAACTCAGAAACTTTGGTTTTCGATGGAGACAAGTTATATTTGGCATTATAGTGTTGCGGACTCGAAAATGACCGGATTCCGACTTAGAACGAAGAAACGAGCGTTGAACGTTCACGAACGTTTATCGTTTTTGTTAAAAATGAACTAATAGTTAAAATTTTAGCAAACGAAGTCAAATAAATAAAATTCTTGCATAAATGCATAGAGTATGTAATTTGTGAACCGTAGGCTCTTGAACGAGCCAATTAAGACTTATAACGAAGAAGTTATGCATCCGGGAGTTTCGCAAAATTTCAAAATCTGCAAAAGTTGTCTAAAAGCCGCGGGGTTGGCAGCCATGGCTACCAACCCAAGGTTAAATGAGTGGCGCGCCAGACGCCGCAGACAAGTGTTTAAGCACATCGCTAACTCACGCGCCATGAAGACGACCTAAAGAGTAAGGACTCGCATCACGTAGCAAGAGTCCAGATTCTGCACTCTATCGTTAACTCGTCTTGCAAGGCCATTGAGAAGTAATGGGTGGCGCCGCTGCGCCAACCCTAGGAAGTGGACAGTAAAGAATGTTTATGAGTACAACTTGAACAGTAACTCAGTAATAATAAGCTGAGGAACTTAATAAGATATTGTTACTTTTAAACCTTATGTATGATGATTAGAGTTAATAACCAATTGAATGTGAACGTAATGTGAACGACTTAATGAAAAGCCAGAAACCGTAATAACAGATCTAAGTCAGAATTTAGATTGAGATGAAGGGTGAGATATAATAATATACCTACTTAATTATATAAGACCTAATGTGGTACATTATATGATCATGTATTGTAGAGACTTAGAGACTTAAAGTGTGCGTGTGATAATCGATGAAGTAGCGTCAAGGCAAGTATTCTAACCCTTTTTCGATTCGATCTGAACAAGCTTTGTGATTCATGTATTCTTTCGCATGAAGTCTTGAATGATGAAGTCAAAGCCAATTCTTTCGGCTAGACTTATATTATAATTCTGTCAAGCATGATTAATATTTACCGAGCTATATTGGTGTGGTTTTCAATCGAAGACCTAGTATGCTAAAAATGTTTTTGTCGTTTAACGATAGGCACGTGAGGTTGCCACAACTTAAAAACGTATACACGTTTAATGAATGTAGTGTTGATTAACATAAAGTACTATAGGCTGATCACCTAGACGTGCTCGTAAGTAATGCCAGACTTACGAACTTAGTGTCGGGATGTTATTTTCAAAGAACTTATGATATGCTCATGGTCTTGAACCGAAAATGATGTTTTACTGAATATTGTTGTTGTAAAACGTTTTGAATGAAAAGAAGTGCTATTTTGAATTATCGATAGTACTTCATAACTATTATTCGGTTATTGAAGATATATGATTCCTATGTTTCAAGCATGTTATTTATTAGAAATGTTGTACTTGCTGAGCTAGTCATGCTCACTCTTGCTTGAACCATATGAACACAACTAAGATTGAGTGGACCGAAGGCTCCAGCAAGGATAAGGGAAAAGCGAAGAGGAACCCGTAGAATACTTATGTAATAGTATAGGATGAACATTTGTAATATATTTGATATTATGACAAGAACAAGTGAAAGGGTTATCAAGAACCTAGGGAAATGTAAATATTATTTTAATATATATATATATATATATATATATATAATCATATTCGTTCTTTTAAGGCATTTCAATTGAATGTATGTATAAATGGTAGTACCGTGTAGCACCATCTGTCGGGTTGGAAGAGACCCGATTTTGGGGGCGTCACAGCAGCCATTAATGGTTCGCTCTAACCCCCTACCATAACACAAAGCTTGTCAACGGTACTGGGATCAACCTTCAATCGACTATATTTCATTGGCTTCAGACCAAAGGGATGGAACTACCTGACCTCCCCATGTAAATGGGAGAGTCGGCGACCATCTAAGCTGCGGTTGATTCCTGAAAGAGAAACACCAATCCATAAGAGATGGACCTAATTGGGCTCCCCCATACAAAGGAGTAATTGTGAACATCTGTGGTGAGGTCAACCTCAGAGAAGAAATCCACATTCCTCTCCACATCTACATATAGAAACCAGTCCCAAGACACCAAAGAAGGTAGGGGATACATATAATTCAACAATCCATTCTGAAAGATCCTGAGACATCTCAATGTTCGTCCATCAAGGAGGAGTTCATAATATATTGAGATCATAAGCCCCGAAGAAACATGCATATCAAGCAAGAAATAAAGCGCAACTAAAAGGGAAGTGAATCAAAAAATATTTCCCTGCCATATATAATGTTGTTTGATATATACAAATATGAGTTGTACATGACAAAATGGCTAAGCTAGTATGTGCAGGAAAACACAAGCCCATCTACAAGTCAGGGTATATGCAAGCTATCAAGTCTAACATAGCATCTCTCTCATAAGAAGGGGGTAACGTTGTGATCGCTTGTACAAGGGTCTCTACACGAGCTAACAGATCTACAACCATCTGTATAGTGGCACTGTGCTCATCAATATAAGTGTTCATCTTTGCAATAATGCCAGTATTAAGGGACCTCACAATGGTACTATTTGTAATGGCTACATCTCGGGAAGATATGGCACTATCCCGCTCAACTATCACTGCATGTCTAGCTGATCTGGTCTCATCCCATTCAATAATAGCGGTATCCATATGAGCTAAGGCATCATCTCTCTCTAATAGAGCGACATCTCTCCCATCAAGAGCTATCAACATCAATGCCCTAACCTGATCTCTATCAAAGGTCATCAAATGCAAACTTTGCACTAAATACTCTGAAGGGGGAGTCACAGCTGCAGAAGTACTGGGAGAGTCAACAAGAGCTGCTGTCGAACCAACAAATAGCTCCTCCTCCTCGTTGGGGAAATCAACTGCCTCCATCGGCTCCTCACTGACATACTCAATACCCAACACTGTGGATACTACCGCAACTGATGAAGTCTTTATCTCCATCCACGCATAATACTCTGACAAATAGCTCAGATGGTTAACAAAAAAATTTGCTCTCTCACGTTGATCCCAATAGGCATACACCCGGTATCGGTCCATTGCTGATAAATGGTGAGAAGCCACACGCTGACCTAACGAAGCCTCAAAAGGATGAAAGTCCTAGAACTGGTCAAACTGTGACCCTGTACACGGTATGATGCCAAACGGATCTCTGATCCATCCAGAGGGAGATAATCCATGCTCGGAGCGTGAGTAATGAAGCTATAGGGTGAACTGAGCCCTGTACACGGTAGGATGCCAAACGGACCTCCGATCCCTGCCAAGAATATCAACCAAGACATAACGTTTGTACATTCCGATGGCTGAAAAGGAGTAAGACATAGCTATATCATGGGTAAAGTAGTACCCGTGTTGTCAGAAAGTGCTAATCGGTCTCAAGTGTGACATAAATCACACATATAACATGACCGAGCTACCTGTAAATACCCCTACAGGGTAGGTGCCGCAAAATGTAGTTGACCTCAATATCTCTGCCACAATCATTAGAATGATGGTATGACCCTCCTTGAGAGCTCTCACTGCCATGGTGACACCTATGTCCATCTCATCCATATATCATGGCATATACACATACACTACTACGCACATCATGAGTACATCCACTCTGGCCAAATGATAATGATCCTCTGGTGTGGTAAAATCCCCGGAATGCCGTGCGTAGTTGTCCAATGAGCCGAATCTGTCTATCAGGAAACACTGGGACAATACATGGCCGGATGTAATCTCATCCTCTACTACTCTACGCTGCAACCTGGTGAGGGTCATGAATTGCCGGCGTATATCTCTGACAGCCATCCAAGCGCAGGGTCTGTCTAAGGGCAAAGTCATCAACCGCTTATACTCCTCTAATGTAGGAGTCAACTCCTGGGTCCCGAATCGGAAAACCTACCTCTCTGGTACCCAATGCTCTAGCACGCCATCTACAAAGCTCGAGGGAACTTGAAACTTCAAGAGGGTTATGGAATGTTGTAATAGCTGATCTACGGTCACCCTATCTGGGGGTGACATACTATCATACCAGGATTTCAGACGGGATGCCACCAATACTGGTGGGGTGTGATCTATGCGGCTGACTATCGAAGAAGACATCTGTGTGGGCTGTATCATAAGACCATCTAGGGGTCAATGCTTAATATCTCTGGACATACATACATATGTTGTAAGACCCCGAATTTTATGAAATAAAAGTATTCAATTTTCTTATAATTATTATTTTATTTAGTAAATGGTTAAATTGATAAAAGGTTAAAGTTAAGGGTGATATATGAAAATTTTGCAAATTATGCAAGTGGTTATATAATATTCGTTTGGTCGGGAAATATTCTTTTTATCGGGGAATATCCGTACGATGGCACAATCATTGGTGGACTCCACAACGGAAGTATTGTCGTAGTAAGAAAACGACAGAATTATCTTTTTATAAATATAACGGCAAAAGTGTTACCGTTAAAACTGTTGAACAACCCGGTAGTAAAAGTACAGTAATACGCGTAGTTGTATAGTAGCACACGGTATTGATTATTGATACTTACGTAAGAAGTCACTCAGTTATACTCAATTATTGCTACAGTAATTGTTGCATCATATCTCTCATATTATTAATTCAATTATTGACATAATATCATCTGCATAATATGTTCTATTATTAAATCAATAATTGAGATGGCAAAGTTATTCATATTATTATTTGCAATATTGACAATAACTAGAAGTTCTGTCAAGGAGAGGTTTGGTCACCTAATTACGCACCAATAAGGAGAAATCCTTTAGGAAAGCCCCTCTTTCACGGAACGAATTGGTTGTTAAATATTGAGAGTTATAATATTATTGACGAATAAGTTTGTGTTGATTAAAGATGAAATTGATAGTTCCATTGTGTGGGAATTATTAGTGTTATTGGAAATCGACATTTATTTCGATAATAATTGATGTCTGGAGGTTATATTGACCAATCGGGTAATTCACCAGATAAATGAGCAATTAGTTGCTATTAATTCACATTCTTATAACTATGTGTTCACATATGTGTACTATTAATTCACATGTATGTACTATTAGGGGAGGTGGTGCAAGATTGATAATACTTGCATGACTAAATTAAAAATGGAGGTATAGATGAAGGTACTATACTGTAATTAGTTTTTTCACATGATTATACTATTGAGCCACATGAATGAACTATTAATTCACATGATTTACTATTAGGGGAGGTGGTGCAAGTTTGATAATACTTGCATGACTAAGTTAAAAATGCAGAAAAAGAGGAAGGTATTATACTGTAATAGTTCGAGCCCCAAAATGTGCAATTATCGAAACTATATTTTCCTATAAATAGAAGCGCATTCCTTCATTATTTTTCACCAATTCACTAAATATATAGAGTAATTATTACAGAGAGAAATTATAGAGAGAAAGAAGAAGAGAAGTCTGCTACCTCATTATTCCAGTATCCAGTCTTCTTCTAAGGTAAGGGGTATTATTTCTTTCGTATTCATGAAGAGAGTTATTTTCTTTCAATACTCGTAAGGTTGTTATTCCATTCTTTATTATTATGTTGGAATAACATCTACATGCAAAAGATACCGCATACATGGTGAAATTCTTCGTTATTCCATTCTTTATTATTACATTGGAATAACTTTTGTGCGCTGGATCTATCGATGTATACGGTGAATTTTGTTGTTATTCCATTTTTATTATTCATTGGAATATCTCGTCCGTGCGGATTATGCATGACTGGTTCCATTCTTTATTATTACGTTGAATATCCATGCATGCGGATGCGATTACGACGACACACGGTTCCATTCTTTATTATTCTGTTGGAATAACCTGTCTGTGCGGACTATCGCATGCCTGGTGAATTCTTTTGTTATTCCATTCTTTATTATTCTGTTGGAATAACCTGTATACGCGGACTACTGCATGCATGATGAATTCTTTTGTTATTCCATTCTTTATTATTTTGTTGGAATAACCTGTCTACGCGAACTACCACATGGATGGTGAATGACCCTTCGTATTCATTCTTTATTAAATTGTGGAAATGATCTGTCTACGTGGATTACCGCATGAGGGGTGAAAATCCATTTGCAGTTTCGTATATTCTATTATAATCGGATGAGATATCATTTCTTTTGTAATCGTCATGGAATATCATTTTCTTTTTTATTTTTCTTTTTCGAGTTACTATTCATGGGTTACTATTCACTCGGTTACTATTCACTCTAGTATTATTCACTTGGGTATTCGGGGCACTTTTCTTGCCGGAGTACTATTCACGAGTTACTATTCATAGGTTACTATTCACCTGAGTACTATTCACTCTAGTATCATTCACTCGGGTATTCGGGACACTTTTCGTGTCGGGGTACTATTCACGGGTTACTATTACCGAAGTACTATTCACCCGAAAAATATATTTCTTTTCTGTCCAATATATTTTTCGTACATGAATATTATTCTTGAATTTTACTCTACAAAGTAGTATCATGTTGACAATTTGGACGTTATTAATTTCTGGATAAATTAAATTATAAATCTTTAAAATTTATCCTTGAACTTGTTTTACTGAATTATTATGTCATTGTCATCATCCTCATGCTTATATTGTGATGAAAGTCATCTTTGGCTTACGTGCATAGACAGACTTGGTATGATTTTGACCAGGAATTATTTGGTATAATCATGACCGTAATGTAACGAATGATGTGGTAAAAGTCCTCATTGGCCTGTAGTTCATTGATGGACAGTTGTTGGTATGATTATGACTAGGGATTATTCGGTATAATTATGACCATTGATGATTACATGAATATCCTTGGCCGTGGTGCAGGGATCATTCAATTTTTTTTATTAAGCTGAGTCTCAGCAATAAAATTGTTGAAAAACTTTTTAAATCATAGAAGATAGTAGATTTTATGCTCTACTTGACTCTTCTAATGGATTGCTTATTCCACTGCAGTTGTTGATCTAAAACTTGTTGTCTATTGTATTCTATCAGTTGTTATACTGTTGAATGCTAAGGATAATTTATTCTGTATTATCTTAGTCATAATATTTCTTACTGGGCTAGTTGAGCTCACCCTTTCGTTCACTATTCTCTTCAGGAAATGAGAATATAGCTGGGACGAGTCGGGGAATGGATTAGCATTCCATATGGTTGTTTTAGTAGTCCTCACTATTCTATAAAATAGTGTGATAATAAATGTAATGAGGACTCCATTGAGTGTGGATATTGTCTAGAAGGAAATATTCTTGTTTAAACTTTCAGCTATATTTTGTCGTATATTACCCGACAGTTGTATAATTAAGTTTGTATTTGATTTATGTACCATGTATTTGGCAACTCAAGATGGGTGATGTATACCTGTTTTGGGGGCGTCACAGTTGGTATCAAAGCTTAGGGATATGATCCCTGGCTGAGATGTAAGACAAGAACTAGGAGGGGAGAGACGGGGAATTCCTTTCCTAGTATGACCTACCTAAGTTTGTTTGGTATTTAATTGGTCGGTCAGAGTATAGGGATAATATGTGATACGTCAATTAACCCTTGTTTTGTGATAGTGTTTGAAAATGGCATTTGAAAATGTTGAGATCAACAATGAAGCACATGAGATCGTTGAGTCACCAATGATCAATACCCAGGATATTTTGCAACAGGAAGACAATAATCCTCAGGTAAACAACAACACCGATCAGATGATGAACAATGGGATGTTAAGAGGCTTTATGCAATTCATGCAACATCAGGCGAGAGAGACTCCTATTCAAAATGTAGGTGGAAATAATGGCAACCCACGACTGGTCACTGCTAAGCAGTTCAAGGAGCTGGGACCGCCGGAGTTTTTGGGAAAGCCAGAACCACTTAAGGCAGAGACGTGGTTAAATCAAATCACCAAGATATTTGATGTCTTGGGATGCTCCGAGGAGCAAAAGGTTCCCTTTTCCACCTTTATGTTGCGTGAAGAGGCAGATTACTGGTGGGAATCTGTAAAACGTACCCAGCCTGGCACAATCAAGATGTCTTGGGAGAAGTTCCAAGAGTTGTTCAATGACCAGTACTTTCTTGAAAGTATTCACCACATGAAGGAGGTGGAGTTTATCAAGTTGGAGTAAAACAATATGACTGTGTCTCAATAAGAGGCTAAATTTGTGGAGTTATCCCGGTTTGCATCCCATTTGGTCGATAATGAGGAGCGAATGACGCGAATATTTCTAAGAGGTTTGAAACCCGAAATACATCAATACCTCATTTCTCACAAATTGTGTTTGTATTCAGATGTAGTGAATAGGGCTCAGTTATTGGAGCGCGCTAATGAGCCAGCCCAACCAAAGGATAACAAGCAAAAACACGATAATAATCGTACCGATGGCAACGGCCATCGGAACAATGATAACCATCATGGGGGAAATTATCATGCCAAGATTGGTAACCACTTCGGTGGTAATCATGGCCAAGGTAATAGGAGTGAAAATTTCAAGAAGAGAAGGTTCAATAATGATGGAAAGACAATAGCACCAACACTCGTTTTCAAGGAAGGAGAACGACCACCAATTGTATGCTTCAAATGCGGAGGGGAGGACATATCAGTCCAAACTGCATGATGATGCGATCAAAGCATGTTACAATTGTGGAAAAAAGGTCACCTAGTCCCGATTTTTTCGTGCCCCAAAGTCAAGTCCATTGGGACGGTGGCACCAAAGGCGGATACTGGACAAAACAAAAAATCGGTGGTTTTACGGAAGAGCGTTTTTGTGACTTCTCAAAAGCGAGTAACCCGAACAAAGTTAGCATGGGTTAGTTAATTATAAATTCTTGCAAATTCTATACCTTATTAGATACCGGCTCTACCCATTCTTTTATCTCTCTTGCTTGCGCTCAACGTTTAAATTTGACTCAGGAGAAATTAGACTTTGACTTATCGGTTAAAACTCTGTTAGGAGAAACATTCGTTACCTCCACTGTTTATAAATCTTATTTGATTCAAATCGATACCCTCACATTACCAGTCTATCTTATCTCTTTGAAAATACTTGCCTTTGATGTGATTTTAGGAATCGATTAGTTAACTACTCATCATGCTTTTCATAAGGTTGTTAGCTTTCATATTCCTAACCAACCTGTTATGCGAATTCAAGCAACCAAACCCCTGAAGTCAATCATTGTCATATCAAGCCATAAGTAAAGAACCCCGAGCCTTTCGCTGGTGACTTCCAAGTCTTGGAATACACCGAAGCCAGAATATCCATAGGGGACGTCGTGAATAACGGTGGCAAGTTGATAGGTATCAATGTGATGTGCTATCCAAGTCTTAGATGAGAGTTACAGTTTTGAATGATATTTCTATTGATAATAAATTTCCCAACGTATTTCTGAAGAACTTCCTAGCCTACCCCTAGAGTGTGAAATCGAATTTTGTATTGACCCCAGTACAAAACCCATTTCTAAAACCCTCAAATATTTTTCTTCACCCAAAATGAATGTAACATTCGCCAAAGATGTTGGCTCGAGCTATTGAAGATTACGATCGTACCATTCAATATCATCGTGGAAGAGCGAACGAGGTAGCTGACGTGTTGAGTAGAAGATCGTATGTGTTTACGAGTGCGATGTTGTTAACATAAAAACCCATTTCATATAACTTATAAATGATGAAGATAGAGTTAAAGACTCTAGGGACCCACGTGATGATATTGAATATACGAGTAGAATTGACTTTAATCGATAAAGTTAAAAGCCGCTCTAGCTACACACCCAGAGCTGATGAATACGAAGAAGAAGGTTCAAGAGGGCGTTATTCTAGAAGCAAGAGTCGATGAAGAGAGGAAATCTCAACCCTCGATTTAATTGGCCCATTTGAAATCCTTGATCGAGTAGGAACTATGGCCTATAGACTCGCCTTACCGCTAAGTATGTCGCGTGTTCATAACGTTTTTTACGTATCAATGTTACGTAAATATGTGGACGACCCGAACCACATTATTGAATTAGAACTAGACGAGATAGCAAAAGATTTAACGTATGAGGAGATACGCGTTAAAATCTTGGATAAGAAAGATCATATTCGACACTCAAAGGTTATACCTCAAGAGTTAGAATCTGAAATGAAGTCAAGGTATCCTCACCTCTTCGGCATACCAGGTACGTACGTAAATTTCGAGGGCGAAATTTCATGAGGGGAGATTGTAAGACCCCAAATTTTATGAAATGAAAGTATTCAATTTTCTTATAATTATTATTTTATTTAGTAAATGGTTAAATTGATAAAAGGTTAAAGTTAAGGGTGATATGTGAAAATTTTGTAAAGTATGCAAGTGGTTATATAATATTTGTTTGGTCGGGAAATATTCTTTTTATCGGGGAATATCCGTACGATGGCACAATCATTGGTGGACCCCACAACGGAAATATTGTCGTAGTAAGAAAACGACATAATTATCTTTTTATAAAAATAATGGCGAAAGTGTTACAAGTTAAAAGCATTGAACTACCCATTAGTTAAAGTAATAATATAATACTGGGTGGCATAGTAGTACACCTGCGGTATTGATAGATGCTTACGTAAGAAGTCACTCAGTTATACTCAATTGTTGCATCATATCTCTCATATTATTCATTCAATTATTGTCACAGTATCATCTGCATAATATGTTATATTATTAAATTAATAATTGAGACGACAAAGTTATTCATATTATTATTTGCAATATTGACAATGTTTAGAAGTTCTGTCAAGGAGAGGTTTGGTCACCTAATTGTGCGCCAATAAGGAGAAATCCTTATCTGAAAGCGAACTGTAATGATCACGTCAAGAGATGTTACCAATGCCAAATTCATGGGAATGCTATCCACGCCCTTCCATGGGAGATCCACAATATGAGTTTTCCTTGGCCCTTCTTAATGTGGGGAATGGACGTGATCTGGCCCATCAAGCCCAAAGCCAGTAATGGGCATCGGTTTATCTTCACCATGATCGATTACTTCTCCAAGTAGGTAAAAGTAGCCTCCTTCCCCAGGGTTACCAAAGAAGTCATCATTGCTTTCATAAGAAACAATGTCATTTATCGATATGGACAACTAGAGGTAATTGTATAAGACAATGCTAAGAACCTCAACAACAAAATGATGGAAGAGTTGTGCAGTAAATTTCACATCAAACATCTCAACTCCATCATCTACCATCCAAAGATGAATGGTGTTGTAGAAGCGGCTAACAAAAACATCAAGAAGATCATGCAAAATATGTTCGCCAACCACAAAGGATGGCCTGACTTGTTCCCTCTGACTCTGTTAGCCTACAAAACATCAATGCGCACTTGCACTGGGGCAACCCCCTACGCATTAACCTATGGGATGGAAGCAGTGCTCCCCATAGAAGTGGAAATGGAATCCCTCAAGGTGTTAATTGACGCTCAGCTAGATGAAGACCAATGGGTACAAGATAGGTATCACCAATTATCTCTAATAGACGAAAGGCGAGCCTCTACTATCTTCCACAGTCAGTTATACCAACAAAGGATTGCCAGGTCCTATAACAGAAAAGTCTGGCTACAGTAGTTTAAATAACATGACTTGGTTTTGAAAAAGATCATTGACAACCAAGATCAGTCCAAGGGAAAATTCACCCCGAACTGGGAAGGCCCGTTTATTGTCAAGGAGGTATTGACAGGAGGTGCTCTCAGATTATAGGAAATGGACGGAGATGAATTTCCACAACTTATCAACTCGGACACTGTGAAGCGGTACTATGTCTGAGGTCACCATCAAGAAAACATCCTGGTTTTGGATCATCAGATCCCCAATCTTTTCAGTTTTTCTAACCCTTCACTACATATAACTTTTCTTCACACTCATCTGCCCCATTAGGGACAAACACACTTTTTTAACCAGCTGCCTGGTTTTGGATCACCAAATCCTTTTCTCAACTTGGTTTTAAACCATTACTCAACTCCGGTTATCCCACCAGGGATTGAACCCTTCAAACCTGTAATTTTACCCCACTAGGGATAAGACTTTTCACACCTGCAGTTTGTCCTATACATGGGATTCTACTTTCTCCCCCGCAGTTTGTCTTGAACATGGGATCAAACTTTTCATTTGCTACAAACCATCCTGAACATGGGGTGAACTACGCCAACCTGATCTCCTTAATACACGGGAGTACGTAGGCAGCCATATTTTATATGGTCCGATCACAATAAAACAAAAACAACAAAAACATTTCTATACCATTCTCATTACCAAAACAAAAAACAACAACAACATCTCTACACCCCTTTCACATACAACGTTGAACGTTCACACCAAGTTTGAACTACGTAGACCTGATCTCCTCTTCAACAGGAGTACGTAAGCAACCATTCATGGTTCGGTCTAACCCGTTACCAAAACACAAAAACTTGTCAATGGTACTGGGATCAACCTTCAATCCACTAAATTTCATTGGCTTTAGACCAAAGGGATGGAACTACCTAACCTCCCTATGTAAATGGGAGAATCGGCGACCATCTAAGCTGCGGTTGACTCCTCAAAGAGAAACACCAATCCATAAGAGATGGAACTAACTGGGCTCCCCCATACAATGGAGTACTGGCGATCATCTGTGGTTCAGTTAACCTTAGAGAGGAAAGACACATTCCTCTCCACATCTACATACAAAAACTAAACCCAAGACACCAAAGAGGTTAGGGGATATACACAAATCAATGATCCATTTTGAAAGATCCTGAGACATTTCAATGTCCATCCATCAAGGAGGAGTTTAGAATACATCGAGATCTTAAGCCCAGAAGAAACAAACAAATATCAAGCAAGTAGTAATGCATAGCTAACAAGGAAGTGATCAAAACATGTTTTCATGCTAAATATAATGTTGTTTTATATATACAATATGAACTGTACATGACAAATTGGTTAAGCTAGTCTGTGCATGAAAATACAAGCTCATCTAACAATCAGTGTATATGCGAGCTACCAAGTCTAACATAGTGTCGACATCGGGATTTTTATTTATCCCTTTTCTGTTCTTGTTCTTTGGTTTTCTCATGTTAGGTGAAATTTGTTTGAAAAAACAAGTGAAAAAGGTCAACATGTATATGTCGACTATTTGACTGTAAGAGTCGTCAGTTGGTGTTTTTAACTGGTTGCACCAACGCAACCGAAAAAAGGTTTGCACATTGACCTAGTGATGTGACACTACTAAATGGGTCTATGAAACCATGATTTATTTGGGTTCGGGGGCTTGATTATGTGGAGGGAAGGTGTTAGGCACCCCCCCGACATCCGTGTTACCACGGTGACCGCCACTTTTTAAGAACCTATTATATGAACGTGTGTGTGTGTGGATCAATGTGCTGTTATGTGGAAGTAGTGCTATGCCTCGTTCGCACCTATATACACAGGGTTTGAATTTGTATAAAAATTTAATTTTTAGCAAGATATAGCAATGATGTTTTGTAAAAGAGGTTTTTTAAACCCTGTGCTCAATAGTAATTGAGGCCTTTAATACTTCCATTTTATTAAATGTTCGGCTTGGTTGATTTCATTTTCGAGATGCGAAGCATCCTCGAGAAAATAAAATATAGTAGTGCTGAACTCCTCATGGGCGTGAAAGCCATCTAAGGAAATTCAAACACTGTGAATAATTTATAAGCTGCTTACAGCTGAAAATGTCCATCACGGGAACAGAATCTAGATTCAGTAGACTAAATCTGTGATTACATGATTACTAGGCTCACATAATGCCGCAATTTATATGAAAGCAGTAAGTAATTATATATATCAAAGTTGTAAATAAATATATATATATATATATATATATATATATGATTAACCACCACGAAACACCTCCATGGGGGATCGAAAATATAAAATATATATATATATATATATATATATATATATATATATATATATATATATATATATAAAGACATGATCAACCACCACGAACCACCTCTATGGGGGATCGGAAATATAAATATATAAAAGCGATAAATATATAGAGAGAGACATGATCAACCACCATGAAGCACCTCCATGGGGGATCAAAAATGTAAATAAAGCAATAAATACGATCAACCATCACGAAGTAAACTCCAAGCGGGACTAAATATAAATAACGCAGTAAAAATGATCAACCGCCATTTAAGTAAATTCAAAGGGAATATAATGTAAATAAAAGAAAAGGCCACGTAAGTAAACTCCGTTCGATATGTAATGTAAATATATATATATATATATATAAGAAAATAAACGCTCCGGACGTGAGTCCAGGCTCAATCGAGGCCTAACTCGATAATGTTAGTTCATATATATATATATATATATATATATATATATATATATATATATACAAACAGAAATGAAAACCACGGATAGAAAGTCCTGCCTACACACACATAATACGACTCTCAACATGAAGAAGAGTGTATGCAAAGATGAAGAGAAAGGCTTTAAAGTGTGTAAGAAGGCTTACAGTGGACTGCCAAAGAAGACTTCTATATCTTTAAGTGGATAAACACTCGGCTGGTGCCGGTAAAAATATGACAATATATGAGCTCACAAGTGTTTAAAATGAGAAAGCAATCAGTTTATAGTGTGTACAAAGAAAATTGGACAGGGCTTCCTCGCCTTTTCTCTTGCAAATATGGCCACCCCTAGCCCTCTATTTATAGAGGGGGGAGCCGCAGGTGTACCTGTGGCTGCCCGGGGTGCCCCAGGCTCTACGGGTCCAGTCGTCTCAAAGTACATGCACGCGTGCAATGTGATGTCCGCTCGAACTTGCAGAACTTTAATCCGAGCCTCCGATTGAGGCATGCCATACCATTCTGGAAAGATCTTTCTGAGAGCAATGAAATAACATAGGATTTTCCCTTTTTGAATCTAGGAAGATGGGTCCATGACCGAAATGGCATTTCCAGGTTTCCGTTAGGCAGTCCGTTTAGTTGTACTGCGTAGTTTGCGCTCAAAAGTTAAGATATGGTTCTCGTTGGACTTTTTTTGAAGAAGTTTGAGTTGAAATGAGTTTATTTGAGTTGAGTTGAGATTGAGGTGGCAAAATGACAATTTTGCCTCTCCTAGGGTTGTTTCTGACTTTGGCATAGTTGTAGCGGTCTTTTCCTAGGGTTATCTCTGAGATCATCATGCTGTTGACTTTGAATGTCCTCAGGGTTATTTCTGAGGTTAGCTTGACCTCCTGGGGTTATCTCTAGGCTTTGAACTTGATCCCCGGGGGTTATCTCCAGGGTTAGAACTAATTTTCTCGGGGTTATCTTCAGGGTTGGAAACTGATTTCCTGGAGTTATCTCCGGGGTTGGAAACTAGATCTCCCTGGGCTATCTCCGGGGTTAAAATTCACGTTGTGGTCCTCCAGGGTTATCTCTGTAGAGTAAAAAAGATGCTTTTGTCCTCCTGCATAGTTAGTAATAGGAAAATGAAATTTCGAGTGTCTACACATAGCATCTCTCTCAGAGGAAGGGGGTAATGATGTGATCTCTTGTACAAGGGTCTCTACGCGAGATAATAGATCTACAACCATCTGTATAGTAACACTATGCTCATCAATATACATGTTCTTCTCTGCAATAATGCCAGTAGTAAGGGAACTCACTGTAGTACTATCTGTGATGGCTATATCCCGGGCAGATATGGCGCTATCCCGCTCAACTATCACTGCATCTCTAGCTGATCTGGCCTCATACCCCTCAGTAATAGCGGTATCTATACGATCTAAAGCATTGTCCCTCTCTAACAGAGCGACATCTCTCCTATAAAGAGCTGTCAACATCAAGGCTCTAGCTTGATCTCTCTCGAAGGTCATCAGATGGAGACTCTGCTCAAAATATTGTGTTGAATGCTGGATCACAATAGCACTCGTACTCGGAGAATCTACAAGAGCTGCTGGCAACCCAGTGAATGGCTCCTCCTCGGTGTGAGAATCAATGTCCTCCATGGGCTCTCCACCATCTGAATCAATACCCAACACTGTGGATACTACCGCAGCCGATGAAGTCTCTATCTCCATCTACGCAAAATACTCTGACGAACAGCCTGAATGGCTTATAGAAAAATCAGCTTTCTCATACTGATCCCAACAGGCATACACCCGGGATCGGTCCTCTGCTGATAGATGTCGAGAATCCACACGCTGACCTAACGCCCCCTCAAAAGGATGGAAGTCGTGGAACTAGTCAAACTGTGGCATCATAGCCAGTGGGTGGTAGGTAGTCATGCCCCTCAAACCAGCCAGAGGGAGATAATCCATGCCAGGAGTGTGGGTAATGAAGTTGTAGGGTGAACTGAGCCCTGTACACAGTAGGATGCCAAACAGATCTTTGATCCCTACCAAAAATATCGACAAAGACATAGCGTCTGCACACTCCGATGGCTGAAAGGAGTAAGACATAGCTATGTCATGGGTAAAGCAGTACCCCTGTTGTCAAAAAGTGCCAATCGATCTAAAGTGTGATATAAACCACATATATAACATGACCAAGCTGCCTGTAAATACCCCTACAAGGTAGGTGCTGCAAAAAGTGGCCGACCTCAACGTCTCCACCACAATCATTGGGATGATGGTATGACCCTCCCTGAGAGCTCTCACTGCCATGATGACACCTATGTCCAGCTCATCCATATACCCCGGCATGCACACATACGCCACTATACACATCACGAGTACATCCACTCTGGCCAAATGCCACTGATCCTCTGGTGTGGTAAAATCCCTGGAATACCGTGCATAGCTGTCCAATGAGCCGAATCTATCTATTAGAAACCTCTGGGACAATACATGGCCAAATGTAATCTCATCCTCTACAACTCTATGCCGCACCCCGGTGTGGGTCATGAACTGCCGGCGCATATCTCCACCAGCCATCCGAGCGTAATGTCTGTTTAAGGGTGAAGTCGTTAACCGCCTATACCCTCTAATGTAGGAGTCAACTCCTGGGTCCTAAACTGGAAAACCTGCCTCTCCGGTACCCAATGCTCTAGCTTCTCATCTACAAAGCCCGAGGGAACATGAAACATCAGGAGGGTCATGGAATGCTGTAATAGCTGATCTATGGTCACCCTATCTGGGGTGACATACTATCATATCAGGATCTTAGACGGGATGCCACCAATACTAGTGGGGTGTGATCTATGCGGCTGACTATTAAAGAAGACATCTGTGTGGGCCGTATCATAAGACCATCTAGGGGTCAATGTTGAATATCTCTGGACATACATACATGTGCATAACATGATAAATATATGATAAGCAATAGATGACAATATGATGTAGGGAATGGAAAACAGTACATACATTCCTAAGTACATCATCATCTACATACATCATCTCTATATATCTAAAAATATAAGGAAATGGGGCACAGATGCCCTACTACTAACAGAGGCCTATCAAAAGGTATAGCAGGAATGGGTCACAGCCACCCAATATCTAACAGAGGCCTATCAAAAGAGATAATGAGAATACACATCAGAAGAAGACAATGGTATCAATATCTACATCATCAATCTTATCCACCTGATTTAACTCCTCCTGAGTCACTAGATCTCTATCAACAGGGATGTCAGGCCTATATAATGGAGGATCTGCACCGGCAAAACCATATGGGTCACCTAAGGGGCCAGTGCCTAAGCTGGAAGGATCGAAAGTATCTGCCTCTGAAGGATCTCTGCCCAAGTTCTGGATGAAAAAATGTGTCTGTTCCAACTGTCGGGCCAAACTGTCAATCTGTGTCAAATGAGTCAGATCTCAGACATAGGTCAGTCAATCTGTAATCATCACGGATCTAGGAACTATATCCCCCATAAATTGAGTGGCGCGGGTCTGTGCTCCAATGGTACGAGGGGACCACCAGTGATAGAACGTATCCTGAGCATGTGAACCCTCTGACAAACTATAGCCGTCAATGCCCATCAACGGGATATTACTGACGGGTGACTGCAACTCAGGCTAGTAACGCCTGTCAGGAGGCAAGATTGGTACACGAATCTCTCATGTGGTTCTCCTAATAGCACGCTCTCATAAATAGAGCTCCCATCCTCCATCTGTGAAGAGAGGAATCCTACGGGTGGATATCACGTGTTCGACACTAGTCAAGAATCCATCCTCGAATCCAATGGTTAAATGTTCCCCAGAGTAGGGAACCTAACTTATGACATCAGTTGTCAACAACTCCAACTGTAAGCGACAATGGGTGAAACCCTCAGCTACAGGAACCTCCACCAAAATGGAGTTATGTCATCGCCGTCCTCGTGGATAGGTCTCTAAACCTAACACACTTATAGGACGCAAACATGGAAGCCTGTCATAGGCCCAAAACTGCCAACACAAAGGCAAGCATCTGCTGTCAGTGAACACTCTTAACCTGTACATAGGAAATTAAAAGAGAAATACTCACTAGCAGAAATGGGTAAAATCCTAATCAAGTCTCTGTCAAGCCCTGCGAACGTATGCGTATTCCCCTACGGAAATAGGCAAAGGTGTAGGAACCCCAATCATACTCTCCAATACGGTCCACCTCCCGAGTGGTGCTGATCAAAGAGAATGACACCGTGGAAGAGTTGTAAGCTATGAAATAACCCCTAATATATAACTAGGAACAATAACCGAAGAATACGATCCCTGACTCTCACATCAGCGAGCATGGGCTCACTTAACAGCCCACTCATAGCATCTAGGCTCAAAGGACCCGTACGGACGGTCCTGCCCTTAAGCGCCTCAGCCGGAACTCCTAATAAGGATCTAACGGCAGTCAGGGTAATATTCGCCGTACTTGGCACTAGTGCCCGTCTAAACTCCATACCAGTTATAAACCACCAATCCATCGACGTCATCATCACCTCACAATCCAACAAATGGAGAGATTGAGTTTGGTGAAACAAGCGCTTAGACATTGCCCTGAGGTAACCCTAGGGACAATGACGGGGTAGAATAGAAAAGAACGCCCCAAAGCCCCAACCGTGCACAATACCTCGGTAATCTGGATATAGAGCCTGATACAGGGAGTGTATGCTGAACCAGTTCCCTCGAGGCTGGGTAAAGCCGGGAACCGACATCATATGCAAATCAATGTCAAAATCCTTTCTCCTCCTATATAGGAAAAAAGAAGATCAAATCCAGCTTTTACCTCATTTGCATACAAGTAAATTGAGGGGTGGCGATTCAAATCACCCAGAAGTTCTGGAATAGCCACTTGAATGCCTTGAAGGTCCTGACGGGGAACATTAGTAGCTGGAGCTGGAGCCACTACCGGTACATCCTCCTCCTTGTCCTCGACATTCGGTACATCAACCTGGATGGGACGTATCACTGCCTCCGCCAAACGATGAGGCTGTCTAACTGAACAGGGTCAGGGCACTTCAGAAGCACTTCTCCGCACACCTGAAGTGATCCTATGGGAACTACTCGGCTGATTCGGATCCATAATATCTGGACACAAGTCTCCAAATCACCTCAGAAAGGGTGTGGTAAATTCTAACCTAGAGCATTTTATATGCATTTTTATAACTATATGCATGCATGCATTACTTTAACATACGCCTGCAGTAGAGTTAAAAATGCATGGCTACCCAAAGCTTAGACTTTTGGAAATTTTTGCCAGAGTCTCCTTTGTAAATAGGACTATCCACATTCAAATAGGCATAACTAGGTGGCCATTCAGTAGCACACCTACCCACAGTCATAAACATCCTATCAGGCATATAAATATCAAATTCCCAATCCATGACGATAGATTAAATACCAGGAATACTTTGCTTTATTACCTTTGCTCATTTGTCCTCAAATAGGATAAGAAATAGCAGAAAAAAGGTACCAATTTGATTATTTCAAAAGTTAATTTTTTTTACATCATTATGTTCAACATAGTTTAATACTAACATTTACTATGTTGAATATTTTTTATCAAGACATATGAGCATGCATATTCACTACTATGTGTTTAGACGCATTTTATATAGAAAGTCATTTTCCAACAGATAAAAACTGGAAAAGAAGACATGCATACGTTACCAGGGCAGTGTAGAACACTTGTATAGTGACAGAATTTACAAAAAGACGCCCGAACTCAGCAGATCTGAAGAAGAGCTCTTGGATTTCCTGTGTGATGCGACTTGAAAATGACTTATGAAAGCCACAACTGCCTTAAAGGCTACCAATGGCTGGCCGCAGGTGTACCTGCGGCTCCCTTGGGTGGGGCCCACCCCTCCGACTTAGTCCAGTTCGAGTTGCAAAGGAGTTCTCACAAGCCGAAAAGGCCAAATCAGGAAAAAAGATGCTACGCGATTGAGCGGACTAGCCTGAAATCCTGGTTTTTAGAGACCAAATTACATGTCTACATGGTACTCATTGGTATTTGCCCAGATGCCGGCTTACTATATCAATGATCACAATTGTTGCAAACTACATTCGATAATACCTCACGAAGGTCCAATGCCGTCAGTTCGGGGTCATCACTCCAAAACACTTCTCCCCAGTGGAAACTACATACATTTCAGCCGTAGAAGGACATTTCAACGAAGGTCAACCAACCTTGACGTCACTTCAGCCATTGACAAGTAAATCTAACAAAGCATCGGAAGTCATCCGATTATTTCAGACGTTGATGCACACGTCAGCGAAGGTCAAACAACCTTGACATTATCCCCATCAAGGATTTGATCCGTTGATGTACATTTCAGCGAGGGTCATGTAACCCTGACAAATACAGACTGTTGGCAGTAACTCCAACAGAACACTGGAAAGACTTGGCAATACAAACCAGGGAAGAACATCCTCATCGGGGAGGACTGATGATGGAATATGCTATAGACATCCTCAAAAGGTAAAGTGCATCTCCACAAGGTCTCTTGCACATGAGAGGAACATCTATGGTTGAAAATCTGTACCAAGAATTAAGGACTTTGGTGATAACCCCAACGTCAACATCCTTGAAGTTCATGAGAACTTTGGAGCACACATCCAAGCAGTTCGTCAGGGTTATCTGTGATATCTCCAGTCCCCGTCACAAGTTAAGGGAGTAAATAGTTATCACATCCATTTGGAAAACGGTCTAACAAACCACATGCATCATACATTTGCATCATGTTGCAGTACATTGCATCATGAATATCTTGTTGCATTTCAAGTGTCTAGTATTCTTTATCATATCCATGTTGTTACACTACATGAATATAATAAAGAGGGGCATCTGTAGACACTCAAAATTTTGCATTCCTGTTACTAATCTTGCAGGAGGGCAGAATCGTCTTTCAGAGATAACCCTAGAGGACAACTCAACTCAGTCCCAGAGATAACCCCAGGATACCCAATTTTCCATCTCGGAGATAACCCCGAGATATTCAGTTCAGTCCTGGAGATAACCCACTATAACAAAAAGGCTTATTTCTGACGGAATATTTCGTCAGTAAAAAGGATATTCCGTCGAGGTTAACCTCATTTACGATGGAATATTCGGTCGGATCTTCGGTGGTATATAAGCACATCGAAATTAAGTTAATCGGTCTTTTAGTTGGGGATACTGACTGTCGGCGGACTTATCCTCGACCGAATATTCAGTCGGTCTTACTATAACTCCGACGAAAAATAGTCTGTTGAGGAAATTCGGTCGAGAATAATCATGCCATGTGGCAATGCCAATAAAATGGAAACCAACTTAAACTCGATGGATATCCGTCGAGGATAGTACTATTCCGTCGAGAATATACGTCACATGTGGCACATGACCAAAATGTTAAGGGCTTATTGCCGACGGAAGTCGGTCGATCTTAGTAATATTCCGTCGAGAATAGTGTTTTTTTTAAATGTTTTATTTGTTTTTGCAATATCCCGGGATTTAACTCACATCTTGTAACTGTACTTGTACCTATTTTCCCAACAACACATATACAAGCTACCAATATGGCCAATAACATGAATTACAATACCAAGGCCAACAATATGTCAAAAACTAACTAAATGAGAAGTGAAAAGGTAAAAAACATACCATTAATCTAAACTAAACTATATCAAACATCCCATTCAGGTGCGGTTAAACTAAATGTCAAACCAAATACAAAACCAAAGTAATGACAAGGTTTAAACTAAAATACGTCAAAAATTATATAACTACAAAAGAATGTAAACTACAAAATTAAAATAATGTAAACTAAGTCAAGCTAGTAGAGCCCTGGTGTGAGGAGGATCATCGGGCGGGCGTCGACACTGCTCTGTAGTATGAAAATTGCCATCATCGCCATCCCACTCATTAGTCCACTCGTCACCCTATTGATACAATATAATGTAACTCATTAGTCCATATATATGATTCAGTTAAAGATAACTAAATGAAAATTAAATAACATGCAGAATATATATTTGTATTTAAAACGAAGTATACCTGAGCAGTCGAGCGCTGACTCAACATCCGAACAAACTCGATCATAGTAGGACTCGATCATAGTAGGAGGTCGTCCCAAGCTACTCTGCATGGCCTAAATCATATACATTAAATAATATCCCTTAATTTACTATAGTTGAAGTTTAATATTAAACTAAACTAAGGAGAAATACATACTGACTTAACCTCCTAAAACGACTGCGAGCCAGAAGTATGTACAACTCGCAGCTTTCCGCGATTCTTCTTCATCTGCTTCGACATGGTCTTGAGCGCGACATCATCCCGATCTTGTCTGAGATCGCAACCCATCGCATCCGAAGCGCGGTGGATGATGCTCTCGCAAAGTAGTCCCGGGCGATTCTTTTACCGCCCAGACTACCCTCTGTCGCGTCTCGTACAACCAGTCGGCATAATTCTTTGAGATGTGGGCAATGATAACGGCATCACCTTCCGTCTCAGTGATGCCGGCCTCATATCTATAGTATCTCTATCAAACAGACATAACATATGTATAATTTATTATTTGAACAATATATAAATAACATGCATGGACCTTGATTTAATATATGTAATTCAAATTATGTGAAACTCCTGCAACACTATCACCGTGAAGCCGGCATCGTAGCACACGTACTGGCTAAATCACATGCAGCCAGTAGGCAGATGCGTCAGGCAGATGGTGTGTACGGCCACCTTAGCGACAGGATCCATAATACTAGAATACAAAGTTTATTAAGAACATTTTAATTAATTAATCACATGATAATATCATTCTAATTGAACATAAGTGATATATTATAGTTGAAACCTACACAGACAAGTCGACATCAACTGGAACTATGTCAGGCACTGCCGGTGGATGACCTAATCAACCTAGGTTAGGCCCTTGCGAAAGCAAACGTCTAGCATCTGTATGTTTAATATAGTTAAAGCACTCATTCCCAAAGTCCGTAGATAACCCCGGGAGGTCAGTCACACCTCAAAGAAAACCCTGAGGATGGTTAACACATGCAGCTGTCCAATCTCAGAGATAACCCTGAGCAACGACTGCTAAATCAGCTCAAACCAGAGTTAACCCCAGTGAGGGGTAGAATCATCATTTTGCCATCTCAATCCCATATTACGCCGTCTCCACAACATTCAAACATACAATCTACACAGGAATGTTCTACAAGAAACAAAGAGCTCCAATCTCGAGTGACTACTACACAAGACATCACACCGGATTGAATTTGAAGCCTGAAGACCAAGGGCATGGTCACATCTTACTGTCTTCGTACAACCTTTATTCCCATGTCATTTTGTAGCTCTCGACAACAACATGCCAAAAAAGGTCTTATACACCTCCATCGGATGCCCGGATTGAAGTTCTAAAAGTTTAAGCAGACAACACATTGCACGCATGCACGTACTTTGAGATGGCAGGACCCGTAGAGGCAGGGCACCCGGCAGCCATGTGAATTTTCTTTGCATGCAGTACACCTCTGACTTCCCCCCTCTAGAAATAGAGGGCTTGGGGCATCCATTTTGCATAGAGAAAAGGCGAGGAAGCCCTATCCAATTTGCTCTATACACTTTATAAACTGAGTGCTTTCTTATTTTAAACACTTGTGAGCTTCTATATTGCTATATTTTTACCAGCGCGAGCCGAGTGTTCATCCATTTAAAGCTATTGAAGTCTTCTTTGGCAGTCCACTGTAAGCCTTCTTACACTTTCTAAAGCCTTTCTCCACTACTGTGCACACATAGTTCTTCACATTGAGAGTCGTGTGGCGTGTGTATGCCCAGACTTCGGTCCATGGCTTTTATTTCTTTTTGTATATATATATATATATATTTATATTATATATATATATATGCTAATATTATCGAGTTATGCATCGATTGAGCCTGGATTTACATCCGGAGCGTTTATTGCTTTTATATATATATATATACTTATATATAAACTGTGGTCGAACTTTGTTTGATGAGCCTGGATTAATATCTGGAGCGTTTACTGCTTTTATATATATATAAATACTTATAGAAATGTTGTTTCTATCAAACTCTTTTTGATTGAGCCTGGATTTCACATCCGGTGTGTTTATAGCTTATATATATATATTTCAGTCTGCCCTGGAGTTTACTTTGTGAACTTTTACAGCTTTATTTACATTTTGTCCCGCATGGAGTTTACTTTGAGGCGGTTGATCGCTTTATCACTTTATTTATATTTTCTCAATCCCCCATGGAGGTATTTCCTGGTGGTTGATTTGTTTTTACTACTTTATTTATACTCTTTAATCCTCCATTGAGGTGCTTCGTGGTGGTTAATTATCTGTTTATATATATATATATTCACTGCTTATATACATATATATATAACTGTTTACAACTTTCATACAAATTGCTACATCATGTGAGCCTAGGAATCATGTGATCACAGATTCAGTCTTCTTAAACTTGATTCGGTTCCTGTGATGGACATTTTTAGCTGTACGCGGCTTGTAATTTTTTCACGGTGTTTGAATTTCCTTAGACGACTTTCATGCCCACAAAGAGTTCGGCATTGCTATACATATTATTTTCTCGAAGATTCTTCGCATCTCAAAAATAAAAGCAATCAAGCCGGACATTTAATAAAAAATGGAAGTATCAAAGGCCTCAATTACTATTGAGCATAAGGGTTTAAAAAACCTCTTTTTATAAAACATCATTTCTATACCTTGTTAAAATTGAATTTTTATATAGAAATTCAAACCCTTTGTATATATGTGTGAACGCGGCATAACACTATTTCTAGATAATTTCTCCTTGATCCACACACACATGCACATTCATATAACAGTTTAATTGAAAAGTAGCGGTCACCGTTGTAACACAGATGTCGGGGGGTGCCTAACTCCTTCCCTCCGCATAACTAAATCCCCGGACCCTAATAAAAATCGGTTTCACAGACCCGTTAAGCAGTGTCACATCACTGGGTCAATGTGAAAATCTTTTCTCGGTTATGTTGGTACAACCATTTAAAAAACCAACTGGAAACTCTTACAGTCCAAATCGTCGACATATACATGTCGGACCTTTTCACAACTTGTTTTTTCAAACAAATCTCACCTAACATGAGAACACCAAAAAATAAGAACAGGAAAGGGACAAATAAAAATCTCGATGTCGACAAAAGGGTGTGGTAAATTCTAACCTGGAGCATTTTTATGCATTTTTATGACTATATGCATACATGCATTACTTTAACATACGCCTACGGTAAAGTTAAAAATGCATGTCTACCCAATGCCTAGACTTTTGGAAATATTTGTCAGAGTCTCCTTTATAAATAAGACTATCCAAATGCATATAGGCATGACTAGGTGGCCATTCAGTAGCACACCTATCCACAATCATAAACATTCTATAATGCATAAACATGTCAAAGTCTCAATCCATGACGGTAGACTAATTACCAGGATTTCTTTGCTTTAATTCCTTTGTTCATTTGTCCTCAAATAGGATAAGAAATAGCAGAAAAAGCGTACCAATTTGACTGTTTCAAAAGTCAAATTTTTTTACATCATTATGTTCAGCATAGTTTAATACTAACATTTACTATGTTGAATATTTTTTTATCAAGATATATGAGCATGCATATTCACTACTATGTGTTTAGACGCATTTTATATAAAAAGTCATTTTCCAACGGATAGAAACTAGAAAAGAAGACATACATACATTACCAGGACAGTGTAGAACACTTGTATGGTGACAAAATTTGCAGAAAGACGCCCGAACTCAGCAGATCTGAAGAAGAGCTCTCAGATTTCCTGTGCGGCGTAACTTGAAAATGACTTGTGAAAGCCATAGTTGCCTTAAAAGGTATGACGGTGGCAGCAGTGTATGTCTATCTTGTACGCCTGGTGTACCTATGGCTCCCTTTGGTGGGGCCCACCCCTCTGGCTCGGTCCATTTTGAGTTGAAAAGGAGATTTCACAAGCTGAAAAAGCTAAATCAAGAAAAAGAATGCTACGCGATTAAGCGAAAAAGCCTGAAATCCTTGTTTTCATGGACCAAAATACAGGCCTACATGCCACTCATTGGTATTCACCCAGACACAGGCTTACTATACCAATGATCAAAACTGTTGCAAACTACATTCGATAATACCTCACAAAGGTCCAATGCCGTCAGTTCTGGGTCATCACTCCAAAACACTTCTCCCTAGCGGAAACTACATACATTTCAGCCGTTGAAGCACATTTCAACGAAGGTCATGCAACCTTGATGTCACTTCAGCCGTTGACAAGTAAATCCAACAATGCATCGGAAGCCATCCGATGATTTCAGCCGTTGATGCACACGTCAGCAAAGGTCAAGCAGCCTTAACGTTATCCCCAACCGGGATTTCATCTGTTGATGTACATTTCAGCGAGGGTCAGGCAACCCTGACAAACACAAACTGTTGGCAGTAAGTCCAACAGAACACTAGAAAGACTTGGTGATACAAACCAGGGAAAAGCATCCTCATCGGGGAGGACCGATGATGGAATATGTTATACACATCCTCAAAATCCAAAGATTAAGGACATATATGTTCCTCTCATGTTCAAGAGACTCCGTGGGGATATACATCATACATCATCCGTCACAAGTTATGGGAGCAAACAATTATCACATCCCGTTGGAAAATGGTCCAACAAACCACATGCATAATACGTTTGCATCTTGCTGCAGTACATTGCATCATGAATATCTTGTTATATTTCAAGTGTCTAGTATTCTTTATCCTATCCATGTTGTTACACTACATGAATATGATAAAGAGGGGCATCTATAGACACCCAAAATTTTGCATTCCTGTTACTAACCTTGTAGGAGGGCAGAATCGTCTTTCAGAGATAACCCTGGAGGATAACTCAACTCAGTCCTAGAGACCACCCCGGGATACTCAGTTTTCCATCTCGGATATAACCCAGAGATATTCAGAACAGTACCAGAGACAACCTTGGGAGATTCAGTTTCAACCTTAGAGATAAACCCGAGGAATGCAGTTCTAGTTTCGGAGATAACCCTAGAATCCTCAGTACCATCTTAGAGAAAATCTCGAGATGTTCAGTCCCAATCTCGGAGACAACCCCGAGATCTTCAATCCAACCTCAGATACAACCCTGAGGAATGCATATGCAGTTCTGGAGATAACCCCAGAAATGCTCTTTTCCACTCCCAACAATCAGCTTCAACACTCGGCGATAGCCCCGAGGCACTCATTCCCCAAGCTTGGAGATAAACCCGGGAGGTCAGGCACACCTTAGAGATTACCCTGAGGATGGTCAACACCTGCAGCAGTCCAATCTCAGAGATAACCCTGAGCAACGGTTGCTAAATTTACTCAAATTGGAGATAACCCCGATGAGGGGCAGAATCAATCATTTTTCCACCTTCATCTCACATTGTGCCATCTCCACGACATTCAAACATACATTCTACATAGAAATGTTCTACAAAAACCGAAGAGCTCCAATCCCGAGTGACTACTACACAAGACAGCACACCGGATAGAATTTAAAGCCCGAAGACCATGGGCATGGTCCCATCTTCCTGTCTTTGTACAACCTCTAATCCCATGTCATTGTGTAGATCTCGACAATACCATGTTGTTAAAGGTCTTATACACCTCGATCAGATACCCGAATTGAAGTTCTGAAAGTTCGAGCAGACAACACGTTGCATGTGTGCGCGTGCCGAGACAAAGAGGACCGCAGAGCCGAGGGCACCTCGGGCACCAGCAGTACACATACATTGCAGTGAGGTACACTGCGGCTCCCCCCTCTATAAATAGAGGGCTTAGGGCCACCATTTTGCATAGAGAAAAGGCGAGGAAGCCCTGTCCAATTTGCTCTGTACACACTATAAACTGAGTGCTTTCTCATTTTAAACACTTGTCAAAGTCATCACACAAAAAAACAAGACTTTAGGGATCAAATGTAAGAATGTGAATCTACGTATAATTTATTTCACTATATTAATTATATCTATATTAATTGTATCAAATGATACTTGTAGGATTCGAACCCTCTCCCATTTGCAAACTAAATAACGAGTATTACCACTACACCAAAGTCCAGATCATGATTATAATTTTAAAACAAAATATAAAAGGAAACATATGTGAGTTGACTTACTAAACAAAATTACTTCCACATAAGATTTGATGATTGCAATGGCAGTTACAAATAATCTATAATGATGGTAAAATTAGTCATCACTAAGAGCCATCATATATTTTATTGTTTTGTGACGGCTTGAAAATTCCATCACAAAATACCTTTTTTTTGTAATTGCAAATAAAAGTCCTCACAAAAATCTTTCTTTTTAATGATTGTCACGACCGTCATAAAATATTGTTTTGATTATTTCTTATATTAAAATATTAGTGATAGCTTAAATGCAATCACAGAAAGGGTCTATCTATAAGTGATGACTTAGTGCGTCACAAAAAGAAAATTTATTTTGCATGAAAAATTGGTGTGATTGACATGGCCATCACAATTATAATACATTGATGACAAGATTAGTCATCACTAAGAGCCATCTTATATACTATTATTTTGTGATTGCTTAAAAAGTTCATCATAATCTACTATCTTTTGTGATTGTTTTTAAAAACTGTCACAAAATTCCGTCACGTATTCTTGTTTTTCTATTAGTGTGTGTGTGTATATATATATATATATATATATATATATATATAAATTATGGTTGAACTCTGTTCGATAGCCTGAATTTACATTCGGAGCGTTTACTGATTATATATATATATATATATATATATATAAATATTTATATATTTGTTGTTGCCATCAAACTTTGTTTGATTTAGCCTGGATTTCACATCCGGTGCGTTTACCACTTATATATATATACATACATTTCAGTCTGGCCTGGAGTTTACTTCGTCGCCTTTTATTACTTTATTTACATTTCGTCCCGCCTGGAGTTTACTTCGTGGCGGTTGATCGCTTTTTCTGTTTTATTACATTTTTCAATCCCCCGTGGAGGTGCTTCGTGGTGGTTGATTGTCTGTACACACACAAAGATATATATATATATATATATATATATATATATATATATATATAGCTTTTATATATATAAACTGTTTACAGCTTTCATATAAATTGCTACATCATGTGAGTCTAGGAATCATGTGATCACATATTCAGTCTTCTGAATCTAGATTCGGTTCCCGTGATGGACATTTTACGTTGTACATGGCTTATAATTTATTCACGGTGTTTGGATTTCCTTAGATGGCTCTCATGCCCATAAGGAGTTCGGCATTACTATGTATATTATTTTCTCGAAGATACTTCGCATCTCAAAAATAGAAGCAATCCAGCCGAACACATAATAAAAATAGAAGTATCAAAGGCCTCAATTACTATTAAGCACAAGGGTTTGAAAAAACTCTTTTTACAAAACATCATTGCTATATCCTGTTAAAACTGTATTTTTATACAAAATTCAAACCCTTTGTATATAAGTGCGAACGAGGCATAAAACTACTTCCAGATAATTGCACATTAATCCACACACACACACACATATTCATATAATAGTTTAATTAAAAAGTGGCGGTCACCATGGCAACACAGATGTCAGGGGGTGCCTAACACCTTCCCTCTGCATAACCACATCCCCGGACCATAACGAATCTCGGTTTCACAGACCCGTTAGGCAGTGTCACATAACTGGGTCAATGTGCAAATCTTTTCTCGATTGTGTTGGTACAACAATTTAAAAAACCAACTCGAGACTCTTATAGTCCAATCATCGACATATACATGTTGCACCTTTTCACAACTTGTTTTTTCAAACAAATCTCACCTAACATGAGAACACCAAAAGACAGGAACAGAAAAAGGACAAATAAAAATCCCGACGTCGACTGCGGATTACCGCATGATGGGTGAAAATCCATTTGTAGTTTCGTATATTATTTCTTTTCATATTCTTAAATCTAAATTTACTATGGTAAGTATTGCTTCTATAATCCCTGAAATTAGTAGAATATCCTTGAGTTTTATGCTTCATCTAGTATCGTTTCATTGGAATATTGGTCTGAATTTCTTATTAAATTTTAATATTTTCACACGGGGTACTATTCACTCAGCTACTATTCACTCAGGGTACTATTCACGGGGGTACTATTAACTTAAGTACTATTCACTCGAGGTACTATTCACAGGATACTATTCACTAGAGTACTATTCACCCAGGTACTATTCACTCGGGGTATCACGGGGTACTATTCATGACAAAATTGGATTCTTTTATGTCCAAATTATCTTTGATATATAAATCTTATTCTTAAATTTGAATCCACATTTTGATCATCATGTTGACCAATTACATATTCTTGAACTCTAGATAAATTGAATTATAAATCTTTAATATTTATCATTGATCTCACTTGATTGATTCTTTATATCATTGTCATCATTCTCATGTTTATATTATGCTGAAAGTTATTTTTGGCCCGTAGTGCAAAGATGAATTCTTGATTGGTATGATTATGACTAGGAACTATGTATTGGTATAATCATGACCTTTAATTTTACAGATAATGACTTGTGATGAATGTTCTTTTTGGTCCGTAGTGCAAAGAAAAACTATTGATTGATATCTTTGGTCGTAGTGCAAAGATGAACGGTTGATTGATGGCCTTGGCCCGTAGTGCAAAGATGGACATGTGTATGACATAATCATGACCACTGATGATACAAATAAATATATTTGGCCCATAGTACAAAGATATACTATTGTTTGGCAGGATCATTATCATTGGTTTTACAATTGAATGTCTTTGGCCATAGTGCACTCACAAATAATTGATTGGCATGATCATGACCATTGGTTTTATAGTTGAATATCTTTGGCCCGTAGTGCAAAGATAGACAATTAATTGGTATGATCATTGTTATTACATTTGAATGTCTTTAGCCTTTGAGGCAAGGATATTGAGTGAAAGTTCTATTAAGACTTTAAGGCAAAGACAAACAGTTAATTTACATTATTATAAACATGAATTGTGAATTTAACTATAATCTTTGGTGGTTCAGTTGAAGATAGGAGATGAAAGTTATGTTTATCTTGGGTACAACAAAGAATTGTTGATGGGTATTACAGGGATGAAATATTAATGATGGACTTTTAATTTGGAGGAGATAGTAGACATTATGTTCTACTTGACTCTTCTAATGGATTGTTGGTTCCGCTGCAGTTGTTGATCTAAAAGTTGTTGTCTATTGTATTCTATCAGATTTTTCCCTATTGAGGACTAAGGATACTTTGTTCTACATTATCTTAGTCATAATATTCTTTATTGGGCTATTTGTGCTCACCCTTTTGAAACATAATTCCTTTCAGATTATAAGAGTGTAGTTGGGTCGAGCGAGGATAATAGGGGAATAGAGTGATAGTCATTGACTGTTGAAGTTTCTCAATACATTATAAAACAGCATGATAATATATAATTGCATTGAGGACTTAAAATGTGTGTGTCGTATTTTATACATCATTTAATAATAAATTTTGATGAACAACTATAGGGTGATGAGAACTTGACTTTGAAAGCGTCAAAAATACACCCCATTAGAATGAGGGAGACAGAATTATACTAAGAGCTTAAAGGTTGTGTTTCCACTATCATAAATGATGTCTAACCACATACAAACTCATGTTATCATAAGATATGGTTGTGCACATCCACTTACCGACTATATCTATGAGCATTATCTATATAATCTTGGAGTATGGTTGGAATATAATCCTCAGTTTGAGACAATGGAGATAATTATATGGCAAGAAGATACACACTATTTGATTGAACAGGATAGTAATCTTCTCATTCTTCTTTGTTGTCTATTGGGTTAACCAAGGTTAATTCTCAAGTCCTATGATATTTATTATAACTTAGATGCATGGTCTCCCATGTATGAAGGCTTCCTTAAGAATTTTCCAAAGATTTTAATTCCTAAAATAGTTATCGACTGTACCTTTATGTAAAGTATTATTGGTTTGGAGTCTGAGTATTGTCATTTGTATTGAAACTCACAGCTTATATATTGTCGTATTTTGCACGACAGTTTAACAGTTGTATAAATGAAGTTTGTATTTAGATTCAGTATTATTATTTTTGGTGACCCAGAATGTGTCGTGTGGACCTATTTTGGGGGCGTCATAGAAGGTCTGAATCGAAAGCTATTCGGGCAATCCATGGTGAGGACATCGTCTCAATAGGTCCTTAAATCGTTCCCATAAGTCGTAAAGAGATTTAGATTCAAACTGTACGAAGGATGTGATATTATGTTTGAGCCTTGTTATTTTCATGGGCAGAAAGAACTTCGCCACGAATATCTAAGCCAAGTTAGCCCATATGGTAATGGAGCCCAGAGGAAGTGAATGCAACCAACTCTTGGCTTTGTTCCGAAGAGTAAATGGGAATAGTCTGAGTCTGATAGCATCATCGGAAACTCCGTTGTATTTGAAGGTATCACAGATTTCTAAGAAGTTTATCAAATGATCGTTCGGGTCCTCATTAGGCAACCCTCCGAATTGAACATTATTTTGTATAATTTGAATTATACTAGGTTTGATTTCAAATTTATTTGCTTGAATCGCGGGCCTTAGAATGCTTGCTTGTAAATCTGTGATGTGGGGCATGGCATACTCCCGTAGATATTTTTGGATTTCCTCAGCCATTATAATTAGAGTAGTTATTTCCCGAGTTCTTTTTCTTCTCAGTCGTCTAAAAGTTCTGTCTACCTCAAGATCGAGAGGTATTATAGTACGATTCCTACGAGGTGGCATACAAAGTCAAGAGTATCTGAGAAGAAGATTAAACAGATAGATAAGTTTAAATTAAGATCATTTTGAATTAATATTAACATTGAAAACCAAATAATACTAAGTCCACGACAATGGCGCCAAAAACTTGTTGGTTGGATTATCGATCACAAAACACACACAAGTATACGCGGTCTAACAAGTAGTACACTGATAAGATGAGTGTCGTACCCATGAGTACAAAGTACTAATTCTATTGAACTACTAAAATTATAACAAAATGGTCTTATCTAAATAAGTAAATAAAGATGATGTGTTTAAAACTATATGATTAAAACAATAAATTTTGAGATTGAGTTGGAAGAAGTAGGGCAAGCTAGGATTACAACTCCCCTAATGCTTCACCTAATCTCCTAACTCTCCATTGAACTAACAAATCACAAGAATGGCCAACCGAGAACATTAAGTACACATAAGCCTTTTCCGACGGTCAAATGCAAATCCCTTAGCTAGATGAATCACAATATTTCTATGGTGAAAATAACTATGCTAATGGTCATTAAGCTCAATCTCAATGGTTACACAGGGCAAATAGATATATTCCTATTCTATTATGCAATTTATGCTCTCATTCCCATAGGCATGGTCATAACAAGTGTTATTGTATTTTAGGTTTAGGCATTAACATCCATTTTCAAATATCAATTAATACCTATATCAATTCTTTAGCCAAGCAATAAATAAATAAGCATGAAATACAACAACCCATTCAAACATGATTCATTATAATAAATAGGAGAGAAATTTAATTAAGTTAATCATTAGGTTAGATTGCAATCCTAGAAATGTAATTAGTTCATAACTATAGAAATAATAAAAAATTTCAAAGTATTCAACATACTCAAAAATACACAAATGAATAAAAGATTTTGATAAAGAAAACTCCTCTTCTGACTTTTTTGGCTCAAACTCTTCTTTTCTCCGGGTAGAGCCCGAGCAATAAAGGAAGCAATGAACTCGAGTACTTGAAGATCCAACTATCTTTCTTCCTAAACTAGCTATTCTACTCTCTTTATTCTTCGTCTGATAAAAGGAGGCTGCTCAAAAGTTAATGATGTTCAGCCCTCAGCTCCTTAGGTCATTAAAAGCTTATTTCTGCCTGGAGACCGGAGGTGGTGCTTGTTGGGTGAAATCTAATTACGCACAACACGCAAGTATACGTGGTCAACAAGTAATAAAGTAAAAGTAGAGTATCGTTCCCATAGAGAATTAGTTAACAAGAATTACTAAGTACTAACATATAACCAATTTAATCTTATTTAAACGAATGATTTAATATTTTAATTTAAAATAATTAATTAAACTATTACTAACTATCCCTGGAATGAAATAAGATAATGAAGACTCGAGATTACAATTTCACTTATTGTTTCATTTAAGTCAACACACTTCCTTTTAAGCCAAGTTATTTATACTGGATTGTTAATCAAGAACATGAAAAAAAATATGGCCATCTCTCAACGCACCATACTCATATCAAATTAAATCCACAGATGATAGAATCAAATTGAACACCCTAATTAACTAACCCACTATATCTCTATGTGAATTAAAATTAAAAAGGGTTTAACACAAATTCTTATAAGATTACATATGGCGCAAAAGCATATCTCTATTCTAAACACGAATCATGAATTCCATCTATGCAGAAATCACAAACACATGCTATCATAATCAGATCTAAATCTAAACTTCATCTCTCGAGTTCATATAGATTATCACGGTAATTGATGGCCAATCAATTAAATAATTAAGTCCAAATCACAATAGACAATCCTCACAATAGAACATAATAATTAATAGCAAAGCATATTAAAATAAACTACACAATAAGATCCATTGTAATCTCAAACAAAGAATTAGTTCATTGAATTAAAACTAAGAATCCACACTTGAATACACATTAAAAGATAAGAATAAAAGAAGATGAGAAGATAGAATCTATTGTCTGTAGATTTGATGCTCTCTCATTGCTCTTACTTTGAATCTTCAATGGTCTCCAAGTTGCTTCAATATCCAAATCTCATAAAAACTAGTGTTTTCTCCAATTCTACTCTATTCTAATCTAATAGAATCCTCTCTCTCCCTAATCTAATCTATCTCTCCTCCTTTTATAAGCCTTTTTATTTGTCTTTAAGTCATCTTGGAAGTCCTTGAGTCAATCGGATAGAAACAATCCTTCTCCAACTTAAATTCGGTCAAAAAATAGCTTTTCTGCTCATACCCCCACCCCGACGGGGGTTTATACACTAAAAGGGCCCACCCTTGAGGGTCCATTATGTTTTCGGTTCTTATATGCCCGCTTGACGACGGGTTTTGTTAAGGAAAAGCCCGCCCCGGCGGAGGTCCATTTCCTGCCACAGTGTCCTCTGGTAAAATGGTCATAACTTTTGATCCGGGAGGAGTTACGGGGTTTGCCACCTATCAAATAGAAGCTATCGATGAGCTCTACAACTTTCATTCTTTAAGAATTGAGAAAAAACGGACGGATGAAGGTCAAAATTTGTCTGGACGTGACTGCTATGCAAATGGCCACCCAAAATAGTGAAGTTCAACGTCCATTGGTACAAAGATCATAACTCTTGCATCTGAACTCCGATTAGAATGATTGAACTCAAATGCTTGAACTATTTGCCCCAAGGCTTTAAAGGCTTGAATCTATACACTAAAATAGATAAGTTGTGACTGTGAGATGTGTAAATTTATAGGCCAACTGATTATTATTTTGGGTCCTTAACACTAATATACAACAATTAGAAAGTAATTACACTATTAGTGCATCCACAAAATAATTACAAAAATAATGCAATTTAAATTAATAATGAAACCTAAAATCAAGGAGAAAAAATTGACATAATTAATAATTCAAATTCAAATTTTCACCAATCAACAACACTTCCAAGTCCCTCTCATTTGATGATCTCAGGCGTGAGATACTCATGGGTACCAACAAAGGAGTTGGATCGTGCATCTTTTGGTTCGGCCACAAATAGTGGCAATCATCTGATTTGGGTTGCAAGATCGGCTTTTATCTTCCTCGTTTTCGCAAAAACAGTTAAAAGCCTAGGGTTGAAGCATGAGACTTGACAGGAGGGCTTCATACAGAAAGGATCTATACAATTGGATCCCACACATGGACCCGACATCCATGGAGGCTCCATAACCAAAGAAGATGATTTCAGGAGCATTGGGTTTACACAACATCTAAGAGAAAGGTCAAAATTCGTAAGCATGATATGACCATCTTCTCGGACCAGAATGTTTTCTAGTTTCAGATCTCGATATACAATACCAAGAAATTCTCATTAAATTAATAAACCAAAATAATTCCCATTATAAATCACAAGCATTGGTGCTATCCCACATAACTAATAAAGCAAAACAAAATCTGCAAAATAATTCACAAGCAAGCCTCTTTTCCCACATGTCTGATAAACCAAAACATTCTCAGCATAATGCACAAGCAAGCAAACTAATAAAGAAAAATAATTCACCCAACACACACACCCATAATAAAAATTAGTTCCATTCCATTGACCAAAAATAGAAAGTTCAGTTATAATAATTACATACTATCAAACTTCACATGTTTGACCAAAAGACATCATCTTTTAATACATAACAAGTTTGTACCCTAGTTAAAAGCATTAACTCTGATTACTAGTTAATAAGACCAAAAGTATTAATATAAGAATAATTGCAGAGGGGTCATAAGACTTCACTTTTTCTTCTTCTTGGTGTTGCAAACCTCAGTAACAATTGACTTACATTCATGGAGGACTGACTTCATATTCTTTAGTGTTACATATTTTTTCCCACCCTTAAGCAGAATTAGTATCCCTTTGAAAGTGTCCTGAGAGTGTGGTACACTAGTCATCAATTAGTTCCTGTTTGGTATGGTAACACCTACTGGAGGCATTCTAAACTTGACAAAACTTTGAATTCTTAGAGCATTAATTGCATTAGAACTCCCTCCCCATTACTCCCAAACTACATGATTTAGGTTCTCATAGTTAATTTCACAATAAATATATATAGTAATTAAATTCATTATAACATTAACTGTCAACGTCGGGATTTTTATTTGTCCCTTTTCTGTTCTTGCCTTTTGGTGTTCTCGTGTTAGGTGAGATTTGTTTGAAAAAACAAGTTGTGAAAAGGTCCAACATGTATATGTCGACGACTGGACTGTAAGAGTCGCTAGTTGGTATTTTTAAATGGTTGCACCAACTCAACCAGAAATGGTTTGCACATTTACCTAGTGATGTGACACTATTTAACTGGTCTATAAAACCGAGATTCGTTAGGGTCCGGGGGATTGATTATGTGGAGGGAAGGTGTTAGGCATCCCCCGACATCTGTGGTGACACGGTGATCGCCACTTTTAAATTAAAACATTTATCTGAATGTGTGTGTGTGTTTGTGTGTGCAGTTGTCTAGAAGTAGTGTTATGCCTCGTTTACACCTATATACATAGGGTTTGAATTTTGTATAAAAGTTAAATTTTAACAAGATATAGCATTGATGTTTTGTAGAAGAAGTTTTTCAAACCCTTGTGCTCAATAGTAATTGAGGCCTTTGATACTTCCATTTTATAATGTGTTCGGCTTGATTGCTTTTATTTTTGAGATGCGAAGCATTTTCAAGAAAATAAGATAAAAAGCAGTGCCGAACTCCTTGTGGGCATGAAAGGCATCTAAGGAAATTCAAATACCGTGAATAATTTACAAGCTGGTCACATCTGAAAATGTCCATCACGGAAACCGAATCTAGATTCAGGAGACTAAATTTGTGATCAGATGATTCCTAGGCTCACATGATGATGCAGTTTGTATGAAAGCTGTAAATAGTTTTATTTATATATATATATATATATATATATATATATATATATATATATATATATATATATATATATGAACAATCAACCGCCATAAGTAAACTCAATGGGACAAAATTTAAATATAAATATAAAAGTTTATCAACCACCATGAAGTAAACTCTAGGTGAGACGAAATGTAACTATATATATATATATATATATATTTATGTGAAAGTAGTAAACGCTCCAAATATAAATTAAAGCTCAATCAAAGCGAGTTTGATGACGGAAGATATATATGTATATATATATATATATATATATATATATATATATATATATATATATATATATATAGAGAAAAGCAATAAACACTCAATATTATATTCAGGGCTCAATCGAGGTAACTCGATAAAAACACAAAACACACACACACACACACACACATATATATATATATATATATATTTATATATACATAAAAGCAATAAACGTCACGGACCTACGGTCTGTGTATACGAACACAACACGACTCTCAACGTGAATAACTGTGTGTGAACAAAAGTAGAGAAAAGGCTTTAAAAAATGTAAGAAGGCTTACAGTGGGCTGCCAAAGAAGACTTTAAAAAGCTTTAAATGAATGAACACTCGGTTTCCACTGGAAAAATGTAGCAATATATAAGCTCACAAGTGTTTGAAATGAGAAAGTACTCAATTTATAGTGTGTACAAAGCAAAATGTATAGGGCTTCCTCGCCTTTTTTCTCTTACAAATGGCCACCCCAAGCCCTCTATTTATAGAGAAGGGAGCCGCAGGTGTACCTGCGGCAGCCGCGAATCTACCTGCGGCTGCTTGGGCCATATGGGTCCCGCCGTCTCGAAGTACATGCACTCAGACAACGCGTTGTTCGCTCGAACCTTTATAACTTTCAATCTGGGAGTCCGATGAAAGCATGCCATATGATTCCGGAAAGCTCTTTTCGAGAGCTACGCAATGACATAGGATTTTCCCTTTTTTAATTTTGAAAAAATGGGTCCATGACCGAAATGTCATTTCTGGGTTTCCATCAGGTAGTCTGTTAAGCTATTTTGCGTAGTTTGCGCTCGAAAGTTAGGATATGGATCTTGTGGGACTTCTTTTGAAAAAATTTGAGTTGAAATGAGTGTATTTAATTTGAGTTGATGTTGAGTTGGAAAAATAACCATTTTGCCCCTCTCGGGGTTATTTCTGGTTTTTGTGCAGTTGTAGCAGTCTTTTCTCAAGGTTATCTCTGAGGTTGGCCTGCTGTTAACTTTGACTGTCCTTAGGGTTATCTCTGAGGTTGGCTTGATCTCCCTGGGTTATCTCCGGGGTTGGAACTGACTTTTTTAGGTTTATCTATGGGGTTAGAAACTGGATCTCCCGGGGCTATCTCCGAGGTTAGAATTGATGTTGTGGTCCTCCAAGGTTATCTCTGGAGTGTCAAAAATATGCTTTTGTCCTCCTGCATAGTTAGTAACAGGAAAACAAAATTTTGAGTGTCTACAGATGCCCCTCTTTATCACGTTCATGCAATGAAATGGAATGGACATGATAAAGATTACTAGACACTTGAAATAATGCACAAGCAAGCAAACTAATAAAGCAAAACAATTCACCCAACACACACACCCATAATAAAAATTAGTTCCATTCCATTGACCAAAAACACAAAGTTCAGTTTTAATAATTACATACTATCAAACTTCACATGTTTGACCAAAAGACATCATCTTTTAATACATAACAAGTTTGTACCCTAGTTAAAAGCATTAAGTCTGATTACTAGTTAATAAGACCAAAAATATTAATATACAAAAAATTGTAGAGGGGTCATAAGACTTCACTTTTTCTTGTTGTTGTTGTTGTTGTTGTTGTTGCAAACCTCAGTAACAATTGACTTACATTCATGGAGGACTGACTTCATATTTTTTAGTGTTACATATTTTTTTCGACCCTTGAGTAGAATTAGTATCCATTTGAAAGTGTCCTGAGAATGAGGTACACCAGCCATCAATCAGTTCCTGTTTGGTATGGTAACACCTACTGGAGATATTCTAAACTTGACAAAACTTTGAATTCTTGGAGCATTAATTGCATTAGAACCCCCCCTCATTACTCCAAACCTACATGAGTTAGGTTCTCATAGTTAATTTCACAATAAATATATATAGTAATTAAATTCATCATAACACTAACTGTCGACGTCAGGATTTTTATTTGTCCCTTTTCTGTTCTTGCCTTTTGGTGTTCTCATGTTATGTGAGATTTGTTTGAAAAAAAAAGTTGTGAAAGGGTCAGACATGTATATATCGACGATTGGACTATAAGAGTCGCCAGTTGGTATTTTTAAATGGTTTCACCAACTCAACCGGAAATGGTTTACACATTGACCTTGTGATGTGACACTATTTAACTGGTCTATGAAACCGATATTCGTTAGGGTCTGGGGGCTTAATTATGTGGAGGGAAGGTGTTAGGCACCCCCCGACATTCGTGGTGACACAGTGATCGCCACTTTTCAATTAAAACATTTATCTGAATGTGTCCGTGTGTGTGTGTGTGTGTGTGTGCAGTTATCTGGAAGTAGTGTTATTCCTCATTTGAACCTATATATAAAGGGTTTGAATTTTGTATAAAAGTTCAATTTTAACAAGATATAGCAATGATGTTTTGTAAAAGAGGTTTTTCAAACCCTTGTGCTCAATAGTAATTGAGGCCTTTGATACTTCCATTTTATTATGTTTTCGGCTTGATTGCTTTTAGTTTCGAGATGCGAAGCATCTTCGAGAAAATAAGATAAAAAGCAGCGACGAACTCCTTGTGAGCATAAGAGCCGTCTAAGGAAATTTAAACACAGTGAATAATTTACAAGCTGGTCACAGCTGAAAATGTCCATCACGGGAACCGATTCTAGATTCAGGAGACTAAATCTGTGATCACATGATTCCTAGGCTCACATGATGATGCAGTTTGTATAAAAGCTGTAAACAGCTATATATATATATATATATGAATTATCAACCGCCACGAAGTAAACTTCAGGCAACACAAAATTTAAATATAATTATAAAAGCGATCAACCGCCACGATGTAAACTCTAGGCAGGATGAAATGTGTGTGTGAAAATATATATATATATGTGTGTGTGTGTGTATGTGTGTGTGTATAAAAGCAGTAAATGGCTACGAAGTGATCTCCAGGCTTGACAGAATTTATATATATATATATATATATATATATATATAAGCAATAAACGCCACGGACCGACGGTCCGGGAATACACACACAACACGACTCTCAATGTGAATAACTGTGTGTGAACAAAAGTGGAGAAAAGGCTTTAAGAAATGTAAGAAGTGTGACAACCTGAAAAATCAGATTGTCCAGAATTTAAGATTTAAAGAATTAGTTATAAATAAAATGAATTTTTATTAATAATATTATGTGCTATGTGTTTATTAATCATTCTAGAACCTTTGATGATTATTAATAGGGAGGATTCTGGCTACGAGCTAGACTGAACGAGTAAGAATTTTCAAGACGAAAAATAAAAATTTTTCAGGAACAGAAATATTTCTGGGGGAAAAGACGAAATAGGCACTATTCACCCGATAAAACCCTAAGGGTTAGGGTTTGAATAACCTAAGCATTTTCGAGAGTTCGGTATGCCGAAATGACATTCCATCAAAAGATTTGACGATAACATTCTCAAAAAATGTGCAAAAATCGGACAAAATAAAAATGATGAAAAGTACTATTATGTACGTTTCACTCGTTTAACTACGTTAGGGGAAAACGTGAAGGAAAATGCTTATCATGAAAAAGTGTTTTTCAGTTTTTTGGAGATCCGAAGAATGCGTAAAAGTTAATCGGTAAAGGAAAGACTAAATATCCAAAAATATTTTGATTCCGAGAATCGCAATTTTTAAAAATGTCGGACAAAACCTGAAAGACGGAATCGCGAAACTTCCAAGGAGAGTTTCGTGAATAGTAAGGAGGTGGAAGTAAGGAAGTGTGAATAGTGAATTTAGGGGCAAAATGACTATTTTACCCCTAGCTTTGAAAAACTATATATAAGAAATTTGTTAATTGATTTTTTTTAAAAATCAACCAACACCTTGGAAGAGAGAGAGAGAGAGAGAGAGAGAGAGTTCGGATGAGAAAGAAGAGGAAAAGGAGGAGGAAAAGCTTGCTCGTGAGAAAACTTTGTCCGACGGAAAAAGATTAAAGGAGAAAGGTAATCCGAAACCTTATCTCATATAATTATTTTCTTTAAGTTTCTATGTTCAAAAACATAACTTAATGAGAATAAGAAGTAAATATTGTTAGGAATGATTTCATATGGTTGAAATCATGGATAAAAGAAGAAATAAGAATTTGAAGTTTTTTTTAAAAAATTTCTTAAGGAAGTGTATGATTCGTAATGAATTAGAGCGATCCAAATGAATCATATGAACGATTCAGTGAAATAAGTAAAAAATGGTGTTTTACAACATCGAATTCAAAGAAAAAGTAAAATCGTAATCAAAATATCGATTAAAAATGAAGAACGCGAAGAACGTTGTTGATGGACAAATTTAAAACCATCGTAGGATAATTGTTGTTGATGGACAAGTTTAAAACCATCGCGTATAAGTTAGATGCTTATTGCTTGGTTAGGAATGGTAGAAACGTTCATGAAGAACAGATTAAAACGGAGCTATAACGAAGTTATGGCAAAAATTTCGTACAAAACGAACGAGAATTAGAAAGTTAGTAAATGAAACTGAACGTGTAGGGTTTCATAAAAATGTAAGAGAACGTAAAAAACGTGAGTCGTGGACTTAAGAACGAATGAGTTCCGAGTTCGGATGACCGAATTACGGACGATCGAACAAAGAGCGTTAAAAACGTAAAATGAACAAAAGACAAAGATTAAGCCAATCGAATGACATATTAACGGATTCAGAATGAAGTTCTGTCTGAGGGGTATTGAATTAAGTAAGATAAGGAAGAGAATGGCTTTGGAACGACCTCGTTCCGAGTTATAACGAAGAAGTTATGGAAGCAGGAAGTAACCATTTCAAACTAGTGTAAACACTTAGAAAATTTTTTGAGAAGTAGGGCTTGGAGCCGCGGCACCAGCCATACCTTGTAAGGCGACACTGCAGTGCTAGACCTGGGAGCCGGGTACTATAGACTCGTGCTGTGGTGCGAGAGATAGAGAAGAGAGTGGCGCCGCAGCGCTGGTTCAGAGAGAAGCCCAGTAATGAGCTTTTAACTGCTCAAAACCTGGGGGAAGTGTACCGAGAGTTAATGAACATGTAGTTCACCGAATGTAACACTTAATCAAGTGTTTTAAACCTCTAATGAAGATTGAATGGAAATATTAAATGAGATTAAAAGAATGTGAATGCGGGTTATAAACGAACGTGAGGGATTGTTATGAATGTGATTCCTTAGACGTTGAGTGATGAGAGTAACGTATAACATTTTGATGTTATGTGGTGGTAGTGAGAGATAAGTGTAAAGCGTATAGACGCTGTGAACGCAACGCAGTTACGTTGAATGTTCAGTCTTAGAATATAATGAACAGTATAGCTTTGACATTAAGGAAGAATGATGAATGGTACTAAGAATGCCGTAGCGAACGGTAAGAAGATTAATGAAAGCCGAATGTGAGTCGGATGAAAACGTTATAATGAATGTAAGCGTTGAACACTTTAACCGACGTGAAGGTTGAGTGTACGCGAATATTAAACGAGCAGAACCTACACTCTGTGTATGGTTTGACCGTGAGATAATGAAGACCAATGATTAAACCGTGAACGGTAAAGAAATTGAATTAAAGACAAGTACGCATAATGTAAAGAAGCCGAGTTAATGATTAACTTGAATCATTGTTATGAGTATAAAAAAGACTGTATGACTTGGACGATAGAGAATGAATCTTGAGGTATGTCATTTATTTGCCTGAAAGACATAAGGAATGAGAAATTGACTTAACGAACATTATAGTTTAATAGTTTGGATAAGTTAAGATAAGTTAGGTTGTGGTGCAATTGTAACCTTTGATGGTTGACATATGGGAGCTGGGCTAAACAATTCCTTTAGATAGCGAAGGTATATATGAAACTGGCAACCGATCTAACTCACTTTGATGGCATTGTAGACGAGATGGGAACTTGTTTGTTGGTTGTTTGTGGGAAACCACTCAGAGTACCATATGGACTACTAGCAGAGAAGCGATGTGTGCTGAGTGCTAGAGAAGTTATAAGAAAAAGATAAGAATATAAATCATCAAAGATGATGAACGTATGAGTAAGACATCTCTGTATGTCATGAAGCCGTAAACCGGTAAAGGAAATTATCGTGTATACTTATGTTGAAAGAACGCGAACCCTAAGAAGTAAAGTCAAGTAAACCAATGCGTAAGTCAATATACATGACTAATTGGTATACGTGTTTTTCCTTATGTGTTATAGGGACTGGAATGAGCAGTTCAACATAAGTTGTAGCTGTGCGTAAGGCAAGTTTCCTAACTTCATTCATATTTTAAATGAATGCTAGTTTCTAAAACTTCTCAGATGTTGAACTTGAGATGTTCTGTCTATGTGCGAATGTGTGATATTTGTACAAGGTGTTAGAACGTATAAGGCCTTGTGCCATAATGTGAACAGTTCGGTGTTTCTATGGGATGAACTGTTCTGTGATTGAACTGTTCAATAAGAGAATGTTCTATTTATACATGAACCATTATTGTTAAGTCTATGCTAATGATTCTAGCGAGATAGAATGTGTATGAAAAAGGTAGAAGAATGAAAGTATTTCAAAGTGAATGTGACTAATGTTTTAAAATGATAGGAATCGAGATTATTCTTAATATTCAAGCTGCTTCATAAACTTTGTTCGGTTATTGAAGTCTTAAAAGAATATTTAAATTCTTGAAGTTGTTTGTTCAACTGCTATGACTTGTTGGGCAATTGAATGCTCACACTTACTTTAAATGAAAAATATTTTTAGCATACGATGTTAGAAGAACTTAAGGATCCCATAAAGATCAAGCTGATCGATATCCAGACGAAGTGCCATTCAGTATATGAATGAGTGAGAAGGTCGAGCAAAGACTTGTAATGTAGAAAAAAATGAAATTGAACTATAGACTAGTTTAATAAACTAAATTTATCCTTGGTGGCGGATAAAAGTCACTCTTGTAAGATGGAATGAATAATGTATTTTCATTATTTGTATTGAAAGGAGTTATACGATTTTAGAACCTTGGAATTGAGAATGTATGTTGTTATATTTCAGTATATAATGATGTATGTTTTGATGAATGATGTACTCGTAACGTACAGAATCCGGGTGTGAAGATAGACCAGATTTTGAGGCATTACAAGAAGGCTTATAGTGAGCTGCCAAACAAGACTTCAAATAGCTTTAGATGAATGAACACTCAGTTTCCACCGATAAAATGTAGCAATATATAAGCTCACAAGTGTTTGAAATGAGAAAGCACTCAATTTATAGTGTGTACAGAGCAAAATGGACAAGGCTTCCTCGCCTTTTTTCTCTTACAAATGGCCACCCCAATCCCTCTATTTATAGAGGAGGGGGCCGCGGGTCTACCAGCGGCTGCCCGGGGTGCTTCGGGCCATGTGGGTTTTGCTATCTCGAAGTACGTGCCCTCAGACAATGCGTTATTCGCTCGAACCTTCATAACTTTAATTACGGGAGTCTGATTGAAGTGTGCCATACCTGTGACGCCCCCAAAATTAGGTATACATCACCCATCTTGGGTAGTCAGATACATGGTACAGAATTTAAATACAACTTACTAATATAACTGTCGTGTACAATACGACATAAACTGTGAGTTTGAATACAAATATTGTCTACTAGATATTATACAAACTCAAAAGGAGTCCTCATTACAATTATTATCACACTATTTCACAGAATAGTGAGGTCTACTAATGCTATCCTCTCGGACCATTACTCCGCTCCCGACTCGTCCCGGCTATGTTCTCATTTCTGAAGAGAAAAAAGTGAAAGAAAAAGGTGAGCTCAACTAGCCCAAGAAGAAATATTATGACTAAGATAATGCAGAATAAATTATCAATAGCCTTCAACATTGTTAAACCGATAAAATATAATAAACATCAAGTTTAAGCAGCAGTAGAACAAGCAATCCATTAAAAGAGTCAAGTAGAAAATAAAATCTACTATCTTTTATGATTTAAAAGGTTTTCATCATCTTTGTTATAATTTGAGACTCGACTTTAATAAATAATCCACATCATCGAATCACTCGCACTACTACGCCAAGGATATTCTTTAGTATCACGACCACAATTATTCTCGCACTCACGGGCCAAGAATAGTTGTGTATTCATTAATGGTCATGATCATGCCAACAATCGTCCATCAATGCACTACTACTAATCGAGGACTTTTACCACATCATTTGTAACATTACGGGCCATGATTACACCGAATAATCCTCGGTCATAATTATACCAAGTCCATCCATGCTCTCTACAAAGCCACAGATGACTTTAAAAAAATATAAACATAAGGATGATGACAATGATATAAGAATTCAATAAAACAAGTTCAAGAATTAAGTTATTCAGAACTAATAACATCCAAACTGTCAACATGATCATCGCTTTGTAGAGTAAAATTCAAGAATGATCGGAAGAATATTTCCATGAAAGATATGGATGAAACGCAAATATCAAAGATATTCTACTAATTTCATGGAGTATAGAAGTCAAAGTTTTAACCAACTGGGTATAATAAAGAATGGAATAACAAAAGAAATCACCATGCATGCGGATTCAGATGTATAAAAGTTATTCCAATGTAATAATAATAACGGAACCGTGTCGTGAAATTCACAAGCGAGGATGTTCCAACAGAATAATAAAGATGGAACTGGATCGGTGTAAAACACACGAGATAGGATATTCCAACGAGAATGATAAAGAGCGGAACCAGTCGGGTGTAAAACACATGCATGTGATGTTCCAACAGAATAATAAAGATGGAACCCGGTCCAGGTGTAAAACACATGCATGTGATGTTCCAATGAGAATAATAATAAAGAGCGAAACCAGTCCAGGTGTAAAATACATGCATGTGATGTTCCAATGAGAATAATAGAAGAATGGAATAAAAGAAGAAGATCACCAAGTATAGGGGATTCTGCATGATCTGAGTTATTCAATGAATAAATAAGAATGGAATAACAAAAGAAGTTCTCTCCATGAATACAAAAGAATAACACCCCTTACGGGTATAACAAATAATATTCCTACCTTAGAAGAACTGAATATTGGCAAAGTGAAGTAGCAGAATACTTTTCTTCTTTCTCTATAGTTTTCTCTCAGAGTTTCAAATTGAATTCGTAAGAAAATAATGAAGGAATGAACTTCTATTTATAGGAAAATAGAATGCATAGTAATTAATCCATGAAGCGGTCCAGATTGATTTACTTTAATCTGACGGTTCATATTTAAAGCAAAATCTTTTAAATAAAATATAATATATTCTATTTATATAAAAACATTTTACTATGCAAAACACTATGCGAAAAACACTATGCATAATAAAATATAATATATTTTATTTATAGAATAACTTTAATAAAGTATTACATTTTTATATAAAAGATGTTTCATTTTATTACGTTAATAATCTGAATAAAACAAAACGTAATTATCGTTATAATAATTCATATTATTAATCGACAATAATGGAATCAAATGAGTGACTTCTCACATAAGCATCAATAATCAATACCTGTGTGTTACTTATGCAACCACACGTCGACATACTTTTACTACCGAAAGTAGTTCAACAAGATCAGCGGTAAAACTTCGCCGTTATTTTAATAAAATATTTTTGTCATTTTCTCAATTCGATAATAATTACATTTGTAGGGTCCACCAATGATTGAGTCATTTATACGAATATTCCCCGCTAAACCGAATATTCCCACCAATCGAATATAATATAACCACTTGCATACTTTTGCAAAATTTATAAATATTACCCACAACTATAACATTACATCAAATTATTCCATAATATTCAAAAATAATATTTATAGAAAATTCATCTTTATTTATAAAAGCTGGGGTCTTACAACCTCCCCTCTTATGAAATTTTCGCCCTCAAATTAGGGGTACGTACCTGGGTATGTCAAGAGGTAAGGATACCTTGATTTTATTTCATATTCTAACTCCCAAGTCATTTCCTCAACATCGTGGTTCCTCCACAAAACTTTGACTTGAGGTATAACCTTGGAGCGTAGAATATGTTCCTTCTTATCCAAAATTTGAACAGGAACCTCTTCATACGTCAAATCTTCTGCTATTTCATCCGGTTCTAACTCAATAATATGGTTCGGGTCTTTTACATATCTACGTAACATGGATATGTGAAAAACGTTATGAACACGAGACATATTTGGCGGTAAAGCGAGTCTATAGGCCACAGTTCCTACTCGATCGAGGATTAAAAATGGACCGATGAATCGAGGATTAAGTTTTCCTCTCTTTCCAAATCTTGTAACTCCTTTCCATGGAGCAACTCTTAACAACACATGATCTCCTATATCAAATTCCACGTCCTTTCGATGAAGATCAGCATAACTCTTTTGTTGATTTTGTGAGGTTTTTATACGTTGTCGGATCGTTTGAATCTTTTCCGTAGTCATACGTGCCAACTCCGGTCCCAACAACATTGCTTCACCCACCTCATCCCAGCATACTGGAGAACGACACTTTCTTCCATACAACACTTCGAATGGAGCCTTGCCAATACTTGCTTGATAACTGTTGTTGTAGGAAAACTCCACCAATGGTAAGAACTTGTCCCAACTCCCCTTGAAATCAAGGACACAGAGTCTTAATAGATCTTCAAGAGTTTGAATAGTCCTCTCCGATTGTCCGTCAAAATCGAGGATGATATGCTTAGAAGCTAAATTGTAAGTCTGTGCCCATAGCTTTTTGCAAACTAACCCAAAATCGTGAAGTGAATCTTGGGTCTCGATCGAAACAATGGATACCGCATACCATGCGGTCTTACAATCTCGTTTATGTACATATGAGCAAGACGTTCAAGTGTAAAAGTTTCTCGATGTCGGTAAGAAATGAGCAGACTTGGTCAATCTATCAACAATGACCCAAATCGCATCAATGCCTTGAGAAACCTTAGGAAGGCCCAGCTTGAAATCCATGGTAATGTGCTCCCACTTCCATTCGGAATTTCAAGTGGTTGCAATGGACCTTTTGGTACTTGATGCTCCGCTTTAACTCGTTGACAAGTTAGACACCTTGAGATAAACAGCGCTTATCTCTCTCTTCATATTGCTCCACCAAAATGTATGGCGAATATCATGATACATTTTGGTACTCCTGAGATGGATTGCAAATGGTGTGTTGTGCGCCTCCATCATGATATTATACTTTAAATCGTGGTCGTTAGGAACACAAAGTCCGGAGTTGACTCAAGTATTCATTCTTCATCGATTCTTGCTTAGACATAGCACCCTCTTGCACTTTCTTCCTCATACGCATCGCCTCCGTGTTCAGAGCTCGAAAGCGACTTTAACTTTATCGATTAAAGTCGGTTCTACTTGTATATTCGCTATCATCACATGCGTCCACAGAGTCTTTAACTCTATCTCCATCCTTTGCAAGTCACACAAAATGGGCCTTTGCGTTGACAATAACGCACTTTTCGTGCTTGCATATGATCTTCTACTCAATGCGTCACTACCACGTTCGCTTTTCAGGATGGTATTGGATGGTATGATCATAATCTTTCAATAGTTCAAGCCAACGTCATTGTCGCATGTTGAGTTCCTTTTGAGTGAAGAAATATTTGAGGCTTTTATGATCCGTAAAGATTTCCACTTTCTCCCGATACAAGTAATGCCTCCAAATTTTAAGTGCAAGATAACACCGCTAACTCCGGATCATGAGTAGGATAATTCCTCTCATATTCTTTGAGTTGTCATGAGGCATAAGCTATAACTTTTCCATGTTGCATGAGAACACATCCCAACCCTTTGCTGAAGCATCACTATAGATTATAAATCCTCCGAGCGGATGGTATTGTTAGAGCAGTCTTTGAAATAAGTCTCCTCTTGAGTTCTTGAAAACTCTTCTCAAATTCTTCACTCCAATAGAACTTTGTATCTTTTCGAGTCATTTGAGTCAATGGAGTAGCGATTCGAGAAAATCCTTCCACGAATCTCCTATAATAACCAAACTAAATCGAGAAAGCTACGACTTTGGTCATCGATTTAGTTTGTTCCCGACTTTGAATAGCTTCAATCTTTGCTAGGTCAACAGATATTCCATGACTTGATACCACGTGCCCAAGGAATGCTACTTCTTCAAGCCGTAACTTCGCATTTCTTCAACTTGGCATAAAGCTTATATTCACGAAGCTTTTGGAGTGTCAGCCTCAAGTGTTGCTCATGATCTTCACGGCTTTTGGAATAAATAAGGATGTCATCAATAAAGACGACCACAAAGTGATCTAAATATTCCTTGAATACTCGGTTCATCATATCCATGAAGGCAAAGAAGAGCATTAGTCAATCCAAAGGACATGACTAGGAATTCATAATGCCCGTACCGAGTTCTGAAAGCCGTCTTTGGAATGTCAGTGGTTCTAATCTTCAATTGGTGATATCTGGAACGAAGATCAATCTTTGAAAAGAATTTGGCTCCTTGCAATTGGTCAAACAGGTCATCAATACGTGGCAATGGATACCTATTTTTGATGGTGACATGATTCAACTCCCGATAATCAATACAAAGTCGCATACTCCCATCTTTCTTCTTCACGAATAGAACAGAGCACCCCAAGGAGAAGTACTAGGACTAATAAAGCCAATGTCTAACAATTTCTGCAGTAGGGTCTTTAACTCACGAAGTTCAATAGAGCCATTCGATATGGGGCTTTGGAAATAGGTTTTGTCTTTGGGTTCAAGGTCGATACAAAATTCAATTTCACGCCCGGGGTAGGCCGAGAAAGTTCTTGGGAATACGTCAGAAATTTATTAACAATAGAAATATCGTTCAAAAACCGGCGTATTTTTGTTTAAATCGTGACATGAGCTAAGAAAGCTTGACATCCGCTTTTTCAATAAACGAATAGCTTTATGGCTTGAGATGACCATGATTGATTTTAATGGTTTGGTCGTTTGAATTCGCGATAATAGGTTGATTAGGAATATGAAAGCTAACAACCTTTAAAACAATCAATTTTTGCATGATAAGTAGTTAACCAATCAATCCCTAGAATCACGTCAAATGCAAGTATTTTTAATTAAATAAGATCGACGGTGTAATGTGAGGGTACCGATTTGAACCAAACAAGACTTATAAATAGTGGATGTAATGAAGGTTTCTCCCAACGGAGTTTCCACAGATAAGTCAAAGTCTAATTTCTCGAGTCAAATTTAATCGATGAGCGCAAGTAGGAGAAATAAAAGAATGGGTAGAACCCGGTATCAAATAAAGTATAGACTTCATTAGAGTTTATGATAAGCTTACCCGTGATGACCTCATTCGGGTTCCTTGCTCTGGGAGGTCACAACAAACGCCTCCCCTTGCAATATCGGTTTTGACTTTTTCGGGACTACCTTTGGTGCCTCCATCCTAGTTGAATTTGTCTTCGGTAAACGACAAAATCGAGCTAAGTGACCTTCTCTTCCACAATTATAACATGCTTTGGACGACATGGCACAGTTCGGACTGATGTGTCCCTCTTCTCCGCATTTGAAGCATATGATAGGTGGTCTTTCTCCTTCCTTAACAACGGGTGCTGGTGCTGACGTCTTTCCATCATTGTTGAATCTCCGTTTCTTGAAATGTCCATTCTTATTGTTTTGGCCTCGATTACCACCAAGTGGTTACCGATTCGCCCGTTGATTCCCTCCACGCTTGTTGTCACCGCTTGATGACTACTCTCTTGGTATTATAATTTTGCTTGGCTACTCTCTTTTTAGTTCGTTGACTCGTTATCGCGCTCCACTAATCGAGCCCTATTTACAACATCTGAATACAAACACGGTTTATGAGAAATAAGATGTTGACGTATCTCGACTTCAAACCTCTTAAAACATTCGTGCTTATTCTCTCTTCATTATCCACCAAGTGGGATGAAACCGTGATAACTCCGCAAATTTTTCCTCGTGTTGCGACACGGGCCATATTGTTTTGTTCCAACTTGATAAACTCCACCTCCTTCATGTGGCGAATACTTTCAGGAAAGTATTTATTGTTGAACAGCTCCTGGAACTTCTCCCAAGATATCTTCAGTACAGCAGGTTGAGTACGTTAAAGAAATACACTCAATATTATAGAAGAAGAATTTTCTAATTTTGGTATGATTTTCAATTCTAACTAAGCATCCTATTTATAGGAGAATGGAAGGATACTATTTAAGAAAAATCACGGACGTACAGTAACAAATTCGGACGAAGTTCACGATTCCAACGTATCAGTATTTCTTTTCAAGGAGTTGGCCAATGAGAAAAACTAACACATGCCAATATGAAAGCCTTGACCAATTAGAAGGCACCCTAAATCACAAGTTATCAATAATAATTAATAATTTGAAAAGTTTTGCCAATAAGGTCCATGCTTTGAAAAATCATCACATAACCTGCCAAATAAAGCCAGCAGATGACATTCTTTGAAAATAAGGCTATGTATATATATATATGGTCCGGTTCTGATTCGGACTCCCGCATTTTAGTACCGTCCGGACCTTTTTTTTTTGCTTTTTTTTAAACAACTAAAAAAAATATAATATTTTATGGAACTAGAATTTTTCCATAATATAGTGTTTTGGGTGTGATTTGGATACATATAACAAAACATGTTTGTACAGACTATTACATACATATTTTCTTATATGTATCCAAATCACACCCAAAATACTGTATTATGGAAAAATTCCAGTTCCATAAAACATTAAACTTTTTTTTAGTTGTTTTAAAAAAAAAGGAACAAAAAAAATTAAGGTCCGCATTTTAACAAAATTCGAGAGTCCTATCTGGATCCTCTCTCTCTACTATATATATATATATATATATACTGAATAACTTTCTACCGATTATTTTGAAAAATGGGTAAATGGGGGTCCATATAATAAGCAAAATTTACAACAAATACTTCATAAAAATCCCCTCAATATTTTTAACAACATTTATTCATCATTATTATAACCCGCAATATTAACAACCAGATCGTTTCCAGGAAAGAGGGGTCTTTCCGATAAGGATTTCTCCATATTGGAGCGTAATTAAGTGACAAAACCCCTTTCCTCGACAGAACTTTCTAGACATTGTTAATTATGAAAATAATAATATGAATAACTTGTCATCTCAATTATTGATTTAATAATATAAAATATTGACAACAATTGAATCAAATAACGTGAGATACTATGCAGCAATTATTGTAGCAATAATCCAATATAACTGAGTGACTTCTCACGTAAGAATCAATAATTAATATCGTGTGCTACTATGTAACCACGCGTATTATTGTAATTTTATCACCGGGTATTTCAACAGTTAATGGTGAAACTTTCGCCGTTACTTTTATAAAAAGATATTTATGTCGTTTTCTAACTCCGACAATGATTTTGTTGTGGGGTCCGCCAATGATTGTGCTTTCGAACGAATATTTCATGTTAAAACGAATATTTCCCAACACATCGAATATTTTATAACAACTTGCATACTTTGTACATTTATAAATTTAACCCACAACTAGAAAATTATATCAAATCCACACCATAATATTCAAAAATATATTTCAAGAAAAATAATCTTTATTTTTGAAAGTTGGGGTCTTACACTCAGGGTTGTCTCTGAAGTTGGCTTGATCTCCCGGGGTTATCTCCGGGGTTGGAACTGACATTCCCGGGGTTATCTTCGGGGTTGAAAACTGATTTCCCGGGGTTATCTCCGAGGTTGGAAACTGGATCTCTCGGGGCTATCTCTGGGGTTGGAATTGATGTTGTGGTCCTCCAGGGTTATCTCTGGAGTGTGAAAAATATGCTTTTGTCCTCCTGCATAGTTAGTAACAGGAAAACGAAATTTCGAGTGTCTACACTAACTATGCCCTCATTGATTTCTGCAACTCGTCATGAGGATTGGACCTTCTCACCTACATCCAAATAACAAAAGTTATAAACAAACCCAAAACAAATGTAAATGTGTTTAGGATTACAAACTTGTAGTTTTGCTCTTTGTTATGGTTAAGGTATTAAGTCTTGTTGTGACTCTGAAAACTCACTAGTGCTAGGTTGAGCTAGCCTCACTTCAATAGGTGCTTCCATTGTTTCTTCGCTTGCATCTACTCTTGCATCTTCCCTTGCTTCTACTCTTACATCTTCCCTTGTATATTACTCAATATGTGTTTGTTACTTCTTATGAGACCTGGAGTTGTGTCCATACTGCCAACACACTCTACATCTAAGAAAGTCTTGGAATTTTTTCCCTAAGTTACCAGAACAAGTTAGAAGCTCATCTTTGTTTCCCTTCCTTAGCATTTTTGGCCTACTAGGCATCTTATTAAACTTAGGAGGCATTAATTTGAGATTATTTTTGACTTGGATATCATCCCACATGTCTGCACTTGACATTATTTCTATATAATGCTCATAAATCTTTTTTAAGTGGTTATCTTGTACAAATCATTCACAAAATTTGTAGGGTCCAGGTTTTTGAAAACTATACATGAGATGGCATGATTGCAAGGTATGTCGTCATGTCCCATTTTCTGTATCTACAACCCTTTGCATCTAAATCAACTGTATATTGGCCCCCATACATTGTCCTTACTTGAAATAGGTGGTCATTTGTAGGGGTAGCAATCCAATCTCCTGCATATTTCGTAGTTCTTTCTAGTCTCTCAAGCGAATTGGGACAAAGGTGCCTAAACCATCTTTGGCATACTGTCCTGTTAATGTTTAAATAAACAATCTATGTGAAAGTTTTAACAACATGATTAAGGCGAAAGATATCACACTTGGGGTATGTGCTAAAATGTGATCTTGACCATTGGCTTGAAGGTTTATCTTATAGCCAGTTCACAGCTTCAAGACCCTTTTTCCTTAATGCCTCCATGTTATCCTTATACGTTTTAGGATGTGTTGCTTTTGCACAATCCCATAACAACTCTCTCAATCACATTCCTCTATGCGCTATATTTACAAAATTTTGATTCAAATACTGAAAGCAAAACATATTCTCTTAGTTAGGGACTAATTCTTCAAACTTAATCAATCATTTTTGCTTATCAGATACAAATGTCCAACCATAGTCATTCATAATACCCACATCATCTTTCAATAATCCTAAAAATCATAACCAACTGTCATATGTTTCTCCCTCTACCATTGCATACGCTAGTGGATACATATTATTATTTGAGTCAATACACATAGCTGTTAACAAGATACCTCCATTTGTGCTTTTCAAGAATGTTCCATCAACACCAATTATAGGACTGTAGTGCTTAAATCCATCATTCCGTCCACCCAAACATACATAAATCCTCCTGAATAAAGGTTTCACACCAAGTAAGGTACCGGGCTCAGTTTGTAGCTCAACAACGCTCCCAGGATTCAATCTTTTTAACTCATCTACATATTCCCATAAGTTATGATATTACTACAGATGATTTCCCTCAATCAACTTCATAGCCTTAACCCTAGCTCTGAATGCTTGGAATGGAGATATTTGAATGGTGTCATCAGTCCATACTATCTCCACAGAAGTGGATGCCTGCATCTTAGGATTTCTTCTAAACTCATTCAAGTATTGCTCAGCTAACTAAGCAACTGTCACACCCTTAACTTTGTGGATCCTAGGGCAAGTGTGTGTCAAATTGATGATCTTAATTTGTAGGGTGTTCCCTTTTTGTAATTTACCAGCATATATTTTCCATGGGCATGGGGGAGTGCACATGAACCCCACCCTATATTTCTCATTATTGTATACATTAACTGCTCTCCCATGTTTCAATGAGTGTGCTACCACAGCTTTCTTTAAAACTTTGTTGTCTACAAACATCATCCCCTCCTCAAACTTAGGATCATCCATCATTATCGCAGGATTAAATACAGGCCATTTAGGCCAATCCTCATCATCATTTATCTGCATTTTTGGTATGTCCTTAGTCATGAGGCCTTCTTCTACAAAATCAGATTCCAATTCTTAATAGCCTCTTTTCCCTTCCCTTTGTCAACCACCTTTCCTTTCCCTTTTCCTTCCCCTTCCCCTGCCCCTTATCACTTACACCTACTCCATCAAACTCAATATCATTATCAACATTCTCTTTATAGTCTTTGTAATCCTCCTCATAGGCACTATCACTAAATGCAGTCACATATGTAGAGTCCTCACTATTTGTGTCACTACACTCAGCATCCCTCCCATCATGTTCCTTCCCATTGTCAAAATCACCACCATTGAAGTCATCAACCTTTTTCTTCCCTTTATCAGATGTCCCAACATTGCTTTCAACCTGTTCTTCCCATGCCTCTGCATTATCTGGCTCTACATTACATAGCTCCTCAATAACCAAACACACTTCTACTTCTTTTGATTCAGGAATAAAAAAACTTAATAACACACAAATCTTTTACAGTAGTAAGGCGTCTATAACCTTTCTCAGGCACAAAGTTGTAAAATGATAAATCCCCAGCAAAGCCCAATTCCGTTACCATATTTATCAGTTCCCTGTAACTCAGATGATTTAACTCGACATAATCAAAAAAATTAATTGATCCCCCCACATACCCTTTCTCGTCAAACTTTTCACCATGAACCATTTTAATCAAAAAATGGGATCATTTTGATCATCTTCACACAAATTTAGGGCTTCCAAATTTATTTAAAAAACTACACCACAGAAAAAAAAACTAATAATTTTTTTAACTTTATTTGATTATTCACAAATGCCACTTATACAAAAAACAAAGCATAAAACAAAAAAAAAACAAAAATGGGACCACCATTGTCGGCCAAAATTAACCATGCAAGGACTTTATCATCTTATTCATGCAAATATGCTTCTTGACCATCTATATATCTATTGTTTTTACACTTCATATATGAATAAAGAACATACATGGATATAAAGGGGTGTCAAAACCTTCAAAATCAAATAGCCTCAGTACCCAAACCATTTTTTGTTGTAATCTAGTTGGCTAGTGAGGATTCCAACTCAATTTTTGCCCTCTTGATCGCAAGAATCGAAGCCAAATCCTCCCATGTCTTCACATCACTCTGTAAATCGCCCTTACTCCGCTTTGAGCCCTAGAAGATGAACAATCACTCTAATTGTACCAACCGACCGTTAATCCCTTTTTAACCTTTATTTTGTACTTTGACTATTATCATGTATTTGTATAGATTTAGTAATTGAAGTACAATATTTATACGGTAAACATTATTTAACTATTAAATTGTTACATGTGGCCATATTCTGACGAGCAGTTTAACCGGAGTGTTCCAATAGGGTCAATCTTGCTTACTTATGTGTACTTTGGGTAGCGAGATGGGAGCGTTTATATATTGGTGTTCAAATGGTAAAAGGGTCCATACTTCGGGGTGAAATTTGCAATTAACCCTTTTTCCAATATTGATCTTTACTAATATATCCTTGTAGTAATTTTATTTGAATGATTTACCTATATGATTCTTATCAAATGTAATCAACAATCATCTAAGTACTATCCAACTAAATAATTCAGTAATTTACTTAGTAAATCATATTAATATGTTTATAAAATAGCAATTCATAATTTATTAAATTATTAACCACAAAAATTTTAAGTATGTCGTTAATAATAAATTAAACTTACAATAAAAAAATAAAAAAGAACACCACAAACTTTATATGAATAATGAGTTATTTTAGTTAAACTAAATATGTCGACAAATAAAAAAAATTAAAAACTAAATGTAAATTATGTGACTAATAAGGATATTTATGTCCCAATTATTAAATATAAAGGATATTTTTGTCTAAATAAAAATTTCAAGATGACTACTATGTGGTAATCTCATATTACAACATATATTTTGATTATTTGATTGTCAAGAATTTTTGACACTTTACCAAGTATTTGATTACTGGAAATATAAGATTATAAGTGTAAATAACACAATTTATACTGCTGACCAACTCACATTACCAGGTATTTAAGATAATCACTTTAGATGACCTATAATAAACGCCCCCTTAGAATCTATACATGAAGCCTATAAATAGGCCATCCTCTTCTATAATTAACATAATCTACATTATGGGCCATCAATAACCGATTTTGTAACTGAAATCACACGTAAAAATATAAAAATAGCACAAAAGAAATTTTATCGATGATTTCGGTGACATATTATGGTATTTTTAAAAGGAATCGCACCTCTTATGGTTACGTGGTGCGGTTTTGGGAATTGCACTCATTTAGACTTCTAAGTTTATAATATTTCACTTGTTTTTGTGTATATTTTAGAGCTATAAGTATTTTTAAAATATTTCTCATATTTTTGTATATGTTTTAGAGTTCTAAGTTCTATTTAAGTATGGGTGTAATCTTAGTTTTGAAACATGTAAGTTTTCATAGTTTAAGACTTTATGTTTAAAACACTGGTCGTATTATTGTACGCTTTGTAATAGCATTTGTATCTTAAGAATTTGTGTTAACATCAAGATCCGTCCACGTGCTCCAATCACCAAAACGTGTCCAATCCTGAACAAAAATGGATAAACACTAATAGCTTGACGACTTGGGCCGCCGAGGGATAGTTCTGGTGTGAGAATAAGTACATGCTGATATAAGGTTAACAATGGAGGCTTATCGCTCTAGTTCTGGAAAGTAATAATTGCATTTACCTTAGAATCATGGAAAAGCTTTATATTTATAATGTTCTCACCACCTCCATAAAATCCTTCTCCATGATGGATTAGGGTTCCCTCTAGACTGTAATTCCCTAACAAGAGTACACCAAATCTCCTAGAATTAAAGAGGTAATCCAATCTTTCAATTCCACCACCCAAACGCCATCATAATACCCATTAATGAGCCGCCCTCGGAATTCGGGAATAGCTAAAAAGACAAAATTATAAAACCCCTTCTCTCTTAATTCAAACAGTTTCACCAGCCCATTTTAAAATTAAGGATAATCTTTCTCTCCCCACCTTCCCAGCTATCCTCCTTCAAAACTGCAACAATGACCTCCTCCCAAAACCCAGAAAACATCTCACCGGAAAACACCATCCCCATTCTCGTGAACCCTCTTTCAAGCATCTCTGCTACTCCTACAACCCCTTCCAACCCCACTAAGGTCACTCCAAACCCTAACACAAATTCCATGCCTGACGCATCTACCAGTGCAGCCACCACCTCCACCTAGAACCCCCCAGAGACAGATTTCCAAAAAATGATGCATGAATACCCGAACGAGAAACAATTCCCACACGCCAACACCCCTTCCCAAATCATTGATGCGGATCTCCTCACAATCCGACAACATTACCAAATCCCTTAAACCTACCATCTCAAAGTGCCAACACCCATAAACCAAATGTACCATCGATCCAACGGCTGGACTGTCATGCCCCTCACTCTGCTAGAAAAAGGAGTCTGATTGCCTCTTCACGCATTCATCATAACCCTTCTAGGGTTTATTTGCATTGGCTTCGCGCAGCTGGTGCCGAACTCCTACATTAACATCATTGCCTTTATCGCCTTTTGCCATGAAATAGGAATCCCACCTTCAATTGACTTTTTCTTCACCTTATACAAACTCGGAAATTCTAGCGAACTGGGTTTCAAAGTATTGAGCAAACAACCCCCAAAACCCTACTCCAAGTTCGAGAAACAACCACTGATGGATACCCCTTTCGAGAAAAAGGGGGTGGCATAAAGGTTGGTTCTTCATTAAAGGACCAGAAACGCCCAAGCTTCCGGACTAGGCTTCTTACAAAGCCCAAACGTAGACTTTGGTGACACCTCGCCCGAACGAGTGAAAGAGATGGAAAAATTGATCGAGAAATTACACTTGAAAGAATGGATCTTCAGCCTCTTAACCAAATAGGCGTGGATATACAACCACCAATGTAAGTTCTGACTTTGCTACTTTTGTGATCTTTGAATTCTCTTTTGTCATTATTCTAAGAAATCCCCTTTGTTTTCTACAGTATCCCTCATCAAACCAACTTTGGCCAAGAGAAAAGACCTAGATGAATTCCTCTTCGATGACACAACCGAAAGACCTGCCCAACCACCAACCACCGAAGCCATCCCTACCACGAGCACCTTCGAAAACCCAACCCACACTCGATTGAAAAGAAGGGCAGTTAAGAAACTAAAAAATATTATAGCTCCCATTCTCTCAGAAAGCCGCCTTGACATGCCCATCTCCGAAAGAACAAAGATTCTTCAAACCAAAAAGAAACGCATGAAGATCACCCCCCTCACAATCGAAGAGCTGAGGGTTCCCTTTATCGAAACCAGCGAACATCATAGCATACCCACCGATCCTGATGAACCTGCTGACCCCATCCTCTAACTAATCAGAAAACGAAAAGACACTGCTAACAACAAACCAGAACCTTCAAAAAAGAACCACATCCCAACTCCTTTCGATCACCCTACATCACCTTCCAAACCACCATCCTCTACACACTCACCCAAAGCCATTCGATCACCAACCTTATGGCCAGAGGATAACAAAAAGTTCCCTCTAGACCTGTTTAATAACTTTGTCCCCCCAACCGACGATCACCGCTTTGGTGACATATCCACCACTGAATTCGTTCGTGCCGACATGATCAATTAGGCCCGCATAAGTTGCCTTTAATTAGAAATTACAACAATCAACCTCTTTTCTGAATCAACTTTTAATATTATCAACTAAATGTTAGGTTTGTAATATTCATTAACACAATCAAATTGCAAAAATAAGCGGAAACGTGTAAAAATCAGAGTTTAAAAATTTTACAAACCATATACCCGGATCACCCTTTATGCACAATTATTAATTAAACGAAAAAGATGAATAAGAATCATACTCTTAAAGATTCGAGCTTCCTCAGGTACAAGTTCACCTCCAATCCTTTTCGCGTTCAACTTAAATCCACCGGGTTTGGTTCCTTCCTTTGATCAACGTTAGCCACCCAAGTGTTTGGCCTCTAGAGGTGATCCACCAAGGAATAATAAAGATTCAAGAAAATGGGTGGTTGGCTAAACCCTAGTTTTTCTATCTCTATAGAAAAGGAGCGTACTCTCCAACCATTGGAATTATTACGTCGTTTTGATATCTGATATAAGACTCCTCTTATAAAGATATCAAGTAACCCTATTAAAATAAGGTATTATTTAATTAAACTCTTTTAATTAAATGGGCTCCCTAATCTTATTAGGGATAATTAATTAAACTCCTTTAATTAATTTTCCTCCTAATCTATTAGGAATAAATGAGAGTACTTATATTAAATTAATTCCTAAACTCTTTTAGAAATTAAAATAATAATAATTGTAATAATATTAATAAGACTCCTCTTATTAATTTATATTTAATATTTCTAAAATATTAAATATTAAATATTAAGCTATTTAATTTATTCTATCACCATAGATTAAATTAAGTATACTTAACATATTATTACGATTATGCCATTAACTTCTTAAATAATTATTCTTCCTTTTATGGTGTGACCCTTTAGGTTCTCCATATTAAACCGGTTGTTAATAAATTAATTAGAACAATTCTAATCTTATTTAAATAAATAAATTAAACAATTAATTTATTTAAATAAATAATATTTATTCTACAATAGGGATAAGCCTCCCTAGCGATCAACGACTTTCCAGATAATATAGATTTCAACATTAATCATAAAAGAACCTTTGAGTAAATAGTTACCGTACAATTCAATCCTTCCACCCTACAATGTCCCAATTAAATATAAGACATGGAATTACTGTCAAGTCTTATTTTATTTAATTATATGTATTTCGACTCTTAAATGCACAACTCTAAATAATGCAAATTAGAAACTACTTTCTAATTTCATTACGCGCGCCAAGGACTCTTTGGGTTGTCATTTATCGAATCACATAGGACATTTCTCTTCTTTTAATAGAAGTGGTAGATTCTTTATTGATCATACATTATCTCCATGTACAAGTTATTATACCCAAACATACCCTTTGATATACCCTAAGGGTCTTAAGGAATAAGTTAAAGTATAACTCATCATACACAAGATACTATGATGATCTCAAGTCCAAGGATCACTTGTACTACTATCACTATAGGAATTCCTATTGACAGACAAGTAAAACTCCATTAGGTATTCCTTAGCGAGCCATGTTCAGTGAACTTATTCTCTAATAAGCACCTACATACTTGCTTTAGTGTCTCCACACAAATGATCATGAGATCAATCATCCTCATCCAATGAGCAAGCAACGTATGTACCAATCTATCCGGATTCACTAATCCCCAATTTAGTAATCCAATGATTGGGAACTATTTTAGTTTTAAGCTTTCTAAGAATTTAGATCTCATTAGAATGATCATCATCATTATTCTAAAAGCATTGCTTAAAACTATGGGTTTATCACATATTATAAAAGCGACATCATGTAGATAATTAAAAGCCTTTAATAAATTAATACTTTTTATTAATAAATGAATAAGATTGTTACAAAGTATATGCTTTATCATCAAACATGATTGGCTTGTGTGCATACTACTTTCAATCTCCCACTTGCACTAAAGCCAATCGTCATGGTATCTCATACTCTTCTTCTCTAAGTGACGATTATCCTGCTTTTGGATAAGCTTTAGTTAATGGATATGTATTGTTGTTCATGAGAGTCCACTATCTCTATAGTGATTTCCCATCTTTCAATGATTCTAATAATCAAATAAAAGTACCACAACACATGTTTAGATCCAAGATGAGACTTAGGAACTATTCCTAGTTCTGTAATGAACTTTTAATCCAAACAATCAACTTGCAGCTTCATTTATAGCTATATACTTTGTCTTTATCACTAAACCAACAACTCTTTCTTTGTTTGGAACCTTTCAATTCAACGCACCACTTGATCATGGTAACACTTTACCTTAAAGTGAATTTTACGTAAATCTTGGTGCATCGAAAAACTTGAGTCATTAAGCCCTCTAGTATTAATTCAGACCCACCATGTATGCTCACATCCTTAGTGCCGGTTAAGAACTTTAAGATGTTTTTCACTGTCTTACAGTGATCTTCTCTAGAATATGACCGATCAACATTAGATCTTGTATATTTCATTGTATACATGATAGTCACTCATGTGATCTCTCTTTTCAGGAGTCTGTGGGGACTATAAAAAGAGATACACTCCATAGCTCATCAACATGAGACATCTCTTGGAGTTTGCCATGCTAAACGACTTTAGCATCAAATGAATATACGTTCCTTGGGTTAAGTTGAGCATCCTTTTAAATCTATCTATATAGATTTTATCCCCAATTAAGATACTCTTCCCAAATCATTCGTGGAGGTGTGTTTAGACAACTTTATCATTACTGATTGTAGCATTAGTATGTCATTCCTTATCCGTAGTATATCAACATATAATATTAGGAATGTCACGGCGCTCCCACTGTCCCTTTTGTACACACTAGAAGTCTTACATCATCGCATGTAACTCTGGATCATCATCTTCTATGATGAGTGCCTCATCATCATCATCCATGATGAATCCATACCTCCTAGGTATCTTTAGTACTATTCCTGATTTACGATTCGGTTGTGGTACAATAGGTCTATCTACAGGTTCCTCTTATTTGACTTATAGTGTTTTGTGGTTATTGAACTCTTCAAGATCTATTATCCTCCCACTAGCCCCTTCAATGATAAACACCTTTATCTTAGAAGGCAGCGTGTTTTACAACAAACACCTTTTGCTAAGTAGAATTATAGAATATATACCCTAAACTTACTTTAGGATGTCCCACAAATCGACACTTGTCAAATCTTGTCCCAAGCTTATCCTTTGAAACCGTTTCACATAAGTTGGACAACCCCTTATCTTAACATACTTAAGATTAGGAATCCTCCCCATCCATAACTTTTATGGAGTCTTGGGTGGATTTAGAGATTACCTTTTTCGTGAGATATGCGACCATTTCTAGGACATGATCCTAGAAGGATCTTTGGAATGTCGGTAAAATCATTATGGATCGCACCATGTCCAACAAGGTACGAATTTTCCATTCAGATACATCAATCAATTATTGTGTATCAGGATGTGTCCATTATGAGAAAACCATTTGAGATGATCTAGAAACTTATTGCACAAGTATTTATTCCTTGATCCGATCAAAGAATTCTAATACTTTATCAATTTATTTCACTTCTGAATTCTTTGAACCTTTCAAATAATTCATACTTGTATTTCAGAAAATACACGCATTCAACTCTTTGAATGATCATCTCCCTTTCTTATACTAGTTTGTTCAATTTGCCAAAATATATTTTTCACGTAAGTCAAGTATACAAAATCCATTAAGTAATATTCCAGTTCTATACAAAACATTATTATTATAAATAGAACAACAATTGTTCTTAATTATAATACCAAAGATTTCATTGTCCAACAATAAAATGGAAATAATATTTTTTAACAAGAACTGGAATACAATAACAACTTACTGACTTAATAGATTTTCCCATAGGCATTGCTAAACTATAAGTTTCTACGGCTAATGTAGCAACCTTTGCTTCATTTCCCACATATAAGATTATTTATCTTTGTTTAGCTTTTTACTTCTTCTTGGTCCCTTCATAAATCTATATTTATGATAACCAAAGTCGATATCCAATATCCAAGTATAACCTTGACTTAAAGAAAATTTATTTTAAATCTTGAACAAAATTGTATTTATGAAGAAACTTCATTAAGCTTCTTTGGTTAGCCATCGCAAGGTGCTTCTCGCAGATTTCTTTCAAAGTGTCCATGCTTATTGCGGTGGAAGCAAGCTCCTTTTGCTATCCGTGTCGTTTTGTTCTTATTATCCTTTGTTTACACCTTTCTATTTACCTTCTTTGAATCGTTCTTCTTTTCAGAATATCCTTTGGCCCCTACCAGTAAGACTTTATCTTTCTTGGTTGGAAAGTGACTCTCAACATTTTCAATATGTTAAGCAAATCAATGAGGCGATATCTAGCTTGTTCATATGAAAATTCACAACAATTGTGAAAGGAGTCCGGATTGAGTGCAAGATCAAATCTTGGCTCAACTCTCCATCCATGACAAAACTTCGTTGTCCTAATTGATCAATCAAATTGATAATGTTAAGAACTTTTGTATGCATACTATAGTGCCATTGGCCATTCTAGATCGGAAGAGCTCCTTAGATATGTCGATATCTATCGGTCCTACTTTCCTCACCATCAACTACTTGATGTGCGGGGAATATAGTAGGAGCATCCATAGTTTCATCTTGTGCCGAAGCTCGTTACTTATGGATGCGAGCATGATGCATTGAGCCAACCGTGCATCATCTTGCCACTTTCTAAAAGCGGCAATCTCTTCCTCGAGGCATTATTCGCAACATTATTGCGAGGATAGGCGTATTAAGGACATAAGATAGCTTTTCAGCCATGAGAACTATTCTCAAATTCCTTAACCAATCCAAGTAATTCGGTCTGGTTAATTAACATCAAATATGTTTCGCAGTGATAGTAATTTTAGACATTGTAAAATTCTGTAAATGAATTTGTAATTAACAACATTTTAACATACATTCTTTTATTAATTACCAAAATAATTTAGGTCTTGTTTTAAATTGGTATCTCCCACTATTTTCTTCAAACTATATTACCCTCACTTATATAGTTCGGCAAAATCTAATTAAAGATTTGCTAGTGAGAATAAGGATCCCATTTCAAATGTATATAGCCTTGTGGTGACACAACAAACTATATATAAATAAATAGGTAGACAACTTTTGTCAATTACATCAACTATGCAACTCCTTTTCTTTTGCCTCTTAGATTATTTTGATCAAGTGGTGGCACATCCGAATCAAAATTATCCAAGTTAAGTCCGACCTAGCACTCCATATATTCAAAAAAGAAAAATATCATCCTTGTGGTGACACAACAAAACAATATTGTTCAATTTTCTTTATAAGCGTCAAATGTGATAAATTAACATCTTAAATACTTAATACTTGCCTTGTGGTGACACAACAAACTCATATTAAATATTTAATACTCTATTAATTTTATCATGCTAGAAGGCGACGTTCGATATTCCAAATATCTTTGAACGCTTAGGACTTAATATAAAATATTGAGGGGTTTGCTATTAATTTATCTCATCTTGTTTAGCGTGCATGCACATATATATATAAAATACGCGTCATATTAATTAACATGCGAAGCATGTTTGCATAATATATAATATATATAGTATAAGCATGCACATATAGAATACTATATTCTACCCGGATTGATTATGAACTTTTATTCTAGTTTGGTTCACTAGAGCCACCAAGTGAACCAAAAGGTCAAACCATAGGGGTGCAAGAAATAATATTTAAATATAACTATTACATTTAAACCCGGGCTCCATTACAAACGGGTCTTCAAGCGTTCCTTGCTCCTTGATCTTTAATTTTTCAAAAATTAGAGAAGACGAGGTACGCAGACCCCATTTAATAAAACCCATACATTCATGCATCCAACTAAAATAAAATCCAATCACATTGGTCAATAGTCCATAATCAATCCCATTTATTATCATACACATCATCATATGCATCAATAAATAACATTCATCTTATGAATAATAAACATTTAATATATATATTGATATCATTTAATGGGCAAATTTAGTTAGTATAAAATCTAATTTTGAATCAAAATAAACTCCTTTATTTTATTCCAAATTTAAATCAAAATAAAACTATTTTATTTTAATTTATCCAATTTTGAATAAAATAAACTATTTTATTTTAATCAAAATCTTTAATTAAAATAAACTCCTTTATTTTAATTAATTATGGAATCAAATTCAAGTAAAAATAAAACCCCTTTATTAAAAGAAACACGGATTCTCTTTCCTATTCACAAATAAACTTCTTTATTTTGAATAATATGAAAACTTATTTCATATCTAAATAAATTCCTTTATTTAAGGAAAGGCAGATTATTTTTCCTATTCACAAATAAACTCTTTTATTTTGAATAATATGAAATCTTATTTCATAACTAAATAAACTCCTTTATTTAAAGAAACATAGAATCAAATTTCAACTCCAATTAGTTTTCATGGAATCCAATTCCAACTCTAATTAGTTAGCATGAAATTCTAATTTTAAAATTAAAATAAACTATTTTATTTTAATATTAAAATAAACCTTTTATTTAAAGATTAAAATAAACTTTTTATTTTAATTATAAAATTATTATATATATATATTTTACGTAAATATATATTATATATATATAATAAAACCGTGATACCAAAAATATATATATATATATATATATAATATAATATATAAATAAATCATGTTCCCTTGTGGTGGCCACGTGATCACCATTTAAGTCCCATGCATGTTGGTTAGCTTCGGTAATATACCGAAGTTCCTTGAGTAAGATCAATCACGGATCAGCGAAAAAGGATAGGGATTATCGATTTTCAAAAAAAAAAAATTCACAAAATTTTTATTTTTTTTATTTTTTTTTCTAAAATAATAATTTTATACAACAAAAATATGTCCAATTAAATTGTTCTAAACACATATCAATATACATATTAAATTAAAATAATTAATAATTCGCATAAAGGTTTGGGCTCGATATACCTTTATTGGGTTTGTAATATTCATTAACGCAATCAAATTGCAAAAATAAGCGGAAGCGATGTAAAAATCGGAGTTTAAAATTTTACAAACCATATACCGGATCACCCTTTATGCACAATTATTAATTAAGCGAAAAAAGATGAATAAGAATCATACCCTTGAAGATTCGAGCTTCCTCGAGTCTACAAGTTCACCTCCAATCCTTTTCGCGTCAACTTGAATCCACCGGGTTTGGTTCCTTCCTTTGATCAGCGTTAGCCACCCAAGTGTTTGGCCTCTAGAGGTGATCCACCAAGGAATAATAAAGATTCAAGAAAATGGGTGGTTGGCTAAACCCTAGTTTTTCTATCTCTATAGAAAAGGAGCGTACTCTCTAACCATTGGAATTATTACGTCGTTTTGATATCTGATATAAGACTCCTCTTATAAAGATATCAAGTAACCCTATTAAAATAAGGTATTATTTAATTAAACTCTTTTAATTAAATGGGCTCCCTAATCTTATTAGGGATAATTAATTAAACTCTTTTAATTAATTTTCCTTCTAATCTATTAGGAATAAATGAGAGTACTTATATTAAATTAATTCCTAAACTCTTTAGAAATTAAAATAATAATAATTATAATAATATTTATAAGACTCCTCTTATTAATTTATATTTAATATTTCTAAAATATTAAATATTAAATATTAAGCTATTTAATTTATTCTATCACCATAGATTAAATTAAGTATACTTAACATATTATTACGATTATGCCATTAACTTCTTAAATAATTATTCTTCCTTTTTATGGTGTGACCCTTTAGGTTCTCCATATTAAACCAGGTTGTTAATAAATCAATTAGAACAATTCTAATCTTATTTAAATAAATAAATTAAACAATTAATTTATTTAAATAAATAATATTTATTCTACAATAGGATAAGCCTCCTTAGCGATCAGCGACTTTCCAGATAATATAGATTTCAACATTAATCATAAAAGAACCTTTGAGTAAATAGTTAAAATCACAATTCAATCCTTCCACCCTCTGATGTCCCAATTAAATATAAGACATGGAATTCTTTGTCAAGTCTTATTTTATTTAATTATATGTATTTCGACTCTTAAATGCACAACTCTAAATAATGCAAATTAGAAACTCCTTTCTAATTTCATTACGCTTCTCGGCGAAGGACTCTTTGGGTTGTCATTTATCGAATCACATAGGACATTTCTCTTCTTTTAATAAGTGGTAGATTCTTTATTGATCATACATTATCTCCATATACAACTTATTATACCCAAGCATACCCTTTGATATACCCTAAGGGTCTTAAGGAATAAGTCAAAGTATAACTCATCATACACAAGATACTATGATGATCTCAAGTCAAGGATCACTGTACTACTATCACTATAGGAATTCCTATTGTGAGCAAGTAAAACTCCATTAGGTATTCCTTAGCGAGCCATGCGCTCAAATGAACTTATTCTCTAATAAGCACCTACATACTTGCTTTAGTGTCTCCACACAAATGATCATGAGATCAATCATCCTCATCCAATGAGCAAGCAACGTATGTACCAATCTATCCGGATTCACTAATCCCCAATTTAGTAATCCAATGATTGGGAACTATTTTAGTTTTAAGCTTTCTAAGAATTTAGATCTCATTAGAATGATCATCATCATTATTCTAAAAGCATTGCTTAAAACTATGGGTTTATCACATATTATAAAATAGCATCATGTAAATAATTAAAAGCCTTTAATAAATTAATACTTTTTAATTAATAAATGAATATGATTGTTACAAAGTATATGCTTTATCATCAAACATGATTGGCTTGTGTGCATTCTACTTTCACTAAACACCTACACGCAACCAGAGTCTTCAGACAGGTTGCTTAGAGATAAAAAGATGTAGAATCTGAAGAAAAAGTTGCCCGAAGGGAAAACGAGCTCCTGAAAGCTACCTTAACAAAGGAGAAGAACATGCATGACAATGCTTCCTTCTACTATGAGGTCCTTAAATCGAAAAATGCCAAATTGAAAGAACAACTGGCGACATCCGAAGCACTTCAAAAATCTACCTCCGAAAAATATGAAGAGGTCATAAAAGAAAACGTGGTGCTGAGGCAGAACAACGAAATACTCACCCGCCAATCTATCGACGTAATGAAAAAATAGCAAGCACAACTTCAACTCTGAGCTGCGCTGGAAAAAGAACTCCGAGACCTCAAAGCCATTGGCCCGCCCTTAACCGAAGAGCTACGAAACCAGATCCGAAGTGAATACCGAAGATCTCCCGAACCTACCAATGAAATTATATAAATGTATGTCGAAGGCTACAAAGCAGCCCGAAGTAAAGGAAAGGCTAAAATTATCGTTGTCGCTCTAAATATTACTTGATTCTTCCAACGACGAGGGCAAGGACACTTCCGAAGATAACCCAACAAACGACCCTCCACCATTATGGCTTTAAGTTTCAAACTTGTAAACCTGCAAACTTGTAGCTTCCCCTATGCTACAGTTAATACATTTTTTAATTTCTCCTATAAAAAAATTTCGTAGCTGCTTTGCAAGACAACTAACATCAATTAACAAAAATTCACTTAAAATGAATAAAAAATAACCGCTTAAAGGACCGAACTCAACACTTTTCATCCATTAAACAAATAATATCAAGCAAACCTGCTCACCTCATAAGGGTTAAACAGATTCTCCCGAGCACCAAGTAATCTCGTTCACCCTTAAGGGTAGAACGGATTCCTCCAAATGCCAAACAATCATGCTCACCTCCAAAGGGTCGAACATATTCCTCCAAACACCAAAAAATCATGTTCACCTCCAAAAGGTCGAACAGATTCCTCTTAACACCAAATAATCATGTTCACCTCTAAGAGGTCGAACAGATTTCTCTAAATACCAAATAATCATGTTCACCTCCAAAAGGTCGAATAGATTCCTCTAAACAGCAAATAATCATGTTCACCTCCAAAGGGTCGAATTGATTCCACCAAACACCAAATAATCATATTCACCTCCAAAGGATCAAACAGAATCCTCCGAACACCAAATAATCATGTTCACCTCCAAAGGGTCAAACAGATTCTAATAGATTAATAATCACATAGAATAACACTGGAGAGAAAAAAATGCTTCTTTTATTGATAATTATTGGAAAAATTACAGGCCCAAAACTTTGACTTCGACCATACTAAAAATATTTTTAAAATCTACCCGCGTGCCATGTGTTATTGATTACAAATCCATCCATCGCTCACAGCCGATAGGTTCTCCATTTGGAACTTCAATGATTTCATAAGGACCTTCCCAATTCGACATCAACTTTCCCAAATTTTGAGGCATAGAAGCTTCAACCTCCCGAGGAACCAAATCCCCTACCTCAAACCTTAGGAGCTTCACCCCTTTGTTATAATACCTGGCCACTCGCCACTGATATGCCGCAAGCTTCACTAAGGCCTCCTCTCTAACTTCCTCTAAAAAATTCAAATTGGCCCGAAGCCCATCCTCATTGTACACTTCCTGAAACTGACTGACCCAAATAGATGGGGAACCAACATCCACTGGGACCAAGTAATCCGAATCATAAGCCAATCTAAAGGTTAGTCTCTCGTAGTAGACCTTTGTGTGGTCCGACAAGCCCACAATACATTGAGCAACTCTTCAGACCACCTTCCTTTTGCCTCATGAAGTTTTCTTTTTATACCATTTAACAGAGTCCTATTGGTCACCTCAACCTGCCCATTCGACTAAAGATGAGCAACCGAAGTCTTCTGATGCTGAATACCTAACTCCTTCAAGAACGCCTCAAATTTCAAGCCCACAAATTTTCATCCATTATTTGAAACCACCACCATGGGAATGCTTAACCGGAACACGACACACTCCTTTAGAAACTTTAAACATTCTTGCTCTATGAACAAACGAAGGGGTTTGACCTCCACTCATTTAGTCATATAGTCAATAACTACAATAACAAAACTGACCTGCCCCTTAGCTTTTGGTAACAGGCCCAAGATATCCCCCACATAGAAAAAGGAATTGGGGATAAAACTGAATACAACTCTTCTGGTGGCTGATGAGGAATCATGCTATTTAGCTGGCATTTCGAACACTTCTTCACATACTCGGTTACTTCTTTGAAGATTGTTGGTCAGTCGTACCCTTGCCGAAGCACCTTGTAGGCTAACGACTTCGCCGTCATATGATCACTATAAATCCCCTCGTGAACTTCTTGAAGAACATACTCTGCTTCAGACAAAACCAAACACTTTAACAAAAGGGAAGAATAGGCATGTCGATAAAGATCCCCATCTATCAGCACAAAGTTTGAGGTTCTGTGCTTAACTTTCTTTACTAATAACCGATCTGAAGGTAGAATGTCGTCAGCCAAATAGTCGAGATAAGGAGATATCCAACAATTCGATCATTCTACATGCAACACTTCCGTATGATGAACACTTGGTCGATTCAAAATCTCCAAATAAACTGATCCGCCAAATGTACTCGCTTCGGTCATAGTCAATTTCTCCAGTGCATCAGCTATGGCATTATCCAATCTATATATCCCTTAAAAAGCATAAGAATCTAAACACTGTAGTCGATCTCTTACCTCTGCCAGATACTTTACAATTCTCAATCCCTGAGCCTTATATTCCCCTAAAACCTCTTTGACGACCAACTGAGAGTTAGTATAAATAACTAACTTTTGTACATCAGGACTCTTCACCAACCATAACCCTGCCAACAATGCTTCGTACTTGGCCTCATTATTTGTCGCCTTAAACCCGAACATGATCGCATGTTGCACCTTAAACCCATCTGGACTAGTCAGAATGATGTCAAGGCCACTGACATTCGAAGTAGTCGACCCATCTGCATACAATGTCCATGAGTTCTGCACCGGCTGAACTACTACAACCGACTATTTGGTCACCCCAACCAGATCCAAACTCCTATCTACCTCAGAGAACAAACACTCTACTAAAAAATCAACTAACGCCTACCCCTTAATGGCTTTCTGGGGATGAAACTCCAATATAAACTGTGATAACTCCATAGTCCATGCAACAAGTCTTTCCAAAACCTCTGGTCTCCCAAACACCTTTTTCAAAGGTTGATCAGTATACACCACTATTAATCGTCCTTGGAAGTATTTCGAAGCTTTCGACTGGCTATTATTAAAGCAAAACTGAACTTCTCAAGGTTCGGATACCTTGTCTCTTCATCCCTTAGGGCATGGTTCATATAGTAAATCGGGTGCTACTTAACCCTAATCTCCAACGAACTTGCCGCCAAATAAAAGTACAAAGGCTTAGCAGGAACTAGCTTCGCCAACAAAGGACCCGAAGATAAATAACTCTTTATCCTCTGAAAGGTGTCTTAACATTCCAAAGTCCACTGGAAAATTTTTGCATTCTTCAGCCCTTTCAACGTATCAAAGAACGAAAAACATCTTTCTGCCGACTTAAACATGAACCTCCTTAAAGTTGTAATTCGACCCATCAAACGCTGAACATCCTTATACGACTGTGGGGACTTCATGTCCAGAATAGCTTGAATCTTCTTAGGATTAGCCTCAATCCCCTTCTTGCTGACTAGATAACCCAGGAACTTCCCTGCACCCAGTCTAAAGGTACATTTAGTCAGATTCAACCTCAAATTGTAATGTCGAATAGTATGAAAACAATCCTCCAAATCATCCAGATGACCCCAAACTATCATGCTTTTGACTATCATGTCATCTACATAAACTTCCATGCTCCACCCCAACTGCTTCGTGAACACGTAATTCATCATCCTTTGATATGTGGCCCCCGCGTTCACTAAGCCAAAAGTTATCTTCTTGTACGCATATACCGACTGGTGAGTGATGAAGGTTGTTTTTGGGATGTCCTCCTTGCACATTGAAATCTGATGGTATCCTAAAAAGCATCTATAAAGCTAAGCAAAGCATACCCCGAAGTCGCATCGATAAGTTGGTCGATGTGTGGCTGGGGATAGAAGTCCTTTGGGCACGCTTTGTTCAAATTAGTGCAATCTATACAAACTCGCCACTTCCCATTCTGCTTCTGCACCAATACAACGTTCGTCATCCACTCTAGATAGTCAATCTCAAATATTAAGTCCGAAATCAAGAGCTTTGTGATCTCCTCATCAATTATCTTCTACCTTTCTGGGGTGAAAATCCTCCTCTTCTTTTGAACCAATCTCTTCATCGGTGTAACGCCCGAGAAAAATGAATTTTTATGACAATTAAATTTTTATTCGATTATGTGAATTAAATGAATTTAATTGATTTATTTTGTGAGTAAGCTATGTGAAGGTCGTTCTACGACCTAGAATGTGTTTATGTGGTTAGTAATCTGGCTACATGCTAGAATTAATTGTTTAGAATTTCCAAGACGAAAATAAATGTTTTCCGAGAAATTTCCGTAAAAACACTATTCATCCGTTTCTCCTTGGGGAATTATTTTGAAATTTCGAGAAACGCGTAATGATAGAATATCGAGATAAGATGAAATATCTAATAATATTTTATTGATGGCAAACGAAGTTTTCGCCTGCGGACTTAAAAACCTAAGGGTTGAGTATATTGATTTCCGAGAAGGAAATGAAGCGTGTAGAAGGAATTACGTTATAGTTAAAGCGTGTGTTATACAATTAGGATACTATCTAGTATCTATGTATAATACGATGAGTTAATATGAAGTACAATACGATTATCGTACGAGTATTATACAGAGAGAATACGTGAATTATACGTGTAGAGTACGATTGGTATTATGGAATTAAGTTAAGACTTAATAATAATTCGTTTGATTTGGATTATGTTTAGTCCAATCAATTGTATTGGCAATCTCAATGGATTAATGTGTTAAGCCCAAGTTAAGGCCCAATATTAGATTGGTTAAGCCCAATTCAAGAAAAATCGAACCGTAGATCGAACCGGTGGGTCACCGAATGGGTAAAACCCATGGGCAAGGTGGGCCGACCACTTGGTGTGCAAGACAAGTTAATCACTTGGTCACCAAGTATTTTACTTGGTGACAAAGTGTAGAATAGTAAAGAGGTGGTGGTGTAATGCCCAAATTGCCCTCCATTTCATTTGCCTATAAATAGAAAGCTAGAATTGGTCTTTTGAGAGTTTTTCAAATTTCCAACCTATATTTTGAAAGAGAGAAAGAGCTAGACTCAACCAAAACATCTACTTTGAAGCTTTGCCTTAGAGTTTTTCAAGAACACCAAAGAAATCCTTAAGGTAATAATCCTTAATTCTAATTCCATCTCTTTTGGTTTTCTTTTAGTATGGAGAATTATAAATGGGTGGTGTATGTCTAGTATGGTGGAATAAGAATGACTTACCATAGATTCAATCTCTATAAGTCATGAGATCATAGAAATCATAAGGTTTGATATAGTTTAAAATTATGAATATATTGATTGTTGAGATTGATTGTTGATAAACAATTAAACTCTATCAATGTGTAAATATGTGCATCTTGCTTGGGTAGGATGTAGATATGAAGTCCATGGAGTATTCCATGTGATTTGGCTTAGAGAACCTTAGTAACGAAGTTATGGCGAATTTCACGGAAATAGACGTTAAACGTCGAAAACGTTGAAATTCTGGATTGGTAGTTAAAAGTTAACATGAGACTTGAAAACTTTGTTTTCAATGTCAACACGTGAGATAGGGTATTTAAGAGTCGTGGACTCAAGAATCGTCGGATTCCGACTTAAAACGAAGAAAATGAGCATTGAACGCTCATTAACATTTACGAACGCTTAGAAGATGAACTCGATAGTGAATTTTGAGTTAACGGATTCGAAAGTGTTAAATTCTTATATGGACGCGTAGAGTATATCATTTATGATGTGTACGCTTTTGAACGGATCAAATCAGACTTATAACGAAGAAGTTATGGCTTTGGGAAACTCACCAAAATTTTATCCGTTAAAAAAATTTTGGTACTGAGGTCTGGCGCCGCGGCGCCAGACAGTGTGTTAAATGCCATACCGCAGCGCCAACACAGTGTAATTGGCAACTGGAAATGGGCACCGCAGCATCACTTGTATAAGGAAGTCTCAGCCGCAGTGTGCCGAGACCAAGACTGGAGTATCGCTAATCAGCTGGCAGCATTTCTTGCCTCTTATATATAAGATGTCATGTCATGGCCTTGAGTGCAAAGTATTTGTTGAATGACTTAGGTTTTGAACTGCAATTGTTTAGAGACCTATAAGAGTAAAGTTTATGCACTTCATAAGTGTATTAAAACAATTCCTATACTAATGTATATGGTATTGAAATTAGGAATTGAATGAATGTTAATAATGTATGAACATAGATCGTAAAGTGTTAACAATAAACCCTAGTCGGGGAAACAACGTTGGTACTTTGCCAATGATGATAGAGTCCGGTTAATAACGTAAGTTGGTTAATAACCCGGGACGAAGGGTAATAAGTCTAGTTAACTTTATTAATAATATTAAGTTAACAAAGACATAGAAGAGAAAGAAGTTGTTAGGAACAATGTGAATAATTGTTTGATAGCTAATTACAGTGTGCTATATGAATATATCATGTAGATTTTGTAAAGGATGTAGTCAGTCGATTAAGTTATTTGAAGACGCTGAAAGGCAAGTTTTCTTAATGCTTGTCTAACCTTCAAGTTAGTCAAGTTTTATGTGATTCATTGTCTTTGAATTGCACGGTGATTTTAAAGAAAGGGTCAATGCCAGATTTAACTCGGCTAGACTACTCGTAGGATATAGATTGATTGATATTCATATCTTTCTATATAGAATTGTTAATATGCCAAGTAATTGGTACGGATGTGAAGGTAAGGTTTCTCTATGAACAAACAAAAGTATTTTTCATCGATTATTCGATGGGCACGCGAGTTTGCCAAATGTTAAACGTAAATACATTTAACGAATGAGTGTTGATCAACATAGAGTACTATAGTGATCACCTAGAAGTGCTCGTAAGTAATGGGATGTACTGACCTTAGTGTTGTGATATCCTTTTCAAGTATGAAAGCAGAAAGCTATTGTTCATGGTCTAGTCATCGTAGGTTTAATTCCTAATCTACTATATACCTTGAGAATTGATGTTATGAAATGTTAAAGTATTATTGTTTCATAATACTTCATAACTATTTGTTCAGTTATGTATGAATTGTTATATAATTCACAAATGTGGTATTACTGTTATCCTTGTTAAAACTTGCTGAGCTTGTTATGCTCACTTCTTGCGTGAATTATATGGCAGCAGTTAAGGATGAACGTACTGAGAAAGCTAAGAGAGATAAGGGCAAAGCTAAGATAGATAATTAGCCATCGTGTAATAGATTAGTATGTTTGTATGTATTATAAATTATGAACAACGAACTACGTAATCAATTTATGAACTTGGGAAGGATTATACTTTGATTGTAATAAGAAGATAGTAATTACATTCATTATGTTGTATTTCAATGGAATGATTGTATAGTTATGAGTACCGTGTAGCACCATATGTCGGGTTGGAAGATACCCAAATTTGGGGGCGTCACAGGTTGGTATCAAAGCATTAGGTTATAAAACTTAAGGGGGGAAGAACCTTTGGCTAATAATCTTGTCAGGAAGGTAAAGTCCGAAGAAAGAAATTCAAGTGAAATGAATTATTAAGGTATTGAGGAAACTCAGTACCGAAAGAATTTAAAAGATGTAAATTAATCTTAAACAAATTAAATGTGACTTGTGCTTATACTATTGTGTATTATGTACTAATCAACATGTTATGTGTTTTGTAGATGTCAATCGATAGCATGATGTTTAGAAACATTCACGAGATAAGTGAGGAGTCGGTGAACCACGTGGAGGTAGTACCGATGCCAGTGGCGGAGGTACCGTTAGTGGTTCTAGAAGACTCTGATATTGAGGAGTACAGCTCTGAGGGGGAATACTTCGAGGAGACAATGGGGATAACGTCATATCTAAATATGATGATTGACGTGGAGGAGGAGATTGAGGTAACATCGATTAATACGGTGGTACCTACTCAGGAGCCAACACCTCCGGATGCAATGAGATCATTGTATCTGGCTGTGTTGGATAGGAATGTGCATCTGCGTACTGTGGTACAGACGCAGAATGAGGAGATAACTGCCTTGTATGAGGCGAAGGAATCTGTAGAGGCGAATTTTGAGTCGGAGCACGATGAGAAAGTGCTGATGACGGATAAGGCACTGGACTATAAGGAAGAGGCTGTTGAGCTTCGAAAGAAACTGGTTGAGAAAGACCAGAAAATAGCTAGGATGTCATACATCCACGAATGTGCTCATGAAGATTTCAAGCTGAAAATTGCTTGTTATTCCATTGAGTCCGGACAGACTCGACATACTATAAGTCGAGATATTGTGTCAATACTGGCAAATCAGAAATATGAGAATGTCGTACGACAGTGTTAGTAGATCGTTAGATCTTTTTGTATATAAGTAGTGACGTAAAGCCCTCTTTTGTATAATTAAAGGGTAGTTTTTTTTTATAAATTCCAATTTTTGTAGAAGTCAATCGCGGGATAGTATGTAATAGCTTTTTGGCTAAGGGAACATGATGTAAATAGTTTTGACTATGAAAGCATATTAATATAATGAAGTTTTTATTTAATGTGCTTGATGTGGTATGAGTTGTTATTTGAGAATAATAACCAAGCAGTTAAATAGATAATAACAAAACTTTATTTATTTAATCAGAATTATGCCGCCAAGAAGGAGACAACGTAACCAAGAGGCCAAGTTTTATAATGAGAATCAAGGGTGTCCTAATAACCCTATGCAAAAGTTCGTTAATTTATTAACGGTTGCATTTAACCAAGTTGGGGGAGGGATTCCTGTAGCTCCTGGGGTAGTAAGAACAACTACCTTCAAGGAATTTAAGAGTGTGGGTCCTCCTGAGTTCCGAGGAACGACGGACCCACTAGAGGCCCAGACATGGGTAAAAGAGATTGAAAAGGCGTTTGTGATAACAAACGTAGGTGAGGCGCGAAAGACTTCTTTTGCAACTTACATGATGAAGGGAGAAGCCAACTACTGGTGGGAGGCTCACCAGGGTGGGGCTAGGATAGAAGTTGTTATGTGGGAACAGTTTAAGAAGGTGTTCTTTGAAAACTACTTCCCCACTAGTATGCAAGGTAGGATGGAGATTAAGTTCTTAGAACTTAAGCAGGGGGATATGACAGTTCCCCAGTATGCCGCCAAATTCAATGAATTGGCAAGGTTTGCTCCACATCAGGTGGATACGGAAGAGGGAAAGGCGCGAGTTTGAAAGCGGGGCTTAAACCCTGGCTCTATAGTAGAATATCTATTTTTAGAGTGCTTCCCTACGGGACCATTACGGAAAAGGCGATAATAGCGCGTTCAGAAGGTGGTGGTGAGGCATTGTCTCGATTACCACAAAGAGCGGAAGAACAAGAGTAAGTTAGAAGGAGGTAGTAAAAGTGAAGTTTGGTTGCGGTGGCTGGCAACTTGCCTAAAAGGAAAAGCTTCAACCCTGGGAATACTGAGGTAAAGCAGGGAGATCCTAAGCGGAGGACGAAGGCATGCAAGACATGCGGAAAGACTCACATGGGAGTCTGTTTAAAGGGAAAATCAGTCTGCTACAACTGTGGGCAGGAGGTCCATTTGTCACCCAACTGTCCTAACCCTAAGAAGAATCAGGGATGTTTTGTCTGTGGGTCATTGGACCACATGGCAAGAAATTACCCGAAGAAGGGTTTAGAGGGAAATAAGGGTTCTGGTAGTGGTAAATTAGCCATTACTGGACCAACACCATCAGTGGGTAGACCCTCGGCCCATACATTTAATATGACTATCCAAGATGCGGTTGCATCAACGGATGTGATAGCAGGTATCATTCCGGTTAATGAGATAAATGTTTATGTGCTATTTGACTCGGGTGCTACTTGTTCTTTTATAACATGTGAATTTTTTAAGCGATTAGGTTTAATCCCTGAAAAGTTACCAATACCTTTAGACGTTAAGGTAGCCAACGAAGAGATAATTCCCATTGAACATATTCATAAGGATTGTTGCATAGATATTAGAGGGAATAAGTTATCGGTAGATTTGGGACCGATAAGGTTAAACGAATTCGATGTAATAATTGGTATGGATTGGTTGGTTAACCATAAGGCGATAATAGATTGCCATAGGAAAAGTGTAAACCTTCGGCTTTCTAAGAAAACCAAGGTAGTGTTCTTCGGTAGTAAATCACCCAGACGCTCTTGTTGTCTGTCGATGACACAAGCTAGGAAGATGTTGAGAAAAGGGTGTGTAGGTTATCTGTGTCATGTTGTGGATACCCAAAGAGTGGGAACATCCTTGAACTAGATACCTATAGTGCAAAAGTTCACGGATGTATTTTCGGAGGAGTTACCCGGTATTCCACCGGATAGGGAGGTTGAGTTTGTAATTGATCTATTACTGGGTACGACACCAGTTTCAAGGGCACCATATCGGATGGCACCACTTGAGATGAAGGAGTTAATGGTTCAATTGCAAGAACTATTAGATAGAAAGTATATTCAACCAAGTGTGTCTCCTTGGGGAGCACCGGTATTGTTTGTAAAGAAAAAGGATGGGTCGTTAAGACTTTGTATCGACTATCGAGAGTTGAACAAGTTAACGATTAAGAATAAATACCCGTTGCCCAGGATCGATGATCTATTTGATCAGTTGAAAGGGGCAAAGTATTTTTCTAAGATAGATTTGCGCACAGGGTATCATTAGTTAAAAGTGAGGAAGGAGGATGTACCTAAGATGGCATTCAGAACTTGTTATGGTCATTATGAGTTTCTGGTGATGTCGTTTGGGTTAACTGATGCGTCAGCCGCATTTATGGATATGATGAACAGAGTGTTCAAACAGTATTTGGACAAGTTCGTCGTAGTGTTCATTGATGATATTATAGTCTATTCTAAGACGTCAGAAGATCATGTAGAACATTTAAGGATAGTGTTGGAAATACTGCGTAAGGAGAAGTTGTATGCGAAATTCACAAAGTGTGAATTTTGGCTTGAGCGAGTGCAGTTTCTAGGACATGTTATTGATAAAGATGGCATTTCTATGGATCCAACAAAAGTAGAAGCAGTCAATGAGTGGGAGCAACCGAAAACGCTAACAGAGGTTTGGAGTTTTATGGGGTTAGGGGGATATTGTAGAAGGTTCATTCCGAACTTTTCTAAAATAGCTACTCCGTTGACAAATCTGACAATAAAGTCGGTGAAGTATGTGTGGACTGAAAAATGTGATAATAGTTTTCAGGAGTTGAAGAAGAGGTTAAGTGAGGCACCTATATTGTCCTTACCAGACGATACATGAAATTTTGTAGTGTATAGCGATGCTTCGCATAAAGGATAGGGTTGTGTGCTCATGCAGCATGGCAAGGTCTTTGCGTATGCATCACGTCAATTAAAGGATTATGAGAAGGCTTATCCTACTCATGATCTAGAATTGGCAGCTGTAGTTTTTGCCTTGAAGATATGGAGGCATTATCTATATGGTGAGAAGTGTGAGATATATACGGACCACAAAAGTCTAAAATATATCTTCACACAGAAGGAGTTGAACATGAGACAGAGAAGGTGGTTAGAGTTAATAAAAGATTACGACTGTGATATTTTATATCATCCGGGAAAGGTAAATGTAGTGGCCGATGTGCTAAGTAGGAAGGGTGGAGAGAAACTATCAATGTTAACAACTCAGAATGAGTTGATAACAGCGATGGCAAGAATGGAGCTGGAATTTAAGTTATCGGAGGAAGAAGTGGAAATGTTATTTTCTATGGAAACCCAACCAACCATAGTGGAACAGGTTAGGGGAGTCCAATTGAGTAACGAGGAATGCAAGCAGATGAAGAAAAGAATAGAAGATGAAGAAAATACTAGATATAACCTCGATAAGGAGGGATTACTTCGTTTTGAAGGAAGAATTTGGGTTCCAAATGATTTCGAGTTAAAGGAAGAAATAATGATGGAGGCTCATAGTTCGAGGTACTCGATACATCCCAGTAGTACGAAGATGTATCAAGACCTTCGTTAGAACTTTTGGTGGTCGAACATGAAAAGGGAGATAGCAGAATATGTTAGTAGGTGCTTAACTTGTCAAAACGTTAAGGCTGAACACCAACGACCTAGCAAGTTGTTACAACCGTTAGAAATTCAGAATTGGAAATGGGAGCACATCATAATGGACTTTGTGGTGGGACTTCTAACAACAAGAAAAGGATACTATGCTATTTGGGTGATAGTGGATAGATTGACAAAATTTGCTCATTTTCTACCAATAGGAGTTAGGTATAACCTATATCAGTTAGCTAAGCTGTATGTCAAGGAAATTATTTCCAGACATGGAGTACCTGTTTAGATTGTGTCAGATCGTGATCCATGATTCACATCAAACTTTTGGAGGAGTTTGCAAGAGCAAATGGGAACGTAGTTAAGATTGAGTACGGCGTATCATCCTCAGACGGATGGTCAGAGTGAACGGACAATTCAAACTCTGGTAGATATGTTAAGATCTTGCGTTATGGATTTCAAAGGGAGTTGGGATGAATATCTATCGTTGGTGGAATTTTCGTGCAACAATAGTTTTCACGCTAGTATAGGCATGCCGCCTTACGAAGCGCTGTGTGGAAGGAAGTGCCGTACTCCATTGTGTTGGGATGAGGTGGGTGAACGTCGAATATTGGGACCTGAGATGGTACAGCAAACGGCGGACATGGTGAAGACAATACGTACTCGATTAGTTGCGGCCCAAGATAGGCAGAAGAAGTATGCAGATCCTCACAAAGAGAAGAAAGAATTCGATGTAGGATCTTTTGTTTTTCTGAAAGTATCGCCATGGAAGGGGAAGATACATTTTGGAAAGAAAGGAAAGTTAAGTCCAAGGTTTGTAGGACCTTTTGAGATTTTAAGAAGGGTAGGAGAGGTGGCTTATGAAGTAGCCTTACCTCCAGAAATGGAACGCATTCATAATGTGTTTCATGTGTCTATGTTGCGTCCTTATAAACTGGACTATAAACACGTAATAGAGTATGAATCTATCCAGATAGAGAAAGATTTATCATATGAGGAACTTCCGATTTAAATTATTGATAGGAAGGAACAAGTATTAAGAAATAAGGTCATACCTTCAGTGAAGGTGTTATGGAGAAACCATAATGCTGAAGAAACAACGTGGGAACTCGAAAGTAAAATGATGGAAGAATTTCCTCATTTGTTTATGTAATTATAAGCTAGATTCTGGGAATAGAATCCTTATAAGGGGGAGAGAATGTAACGCCCGAGAAAATTGGATTTTTATGATAATTAAATTTTTATTCGATTATGTGAATTAAATGAATTTAATTGATTTATTTTGTGAGTAAGCTATGTGAAGGTCGTTCTATGACCTAGAATGTGTTTATGTGGTTAGTAATTTGGCTACGTGTTAGAATTAATTATTTAGAATTTACAAGACGAAAATAAATATTTTCCGAGAAATTTCTGTAAAAACACTATTCATCCATTTCTGCTCGGAGAATTATTTTGAAATTATGAGAAACGCATAATGATAGAATATCGAGATAAGATGAAATTTCTAATAATATTTCATTTATGGCAAACGATGTTTTCGCCTGCGGATTTAAAAACCTAAGGGTTGAGTATATTGATTTTCGAGAAGGAAATGAAGCGTGTAGAAGGAATTGTGTTATAGTTAAAGCGTGTGTTATACAATTAGGATACTATCTAGTATCTATGTATAATACGATGAGTTAATACGAAGTATAATACGATTATCGTACGAGTATTATACGAAGAGAATATGTGAATTATACGTGTAGAGTACGATTGGTATTATGGAATTAAGTTAAGACTTAATAATAATTCGTTTGAGTTGGATTATGTTTAGTCCAATCAATTGTATATGCAAGCCCAATGGATTAAGCCCAATATTAGATTGGTTAAGCCCAATGCAAGAAAAATCGAACCGTGGATCGAACCGGTGGGTCACCTAATGGGTAAAACCGATGGGGCAACCCATGGGGATAACCCATGGGCAAGGTGGGCCGACCACTTGGTGTGCAAGACAAGTTAATCACTTGGTCACCAAGTATTTTACTTGGTGACAAAGTGTAGAATAGTAAGGAGGTGGTGGTGTAATGTCCAAATTGCCCTCCATTTCATTTGCCTGTAAATAGAAAGCTAGAATTGGTCTTTTGAGAGTTTTTTCAAATTGTCAACCTATATTTTGAGAGAGAGAAAGAGCTAGACTCAACAAAAACATCTAATTTAAAGCTTTGCCTTGGAGTTTTTCAAGAACACCAAAGAAATCCTTAAGGTAATACTCCTTAATTCTAATTCCATCTGTTTTGGTTTTCTTTTAGTATGGAGAATCGTAAATGGGTGGTGTATGTCTAGTATGGTGGAATAAGAATGACTTACCACAGATTCAATCTCTATAAGTCATGAGATCATAGAAACAATAAGGTTTGATATAGTTTAAAATCATGAAAATATTGATTGTTGAGATTGATTGTTGATAAACAATTGAACTCTATCAATGCGTAAATATGTGCATATTGCTTGGTTAGGATGTAGATATGAAGTCCATGGAGTATTCCATGTGATTTGGCTTAGAGAACTTTAGTAACAAAGTTATGGTTAATTTCACGGAAATAGACGTTAAACGTCGAAAACATTGAAATTCTGGATTGGTAGTCAAAAGTTGTTGTGAGACTTGAAAATGTTGTTTTTCAATGTCAACACGTGAGATAGGGTATTTAAGAGTCATGGACTCATGATTCGTCAGATTCTGACTTAAAACGAAGAAAACGAGCATTGAACGCTCATTAACGCTTACGAATGCTTAGAAAATGAACTCGATAGTGAATTTTGAGTTAACGGATTCAAAAGTGTCAAATTCTTATATGGACGCATAGAGTATGTCATTTATGACGTGTAGGCTTTTGAACGGATCAAATCGGACTTATAACGAATAAGTTATGGCTCTAGGAAACTCACCAAAATTTTATCTGTTAAAAAATTTCTAGTACTAAGGATGCGGCATTGTGGCGCATGCCGAACATAAAGTCGTCACTTATGATGTATTTGGCTATTGGAAATTTGCGCCGCATTATAGCCGCAACGCCACTTGTATAAGGAAGTCTCGCATCATGCACATGACCTTGAGACCAAGCATGGGTATCTTGCTAAGCGATAGCCATGGCACTTTGTCTTTGTCTTAAGATGTCACGCATGCATGCGTGAAGTGTAGAGAGAATATTTTTGAATGACTTAGGTTTTGAACTGCAATTGTTCAGAGACCTATAAGAGTAAAGTTTATGCACTTCATAAGTGTATTAAAACAATTCCTATACTAATGTATATGGTATTGAAATTAGGAATTGAATGAATGTTAATAATGTATGAACATAGATCGTAATGAGTGTTGATCAACATAGAGTACTATAGACTGATCACCTAGAAGTGCTCTTAAGTAATGCGGATGTACAGCCTTGGTTATGTGATATCCTTTTCAAGTATGAAAATAGAAAGCTACTGTTCATGGTCTATTGATCGGTTCAAAATTCCTAATCTACTCTATACCTTGGGAATTGATGTTATGAAATGTTAAAGTATTATTGTTTCATAATACTTCATAACTATTTGTTCAGTTATGTATGAATTGTTATATAATTCACAAATGTGGTATTGCTGTTATCCTTGTTAAAACTTGTTGAGCTTGTTATGCTCACTTCTTGCGTGAATTATATGGTAGCAGTTAAGGATGATCGTACTGAGAAAGCTTAAGAGAGATAAGGGCAAAGCTAAGATAGATAATTAGCCATCGTGTAATAGATTAGTATGTTTGTATGTATTATACATTATGAACAATGAACTATGTAATCGGTTTATGAACCTGGGAAGGATTATACTTTGATTATAATAAGAAGATTGTAATTACATTCATTATGTTGTATTTCAATGGAATGATTGTATAGTTATGAGTACCGTGTAGCACCATATGTCGGGTTGGAAGATACCCGAATTTGGGGGCATCACAATCGGGTCCACATATAGCATGTGTTCAACAACCTTCTAATCCACCCCAAGCATGTCACAGGGAACCCATACAAAGATATCTGCATAGCACTATAGCAATTCCTCCAAGCTCATCCGAAAAGGCTCTGGCAATCATGACCCGATCCTTATAATCTTATCCTTCTTCCCAGGAATCAACTCAACCTCTTCGGTGTCTCCTGGTGGCATAACTAAGGGCTTAGTACTACTTTCCGTAAATGGTTTGATCTCTATCTCCATAGCTTGCTTTTTCTTGCAGACCCCTACTCCCGAAGTGATCAGTGTGTTCTGGTAGCATCTCCTTACTAAATCAAAAACCCCATCAACCTCCCCAACTCCATATGGCATAGGGAACTTAATCTTGATATGAGTATTAAGCCCACCTGTGTAGTAATTACCAATGCTCCCTCGTGTGGTTTGATCAGTTTTGCAGGGAAATCTTCATCCGTGAATGAGATCACTGAACCAGGGTATGATCTTACACGTCTTATAGGTTGGTCTGCCACTGACAACAGCGTATCCAAGTATCCACGTCGCTTTCTTCTGGAAACGTTCCCTATAGTTCCGCCCGTGATTACATCCAGAACCAGACGTGTTACCTGAGACTGAATTGGCTGCAGGGGCTAACTAATCTGAACAGGTGTATTATTCTCTTGTTGTGCCCTCAGGGCTTCTCCTCCAGCCACATACTGAATCAACACCTTGTTCTACGCATTCTTCTCTATTAGGTCCATCGAGCCCCAACAGACCGCCCTGCTGCCTGATGGTAGTCGCAATACTTCCTCGGATTCCTTGTGTCTGGCTTTATGTTATCTCTAGGTGGTTTGAATCAAGGTTTACCCTCATTTGATCCAGTATAGTGGCTTGATTAGTATTTAGCTTAGTGTATACCCTGTTCACCTTTTGACTCGGGAAAGGTGGATGACCTCCCCCCAAACCCCCGGTGTTACTGTACCTCCTCTGATACCCATCAGACCTATCGTTATTACCGTCATACCACTTCTAGTTTCCATCCAATCTAATCTTATCTTTATCCTTCGGTTTCTCGATTGTGCCTTGCTTCAAGCTGTTCATGGCTTCCTCCACCACTATGAAGCCTTCAGATTTCTTGAATGCTTTGGCTAAGCTCTTCGAGTGATTAAACATTAATTTCTTCACCAGTTTCTCTGACTTCCCTAAATCCAACCCATTCTAAAAAAGCCCCACTGCTTGGAGGTTATTGAGATCTGTCACTTGACCCACTGCTTCCCTGAACCTTTTCACGTACTGGCCTAGTGTCTCATTGGTATGTTGTCTGATCTATGACAAAGATCCTATGGGCTTCCCCCTCTTCTTGTTACTCCCAAATCATGTATGAAACTTGTCGCACAGTTCGTCATGAAGGTATGACACTTGATCGCATCCGAGTAATCATAGTAATCCATTAACCTATCGTATGCCTGACTGTGTTCGTACGGATCTCCCGAGCCATCATAACTTTCCATATAGGGGAGCTTTTTATTGGGGTCTGCCTTTTCTCGAACGATATCGAGAGAGAAAGGGGATGTCTTCTTGCCCGAACTCACCTTCCCCTGTTTGACTTCGGCCAACTCTTTTTGAATCTCCTCCAATTTTTTGGCCGACAACTTCATCCCATCCGGCTTCGTGGGCACTTCTTTTCTTGGGAGAATCCTTCTTTCTATGTTCAATCCAACCCTTTCCATCCGAACTATCCGCCCTGGAAGGGCTTCGACCTCTGCTCTCGCTGCACCGGGAGCCAATAGGGAGATGTACCCTCTATTGGTTCCCGGATGTGCGACCACCCGATCTGCTCCTGTCACGAGAGCGGTCTGAAGCCTACTCTCGGATCGCCATGTACCCTCAGCCCTCTGTGCCCTAGATTGTTTGTCTGGAGACCTATCCCACCTTCTGGTTTGGTTGTCGCTGGAGGCCTCGTTTTCTTGTTCGACCACAAGGACCATCTGATTCGCAATCTCTTCCTTCTGCAGCGACAGCACCCTCTGTGCTTCCTCTGTCTCTTGCGCCTTTTTGGACAAAATAGATTTTTAATCTTCTTGATCATCTCGGCGTCGAGTTCGAGGTGGTGTGCCTCCTACCCTCCTCAAATCTTTCTTAGTCTCCTTTCTTGCTGTCGAGAGCAGCCTCCTCCTAACGTCTTCTCGATCTCCACCTTTGGATCCTACCGAAGTGCTCTGTCGGTTGAGCCGCTCGTGGAGGCTCCTAGATGGCCCTAGTCTATCTTTAATGGATCCCCTCTGTTAGGAAGAACCTTCGGCCGTTATTTGTCCCATGGCTGAAACCGTCTTGCTGTTCACCATGATTTCAGTCACGGGAAGTTGCTGCTTGTGATTGTAAATCCAACAACACAACCACTTGACCAAGCTCACATAATAGCATGTGGGTAACAACCCATTGTATATCCTAGGCCCAAATATCCTTGGTCCAAAAATTTGTATTGTACTAAATTTATGATTTTAATTAAGGAAATTGGAAGTTTAGAGTTACTTTGTGATGGATTTTCAGAATTTAACTTTTTGTAGTTGTGTATTATTTATAGCAACAAACCAACAATATTTGAGATTTATTTGGAATTTGTTTTTTAGCCAGAACTGCATCATTTGAAACAACCCATTATTCCTAGAAATCGTTTTGCTCCAATCCAAGTGATTTTATGTTGCAGTTTCTAATTTAACCAACTATACCAAAGCGATTTCATGTGTGGTTTCTCTTTGTAATCGCACCAAACTACGTCATAGTCATTCTTAGTTTACATACATTGTAACAAGAACTATACACAATTATTCATCCTCCTTTTTATTTTTGATTCATATATGTTTTTCAGAAGGAAACGTCAACGTCTTCTAAAAATTATAGTACTTGCTTGAAAGTTCAAATGTATTTTAAAATTTTATTTGTTAAGAAGTAATTTATTTAACTCTGCAAATGTGTCATTTAAGGGTCAAAGCATCAAAAGTCGGCAAAAATTGTAAATGCCAGAACCTAAATGTTATGTAAACTCGAGATTGTGCTTATCTTTATAGCCAATAAAGCTTTTATTCAAACCATCCTTTTTATGCTAATTGGAACTTATAATTAGGCTTTTGTAGGTAACTTCTGTTGAATTGAAATCAGTAAGAACATCAAAAACAAGCAAAATTGTACTAACACAGTCTTTGACTTTTAATTTGGATTTAAAAAAAAGAGGGAAGGAAAACAAAAAGAATTGGTGTCTTTGAGTTTTTTTAATAGAAGAGAAAAGAAAAAAAATAAGGAAAGTGGTATTTTTGAGTTTTAATTAGAGAAAAAAAGAAATTAAAGAAAACTAAGAAAAATGAGTGTATTTCAAAGAAAATCTTTTTTATTTTTTAGAAGAAAGTTAGACGAAAAAAAATAAAACTCTCTTTTCTTCCCTTCTCTTATTGAACTTTTTTTTTTCTATAATTAAAAAACTCTTAATTATAGTGCAAAGGATAAGTACCATATATGCATGTTGAGAGTATAATAAGCTTACTTTTTTAAATGTTATTTTGAGGTTTAATGTATTCCTAATATAGAAACGTCCTATTAATTTAAGCTATAATTATATTAGTTTATATATTTTTAATTTTGAACTAATGCCCCTCTTCAACTTATTTGGCTTATCTTTAAAAAATTACTTTTGACGGCCCGTTTAACAATAACATCCAGTCTTGAAGTTTTTTAATTGAAGAAAAAGAAAAGAAAGTTAGAGAAGAGAAAGGTTCACTTTCTTTTCTTCAACTTTTTTTTAAAAGTGAAAAGAAAATTTTTAGATCCAAATAAGCCAAACTTTTCTTTGTCTTTCTTTTTTTTCTCTTTATCAACTTAAACTCTTAACACTATGTTTTTAAGGTTTGGACGAAAAAGAAAATAATAAAAAAAAATTAAAGTTTTCATTTGTGTTGTTTCTGAGTTTTTAATAGAAAATAATAGAATTTTTTTAAAAAAAAATTGTTGTGTTTTTGAGTTCCAATGAAAACAAAAGAAAAATATATCTTTTAAAAATGTACCCTTCTATTAATTATAACCATTGAACCATGAATAAAAATATGCAAGATAAATTTAATCAAAGAAAAAATACTACAAGAAAAAGACATATCTCCGACGGAATTAGTACTGACCAAATTCATTCTGTCGAAAAATGATACACTTAAACTAAAACGTGTACTATTAAGCAGAAAAAAGAAAGAACGAAAGAAAGAAAGAAAAAAGAAAGTTGTCTCCTCCCTCTAAATCTGATGCATCTCTCTGTCGTCCATCCTCACTCCATCTCTCTCTACTCCGCCGATAAACTCCTTACATCTCGCTCACTCACTCCATCTCTCTACTCGTTTAAAGTGGAACCCTAGAAAGCAAGTCTATTTACCCAACTCAATTTGGAACCCTAGAAAGAAATTATGCAAATTGAAACTATTTGAGCATGTAATTTCAGTCTTGTGTTTCAATTTATATTCATATTTCTCTCCCATAGCCCTAATTTTGAAACTATTTGAGCAGTTAATTTCAGTCTCCTCTAGCTCAAATTTGGGGAACATGGGTTATAATTTAAAAATTATTATATTGAAAGTTGGGGATAATATGAGAATTATAAAAATATTACTTATTCTAATTTCTTTTCCGTCCAAATCAGACTAATTTTGGACGGAAGACGTTGGCAGAAAAAGTGGTCAAGTTTTCTATTAATTTCTTTTCTTTTCCGTTTATTAAAAAACTCATAAACATAAGAATTAGAAAGAAAACTTAAATTTTCCATCCATTTGGTTTCTTTTCTATCCATTTTAAAACTCAAAAACAGAGTGACCTTTTCTTTTCTCTTTTTCCTAAAAAACTCGAAGATATACCCTTTCTCTCTTTTTTTTTCTCTGTTAATGCCAAGATTCGTCAACGCGCCTCAATCACCAAAGTGCGTCAAATCCTGCACAGAAACGAAGTCACACCAAAAGCTTGACGGCTTGGGCCGTCGGGGGATAGCTCCAATGTTAGAATAAGTACAGGCTGAATAAGGTTTAACAATGGAGGCTTAATGCTCTAGTGTTGTAAAATAAAGTTATGTGTACCTTAGAATTAGTGTATAGTCTTGTATTTATAGTAATCACACCTCCTTCCCCGTATAGAATTTGGATTCCTCATTAGGTAAGATACCTTAATGGGAACAAACAGAATCTCCCTAAGGAAAGGAAGTTGGATCATATCCTGACACTTTCCTTAAGAGTCATAAATTGAATGTGATTAGGAATCTTTGATTCCTTAAAATACACAACATCCCAAACAAATTCCTACGTGAGGTTAAATAGCTTCACGTGGATTTTGGTCCACCATATAGTTTGGGCCCAAATAATTACGCCCCAACATTTTCCCCTAGTCTCTGGTTAAATAGAACATTTAATGGAAGAATAATCCAAATAAAGTCCAATGATTATCCCCAAAAATTCCAAGCCTAACCACTTTGGTAACGATCAGGATACTAACTGCCCAACCCCATCCCCCACACTAGCAATCATGACAACTCATTTAATAGCCACCTTTCGAAAGTTGCGTGAAGTGAAAAGACAAGACACTTCAAAACCCTTTCCCCCAAATCAAATAGTTTCACCACTTCATAACCCTTTCCCCAAAATCAAAAAGTTTCACCTATCAATTTTAAAATCTTTGAGCTCTCCTAAAGAAAACTCAAATTTTTTGACAAGAAGATCTCCAATCTTCCGGACTGGGCAGCCTACAGTCGTTTAGACGACAATTTTTTGACAAGATATGCTTCTTTCCACAAATGGAAAGAATATCTCCAATCTTGACCACAAATGTAAGTTCTGACACCCTTCTTTCCATTCTAATAGAAGCATATCTTTTAATTGACATCTGACCCATTTCCAAACATAGTATCCCTTATTAGGCCAACATCTGCCAAAAGGGAAGATCTCAAAAACTTCATCAACAAATATACCTCTCAGAAATCCAGTACCCCACCAATCACCAAAACCACACCAGTGGAAGTCATATCTAAATAGTCGTCCTCCTCCCAAACCAAAACAAAGTCAAATGCAAAGGCACCCAAACCAGCCATAATCCCCACTCCCATTTTTAAAAAAAGCCTCCTTGGCAAACTAAATTCCGAAAGGACAAAAATCCTTCGAGTTAAGAAAAGGTGTGCCAAGATCGTTTCCAAAACTTCTAAAACACCTAAAACTATCTCATCCGAAGACCTCACCACCTTAACTGAAAATATCCCAACTCTTGAAACAGCTCCAACCAAAACCTGTGCACCAAACCCAAACTTAAACCAAAAACGTAAAGAACCTGATGACCTATCTTCCGAACCATCCCACAAAAAAGCCAACACATAAACTGTAAGACCCCAACTTATTATTAATGAAATTTAATTTTCTCTATTTATTATTTTGAAATAGTAAGGGTTGATTTGATTAATGTGGATAGTTAGGGGTAAAATACGCAAATATTTCAAAATAAGCAAGTGGTTATAAAATAAATATTATTATTGGAGAATATTAAATCTTATCGGGAATATTAAATGCGACCAGACGATTTGCAAACAAATATGGGCCCCATAACGGAAAGTGATTGGATGAAGAAAGCGACAAATATAAGTTGTTTAAAAATAGCTTGGCGTGGTTATTCAGATTATCTTTGTTAAAATACCCAAATTGGTTAAAAACACGAGATACTTGCGGTATTGCACCAATTATTGATTCTTACGTGAAGGCACTACTCAATAATGGTTACGATAATTCTTTATTCAAGTATTTTATTGAGTTAATAATTCTTTGCGTTGATATTTTATATTCTTTGTTGTTTGATAATTGTCATTACACAATATTTTTCATTATCGAAGCAATAATTCATATTATCTCGAATAATATTATTAGATAACATTATTGGCAATGTCTAGAAAGTTACATCTAAGGAGAGGTTTGGTCACCTAATTGCGGCCAAGAAGAAGAAATTCTTATTGGAAAGCCCCTCATCCCTGAAACCGCACGGTTGTCAATAATGTGATTCTCGTAATATTATTTATGAATAATTAATTATTGATTTATATGATGAGAAAAATATTGATTTTATGAGGATATAGATGGAGAAAATTTTTAATGTGACAATGTTGAAAATTAATATTTTATCTTTTACGATAAAATAATTCATTTAAATATATTATTTTAATAATATATTAACGATGATATTTTACAATGAATGTGGGATATATGAGTATATGAGGAGGAAGAGTATTTTGTGGCATTAAATGTTTAACACATGTTTTGTGTGTTGGTGGACACAATTATTTAATAGAAATTTGATTATATCCTATAAAATCGCTTCGTTTCGGATTTCATCAATTTCTATTTGGAATTTGGAAAAACTTTCTTCGCAAAGTTGTAGAGAATTGAATTTCCTATAAAAATTCGCAAGATTTGAATTTTTCGATGAAAGGGCTATTTATTATGAATTATTGAAGTTCGAAGTTAGAAATAATTAATTTTTGGGAGTTTTAGTTAATTATTTTGAGAAAAACGTTTTTTGCAACTAAGTTGGCCTCACATGTGATTCAAATGGGCTGAGATCAGTTGTCTAAGGTGGGCTAAAGAAAATGTGAAAATATATTAATATTATATTCAATTTTACGCTTTGGTGTTCTAAGCATTTTCCTATAAATAGGGTGCTTAGGTTAGAATTGAAAAACACAAACCTGAAGTTTCTCTCTAGTTCTCTCTCGATATATTGAGTGTATTCTTGTGAGTATACTTTGAGTATTGTTAGACGGTGCAAGTTCCCTTCAGCACTATACCCGGTATTCCAGCTAGAAGTACTAATCTTTCGAGGTATGGGATGTTATTTTCTTCTCAAATGATATTATTTCTTCAATATCATTATCTTTGAAATATTGGTTGGAACTTTTATCAAATTTGAAACTTTTTCATGTCTGGGTTACTATTCATGAGTTACTATTCACGAGTTACTATTCATGAGTACTATTCATGAAGCGTGAAGATATTTTTTGTGGAATTTCTATCTTTTGGTGTTCAGAAGTTACTATTCACGATATCAAGACTATTCACGTATCATGCACTATTCACCTAGAAAAATAAAATTTCTTCTTTTTTGTCCAAAATATCTATTCGGATACTAGCTTTGATTGTATCCATGTTTTGATCATTCTTGAATTTTACACCACTATGATTATTTTTGAGGTATTTTTGAACATGGATAAAACAAAGTACGAATCCTTAATCCTTAATCCTTGTCATTTTGTTTCCTTTGGATTCGTTTCTTTAAAAAATATTTTCATCATCCTCGGTCTTAAATGATGATATTATTGAATATCTTTGGCTGTAGTGCAAAGATGAATGATTCTGAAGAAGAATATCTTTGGGTCAGTAGTGTAAAGATGAACAGGTGTTTAGATGAAACATGACTAATCGATGAATATCTTTGGCTGTAGAGCAAAGATGAATATTTGATTCCGGATGTATATTGATTGATGTTACGGGGATAAAAGATAGAGCGATGAACATTTAAATTCATACATAGAAGATAGTAGTTTGCATTCTCTACTTAACTCTTCTAATGAATTATTATTTCATTGCTGAATATTGATTTAAAATTTGTTGTCTATTGTATTCTATTAGATTTTTCCTGTTGAAGACTAACGGTAATTTGTTGTATATTATCTTAGTCATAATATTCTTTACTAGGCTAGTTGAGCTCACCCTTTTCCTTTTTGTTCCATTTTTCTTCTCAGGAGGCGAGAATATAGCGAGTACAGTAGGGGTATGGAATGAAGGTTTTAGAAAGGATTGTTTAGTAGTCCTCACCATTTTGTAAAATAATGTATCAATAAATGTGATGAGGATTTATTTGAGTATAGATATTGTACAGAAGATAATATTTGTATTCAAACTCACAGCTTTCTTGTTGTAATAATAAAGTTGTAGTTGTTTACATACCATGTATTATTGACTTTCCGAATAGGTGATGTATACCTATTTTGGGGGGCGTCATGAGTTGGTATCGAGCTTAGGGATATGATCTCTGGCGGAGATCGGGGAATAGAACTAGGAGGGGAGAGAGAGAGTAAATCCTTCGCTAGTGTGTCCTACCTAAGCTTATTTTTTAGTTGGTTAGTATATAAGGATATTATGTGATATATTGATTTCCTTAATTAACCCTTGTTTTATATGATGTTGAGAATGTCGATTGAGAATATTAACAATGGAAATGAGACAGTGGAGGCGCTTTGTACTCACTACCAACGAGGAGAGCGTGCAATAAGTGGCAATGTTCCTCCATGAACAACACCACCGAAAGAGATGATGAGCGAGGGGATGTTTAGAAGCTTTTTACGGTTCATGCAAAAATCGAGCGAGAGGAGACTCGTGTTCAAAATCTGAGGAGGAAATGATAGCAATTCACGGGTTGTCACAACCAAGATTCAAAGAGTTGGGACCACGAATTTAAGGAAAAGCGAGATCCGATCATGCAAGGAAACATGGGTCAAACAAATTACCAAGATATTCGATGTCTTGGGATGCACGGAGGAACAGAAGGTTCCATTCGCCACCTTTATGTTCCGTGGCGAGGCGGGACTCATCGGTGGGAAGTCGTAGAAGCGTACTCCATCCGGCCGCTTTTCAAGATATCTTGGGAAGCGTTTGAAACTATTTAATGACAAATACTTTCACGAAAGTGTTCGTCATATGAAGGAAGTGGAGTTCATCAGTTAGAGCAAAACAACATACATGGCGGTGTCTCAAGACGAGGCAAAGTTTGCGAGTTATCGAGTTTGCACCTCATTTGGTGTTGAATGAGGAAGCGATGACGGATGTTTCTTAGAGGTTTGAAACCCGACAGATACGTCAAGTATCTCATTTCTCATAAACTTTCTCTCTATTCGGATGTTGTAATGCAGGCTCAATTATTAGAAGCGAGATAACGAAGTACTGGTCAACCCGAGGACCACAACCGAGGATCGTACAGAGATAACGATCAGCAGAATAATGATAACCCGGCGGAGAAAAAAACAGACGGACAAAAATGGTAACCACTCTGGTGGTAATCATGGCCATGAAAATAGAACAAGCGAGTCGGGAGGAGATTTTAAAAGAGGAGATTTAACAACGACCATATGAAGATAGCAGTGCTGCAACAAGAATCGGATCTAAAGGAGGAGAAACGACCACCGGTCATATGCTATAAATGCGGAAAGAGGGACATATCGGTCAAAGCGCCCACAGCAGATTCAAGGTATGCTATAATTGTGGAAAGGAAGGACATATCGCTCGAGATTATGCAGTAGTGAAACCTAGTTCAATGGGGACGGTGACTCAAAAGATCTGTCCCGAAAAGTCAAAGTCAACGATTAGGGAAGAAGCGTTTGTTGTGGATTTGGTCAAAATGCGAACCCAAACGAGGTGATCACGGGTAAGCTATTTATAAATTCTTGTGAAGTTTATACCTTACTTGATCTAGGGTGCTACCCATTCATTTATCTCTCCTACTTGTGCTCAACGTTTAAACTTGACTCAGGAGAAATTTGACTTTGACCTATCTGTGGAAACTCGTTAGGAGAAACTTTCATCACATCCACTTTGTTTATAAATCTTGTTTGATTCAAGTTGGCACCATTACCTTTACATTGACCTTATCTCTTTAAAGATACTTGCTTTTGATGTGATTTTAGGGATTGATTGGTTAACTACTCATCATGCCAAAATTGATTGTTTTCGTAAGGTTGTTAGTTTTCATAATCCTTACCAACTGTTGTATGCAATTCAAGCAACTAAACCATTAAAATCAATCACCATCATATCTAATCATAAAGCTATTCGTTTATTGAAAAATGGATGTCAAGCTTTCTTAGCCCATGTTATGGATTTGAATAAAGACACGTCAAATTTGATTAATATTCTGTTGTTATTGACTTTCGGCGACGTATTTCAAGAAGAACTTGGTCTACCCAGAGCGTGAAGTTGAATTCTTTATTGATCTTGAACCTGGTACAAAGCCCATTTCTAAAACCCCATATCGAATGGCTCCTATTGAACTTCAGGAGTTAAAGGTCCAACTACAGGAATTGTTGGACATCGGTTTCATTCGTCCTAGTACATCTCCTTGGGGTGCTCCTATTTTATTTGTAAAGAAGAAAGACGGGAGTATGCGACTTTGTATTGACTATCGGGAATTGAACCATGTCACCATCAAGAATAGGTATCCTCTACCTCGTATTGATGACTTGTTTGACCGATTTGCAAGGCACAATTCTTTTCAAAATCGATCTTCGATTCGGATATCATCGGTGAAGATTAGAGGCGAGGGATATTCAAAGGCGCCTTGTAGAACTCGGTATGGGCATTATGAATTCTTAGTCATGTCTTTCAGATTGACTAATGCTCCTGCTGGCTTTCATGGATATGATGAACAAAAGTATTCAAGGAATATTTGGATCGATTCGTTGTTGTCTTTATTGATGACATCCTTATATATTCCAAAAGTCGTGAAGATCATGAGCACCATTTGAAGCTAGTACTCAAGGCTTCGTGAAAAAAAACTATATGCCAAATTGAAGAAATGCGAGTTCGGCTTGAGGAAGTAGCATTCCTTGGGCACGTGGTGTCGAAACATGGAGTATCTATTGATCCGCAAAGATTGAAGCAATCAAAGTTGGGAAGCAACCAAGTCGATGGATCAAGTACGTAGCTTTTGGGCTTATTTGGTTATTATCGGAGATTCGTGGAAGGTTTTCTCGAATCGCTACTCCATTAACTTCACTAACTCGGAAGGATACAAAATTCATTTGGAGTGAAGAATGCGAGAAGAGTTTCCAAGAGCTTAAGAGGAGACTTATTTACGACTGTTCTAACAATACCATCTGGTTCGGATGGATTTGTTATCTACAACGATGCTTGAGCAAAGGGTTAGGATGTGTTATCATGCAGCGTGGGAAAGTCATAGCCTATGCCTCGCGACAACTTAAAGAGTATGAGAGGAATTATCCTACTCATGATCTAGAGTTAGCGGTGATCGTTCAGCGCTAAAGATATGGAGGCACTATCTATATGGGGAGAAAGTGGAGATATATTCGGACCATAAAAGCCTTAAATATTTCTTCACTCAAAAAGAAACTCAACATGCGGTGGCGACGTTGGCTCGAGCTATTGAAGACTACGACCACACTATTCAATACCATCTGGAAAAGCGAAGCGTGGTAGGTGACGCGTTGAGTAGAAGATCATATGCGAGGAGCGAAAGTGCGATGATGTCAAGTATCGCGTAGAGCCAACTTTAATAGAAAAAGTTAAGGTTGCTTTCGAGCCAGCAGGCCGGAGGTGATGCGCGTATGAAGAAGAAAGTACAAGAAGGAGCTATTAGGAAGCGAGAATTGATGAAGAAGGAATACTTGAGTCCACTCTAGACTTTGTGTTCCTAACGACTACGATTTGAAGTTCAAGATTGTGATGGAGGCACACAATACACCATTTGCAATCCATCACGGAAGTACTAAAATGTATCGTGATCTTGACATACATTTTGGTGGAACAATATGAAGAGAGAGATTGCAAAGTTTATCTCAATGTGTTTAACTTATCAGCGTGTAAAGGCGGAGCATCCGGTACCAAAGGGTCAATTGCAACTACTTGAGATTCAGAAATGGAAGTGGGAACACATTACCATGGATTTAAATTACGGGTCTTCCTACGGTTTCTCGGGCATCAATGCTATTTGGGTTATTGTTGATAGATTAACCAAGTCGCTCATTTCTTGCCAATACGGAGACTTATTCACTTGAACGTCTTGCTAGTATATACGTGAATGAGATTGTGAGGTTGCATGGCATACTGTATCCATAGTTCGGATCGTGACCCAAGATTCACTTCAAAATTTTGGGTTAGCTTGCAAAAAGCTATGGGCGCGGATCTACGATTGATTCGGCATACCATCCTCAAAGCAGACGGACAATCGAGAAAGGACTATTCAAACTCTTGAAGATTTATTAAGACTACGTGTCCTAGACTTCAAGGCGGTTGGGATAAGTATTTACCATTGGTGGAATTCTCCTACAACAACGGTTATCGAGGCAAGTATAGGTGTGGCTCCATTTGAAGCATTATATGGGTAGAAAGTGCCGCTCTCGGTATGTTGGGGACGAAGTGGGTGAAGCAACCTTTGTTGGGACCCGAGTTGATACGTATGACTACGGAAAAGATCCAAATGATTCGACAACGTACAAAGCGACACAAGATCGACAAAAGAGTTATGCGGATCTTCATCGAAAGGGCGTGGAATTTAGTGTGGGGATCATGTATTGTTGCGAGTTGCTCCATGGAAGGAGTTACAAGATTTGGGAAGAGAGGAAAGATCAATCCACGATTTATTGGTCCATTTCAAATTCTTGACCGAGTAGGAAATGTAACCTATAGACTCGCGTTACCTCCAAAGTATGTCTCGTGTTCATAATGTGTTTCACATATCTCGTACTTCGTAAATATATGAAAGACCGAACCACGTTATAGAGTTAGAACCGGACGAGATAGCCAAAGACTTAACGTATGAGGAGGTACTGTCAAGATCTTGGATAGGAAGGAGCATGTCCTACTGCATGAAAGGTCATACCACAAGTTAAAGTTTTGTGGAGGAATCATCTTTATAGAGAAATGACACGGGAATTGGAAATGGAAATGAAAGCGAGGTATCCTCACCTTTTGAAACACAGTCGTCGTCAATTTCGAGGACGAAATTTCATAAGGAGGGAGGTTGTAAAACCCTAACTTATTATTAATGAAATTTAATTTTTCTATTTATTATTTTGAAATAGTAAGGGTTGATTTGATTAATGCGGATAGTTAGGGTAAAATACGCAAATATTTCAAAATAAGCAAGTGGTTATAAAATATTCATTGTTGTCGGAGAATATTAAATCTTGTCGGGAATATTTAAATGCGACTTTGAGCTTGCGATATATGTGGGCCCCATAACGGAAAGCGATTGGATGAAGAAAGCGACAAATATAAGTTGTTTAAAAATAACGGCGTGGTTGTTATCAATTAATCTTTGTTAAAATACCGGTGGTTAAAACACATAGCACTGCGGTATTGCACCAATTATTGATTCTTACGTGAAGGCACTACTCGATAATGGTTACGATAATTCTTATTCGATTATTTTATTGAGTTAATAATTCTGCGTTGATATTTTATATTGTTGTTGTTCAATAATTGTCATTTACGGTATTTTTCATTATCGAAGCAATAATTCATATTATCTGAATAATATTATTAGATAACATTATTGGCAATGTTTAGAAAGTTACATCTACAGGAGAGGTTTGGTCACCTAATTATGCGCCCGATGAAGAAATTCTTATTGGAAAGCCTCTTTATCTGAGGCGCACGGTTGTCGATAATGTGATTACATAATATTATTTATGAATAATTAATTATTGATTTATATAATGAGGAAAATATTGATTTTATGAGGATATAGATGGAGAAAATTTTTAATGTGACAATTGTTGAAAATTAATATTTTATCTTTTACGATAAAATAATTCATTTAAATATATTATTTGAATAATATATTAACGATGATATTTTATAATGAATGTGGGATATATGAGTATATGAGGAGGAAGAGTATTTTGTGGTATTAAATGTTTAACACATGTTTTGTGTGTTGGTGGACACAATTATTGATAGAAATTTGATTATAGCTTTGTAAAATCGCTTGTTTGTGGATTTTTGGTCAATTTTTATTTGGAATTTGGAAAAACTTTCTTCTGCAAAGTTGTAGAGAATTGAATTTCCTATAAAAACTCATGAGATTCGAATTTTCTGATGAAAGGGCTATTTATTATGAATTATTGAAGTTCCGAAGTTACGAAATAATTAATTTTTGGGAGTTTTAGTTAATTATTTTGAGAAAAACGTTTTTTGCAACTAAGTTGGCCTCACATGTGATTCAAATGGGCTGAGATCAGTTGTCTAAGGTGGACTAAAGAAAATGTGAAAAATATATTAATATTATATTCAATTTTACGCTTTGGTGTTCTAAGCATTTTCCTATAAATAGGGTGCTTAGGTTAGAATTGAAAAAAACACACGATGAATCAAGTTTCTCTCTATTCTCTCTCGATATATTGAGCGTATTCTTGTGAGTATACTTTGAGTATTGTTAGGCGGTCTGAGTTCCTTGAAGACTATACCATTATTCAAATTAGAAGTACTAATCTTTCGAGGTAAGGGATGTTATTTTCTTCTCAAATGATATTATTTCTTCAATATCATTATCTTTGAAATATTGGTTGGAACTTTTATCAAATTTGAACTTTTTTTCATGTAGGGGTTACTATTCATGAGTTACTATTCACGAGTTACTATTATTCATGAGTTACTATTCACGAGTTACTATTCACGAGTAGTATTATTCATGAAAGCGTGAAGATGGTTTTTGTGGAATTTCTATCTTTTGGTGTAGAGTTACTATTCACGATATCTGGCACTATTCATAGAAAAATAAAATTTCTTCTTTTTGTCCAAAATATCTATTCGGATACTAGCTTTGATTGTATCCATGTTTTGATCATTCTTGAATTTTACACCACTATGATTATTTTTGAGGTATTTTTGAACATGGATAAAACAAAGTACGAATCCTTAATCCTTAATCCTTGTCATTTTGTTTCTTTGGATTCGTTTCTTTAAAAAATATTTTCATCATCCTCGGTCTTAAATGATGATATTATTGAATATCTTTGGCTTCGTAGTGTAAAGATGAATGATTTCGAAGAATATCTTTGGGTATGTAGTGCAAAGATGAGCAGTGTTTAGATGAACATGATTAATGATGAATATCTTTGGCACTGTAGTGCAAAGATGAATATTTGATTTCGGATGTATATTGATTGATGTTCTGAGGGGATAAAAGATGAGCGATGAACTTTTAAATTCATACATAGAAGATAGTAGTTTGCATTCTCTACTTAACTCTTCTAATGAATTATTATTTCATTGCGAATATTGATTTAAAATTTGTTGTCTATTGTATTCTATTAGATTTTCCTGTTGAAGACTAACGGTAATTTGTTGTATATTATCTTAGTCATAATATTCTTTCTTTGGGCTAGTTGAGCTCACCCTTTTCCTTTTTGTTCCATTTTTCTTCTCGGGAGGTGAGAATATAGCGAAAGTACTGAGTTAGGGTATGGAATGAAGGTTTTAGAAAGGATTGTTTAGTAGTCCTCACCATTTTTGTAAAATAATGTATCAATAAATGTGATGAGGATTTATTTGAGTATAGATATTGTCTAGAAGATAATATTTGTATTCAAACTCACAGTTTTACTGTTGTAATAATAAAGTTGTAGTTGTTTCTGTACCATGTATTGACAACTCAGAATAGGTGATGTATACCTATTTTGGGGGCGTCACATAAACTTCCCCCGAACACTCTCTTCGAAGAACTCATTCTCTTCCCAAACAATCATTTCCAAGCCAAACTCAAGAGATAGGATCTTCAGCGATCCTCTGGCCCGATGGGATAGAATATCCTTTTGAACTCTTCGATCATTTTGTCCTCCCAGTCGATGAGCCCCGATTTAACGATATCTCTACCATAGAACTTGTTGTGGCCGGAATTATAACTACAAGAAAACGTTCCATTAGCGATCAAAAGTTTTCGAGACCGCAATATTCGGTCGCTAATAATAGAATTAGCAAGCGCTATTATCGACGGCTAACCAAACTAGTCGCTATTTTATATTAGCAACCACTATGCAGTCGTTAAATGGTCGCTAATTTGAATTTGCCGCCTTTAATTTTTATGCAAGTGTTGGTGGGGAAAACTAATAAAACTCTGCAACCGCATCCAGTTGCATAAAGCGGTCGCATATCATTTTGACTTCCTCAACAGCCAGACCGTCAAGTCAATTAAAATCAGCGACCGCAAGCGATCGTAAAATGCGCTCGCTGATCGTTTTAAAATCATTCAGCTCCTGGACCATCTGCTAGAAGACGAGAAAGAAAGAAAAAGAAAAAGAGATAAAAAGAGAAGAAGGAGAAGTCGCTTTGGCGACGTCTTTTATTGTTGTCGTCGATTCGTCGCCATCCGTCATCCGTCATCGGCATATACGCCCTTACGTGAGATATACAATCTATCACTTTCATCTATATATAGTTTTCAACTTGGGTTTGATTTGGAATTATATATATTGCATACTTATGTGTTTATATGAGTTTCATTTAGCTATTTAGTTTGAATTTGGGTTAGATTTATGCAATTACAGCTAACATGTTTACTATATAATAACAATGTGATATTTATTTTTAATTTGGATTTAATTTGTGCAATTTTAGGGGATGCATGTTCATAATTTGATATTAGGGCTTATGTTAGTGTATTGAGTCAGATAATTACATCAATTTGAGTTTTTTTTTGCGTATTGTATAAATTTATGGTATAATTAGTAGGTTGTTTACAGTGGTAAGACATAAATTATAATTAAAATAATATAATGTCCATTATTATATAATATTACTAAAATACATAAATTAAATATTAAATTAAATTAAATTAAGTATAATAACATATAAATAAAATAAAAAATATAACCAAAAATAATACAAAGTGGAGTAAAGAAAATAAGAAAATAAATTTTCTTAGTTTACTTAATTTTCCCTACTAAAATCAACTAAGTAGTATTTACTTAGTTAATATTATAGTTTCCCAATACTAATTAAAATAAATTAAGTAGCATTAATGTACTTAGTTTTACACTACTAAATAAAATAAAATAATATAATAACATAAATTTATATTACTTTGTATAATATATGATAATATAATACAAAATAAAATAATATATCATAACATAACATAACATGAAATAAATTAATTAACTCAATTACATTCCTTAAATTTATTAATTTAAATAATATCATATCATATAATATAATACAAAATAAATAAATAAATAAATAAATAAATAAATAAATAAAATAAATTTTAAAAAAAATAGAATGACAATGATTTAATTAAAATAAATAAAAGAGAGAACATACTCTATCAATAACTTAACTGTAACATCCTTAAGACATACTTTTTTCGAATGTTTTGTAACCAAATATCAGCATTTTCTTGACAAATAGTTTCTATCATAATCTTTATCATGAAAGTATACTATGAATCTGCGATCAACCAGCCTCATCTCGAATTTGAATCCACAAAGCAGTATCCTCGGAATATATACAACAAATTTGAGAAAGATGAAAGTGTGCACAACTCAAAGATAACTTAACAGAATTATATGGAAACTTCATGTTATAATGTAAAACAAATACATTCATCATCGCCTATGAGTAATGACGACTGGGAGAAGAGTCCAGGATTGCCTTGTTTGTAGAATTCAACATAGCAGTTGCAGCTAATACTCCAACTGGTTCCTCGATAGTAAAAACAGTATGGGTCGTAGTTCTTATTTGTGTCTCATACTCAAATCACTACAGCAAAAATGGCCTCTAGTGAAGGACAAATCCTTCACTAGAGGCCTAATATCACTCATTAAGTGATTTATTTATGAAGAAATATTTCCTTCACACACGAGTGCTCGCATTAGACCTCCTCATGATTGGGTATCCTTCGCTAAGTAGTAACTAAATATTTTTTGTGAAGGATATATTATGAATAACTTTTTATTCACAAATTGTATTTAGTAATGGAATATTGTTATTTAGTGAAAGATTGGTTTCCTTCACAAATAATATTTTAAGAAGGACTATTTAAAATTAGTGAATAACTTTATTCCTCACAAATAATATATTATAAAGAACAAATTTATTTAACGAGAGAAAATTGTCCTTCACTTTGTTTATAAATTGAGAATGTATCTTCAAATTAGCGAAGGAAATAATCCTTCACAAATTATAAATTTATAAATAAAAATTAATTGCTAAATAATAAAAATTCATTTAAAATTATAATTGATTTTCAAATCGGTAATTTTATATTTATTATTATTAATCTCTATAAGAAATATTAAATTTATTTTTCAAATAAATATAAATATTGTCATACTTGTTTCAAACTAATTGATAAGCTAATGCATAAAGAGCTAATAAAATCAATACTTCACATATAAATAGATAATACTCGAGTCACAATAACTACAAAATTTGTTATTGTATCTTGGTCTCTCAAGGATCATAGTACCTACAAAATTTATTATCTAACATAAGAAAACTAAAAGAATAACAATGAGCTATAAGGAATAAAGTGTGTCATGTTAGATCCACGAAATCCTTCCCTACCTCTGCAATAGCCCAAATAAAAAGTCCACGAAATCCTTCCCTACTTTTGCAAGTTTGGTAGCCATGCCACATTGAGGGACTTGTTTAGCTTTTAAAGATAGTCCTTCTCCATCTCCATAGATCTTTCTTGCTTAACTGTGTCGTCCCGTCAGTGGAAGTAAACCAGATGAACAACCTACGGAGGGATGACTGCATTTCTCACCAGCGTTTTAGGATCATATGCTTCTTTAATAAGATTTCTGTTCTCATAAGGTGGGAGTGGCCCCACAACTCTTCCTGGTTTAGCTGAATAGCAAACAACTGTGTACATTTAGCTAAAATTAATAACCTCAACAACACAAACCATAGTAACTTTTAAAACAAGTTTAGAATATATACCTAGTGTAATCCATTGTGGTGCATGTGAGGTTTTGGACAGATAGCCAGGAATACCATCTCCATCTCTGGAGTGCTTATTGCATGCATCTTCTGTAAGTTGCCAATCTTTCAATGTGGCGACGTCTTGTTTGCTCTTTAAGAGGATCGTATTTGAATGTACAATTGTACACCGCAAAGATCAATGTAACAAAATTAATCATAAAATCACTAGGAACAAGAACTCAATTGTCAAAAGCTAATGAAAGCGGAAATTTCATTCTTTGAAAAAAACAGAACAAACAAAAAGGCTACAAGTCCGTTAAAAAGAAGGTTAAACTCTAAAAACTAGACTAATGAGCAAGACCAGACAACCATAGTTTTACATCATTTTTTCCCTATGAAACTCAGTGCCATATCTCTTGATTCACACTATAGTATGAGTAGAAGTTTTAGTTGTTATTCTCTGAAAGAAAAAGCTTTTAAGGCAAAATAGGAACAAATATGTATAGCTTGACTTGACGATTCTGCCACTATCAGCTGATCCACCACTCTATCATACATTCAACGATGGTGACCAAATTTAGTATAAAAGGCAGTGAACCACACTTAACTTGCTAATTAGCGAGATAAGCACAAAATAGACTAATTTTTGGATTAATATAGGTCAAAAACACGGCAGCTTATGTCACTCAAACCCACAATCTTTTTTTAAGGGACTCAAAAGACAAGACTAAACTATTCACCATCTATGCACTCATCATGGACTGCTAATCTGCCTTGTAAAATAAACTGATTTAAAACATGTACCATCAAAGGAATTCAACCCAAAACCTGGACATCAACCAGCACCTTCACTCCACTTCACCTAAAAAAAGAAAAGGTACACACATTTAGATCTACCTAGGGAGAGATACATGCTTTCTTTCGAGCGAAATCACTGGCCCACTTTTACCACTACTTTCTTCAAGATGAGCAAACTGTTTCCTGAACTAGTCCACAACATTACATAAATATATACAAGAATACCAAACAAATAAGGAGAAGTTAGCATATATATAATTAAACGATGAGAGAATTTATCCATGAGAAATAACTAAAAGTATCATAACCTTGGGTAGAGAAAATTGGTTCTTTCTATTCCATTAATGTAATCTTTAAGCAATTGAGGATGATATTCAAGTATCTCATGGAAAATTAATTCCCGAACATCTTCCTTTGTAACCCTTCGCCTCTCGAATTCAAACTCCACCTTTCAAATTTGTTGCTAAGACAATTCTCTATCGGCTTCGGCAAGTCCTTTGAAGTAAGGATCTGCCAGTTCCTGATTACATAAAGGACAGAATATAATGTTGAACACTTATCGAACTACAATCCAAAAAATATTAGTATAGAAAAGTATCAAAAATGATAACGACTCTCAGTAATTGTATATATGGCTAAGGATAGATGTATTTAGTATGCCATGACAAACCTCTTCAGCATTTGGCCGATCTTTTGGATCAAAAGCAAGTAGCCTTTCTAATAGTCGCAATGCCAAATGATTTGCATTAGGAAACTTTTTCCCCAAAGGAAAAGGTTGCTTCTTCATCATGTTTGGCAGTTATTTTACTCTTTTAGAGGTGTTGTCCACAAGGAGTTTCAAGCTTATGGCTGATTTTGTGGCCATCTTAGAAGCCTGCAGTTCCAGTAACAAGAGTATAAATATATATTTTAAAAAATAAGGTGAGGCTGATCATTATGGAATCATATCCCTTCACTGAATTAATATAGTATTACCCTTTGAGACCTTTTTACTATCAATATCTGAAATAAATCAGTGTACCTCAAGAAGATAGACATATACTCCCTTCTATACCAATTCAAATGGTAATGTCCTTTCTGGGATGATATCCCCATAGAGATCTCTTAAGATGTATAACTAGGCTCTTTTTGCCAAGTAAACTTACTAGACTTTTTTTTGTCTGAATGTTTTGTTGATGCAGCTTATGTTTGCTGCATTTATAACAATGACAGTGTTAATACGTACTCGTACAAAAATTGATGCTGATGGAAATATAATCTGATCAACTCCAGGAAGATCTAGAAATATTATTTCACATAAAAGGCTCTCTAAACTAAAAGTGAAAACCAAAGTACCTGAAGAAAATTAGCGGACCAATGTTGCTTCTCCAAAAGCTTCTGTAGAAGTAAAACAAATGGGTAAGAAGCTAATTGTTATATGATATAAATATTATAGTTTTGGAACTGCTTACTAATTGAAATGAATAACATCAATGAGCTCAAATTGTTCTTCGGTCAATGTTAACTGATAGATTTTCTTTACTCTGCAGGGATGGTTTTACCTTTTGAGCCCATGACAATAAGATTTGAGAATGTTCACTATATTGTTGATACTCCTAAGGTAAAGTTTTATCCATCTAAAACCAGTTTTGCGGCTATTGAAAATGACTAGGATTAATAAAAATTTATTCAATGCATCTTACAGAAAATGAGAGAGCAAGGTTTTGCACAAAAAAGGCTACAACTTCTTCAAGATATTACTGGATCATTTAGGCCTGGAATTCTAACAGCTTTAATGGGTGTTACTTGTGATGCCCCAAAATAGGTATACATCACCCATCTTGAGTCTCCAAATACATGGTATAAAATTTAAATACAACTTAATTATACAACAGTCGTGTAAAATACGACAAAACATATGCTATGAGTTTTAATACAAATATTGTCATCTAGACAATATCCACACTCAATTGAGTCCTCATTACATTTATTATCACACTATTTAACAGAATAGTGAGGAATACTAATGCTATTATCTGGACCGTCACTCCATTTCCCGACTAGTCCCTGCTACGTTCTCATTTCCTGAAGAGAACAATGAAAGTAAAAGGGTGAGCTCAACTAGCCCAATAAGAAATATTATGACTAAAATAATACAGAATAAATTATCGTTAGCCTTCAACAGTGTTAAACTGATACAATATAACAAACATCAAGATTAACTGTAGCGGAACAAACAATCCATTAAAAGAGTCACGTAGAGAATAAAATCTACTATCTTTTATGATTTAAAAGTTTTTTCATCACTTTTATCGCTAGGACTCAGCTTAATAAATAATCCACATCATCCACACTTTACTGACGAGGATATTCATTAGTATCACAACCACAAATTATCCATGCACTACGGGCCAAGGATATTCGTGTATTCATCAATGGTCATGATCATCCCAACAACTGTCCATCAATGCACTACGGGCCAATGAGGACTTTTACCACATTATTTGTAACATTACGGTCATGATTATACCGAATAATCCCTGGTCATAATCATACCAAGTCCATCTATGCACTACATGCCACATATGACTTTCAACATAATATAAACATGAGGATGATGACAATGATATAAGAATTCAATAAAACAAGTTTAAGAATTAATTTATCCAAGAACTAATAACGTCCAAATTGTCAACATGATACTTCTTTGTAGAGTAAAATTCAAGAATGCTCAGAAGAATATTTCCATGAAAAGATACTGGATGAAGCGCAAATATCAAGGATATTCCACTAATTTCATGGAGTATAAAAGCCAAATCTTTAACCAACTAAGTATAATAAAGAATGGAATAACAAACAAAATCACCAGGCATGCGATAGACCGCACAGACAGGTTATTCCAACAGAATAATAAATAATGGAACGGTCGTGCAGAAACGCACGCATGTGACGGATATTCAATAGAATAATAAATAACGGAACCGGTCAAGGCGAAATTAAATGCAAATGGGATGTTTCAACAGAATAATAAATAACGGAACCAGGTCATGCGTAAACGCACAGACAGGATGTTCCAACAGAAGAATTTGACCATGTATGTGGTAATTCTCATAGATTGGTTATTCCAACATAATGATAAAGAATGGAATAACAGAAGAATTTCACCAAGTATAGGGTAGACCGCGTATACAGGTTATTCCAACAAAATAAAAAATGGAATAACAGAAGTTATCTTTATGAATACGAAAGAAATAATACCCCTTACCTTATAAAGAAGAGTACTCCGATGGGTAGGGTGGGGATATACTTGAAGAAAACTTGCACTACGCTCAAAGCTTTCTTAAACTCTAAAGAAATACGCTCAAGATTATAGAAGAAACCTCTGAATTTCTGGTGTGATTTCAATTCTAACTAAGCATCCTATTTATAGGGGAATGGAAAGGATACTATTTATAATTCTCAGGGACTGCACAGTAGGAATCAAACGAAATCATCACGGGCTGAAGAAAAATAAATGCAGATGTTTATTATTTTCAAACTATTAATATAATATTCAATAAAATATAATATATTATGAAAAAAACAAAACTTATTATAATATAAATATATATATATAACATATGTTATAAACCTATATATATATATAATATTACTTCCCTTAATCACCCGTAATCTATCACACCGCCCCCCCCCCATTTCCACCAAAATCTCTTGCCAAACATTCACGGCACATACATGATATATTATATATATAACTTATATAATACGCACATGTATATATATATATATATATAATACAGAACTGAGACAACTTTCTACAGACGATTTTAGAAAATGGGTAAAAGGGAATCCAAATAATAAGCCAATTTACAACAATTAACTCATAAAAATTACCTCAATATTTTTAACAACATTTATCCTCATTATTATAATTTGTAATATTAATCGACCAGGTCATTCCCAGGGAAGAGAGGGCTTTCCAATAAGGATTTCTCCCTATTGGCGCGCAATTAGGTGACCAAACCTCCCCTTGGCAGAACTTCTAGGCATCGTTAATATTGCAAATAATAATATTAATAACTTCGTCGTCTCAATTATTGATTTAATAATATATAAAATATCGACAATAATTGAATCAATTAACGTGAGATACTATGTAACAATTACTGAAGCAATAATTGAACAAAACTTAGGGACTTCTCACGTAAGCATCAATAATCAATATCGTGTGCTACTATGCAACCACGCGTATTTCTGTACTTTTAACACCGGGTGTTTCATCAGTTAATGATAAAACTTCCGCCATTATTTTCATAAAATATTTTTGTCGTTTTCTCAATCCGAGCCAATAATTACAGTGGGGTCCACAAATATGATTATGTCGTCGTACGAATATTCCCTATTAAAACGAATATTCCCCGACCAATCGAATATTATATAACAAGTTGCGTACTTTGCAAAATTTATAACTATTACCCACAACTATAACATTATATCAAATTCATTCCATAATATTTAAAAATGATAATTATAGAAAATTCATCTTTATCCATAAAAGTTGGGGTCTTATAATCTCTCATTCTTATGAAATTTCTCCCTCGAAATTAGGGTACGTACCTGGTATGTCAAAGAGGTAAGGATACCTTGATTTTATTTCAGATTCTAACTCCCAGATCATTTCCTCAACATCGTGGTTCCTCCATAAAACTTTAACTTGAGGTATAACCTTGGAGCGTAGAATATGTTCCTTCTTATCCAAGATTTGAACAAGATCCTCTTCATACGTTAAATCTTCCGCTATTTCGTCTGGTTCAAACTCAATAATGTGGTTCGGGTCTTTAACATATTTACGTAACATGGATATATGAAAAACGTTATGAACACGAGACATACTTGGCGGTAAAGCGATTCTATATAGGCTCTGATCCCTACTTCGACCGAGGATTAAAATGGGCCAATGAATCGAGGATTGAGCTTTCCTCTCTTTCCAAATCTCGTAACTCCTTTCCATGGAGCAACACGTAACAACACATGATCTCCAATATCGAATTCCACGTCCTTTCGATGAAGATCAGCATAACTCTTTTGTCGGTCATGTGAGGATTTTATATGTTGTCGGATCGTTTGAATCTTTTCCGTAGTCATACGTACCAACTCCGGTCCTAACAATGTTGCTTCACCCACCTCATCCCAGCATATTGGAGAACGACACTTTCTTCCATACAACGCCTCGAATGGAGCCATGCTAATACTTGTTTGATAACTGTTGTTGTAAGAAAACTCCACCAATCCCTTGAAGTTAACACAGAGTCTTAATAAATCTTCAAGAGTTTGAATCGTCCTCTTTGATTATCCGTCCGTCTGAGGATGATATGCCGAACTAAATTATAAATCCGTGCCCATAGCTTTTTGTAAACTAACCCAAAATCGTGAAGTGAATCTTGGGTCTCAATCAGAAACTTTGGATACTGGCATACTATGCAGTCTTACAATCTAGTTTATGTACATACGAGCAAGATGTTCAAGTATATAAGTTTCTCGTATTGGTAAGAAATGAGTAGACTGGGTCAATCTATCAACAATGACCCAAATTGCATCTATGCCTTGAGAAACCTTGGGAAGACCAGTAACGAAATCCATGATAATGTGCTCCCACTTCCATTCTGGAATTTCAAGTGGTTGCAATGGACCTTTTGGTACTTGATGCTCTGCCTTGACTAGTTAACAAGTTAAACACCTTGAGATAAACAGCGCTATCTCTCTCTTCATATTGCCCCACCAAAATGTATGTCGAAGATTATGAAACATTTTGATACTCCCAGGATGGATTGTAAACGGTGTGTTGTGCGCCTCCATCATGATTTTATACTTTAACTATGGATTGTTAGGAACAAAAAGTCTGGAGTTGACTCGAAGTATTCCTTCTTCATCGATTCTTGCTTCCAGTATAACACCTTCTTGTACTTTCTTCCTCATATGCATCAGCTCTAGGTTTGTAGCTTGAGCAGCTTTAACTTTATCGATTAAAGTCGGTTCTACTCGTATATTCACCATCATCACGTGGGTCCCTGGAGTCTTTATCTCTATCTCCATCCTTTGCAAGTCATACAAAATGGGCCTCTGCGTTGACAATATCGCTTTTCGTGCCGCATATGATCTTCTACTCAATACGTTAGCTACCACGTTTGCTTTTCCAGGATGGTATTAGATGGTATGATCATAATCTTTTAACAGTTCAAGCCAACGTTGTTGTCGCATGTTAAGTTCCTTTTGAGTGAAGAAATATTTGAGGCTTTTATGATCCGTAAAGATCTCCAATTTCTCCCCATACAAGTAATGCCTCCAAACTTTAAGTGCGAAGACAACAGCTGCCAACTCTAGATCATGAGTAGGATAATTCCTCTCATATTCTTTGAGTTGTCGAGAGGCATAGGCTATAACTTTCTCATGTTGCATGAGAACACATCCTAACCCTTTGCACGAAGCATCCTTTGTAGATGACAAATCCCCTCGAGAGCTAGATGGTATTATCGAGCAGTCTTTGAAATGAGTCTTCTCTTGAGTTCTTAAAAACTCTTCTCACATTCCTCGCCCAATGAATTTTGTATCTTTAAAGTCATTGAGTTAATGGAGTAGCGATTCGAGAAAATCCTTCCATGAATCTCCGATAATAACCAGCTAAGCCAAGAAAGCTACGTACTTCGGTCACTGATTTGGGTTGCTCCCAACTTTGAATAGCTTCAATCTTTGCTGGGTCAACTGATATTCTATGACTTAACACTATGTGCCTAAGGAATGCTACTTCTTCAAGCCAGAACTCACATTTCTTTAACTTGGCATAAAGCTTATATTCATGAAGCTTTTGAAGTATCAGCCTCAAGTGTTGCTCATGATCGTCACGGCTTTTGGAATAAATAAGGATGTCATCAATAAAGACGACCACAAAGTAATCCAAATATTCCTTGAATACTCAGTTTATCATATCCATGAAGGCAGCAGTAGCATTAGTTAATGTAAAAGACATGACTAGGAATTCATAATGCCCATACCGAGTTCTGAAAGCCGTCTTTGGAATGTCATCGGTTCTAATCTTCAATTGGTGATATCCAGAACGAAGATCAATCTTTGAAAAAAATTTGGCGCCTTGCAACTGGTCAAACAGGTCATCAATGCGAGGCAATGGATATCTATTTTTGGTAGTGACATGGTTCAACTCCCGATAATCAAGACAAAGTTGCATACTCCCATCTTTCTTCTTCACGAATAGAACAGGAGCACCCCAAGGAGACGTACTAGGACGAATGAAATCGATGTCTAACAATTCCTGCAGTTGGGTCTTTAACTCCTGAAGTTCAATAGCAGCCATTCGATATGGGGCTTTGGAAATGGGTTTTGTACAAGAGTTCAAGGTCGATACAAAATTTAATTTCACGTTACGGGGGTAGGCAGGGGAAGTTCTTCAGGGAATACGTCAGGAAATTCATTAACAATAGAAATATCATTCAAAACTGACGTATTTTTATTTAGATCCGTGACATGAGCTAAGAAAGCTTAACATCCATTTTTCAATAAACGAATAGCTTTATGGCTTGAGATGACAGTGATTGATTTTAATGGTTTGGTTTCTTGAATTCGCATAATAGGTTGGTTACGAATATGAAATCTAACAACCTTACAAAAAGAATCATTTTTTGCATGATGAGTAGTTAACCAATCAATCCCTAGAATTGCGTCAAATGAAAGTATTTTCAATGAAATAAGATCGACAGGTAATGTGAGGGTACCGATTTGAACCAAACAAGACTTATAAACAGTGGATGTAATGAAGGTTTCTCCCAATGGAGTTTCAACAGATAAGTCAAAGTCTAATTTCTCCAGAGTCAAATTTAAACGTTGAACGCAAATAAGAGAAATAAAAGAATGGGTAGAACCGGTATCAAATAAGGTATAAACTTTGCTAGAGTTTATGATAAGTTTACCCATGATGACCTCATTCAGGTTCCTTGCTTTCTTGGAGGTCACGACAAACGCTCTCCCTTGCACTACTGGCTTTGACTTTTCTGGGACGTTCTTTGGTGCCTCCATCCTAGCTGAACTTGTCTTCGGTGAATGACAAAATCAGGCTAGGTGACCTTCTCTTCCACAATTATAACATGCTTTGGACGACATCGCGCAGTTTGGACTGATGTGTCCCTCCCCTCCGCATTTGAAGCATATGATAGGTGGTTGTTCTCCTTCCTTAACAATGGGTGTTGGTGCTGACATCTTTCCATCATTGTTGAATCTCCTCTTCTTGAAATGTCCATTTTTATTATTTTGGCCATGATTACCACCGAAGTGGTTACCATTTCTGGCATGTTGATTCCCTCCACGCTTATTGTCACCGCTTGGATGACTGCTATCACTAGTATTATCATTTTACCGGCTGCTCTCTTTTGGTTGGGTTGACTCATTATCGCGCTCCAATAACTGAGCCCTATTAACAACATCTGACTACAAACACAGTTTATGAGAGATAAGATATTAACGTATCTCGGGTTTCAAACCTCTTAGAAACATTCGCGTCATTCTCTCCTCATTATCAACCAAATGGGACGCAAACCGGGACAACTCGGCAAACTTGGCTTCGTACTGCGACACGGTCATGTTGTTTTGCTCCAGCTTGATGAACTCTACCTCTTTCATGTGACGAATACTTTCGGGAAAGTACTTGTCGTTGAACAATTCTTGGAACTTCTCCCAAGTCATCTTCAGTGCGGCAGGTTGAGTACATTTTACAGATTCCCACCAGTAATCTGCCTCTACATGCAACATGAAGGTGGCAAAGGGAACCTTTTGCTCCTCGGAGGATCCCAAGACATCAAATATCTTGCAGATCTGCTTTATCCACGTCTCTGCCTTAAGTGGTTTTGGCTCTCCAAAAAACTATGGTGGTCCCAGTTCTTTGAACTGCTTTGCGATGATCGTCCGAGAGTTGCGGTGTTTTCACGCATTTTGTGCGAGAGCCCGCTCTTGCTCGATGTTGCATGAATTGCATAAAGCCTCCGAACATTCCATCGTTCATCATCCGGTCGGTGTTGTTGTTTGCACGAGGATTATGCGCCTTCACGATGCACATTATCACGATTATTGATTTGTGGAGACTCAAGCGGTCTCTCTGTGCTCCATTGCTAATCTCAACATTTTGGATTCCATTTTCAAATCGCCACAAAACAAGGGTTAATTAACATATCACATATTATCCCTATACTCAATGAACCAATTAAATACCAAATAAATTTAGGTAGGTCATACTAGCGAAAAGAATTCTCGTCTCTCCCTTCTAGTTCTTGTCTCACATATCGGCCGGGGATCATATCCCTAAGCTTTGATACTGTTGTGATGCCCCCAAAATAGGTATACATCACCCATCTTGAGTCGCCAAATACATGGTATAAAATTCAAATACAACTTAATTATACAACAGTCGTGTAAAATATGACAAAACATATGTTGTGAGTTTTAATACAAATATTGTCATCTAGACAATATCCAAACTCAATTGAGTCCTCATTACATTTATTATCACACTATTTAACAGAATAATGAGGACTACTAATGCTATTATCTAGACCGTCACTCCGTTCCCCGACTAGTCCCTGCTACGTTCTCATTTCCTGAAGAGAACAATGAAAGTAAAAGGGTGAGCTCAACTAGCCCAACAAGAAGTATTATGACTAAGATAATACAAAATAAATTATCGTTAGCCTTCAATAGTGTTAAAATGATACAATATAACAAGCATCAAGTTTAACTGCAGTGGAACAAGCAATCCATTAAAAGAGTCAAGTAGATAATAAACTCAACTATCTTTTATGATTTAAAAGGTTTTTCATCACTTTTATCGTTGGGACTCAGCTTAATAAATAATCCACATCATCCCTGCACTACGGCCAAGGATATTCATTAGTATCACAACCACAAATTATCCATGCACTACGGGCCAAGGATATTCGTGTATTCATCAATGGCCATGATCATGCCAACAACTGTCCATCAATGCACTACGGGCCAATGCACTACAGGTTATTCAAACAGAATAAAAAAAATGGAATAACAGAAGTTATCTTTATGAATACGAAAGAAATAATACCCCTTACCTTATAAAGAAGAGTACTCCGACGGGTAGGGCGGGGATATACTTGAAGAAAACTTGCACTACGCTCAAAGCTTTCTTAAACTCTAAAGAAATATGCTCAAGATTATAGAAAAGAAACCTTTGAATTTCTGGTGTGATTTCAATTCTAACTAAGCATCCTATTTATAGGGGAATGGAAAGGATACTATTTATAATTCTCACGGACTGCACAGTAGGAATCAAACGAAATCATCACGGGCTGAAGAAAAATAAACGCAGACGTTCATTTTTTTCAAACTATTAATATAATATTCAATAAAATATAATATATTCTATTTTTCATAAAAAACAAAACTTATTATAATATATATATATATATATATATATATATAACATATATTATAAAAACTATATATATATATATATATATATATATATATATTACTTCCCTTATTCACCCGTAATCTATCACCCCCCCCCCCCATTTCCACCAAACATTCACGGCACATACATGATATATTATATATATAACTTATATAATACGTACATGTATATATATATATATATATATATATATTAACTTATATATATATATATAATACAGAACTGAGACAACTTTCTACCGTCGATTTTAGAAAATGGGTAAAAGGGAATCCAAATAATAAGCCAATTTACAACAATTACCTCATAAAAATCACCTCAATATTTTTAACAACATTTATCATCATTATTATAGTTCGTAATATTAATCAACCAGGTCGTTCCAAAGAAAGAGGGGGCTTTCCAATAAGGATTTCTCCCTATTGGCGCGCAATTAGGTGACCAAACCTCTCCTTGGCAAAACTTCTAGACATCGTTAATATTGCAAATAATAATATTAATAACTTCGTCGTCTCAATTATTGATTTAATAATATATAAAATATCGACAATTATTGAATCAATTAACGTGAGATACTATGCAACAATTCATTGAGCAATAATCGAACAAAAGCGAGTGACTTCTCACGTAAGCATCAATAATCAATACCGTGTGCTACTATGCAACCACATGTATTCCTGTACTTTTAACAACGGGTGTTTCAACAGTTAACGGTAAAACTTTCGCCATTATTTTTATAAAATATTTTTGTCATTTTCTCAATCCGACAATAATTCTGTTGTGGGGTCCACCAATGATGATTGTGTCGTAAATATTTAATATTCCCCTGTTAAAACGAATATTCCTCGACCAATCGAATATTATATAACTAATTGCGTACTTTGTAAAATTTATAACTATTACCCACAACTATAACATTATATCAAATTGATTCTATAATATTCAAAAATGATAATTATAGAAAATTCATCTTTATTCATAAAAGTTGGGGTCTTACATTACTGGAGCAAGAAAGACAACTCTTTTGGATGTTCTTTCTGGACGTAAAAGTATTGGTACCATTAAAGGAGATATAAGAATTCGGGGTTACCCAAAGGTCCAGGATACTTATGCAAGAATATCTGGTTACTTCGAGTAAACTGATATACACTCTCCACAACTTACAATAAAAGAATCACTCGCATACTCTACTTGGTTACGTTTGCCACTTCCGTTCAATGAAAGTATCAAAGTTGTAAGTTATCTTCCAACCTGACAAAACACAAAGTGAAGTTGTCTAAAAAGCTTGTGACTCCCAAGATCACATTAGACCAGGTAGAAATTGGTTCGCTATTAACATATGTGTATAAACATTCATGCAAAACCTACTAATAGCTAATGTAACTTTGATTAATCTTGATAAAGTATTTATCCAAATTTTGAAATAACGAAACATATCATATCAAGAATTTATATAAAATGAATACAAACTAACAAACACACGTCACCAAATTCAAAGAATGCTTCATTGTGCTCTAGATGCTATGCTAACTCTTTACATATAGGAGTTTGTTAAAGAGGTTCTTCAAATAATTGATGAAATAAATAGAAGGGAATCTTTTACAAGAAGAAATTTAGAATAAAATGATAATTACGTTCATAGTACATACCATATAGGAGCATATGAAGATGACAGGTCAAGAAATGAGTATAACCACCTGTAATAGATTATATTAGGTCTTATTTATCCTGAATAGATACCAATAGTTTGAATGTCATGCTGCAAATATGTAAATCTCAAAACTATGAGAGCTTCCACATTCGAGAAAAATATATAGAACCATTCCTCCTGCACTGCAGGAAAGCTATAGAACATAAAACCTTCTACATATAAAATGGGCTAAACATAAAACATTCTACATATAAAATGGGCTTCAACATACATATATTTAGTCTTTCTTGATAGCAACCTTGCCTAATTCTTTGTTTTTAAACTAAACAACTTTAAGAGTAATTTTATCAAACATGACTTGTGCATTCATTTTTAGGACATAATTCACAGATGTTTAGGGAGGTTTAAACCCAATTTATCAAAATCAACATTATTGTATTTAACATAACTGCTCGTCCAATATGGGTCATCAGTCAAAAGAACTCTTAAAGATATAATATAAGAAGAAAGAAAAAACATATCAAAAAGCTAAAGTTTATTGCTAAAAACAACAAAGAGCTAACCTTCATAACAATACAGTCGTCCAATATCCCAAATTTGGTGATGTTATTCCTTAATCCATCTGTATCAATTTCCCACGGAATGCCTAAAACCTAAAACATAAACAGTCACATCATAAGGTAAGAAATTTACCAAAAGGCAAGAAAATCAATGTAAACAATATGAAAGGCGGAGAGGCATACAACAAGCTTTCTGTCCAACATAATTGAAGTGATCAAATGAAGAAATCGAACAGGGAAACACTAAAATTCTCTATCCTCTTGGCTTTAAGCACTCGCGATCTCTTGATTGAAACATCCGTATATTAATTTTGCCTCAAGGTGGGGAGGAGAAACCTTAATTGGCCTTTGTTTCACATTAAACTCCTTTTCGATAGGACCAAGAACACAACTCGTAAATTAGGAACTCTATTAAAAAAAAGAGTTTGATTTTAACTTATAAAAACAACTCATGTTTGTAAACTCTTTAAAAAGTATTATTATAAATAAAATTATTATTTTAAAATTTTAAATAGATTTAAATTTAAATTTAAATTTTAGGATATTATAAATTAATTAATAATAAACTAAAATATAAATCTTTTGTAGAAACGGAAAAGTAATAATTTAACATATTTGTGATCTATTCCATTAAAAGAGTCTTAATTATTATAATTTTTATTGTCAATTTATAATTTTAAAATTTTGAATTATTGTAACTTAATATTTTAATTAATAACTTTTAATATTATAAATTATTTTAAACTTATTATTAAGAATAAAATTCTATTTTTTAAAAAATAATTACATTAGAATTTGAGTTGTATGATATCATAAATTAATTAAGAATAAACTCATACTTAACTCTTGCTAAAGAATAAATGAGTATTTTTTAGCATTTGTGAGCTATTCCACATAAGAGCCTTATTATTTTTTTCATGGCCGGTTTATGAAATTTCAAAGTTTAAATTATTATAATTTTATTTACTTTGATTAAAGAAATAATAGATATTGTAAGTTACTTCAAAATATTATTAAAATTAATTTTTATTGTAAAAAATTAAAGTATTTATATTACAATTTATATTCACCACAACTAATTCTAAAAATTTTATTTAGAAATTTTATCCCTCGCAAAAAACTTATGAATAATGATATATAGTGAGTAATAATTCCATCACTAAATAGATTTTTCCCTCACAAATTTTCATCATAAATTGGCTCTAAAAATCTTTCTATCGCCCCAATTTTGCGAGAAAAGAAATATAAATTGTGAAGGATGTTTCTTTCGCTAATAACTATATTGTCACTATACTTTTTTCCTTCACTGTTCCTTCACTAAACAACTTCTCATGTGAAGGAATAAATTCCTTCACAAAAATTCCTTCGCTAGAGGCCATTTTTGGTGTAGTGAATTGAATAATTGAATTACTACAGATATTCCTCACTGTTCCATCATAACAGATGACAACATCTAGAAAGAGAGCCATTAAGCTGTTGAACAATGTTCCAGGTTCAGTAACCCTCTAGATCAACAACTGATCACTTCTCTTTTAAGAGTGAATCATCGACTGATATGGGTCCAATCCATGAAATAGATAACTTCTTACAACTCTGAATTCTTCAGATGGGTAGTTCCCACAGAAGAGGTACTTTTTCTGAAAAAGTGAAGCGATTCCTCACAGAGAAAGTACCTCTTCTGTGAGAACTACCCATCTAAGGAATTCAGAGTGGTGAGAAGCTGTCTATTTCATGGATTAGACCCCTATCAGTCAATAATTCACTCTTAAAAGAGAAGTGGTTGCTCATTCATCTAGAGGCTTACTAAACCTGGAACTTTATTCAACATCTTAATGGCCCTCCTTCGGGATGTTGTCATTGTTATGATGGAACAGTGAAGAATGTCTGCAATAATTCAATTATTTAATTCGAGTATGGGACACACATAGGAACTATGATCCATACTTTATTTACTGCCAAGGAACTAGTTGGAGTATTAGCTATAACTTTTATGTCTAATCCTGCATATAAGGTAGTCATTAACTCTTCTCCCAGTAGTCATTACTCATGGGCGATGATGAAGGTATTTGTTTTACATTATACCATGAAGTTTCCATCTACTTGTGACAAGTTATCTTTCGGTAAGTGCACACTTTCATCTTTCTCTAATTTGTTGTATATATTTTGAGGATACTACTTTGTGGATTCAAATTCAAGATGAGACAAGTTGATTGGAAATTCATAGTATACTTTCATGATAGACATTGTGATAGAAACTATTTGCCAAGAAATTGCTGATATTTGGTTACAAAACATTCAAAAAAAAGTCGGTCTTAAGGATACTGCAGTTGAGTTATTGATAGAGTATGTTCTCTCTTTTATTTATTTTAATTAAATAATTTTCACTCTATTTTTTAAAAATAAATCATTGTCATTTTAGTATTTAACATATATATCTTTCAGTATTTTATATGAACATCCTGATCGATGATATTATAATCTTTGAGCAAATAAATTGTGACTTCTCATGCACTATAGATTCAAGACTATATAGCACAATAAAGTTTCCCCCCAATACTCCTTGAGAAGTGTAAAAGCTGGTTTAACCCACCTCTCCATGAAATCGGGAAATATTCTCGGTTTTAAAGTACTAGGCCTTTCAGTTGTTACTCCTGTTTTGTAAAATCAACTTCCATTGAGTGAAGGGTTGCCAATTGAAGATATTTTTTACTCGTAGCTTTATTTGACTCAAGTTCTGCATGTACAAAATTTACAATAGAGATTGTACCCTAGGTATAATTGATCATCTAATTAATCAACAAATAACTTATTATTTTCTTGCAAAATCAGAATTATTGGGACATATGAGAGACAAATGGAGTTACAGGAAATTCAACAGTGTAGAATAACAATAAGTGTTTTCCTATACATATTGTACTTCCTCTTGAATTCCTTAACAAAGTGGTTCAATTGTGAACCACTTTGTTCAGGAATTCAAAAAAGTACAATATGGTGAACCATTTATTGGGAACTGTTGAATTTTCTACAAATTTCCTTTTGTTTCTCTTATTTCCCAATAAGTCTAATTTTGCAGGACATTCAAAAGTTCTTTGTTGATAAGCTTTCTGAACAATGATACCTTGGGTACAATATCTAATACACATTTAATGCATGCAAACCTTGAGTCAAATAAGATTATGAGTAAAAATTATCTTAGTTGCCAACCCTTCACTCTATGGCATTTGATTTTGCAAAAACAGGAGTAACAGCTGAAAGGCCTAGGGCTTTAAAACCGAGGATGTTTCATGAAATTGGGTCACAACTAGCTTACACTTCTCAAGAAGTATTGGGGATAAACTTTATCGAAGATGACCAACTATCAAGATCGTATAAACTTTAACGAAGATGACCAGCATTTGCAGTCTCCGAGTTTTAAAGAGTTAGCTTATGTAGTGGCGTGAACAACACAACAGCAGAATGATGATGCCAAGGTAATCTTGTCATTATTTAGCTTTATATTTAGTTTCACATGTTTATTTTAGCATACTTTAGACATGACACTTAAGAAGGTATGATGAAGAAACCAAGTCAATTTTAGTCGGACGATATTTGTTTATGTTTATACATGTGTGGATGTTTATATATATTGTGTTGGTTTTTAATTATATATATAGATAGATCTTGATGGATTTGTGGGGATGTTGGTTTATATATAGATATTGTTGTGTGTTAGGATATAAATAAAGTACAAATAAGTACAGTGTTTTTGGGAAATCCACCAAACAACCAATTTTTTAAAAAATTAGAAATCAGCGACCACATTTAGTCGCTAATATTTATCAGCGACTGTTTATGAACCCAGGATGTTAGCAACTGATGCGGTCGCTAGTAGTAGTCGCGGACATATGAACCATGTCACCAATGTGATCTGACTCACGGTGACTCAGCTTAGCGACAAATTCAGTCGCTATATGGCAGTCGCGGAGTTGTCGGTTGCTAAAAGTGGTAATTATTGTGCAGACATGGACCAGATTACATGCGACCACTATTAGTGACCCAAATCCATCATTGATAGATATCTGTGACCTTCTGAGGTCGTAGATACGCGGTCACTGATAAGCCTTTTTCTTATAGTGTATGCACCAAGGCCGAGTAAGACCATTTGATCCCATTCTTCATATATATCCTCCCTTTAATTTATTCTTTAACTCTAAACCCACTAATACTGATTCTAGGCTGCTGTCATCTCAGTTTGCCTCCTCAGCAGATGGAAAGAAATCGAAGAAGAACAACAATCAACTAAAAAAGAAAACGACTTGCTACAGACTGCCCTCGCAAAAGAAAAGCCTTCACGACAATACCTTCTTCTTTTGCGAAGGCCTTCAAGCTGATATTACAAAATTGAAAGAGGAAGCCGGAGATGCAGAAGCTTGCCTAAGTTCATACCTCCAAAACTACGAAGTAGTTCAGATGGAGAACAACAAACTAAAATAGAACAACCAAGCCCTCCATTGGCAGATCCAAGACATAGCAAAAAAGGAGGAGAAGAACTTCCAGACTTGTGCGGCCTTGGAAAAGGAATTCAAGGAATACAAGGCTCTAGGACCCCCATTAACCAAAGAGCTCCGTCTTCAGATCTGTCAGGAATACCGATAATCCCCAGAACTGCCAGCTGAAGTGATGCAAATGTTTGCAAAATAGTAAGAAACTGCCCGAAGCTAAGATAAAGCCAAAATCACTACTGTCAAGCTAGACGTCTCTGTCTTAGATTCTTCTGAAGATGAAATCGAGGATGACCCCCCCTTAACAGTAGTTCTTTTTTCTATAATTCTTAATTTTTCATATAATTACCCGGATGTAAATATTAAATTAATCGATGAAAAATATTATCATTCCGAAGAGCTAGATGTTTACTTCATACTTTTTTTAATTAACAAAGCGCCCGTTTGAAGAATTAAACACTTATGCATAAAATTATTAGTTTTTTAGTTAAATTGAAGAAGAGGAAGGTGTTCGTTCGAGAGAACTGAACACCGATACAAATAATTAATAAATGTACTCGTTTAAAAATTGAGTACATAATAAAAAGGTTATACTCATTCGACAGAACTGAATAAGTAATACAAGAGTCCTCATTTCAGGAAACTAAATACAAGTGTAAGAGAAGTTCGTTTCGGGAAACTAAACACCCATACACATTAATAAAGAGGACATTCATTCTGACGAACTGAATAACCCTTTAAACATACATAGATAATGACAGAATTCGTTTAGAAAACTGAATACTTATTTTATTGATAACTTTAAAAAATTACAGAGTCATATAAACGAATTACTCAGACATGTACTACTGGTAATATTTTTTGAAGTTTTCCTGCATGCTAAGTGTTCTTGACTTCTGCTCCATCCATTGCCCAAAGCCGATAAGTACCTGGCTTTGGCACCTCAATGACCTTATAGGGTCCCTCCTAATTTGGCATCAGCTTCCCAAGATTTTGTGGCATAGAAGCCTCCACTTCCCGAAGAACTAGATCCCCAATTTTAAATCTCCTGAGCTTCACACCTTTATAATAATGTTTGGCCACCCTACTTTGGTAGGTTGCAAGCCTTACAAGGGCAAACTCCCTCATCTCCTCAAATAAGTCAAGATTGAGGCGAAGGCGTATAGACGAACTACTCAGGCATTCACTACTGGTAATATACAACTCCTTGAACTGACTGACCCAGAGAGAGGTAGACCCAATCTTGATAGGAACTAGGGCATCGGTTCCATATAAGGCAATCTAAATGGTGAGTCACCCCTTGTCCTCAGAGTAGTCCGATAAGCCCAAAGCACATTAAGTAACTCCTTGGGCCACCTTCACTGTGCTTCATCAATCCTTCTTTTGATCCCATCCAATAGAGTCCTATTAGTGCCTTTTACCAAACCATTTGATTGTGGATGAGCCACCGAAGTCTTCTGGTACTGAACCCCTAAATTTGTTAAAAATTGCTCAAACTTGGAACCCATAAATTATCTGCCATTATCCGAGACCAACACCAGAGGAATCCCAAACTAAAAAACCATACACTCTTTAAGAAGTTTTAGGCATTCTTGCTCTGTGATTTGTCGAAGCGATTTAGCTTGCACCCACTTGGTTATGTACTCAATAACCACTATGACAAAACTAACCTAACCCTTTGCCTTCGGTAGTGGACCCAGTATATCAATCCCCCACAAAGTAAAGGGAATCGGAGACAAAATAAAATATAGCTCCTTGGGTGGCTGATGAGTAATAGGACTATTAAGCTGACACTTGGGGCACATCTTCAAATAGTGTGTAGCTTCTTTAAAAATTGTAGGCCAATAGTTTCCCCGTTGAAGAACTTTGTAGGCGAACACCTTTTCACCCATGTGATCAACACAAATCCCCTTGTGAACCTCCTAAAAAATGTAATCGGTCTCAGACGGCACAAGACATCTCAGTAAAGGAGAAGAATGAGCCCTTCAATACAAGTCACCGTCAATAAGAACAAAGTTTGAACTGCTATATTTGATCTTCTTTGCTAACATTCGATCCGAAGTTAAGACGCCATCAGCCAAGTAATCCAATTAAGGAAACAACCAACAGTTCAATCATTCTACACACATCACATCTAAATGTTGAATGCTTGGTCAATTTAAAATTTTGAAGTGGACTGACCCACTAAACCTTCTTCCATCCGTCGTAGCCAATCTTACCAGAGCATCAATTATCGTATTTTTTGATATGTCATCCCTCCGAAAGGCAAACGAGTTGAAGTAATGGAGTCGATCCTTGACCTCGACCAGATACTTAACCATTCTTTCCCCCGGGCTTCATAGTCTCGAGAAATTTGTTTAACCACTAGTTTGGAGTCACCGAGGATTACCAATCTTTGTACCTCCAGACTCTTCGCCAGCCGAAGACCTGCTACAATGGCTTCATATTCTGCCTCATTGTTGGTCGTATTAAACCTGAATCGAATTGCTTGCTATACTTTAAACCCCTCTAGACTTGTCAAAATGACTCTAGCCCCACTAAAATCCAAAGTTCAAGACTCATCCGCATACAGTGTCCATGAATTCTAAATCGGCTGAACATCTGTGACGTTCTGGACTACCCCTTCTGTTTGGTCGGCACTGACATCCTACTCTGAAAATGAACATTCCATAACAAAGTTGGCCAATGCATGACCTTTTATTGATGTCCGGGGATGATACTCCAAGATAAACTATTTCAAATCCATTGCCCACGTAGCAAGTCATCCTGAGAAGTCTGTTTTACTCAATACTTTCTTTAAGGGCTGATTAGTGTACACAATAATCAACCAACATTGAAAGTATTTCCGTAATTTTTGACTGGCTATTATCAATGCATAGGCAAACTTTTCAAGATTCAGATACCTTGTTTCTGCATCCCGAAGGGCATGATCACTACAAGAAAAAAGCTCTTCTGCGACCGCCTATGAGCCACCGCGTACGGTCGCCAATAGCCATCAGCGACCGAACGTGGTAACTAATATAGGTCGCACGTAATATGGTCATTGTGCGAACATTATTCAATTTTTGGTATAAATAGAGGGGTTTCTCATGAGGCGTTTGTTGTAAGTTTGGCTTATTATTCCATGTAGAGATGTACTTATTTTTTAGACCATCGGTTGAGGTTTTAATAGTAAATCAATATGGACCGTCAGTTGAAGTTTTAATAGTAAATCAATATGGACCGTCGATTGAGGTTTTAATAGTAAATCAATATGGACCGTCCATTTTAATAGTAAAACAATCTGAACCGTCCGTGAATTAGTTACTATTTAGTCCATTCTTCTATAAATAGAAGCTCATTCCTTCATTATTTCTTACGAATTCACTAAACAATAGAGAGAAACTATAGAGAGATAACAAGAGAGAAAGAAGAAGAGTATTCTGCTACTACACTATTGTAGTATCCAATCTCCTACTAAGGTAAGGGGTGTTATTTTCCGTATTCGTAAGGGATATAATTTTTCATATTCATTCTTTATTAATCTATGGGAGAAACTTGTCTACGTGGATTACTGCATGCATGGTGAATAACCCTTCGTATACATTCTTTATTAATCTGCGGGAGTAACCTGTCTATATGAATTATCGCATGCATGGTGAATAACCCTTCGTATTCATTCTTTAATCTGTGAGAATAACATGTCTACATGAATTACCGTATGCATGGTCAATAACCCTTCGTACTCATTCTTTATTTATAGAAAAGATCTGTCTACGCGGATTACTGCATGACGGGTGAAAATCCATTTGCAGTTTTGTATATTATTTCTTTTCATATTCCTAAATCTAAACTTACTATGGTAGTACTACTTGTATAATCCCTGAAATTAGTAGAATAACCTTGACTTTTGAGCTTCATCTAGTATCGTTCCATTGGAATATTGGTCTGAACTTTATTATTAAATTTCAATATTTTTATTTGGGGTACTATTCATGGGATACTATTCACTCGGGTACTATTCACTTGGGGTACTATTCATAGGGTATTATTCACTCGAGTACTATTCACTTGGGGTACTTTTCATGGAGTACTATTCACGATAAAATTGGTTTCTTTCTATCCAAATTATTTTTGATACATGATTATAAATCTTGAATTTTACTCCACAATTAGTTATCATGTTAACAATTTGGACATTCTTGAACTCTGGATAAATTGAATTATAAATCTCTAATATTTATCATTGATCTCACTTGATTGATTCCTTATATAATTGTCATCATCCTCATGCTTATATAATGTCGAAAGTTATCTTTGACCTGTAGTGCAAAGATGAATTGTTGATTGGTGTGATTATGACCACGAACTGTATATTGGTATAATCATGACCTTTAATGTTACAGATAAAGACTTGTGATGAATGTTCTCTTTGGCATGTAGTTCAAAGAAGAACTGTTGATTGATATCTTTGGTCGTTGTGTAAAGATAGACAATTGATTATTATGATCATTGTTATTACATTTGAATGTCTTTAGCCTTTGGGGGAGGGATATTGAGTGAAAGTTCAATTAAGACTTTGTGGCAACAACAAACTGTTGATTTACATTATTATAAACATGAATTGTGAATTTAACTATAATCTTTGGTGGTTCAGGTGAAGACAACTGATGAAAGTTCTCTTTGTCTTGGGTACAACAAAGAACTGTTGATGGGTATTATAGGGATGAAATATTAATGATGGATTTTTAATTTGGAGGAGATAGAAGACATTATGTTCTACTTGACTCTTCTAATGGATTGCTGGTTCCGCTGCAGTTGTTGATCTAAAACTTGTTGTCTATTGTATTCTATCATATTTTTCCCTATTGAGGACTAAGGATAATTTGTTCTACATTATCTTAGTCATAATATTCTTTACTGGGCTATTTTTGTTCAGCCTTTTGCTTCATAATTCCTTTCAGGTAATAAGAGCGTAGCTGGGTCGAGCGGGGATAACAAGGAAATAGAATGAGGGTCTATGATTGTTGAAGCTTCTCAATACATTATAAAATAGCATGACAATATATAATTGCATTGAGGACTTAAAATGTGTGTGTCATATTTTATACATCATTTAATAATTAATTTTGGTGAACAAAATAGAGTGAGGAGAACCCGACTTTGAAAGCGTAAAAAATGCACCCCATTAGAATGAGGTGGACAAAATTGTACTAGGAGCTTAAAGGGTGTGTTTCCACTATCATACATGATGTCTAACCACATACAAACTCGTATTATCATAAGATATAGTTATGCACATCCACTTGCTGACTGTATCTATGAGCATTATCTATATAATCTTGGACTACGGTTGGAATATAATCTTTAGTTTCAAACAATGGAGATAATTATATGGCAAGAAGATACACACCATTGGAATGAATAAGATAATTGAATATTCGAATAATTGAATAACAGGTGTTGAGTGGTTTGAAATAACCATGAACATTTGCCAAGGTTCTCAGCATTTAAACTGGACCTTTTAATAAGTTTTGGTAATCAAGGGGATCAACCTTTCATACCCCATGATTTATGCATACACACTTAATAATTCAGCATTGATATCATGCTTTAATCAAATTTGTCCTTTTTTCAGTCAAGAGTTCTTATCATATCAATTTAATAAGAACATCTTTTAAAACACATTTGATTTAGCAATTTTAAACATGTTTGATCTAGCTGATACAATTAGCATAGATCTATCTCATAAATAATTCATGAATGAAGAGCTTTAATCTAATTCACAGTTCAATAATAATAGAATATGAATTCAATTTCACAAAGTGTGAATCTTAATAATCAGTATAGATGTGAATAATCAACAATAATTATTCACTAACATGCTTCGAAAATAATAACTCGAGTTTGAGTTAGGGAACTTGCATGTTCGACGAGCTACGACTAACTAGTTTTAATTAAAACTCTTTGAATGACCTAGCATTGACAACGTTGGTCTACTAATTAGTACTGCATATAATTGTACGTCTATACGCTTACTTATGTTATTATCTAGCAAATAATTCAATCACAATGTACACACAGTATAATGTACCATCATTAATCCTATAAGATATTTAATAAATCTTAGGCTAATGATTTAATAATTTATAAGGTCTTTCTTAAGTAATAAACACTTATTAGATCCTTAAACAATTTATTATAATTGTTTAATTAATGAGTCATTTAAATTATCTTTATATATTGACTATATCTTCATTTAATTACAATTTAATATTAGTTAAATAGTAATTAATTATTTACCTTTAGTTATTATTTAACAAATAATAGGTAATTACATTTACTTATTATTTAATGTTAATTAAACAATGAATAATTATATTATTAACATTATTTGTCTTTAATTATTATTTAATATTAATTAAGTAATAATTAATTAATCATTTATCATTGAATAATAGATAATTGATTTATTTTCTTCATTAGTCTTTAATTATTCATTACTATTAATAAATGAACAATTAATTAACATTGTCCTTATTTAGTACTAATTATTTATCCTTAAATAATAAATAATTAATTCACATTCATAAGTCTTTAATTATTCTTTCTTATTAATCTAAGAATAATTAATTGTCAATTGTTCTTATTTATTATTTAATATTATTTAATTAATTATTTATCCTTGTTTAATAAATAATTAATTCACTTCAAAAAGTCTTTAATTATTATTTCTTATTAATTTAAGATTAATTAATTATCATTTGTTCTTATTTATTATTTAATATTAACTAAATAATAAATAATTATTTTATAAATTTTATGTCAATTTAATTAAGTGATTACATTATTCTTACTTAAGACTTCTTTAATTATTATTTAATTTTAATTAATCAATGGTTTAACTCTATTTATTATTTAATCTTAATTAAATAATCAATAGTTAACTTATTAATACTATATCTACTTAATTATCACTTAATATCACTTAGATAATAATTAAATAGTTAATTACACTCAAGTTACATGTAATTAGATTAAAAATCATTCAATGGCATTAAAAATTATAAATTAGTAAGTTTTCAATGATTTTAAATGAGTTTAAACCACTAATTACTTAATAATTACGTAACTGTTCTGAAAAATTGTGAATTAAATATATTAATATTCTTCATAATTTTAGAAAAATTTGGGTCCAAGAACCATCGCCAGTACCGGCCAAAAAACGTCCGAAACGGTCGCCGGAAAAATCTAGCCGGTTCGGGAACAGGTGAACCGGCAGTAGGTTTTCTATTATTTTCTATTTTTTCCATATTTGGGGTCCTTCACTAAAACTTGAATAAAATGAAATATACAACTATCATTTGGGTCCAGTCGGTCTCGTTGGATTCGTATCTTCCCGAACTATAGTTTTCATTCATCAAATATCAAATTTATTTTGTTTTGGTCCCAAAAAATAGCCCAGAAGTGGTTGTTCATGCAACAATCTTTCATAGTTGGAGTGTTTTGGTAATAAATCCATTTCTTGCTCATTTTTTAACATTTTTACATGCTTCCAAAGAGGTTTTTCCCTTAACTCATAGTTCTAGCATACCGAGAAATAAAATCAGAAAAACCATTTGGAGATTTCAATACGAAAAGCATAGATCACCCATTTTGAATAATTTTTTCCTAAAAACTACTTTAACTTCTCCCCCAAATTTTCAACACAAACTTATATAGATGAACAAGTTAAAACATATTATACTCAAGATTTATCATTGTCATGAGACTCTAGCCTTTAAGAACTTCCACTTTCATGAGGCTATCATAATATTACATAAAACATAAAACTAGGGTTTGATTTTTCTTACCTAGTTTTGTGGTATGTCCTCCTTTTCTTTCCAAAGAACGTTAGGAACTTGGGATGCATGAACCACTTCTGTAAAACACCAACTTTTATGAATAAAGATTTAATTTCTCGAAATATATTTTTGAATATTAAGGTGTGAATTTGTTATAATGTTATAATTGTGGGTAATATTTAAAAATTTTGCAAAGTAAGCAAGTTGTTATAAAATATTCGATTGGTCAGGGAATATTTGTTTTATCAGGGAATATTCGTACAATGGCGCAATTATTGTTGGACCCCATAATAAAATTACTGTCGGAATTAGAAAACGACGGGAATAACTTTTTATAAAAATAACAGCGAAAATTTTACTGTTAACTGTTGAAATATTCGGTGATAAAGGTACAATAATATGCGTGGTTGCATAGTAGCACACAATATTGATTATTGATGCTTACGTGAGAAGTCACTCAGTTTTATTCAATTATTACCACAGTAATTGCTGCATAGTATCTCATGTTATTGATTCAATTATTGTCACAATATTCTATATTGTTAAATCAATAATTGAGACAACAAAGTTATTCATATTATTATTTGCGTTATTAACAATGTCTAGAAAGTTCTATTGATGAAAGGTGTTTGATCACCTAATTATACGCCAATAGGGAGAAATTCTTATCGAAATGCCCCCTCTTTCTTGTGAATGATCTGGTTGTTAATATTGCAAGTTATATTATTGATGAATAATTATTGTTTAAAAATATATTTTGTGAAGCCAAGTGAATTGAGATAAATAGAGGGGATTTTTATGAAATATTTGTTGTAAATTAGGCTTATTATTTGGACCCCCACTTACCCATTTTTCAAAACTTTCGGTAGAAGCTTTCTCAGTTTTGTTTATATATCTATATATATAATAAGTTTTATTTTTTTTTATGAAAAATAAAATATATTATATTTTATTATGCATAGTATTTTCATAGTAAATCATGTGATTATCAGGAAATTTCAGCCGACTATTACTGTGTTTCCATGATTTTTCATTTACTATGCATCCAAATAGTATCCTGCCATTCTCCTATAAATAGGATGCTCAGTTTAGAAATGAAAATCACACCAGAATCAGAGAATTCTTCTTCTATAATATTAAGCGTATTTCTTTAGAGTTTAAGGAAGCTTTGAGTGTAGAAAATAATATAAGTTTTCTTCAAGAATATCCCCGCTATACCAGTCTGAATTACTCTTCTTTTAAGGTAAGGGGTATTATTTATTTCATATTCGCTTGTGATATTATTTCTCATATTCGTAAGGAATTTTATTTTCGTTCAATATTCGTAATGAATATCATTTTCGTTCGTTTAATATTCGTAAGAATATAATTTTCGTTCAACAGTTGTAAGGGATTGATAAGTAGATTTTATATATCTTTTACTTGAATTAGTTTCTTATATTCATGTGTCTTAGTTACTTTTCATGCATTTTGTGTTCATTTTGTAGGTTATATGTTTGGGAGCGATGTGAGCGGTTATTGGAAAGAAATCGCAAAGAATTGGTAAGAAAATGCAAAGAAAAGCAAATCGGACATCATTTGGGCTTTCATTTTTTTGGCTTGGAACTTAGCTTACATTGTAGAGCGTCGTCTTAGCTTTTCGGAACATCTTGAATCATTCTAATCAGAGTTCGGATACAAGAGTTATGATCGTTGTACCAACGGACATCGAACTTCGCTGTTTTGGTTAGCCATTTTCATAGCAGTCACTTTTATTCGGCTGGAATTTCTCAATCCTCAAAGAATAAAAGTTGTAGAGCTCGTCGATATATTCGATTTGATAGGTGGCAGGCTCCGTAACTCCTGGATCAAAAGTTATAACCGTTTTACCAGAGGATGCTATGACAGAAAATGAAGTCACGGGAAATGGCTTTTCCTTAGGAAAACCCTCACATGGGGTGGGGGTACCAATTTGAAAACAGATTGGTAGCTTTGGCAAGGGCCTCGACAGACAAGACTAGACCCGTAGGGGGTACATGTAAAAGAAGTGGTTTTTTGCCAAATTTGAGTTCGAGAAGGATTGTTTTCGATCCAATTGACTCAAGGACTTCTAAGAGGACTTAAAGACATGTAAAAAGGCTTATAAAAGGAGGAGAGTAATAAGGATTAGGGGAGATTGGAGAGATTGGGAGAGAGAATTCCATTAGATTAGATTAGAGTAAATTAGATCAAAACACTAGTTCTAAATAGTTTTGGAGATTAAAGTAACTTGAAGACCATTGAAGATCAAGAGCAGGAGCTTGAGGAAGATGGAGATTTGCTGACAACAGATTCAATTCTTTACTCTACTCTTATTTTTATCTTTTAATGTTATTTCAAGTGTGGATTCTTAGTTTTAATTCAATGAACTAATTCTTTGTTTGAGATTACAATGGATCTTATTCTGTAGTTTATTTTAATATTCTTCGCTATCAATTATTATGTTCTATCGTGAGAATTGTCTATTGTGGTTTGGAATTAATTGTTTAATTGACTGGCCATCAATTACCGCGATAATCTATATGAACTCGAGAGATGAAGTATTGATTTAGATCTGATCATGATAGCATGTGTTCATGATTTTGTTAGTAGCTTAAACTTGATGAGTGTTAAGGTAGAGATATGCTTGACACCACATGTAATCGGATAGAGAACTTGTTCTTAAACCTTCTTCAATTGTAATTCACATAGAGATTTAGTGGGTTAGTTGATTAAGGTGTTTAACGGATTTCTATCTTAATTGTGGATTAACGTTAATACGGTATTAGTGCATCGAGATGTGGTTAATACTACTTTAGTGTTCTTGATTAACAATTCGGGATAGAGAATAATTGATGAGAAGTGTGTTAACTTAAATGAAGCAATAAATGAAGTTGTGATCTTAAATCTCCATAGTCTTAATTTAATTAGTGGAATTTAATAGTAGTTTAATTTATATAATTTGAAATTCATTCGTTTAAATAAGATTGAGTTGGTTACAGATTAGTACTTGGTGATTTTTATTAACTAATTCTCTGTGGGAACGATACTCAACTTATCACTTTATTACTTGTTGACCACGTATACTTGCGTGTTGTGCGTAATTAGATTTTACCCAACAAGGATATTATTTTTGTTCAATATTCGTATGAAATAATATTTTCTTCCATACTCTGTAGTATGTAAGTAATATTATTTCGTTTCATATTCCTAATTCTACACTCATGTTGATAAGTTTTGCTTCTATACTCCTTGAAATTAGTAGAATATCCTTTAAATTTGCGCTTCATCTAGTATCGTTTCACAAGGATATTTTTGTGAGAACCCGAATTTTCATAAGTTATTAAAATAAGAATTTAATAATTAAAATTCTTATTATGAGGTGTATATATTTTGAATTATGTGATTTGGTGTGAAGAGAATTATATATTCATATTTTGGGAAAAATGAGATTTAATAGTTAATTAAACTATTAAAGAAATTAAATAATATTAGTTAATTTAATTAAGTGAAATTATATTATGAGATAATATAATTTTAATTGTTATGCCTTGTGGGCAATGGAAATTATTATGAGTTAAGTTTCATAAATAGTGTGAATAATTCACTTAATAAAAATAGTGAATTAATACAAGTATAATTGATTTAATAAAGTGAGAAGCTAATATATTGCATGAAAATGTAAATGTTAGTATAATGAGAGTAAAATATTTATTAAGTACATTAAATATTTTAGTTGGAAACTTTATGTAATAAAATGAATATTTATGGTATTAAATAAATATTTGATGAAAATTTGTTATGGGATAATTTATTTAATTGTGATAAAATAGATGGGATTTATACGTATTTTATTACGCTTAGTATAATGGTGATATTCTAATTTAATTAAATATTTAAATTTGAGGAGTGGGAATTTGCTAAATAAATTGTTACAGTAAAACTATATGATAAATGAGTTATTAACATAAATTAAAAAAGTTTTAAATTTGGTTTTACCAAACAAAGCCTTGGAGCTTTTGAAATTCTTGTTTTAATCTTGTTTTTCCAAACAAGGCTTAAGGAATGACTAAGTCATTATTTTAATTGGTATTACCAAACAAGGCATAAGGGTTGTAAGTTATTAATTTTTAAAGTGGTTTAGCCAAACAAGCCTTATGGCTTTTGATTTTTTTTTTTAAAAAATATAACTGACATCAGTTATACATATAATTATATTATATATTAATACGTATTATATTATATGTTATATTTTTTAAGTTACGTAAGTTGGAAAAGAGAGAAGAAGAGAAAAGAGAGAAAAGAGAAAGAAAGAAAAGAAAGAAGGAAGAAACAAGAAAATTATTCAAGCTTTATAGCAAATCAAAGGTAATAATCTAGCCTAAACCTCTAGTTTTTAGATTCTTGAGTTTTTTTAGATATCATGGAAGTATGAATTGATGAAGAAATCAATTAGGGTTATGTCAAGTGTTGAATAATATGATATTTTCATTCATATGTGAAATTTGAGTAACACAAATTCAAGGTTTAGAATAATCAAAATCATGAAAATAAGTTGAATGTTGAAGAATTTGAGTTTATATATATATATATATATATATATATATATATATGTTTTGGTCTATTTTGAGACCAAAATTTGTTAGGAGTTTATGTTATAATTGTAAAATTGGTGATGGATTGTGAAAATATATGAAGAAACGAAATCAATGTAATTGAAACTAACTGTTTTTGGTTGTAATACAAATTTACAATGAAGAATTTTGCTATGAATGTCAAAAGAAGAAGAAATAATAGAAATAGTGAAATTTGAAGGTTGTAACCTTGATGTTTATGTTGTTTATGTGATTAGAAACGTGTTAGAAACATTAGTTTATGTTTCTGTAAACATATTACACTTTGTTATTTAATTGGTCGGTCAGAATATAGGGATAACATGTGGCATGTCAATTAACCCTTATTTTGTGGCAGTATTTGAAAATGACATCTGAAAATGTTGAGATAACCAATGAAGCACATGAGACTGTTGAGTTACCGACGATCAATAACCAGGATAATGTGCATTAGGAAGGCAATAATCCTCGTGTAAACAACAACATCGATCAAATGACAAACGATGGTAGGTTTAGAAGTTTTATAGAATTCATACAAAACCAAACGAGAGAAACTCTTGTTCATAATGTAGGTGGAGTCAATGGAAACTCACGGCTGGTCATCGCTAAGCAATTCAAGGAGCTGGGACCACCGGAGTTTTTGGGAAAGCCAGAATCACTTAAGGAAGAGACGTGGATTAAGAAGATCACCAAGATATTTGATGTCTTGGGATGCTTGGAGGAGCAAAAGGTTCCCTTTGCCATCTTTATGTTGCGTGAAGAAGCAGATTACTGGTGGGAATCTGTAAAACATACTCAACCTGCCGCACTAAAAATGTCTTGGGAGAAGTTCCAAGAATTATTCAACGACAAGTACTTTCCCTCAAGTATTTATCACATGAAGGAGGTGGAATTCATCAAGCCGGAGCAAAATAATATGGTCGTATCGTAGTACGAGGCTAAGTTTGCCGAGTTGTCCCAATTTATATCCCATTTGGTTGATAATGAGGAGCGAATGACGCGAATGTTTCTACGAGGTTGGAAACCCGAAATACATCAATACCTCATTTCTCACAAACTTTGTTTATATTTAGATATTGTGAATAGGGCTCAGTTATTAGAACGTGATTATGAGTCAGCTCAACCAAAAGGTAACGACCAACAACACGATAATAATTATTTCGTTGGCAACGACCATCGGAACAATGATAATCATCATGGACGAAATTATCATGTCGGAAATGGTAACCACTTCGGTGGTAATCATGGCCAAGATAATAGGAGAGGTGAACTAAGTGGAAATTTTAAAAAGAGAAGATTCAACAATGACAGAAAGACGTCGATAGGAGCACCATCACCCGTTTCTAAGGAAGAAGAACGACCTTCAGTCGTATATTTTAAATGCGGATAGGAGGGACACATCTGTCCAAACTGTACGCAGCGACCCAAAGCGTGTTTTAATTACGAAAGAGAAGGTCATTTAGTTCGATTTTGTTGTGTAGTGAAGTGAAGTCCAGCTGGGATGGTGACGCCGAAAAATGTCCCAGACAAGTCAAAGTCGGTAATTTAAGGGAGAACATTTTCGTGGCGAGGAACCCGAACAAAATTATCACAGGTAAGCTAATCATAAACTCTTAAGAAGTCTATACCTTATTCGATACCGGTTCTACCCACTCTTTTTTTTCTACTACTTGCGCTCAACGTTTAAATTTAACTCCAGAGAAATTAAACTTTGACTTATCTGTTGAAACTCCGTTAGGAGAAACCTTTATTACATTCACTATTTATAAATCTTGTTTGATTCAAATCGATACCCTCACGTTACCTGTCAATCTTATCTCTTTGAAAATACTTACCTTTGATGTGATTTTAGGAATCGACTGGTTAACTACTCATCATACTAAAATTAATTATTTTCGTAAGGTTGTTAGCTTTCATATTCCTAACCAACATGTTATGCAAATTTAAGCAACCAAACCACTAAAGTCAATCACTGTCATATCAAGCCATAAGTAAAGAGCCATGAGCCTTTCGCTGGTGACTTCCTTGTGTGAAATACACTGAAGCCAGACTTTTCGTAGACGGCGGCGTGAATAATGGTGGCAAGTTGATAGGTATCATTGTGAGGTGTTATCCAAGTCTTGGATGAGAGTCACATTTTTAAATGATATTTCTACTTTTAATAAATTTCCTGACGTATTCCCCGAAGAACTTCGTGGCCTAACCCTAGAGTGTGAAAATGAATTTTGTATTGACCTTCAACCCGATACAAAACCCTCAAATATTTTTTCACCCAAAACGAACGTAACATGCGCCAAAGACATTGGCTCGAGCTATTAAGAAATTATGACTATACCATTCAATACCATCCTAGAAAAGCGAACGTAGTAGCTGATGCGTTGAGTAGAAGATCGTATGCGGTTATGAGTACGACGTCGTTAACACAAAAACCCATTTCGTAAAACTTACAAATGATGGAGATAGAGTTAAGGACTCTAGGGACCCACGTGATGATGTCAAATATACGATCAGAACCGACTTTAATCGACAAAGTTAAAGCCGCCCAAGCTACAGTCTCAGAGCTGATGAATATGAAGAAGAAGGTGCAAGAAGGAATTATTCTAGAAGCAAGAATCGACGAAGAGAGGAAATCTCAACTCTCAATTTTATTAGTCCATTTAAAATCCTCGATCGAGTAGGCATTGTGGCCTATGGACTCGCTTTACCTCCAAGTATGTTGTGTGTTCATAACGTTTTTCACGTATCGATGTTACGTAAATATGTGGACGACCCAAACCACATTATTGAATTAGAACCAGACGAGATAGCATAAGATTTAACATATGAAGAGATACATGTTAAAATCTTGGATAAGAAAGAACATATTCTACACTCAAAGGTTATACCTCAAGAGTTAGAATCTAAAATAAAAACAAGGTATCCTCACCTCTTCGACATACCAAGTACTTACCCTAATTTCGATGACGAAATTTCATAAGAAGGGGAGGTTGTAAGACCCCAACTTTTATGAATAAAGATTTAATTTCTCAAAATATATTTTTGAATATTAAGGTGTGAATTTGTTATAATGTTATAGTTATGGGTAATATTTAAAAATTTTGCAAAGTAAGCAAGTTGTTATAAAATATTCGATTGGTCGGTCAATATTCGTTTTATCAGGGAATATTCATACAACAACGCAATCATTGGTGGACACCACAATGGAATTAATTTCGGAATTAGAAAACGACAAAAATAGATTTTTATAAAAATAACGGCGAAAGTTTTATTGTTAACTGTTGAAATACCGAGTGAAAAAAGTACAGTAATACTTGTGGTTACATAGTAGCACACGGTATTAATTATTGATGCTTACATGAGAAGTCACTCAGTATTATTCAATTATTGCCACAATAATTGCTGCATAGTATCTCACGTTATTGATTCAATTATTGTCATAATATTTTATATTATTAAATCAATAATTGAGACGACAAAGTTATTCATATTATTATTTGTATTATTGACAATGTCTAGATAGTTCTGTCGAGAAAAGGGGTTTAGTCACCTAATTACGCACTAATAGGGAGAAATCTTTATCGGAAAGCCCCTTCTTTCCTAGGAATGATCTGGTTGTTAATATTGCAAGTTATACTATTGATGAATAATTATTGTTTAAAAATATGTTTTGTGAAGCCAAGTGAATTGAGATAAATAGAGGGGATTTTTATGAAGTATTTGTTGTATATTTGGCTTATTATTTGGACCCCCACTTACCCATTTTTCAAAACTGTTGGTAAAAGTTATCTTAGTTTTGTTATATATATATATATATATATAATTTTGGTGGGGGAAGGTGTTGTCACGGGGGAGTACTAATTTAGTATTATATATATATATATATATATATATATATTATAATAAGTTTTTTTTATGAAAAATAGAATATATTATATTTTATTATTCATGGTGTTTGCATAATAAATCATGTGATTATTAGAAAATTTCAGCTGACTATTACTGTGCGTCCGTGATTTTTCATTTACTATGCATCCAAATAGTATCCCGCCATTCTCCTATAAATAGGATGCTCAATTTTTAAATGAAAATCACACCAGAATCAGAGAATTCTTCTTCTATAATATTAAGCGTATTTCTTTAGACTTTAAGGAAGCTTGAGTGTAGAAAATAGTATAAGTTTTCTTCAAAAAATCTCTGCTATACCAGTCGGAATTACTCTTCTTTTAAGGCAAGGTGTATTATTTATTTCATATTCGCTTACGATATTATTTTTCGTATTCGTAAGGAATTTTATTTTCGTTCAATATTCGTAATGAATATCATTTTCATTCAATATCTGTAAGGGATATTAGCTTCGTTTAATATTCGTTGGAATATTATTTTCGTTCAACAGTTGTAAGGGATATTATTTTTGTTCAATATTCGTATGAAATAATATTTTCTTCCATACTCTGTAGTATGTAAGTAATATTGTTTCGTTTCATATTCCTAATTCTACACTCTTGTTGATAAGTTTTGCTTCTATACTTTTTGAAATTAGTAGAATATCCTTGAAATTTGCGCTTCATCTAGTATCGTTTCACAATTTTTCTGAACATTCTTGTTAAATTTAAAGCTTTTCATGCCAGAGTACTATTCATAGGTACTATTCATACGTACGACATTATTCACAAAGTACTATTCATAAGGTACTTTTCATGAAGTACTATTCATGGCGTATTATTCACCTGAGTACTATTCACCCGGAAAATTGATTTCGTTTCTGTCGAAATTATTTTTGATACGTGAATATTATTCTTGAATTTTACTCCACAAAGTAGTATCATGTTGACAATTTGAATATTTTTAAACTCTAGATAAATTTAAAGTCTTTAATATTTATCCTTGATTTTGTTTAATTAAATTCTTATATCATTGTCATCATCCTCATGCTTATATTGTGATGAAAGTCATCTTTGTCCCGTAGTGCATAGATGGACTGTTGATTGGTATGATTATGACCATGGATTAGTCGGTATAATTATGACCTGTAATGTTACAAATAATGCGGTAAAAGTCCTCATTGTCACGCAGTGCATTGATGGACAGATGTTGGTATGATCATGACCATGCGCTCTCTTCGGCAAAGGGTTCAAAGATGAATTGTTGTTTGGCATGATCATGACCATTGGTGATAACACGAATATCCTTGGCCCATAGTGCATGGATAAATCATGGATGTGATACTAATGAATATCCTCGGCCCATAATGCATGGATAATTCAGTGATGTGGATTATTTATTACGCCAAGTCTCAACGATAAAATTGATGATAAACTTTTAAATCATAGAAGATAGTAGATATCATGCTCTATTTGACTCTTCTAATGGATTGTTATTTTTACTGCAGTTGTTGATCTAAAACTTGTTGTCTATTATATTTTATTAGTTGTTATACTATTGAAGGCTAACGATAATTTATTCTGCATTATCTTAGTAATAATATTCTTTACTGGGATAGTTGAGCTCACCCTTTTCTTTGATTGTTCTCTTCAGGAAATGAGAATATAGTTGGGACTAGTCAGGGAATGGAGTGATGTTCAAAGATGATTGCTATAGTAGTCGTTACTATTCTATAAGAATAGTGTGATAATAATTTTAATGAGGACTTATTTTGAGTTTGGATATTGTCTAGGAGACAATATTTGTATTAAAACTCACAGCTTATGTTTTGTCGTATTATGCACGACACTTAATAGTTGTATAAATTAAGTTTGTATTTGGATTATGTAACATGTATTTGGTGAATCAGAATGGGTGATGTATACCTATTTTGGGGGAGTCACAACTTCCTCCTCTTCTTCCCAAAATATCCGAACCTGTCTCTCTTTCTCTCTTGGTGTTTTAATAGTTTGGAAAAAAAAATAGAAGAAGAAGAATGGTAGGAGGATGAAATGAAGAATGAAGATGAAATATTGGTGAACTTAAATGGGATGTGTTAATTAAGCTTAAATGAAATAATGTGAATCAACAGTTCATCCTTGCCACAAAGGCTTAAATGAACGTTTACTCAAAATCCTTACCCCAAAGGCTAAAGATATTCAAATGTAATAACAATGATCATACCAATCAGTTGTCTATCTTTGCACTACAGGGTCAAAGATATTCAACTATAAAACCAATGATCATGATCATACCAATCAATTGCCTGTCAGTGCACTACGGCCAAAGATATTCAACTGTTAACTAATGGTCATGATCCTGCCAATCACATCATCGAATTATCCATGCAATACGGGCCAAGGATATTCGTTATTATCACAGTGGTCATGATCATGTCATACACCTATCCATCTTTGCATGTAAGCCAAAGATATATAATTGTAAAACCAATAATCAACAGTCCATCATTGCACGTAAGCCAAAGATGACTTTCATCACAATATAAGCATGAGAATGATGACAATGATATAAGCATTAATCAAACGAAATCAAGGATAAATAGTAAAGACTTTAAATTTATCCAGAGTTTAAAAATATCCCAATTGTCAACATGATACTGCTTTGTGGAGTAAAATTCAAGAATAATATTCATGCATCAAAAATAATTTGGACAGAAAAGAAATGTATTTTTCGGGTATATAGTACCCCGTGAATAGTACCCTATGAATAGTACTTCGAGAATAGTACCTCGTGAATAGTACCCCGGCATGAAAAGTACCCCAAATACTCGAGTGAATAATATTCGGGTGAATAGTAATTGGATGAATAGTAACCCATGAATAGTAACTCGTGAATAGTACTCTGGCATAAAAAGTGTCCCGAATACCCGAGTGAATAATATTTGAGTGAATAGTAACTGGGTGAATAGTACCCATAAATAGTAACTCATGAATAGTATTCCAATATGAAAAGATTAATAATTATCAAGAAAGCTCATAATAATATCTCCATGAAAAGATACTGGATGAAGCGCAGATATCAAGGATATTCTACTAATTTCACAGAGTATAGAAGCAATACTTTAACAGAATGAGTGTATAATCAGGAATACGAGATGAAATAATATTACTCACATACTACAGAGTATGGAAGAAAATATTATTCCTTATGAATACTGAACAAAAACAATATCTCTTACAACTGTTGAACGAAAATAATATTCCAACGAATATTTAACGAAGATAATATTCCTACGAATATTAAATGAAGATAATATTCATACGAATGCGAAAATAATATCTCTTCAAAATATGAAATAAATAATACCTCTTACCTCAAAAGAAGACTGGAAACTAGAATAGTGAAGTATCATACTTCTCTTTTTCTATCTCTCTATAGCCTCTCTCTATATAGCTTCTCTATCTATAATTACTCTTGTGAGTCTTAGTGAATTGGTGAGAATTAAGGAAGAAAGAGCTTCTATTTATAGAAAAATATAGTTTCGATAATTGCATATTTTGGGGCTCAAAATATTACAGTATAATACCTTCATCTTTTCTTTCATTTTTAATTTAGTCCTGCAAGTATTATCAAACTTGCACCACCTCCCCTAATAGTAAATCATGCGAATTAATAGTTCATTCATGTGACTCAATAGTATAATCATGTGAAAAAACTAATTACAATATAGTACCTTCATCTATACCTCTATTTTTAATTTAGTCATGCAAGGATTATCAATCTTGCACCAACTCCCCTAATAGTAAATCATGTGAATCAATAGTACACACATGTGAACACATAGTTATAAGCATGTGAATTAATAGCAATTAATTGCTCATTTATCCGGTAAATTACCCGATTGGTCAATATAACCTCCAGACATCAATTATTATCGAAATAAATGTCAATTTCCACTAACACTAATAATTCCCACACAATGGAACTATCAATTTCATCTTTAATCAACACGAACTTATTCATCATTAATATTATAACTCACAATATTTAACAAACGGTGCCGCTCCTGTGAAAGAGGGGCTTTCCGATAAGGATTTCTCCTTATCATGCCAAGCAATGATTAGGTGACCAAACCTCTCCTTGATGTAACTTTTAGACATTGTCAATATTACAAATAATAATATGAATAACTTTTTCGTCTCAATTATTGATTTAATAATATAAAATATTATGACAATAATTAAATAAAACTGAGTAACTTCTCACGTAAACATCAATAATCAAAGATACTATACAATACCATGTGCTACTATGCAACCACGCGTATTACTATAATTTTATCACCGATTATTTTATGACAACTTGTTTACTTTGAAAGTTTTTCACATATCACCCTTAACTTTATCCTTTTATCAATTTAACCATTTACTAAATAGAATAATTATAAGAAAATTGAATACTTTCATTTCATAAAATTTGGGGTCTCACATACATGTCAGTGGGAGGTGGATGATCTCAGATAAGAATCGATCATTCCGATTTATTTGGGCATTTAAGATTTTGATTAGGACCCCCGCCCAAGTCAATGCTTTCTTGCAATTTGGTTCGTAAGTCATATATAAAAACAAATTTCATGATGTTAATACGGTGATATATTTTATTACATATACAAATAAAATGACAATAATTACAAGTAATGGTATGCAATTGTTAACTACAACATAGTAATAAATAAAAGATACATAAACACGATAATGATATAAAGAAAATGTATAATTATATGTTTTATAATAATACTAAACATAAATTTTATTTTTTAGTTAAAATCATCTTTTATACAGTTTAGAGATTCATAACCATCATCTTCTTCAAATTCAGTGTCAGTCATTAACTCTTCTTCCTCAATATCAATGTCATCTGGCACAAGTATTGACTTAGGATCCAATTCATTAGGTTTATCTCCACCCTCTAACTGTATTACTTCATTGTCGTCCTCCACATTTATTGGCGTAGGTCTATAAAGCATCTCATCTTGGTAGAACTCCCCATCTACTAATTGTAAACGACTACACGCATGAGTATGAATTAAAAATTGTCAATCTGCAGGCGATCTATCCCTTTTTCCTAACAGGACTAGGAGTGTAGTACACTTGTACTGCTTGAGTTGGAAACACAAATGGTTCGTTAGCATACGTGGACCTATGGAGGTCAATATCGATGATTCCATGTCGATCGATACATATCCCTTTTTATGTATCAAACCAAGGACACTTGACTAAGTTAATCGGACCCTCATACATGCCTTGTACGACAACTCTATGATTTCCTCTAACTCCCCATAAAAGGCACGACCGAGCTCATTGTAACAATCTCCTTGGACACACACTCTAGTGTTCATTGTTCTTTTACCGCGAGCATATGTCTTTGTATGAAATTAAAAACCATTGATCTTATAACCATTGCGGCTGACTTGGTCCATATCTGGGCCCGTAGCTAGGACTTGTACATTATCCAGAATCGTTCCCTCAGTAAGAGCCTACAAAAACTCTATTACACTAAATGAAGTCATAAATTAATGGATTATATATGTCGTGCTTAATATATTTAACTTACTTTGTCCTTTAACCACCTTGTAAATTTTTATAACGACTGATTTAAACATCTTTATCAGTTATGCCGAGCTGATTCACTTTTAACTCGTTACCGTATGATCTATACAATTTTATAAACATTAACATATTAAAGTGTATGTTATTCCAGGTTAAGATATAGAAATCCTTAAAATAACTAAAATTTTACATGTGTACCTCACAAATTCGTCAATCTCCTCGCAATTGAGAAGAATGTAAATATGTTCAGCATGTAATTCTTGCTCAGAGAGGAATATGTGCTTTCCTTTTCCACAAGCGCGACCCGATAGACCAAATATAGAAAGCCGACCATTTAGTTCAACATTTCCCCCATCATCATGTCTCGAGACTCGATTGGCCTTTGTCAAGACTTCATCGGGAAAATAGTCTGAGATAAACGTAGATATCTCATTGAAACTATACGCCTCACATATCAACCCCTGGACAAAAGCTCTATCTTTCACCTTCCTCTTAAGGTTTCCCATCATCCTCTCAAAATGCTACATCCATCTATATTGAACTGGACCCCCAACACGAGCTTCATAGGGAAGATGGATTTGCAAATGCTCCATGGAGTCAAAAAAAAAAACAGGCGGGAATATTTTTCATGCTTACACGTGATCTCAATGATATTCTTCTCAAGTACAGACATATCCTTCTCATTTTGGAACATAAGTCCTTTGAAAAAATAACTAAGTTTAATCAAAGCATCCCATATTAGTTTATGTGACACCCTCAAATTTGGGTACTTCAATCCCACAGATCTGGTGTACACTATTCCACAAGATTACATCTATCTACCCATAAACAAAAGTTATAAATAAATTTCCCAAGCATAATAGATAATCCTTCCATTAAAGGGTTACATAATCTCAAATAAATCCCAGGTCATCTAACCTTTATTATTACAATCATCAGCGGAATATTAAAACATAATGATAATCAAGTCTATTACATAAGCTTCATAAATAAAAGGTAAATTAAACGTCATCTAATCAAGAATTTTGCCCTTTCCCTTACTTGTAGAAAGCTCTTTAGACTTCTTGACCTCATCTGTATTGTTTTGTGCAAGAGTGAGCAAACAATTGCCCACAAGAAGAACAATATATAATAATAGTCTATGTATGACAATTGATTGAGCTTTCAATGGTAATGTACTCTTACCGAAATAATAATATCTAATTCAAAAGCTATGAGTTCAAAGGAATAATGAACTGTTAAGTTAACAATCAAAAACAACGAAATACACTGAGGGTCACAAGACCACGAACTATGTTCTAGGTTGTCAAGTATTTCTACTTTAACCTTTAACGGTCTAAAAGACCATAATCATCATCTATGTCCTAAGTTAACAAGTGCTTCTACTGTAACCTTTAACAGTCTCAACGACTATATGGACCATCATCTCGTACTCCAAGAGATCAGCCCTTTGTACTATGTACTACACAAACATTTTGACGTTATCGTGTAGCTCTAAAATAATCCCCTTTTAATAGGGTTGTTCATCTCAGCTTTAATCAATAGGTTCCGTACCAAAGGAAGTTTGGTTTGGAATTAGCTTCGAAGGAATTCTAGATCTTTAGAACACTCATCAGCCAAGTACTAGTTGAGTCAAATAGGGATCAATAACTATTCAAGATTTTGATTACACTATCTTCATGAACAAGGTATATCGATGAATCAATAAGAGATAGAGTACCAATGGTTTCTAAATTAAACAAGTGTTAGTCCTCGACTACATGCTTTCAAAACTATAGGAGTACATAAACAAACTAAAGGAAGTTTGGTTTGGATTGACTTCAAGGGTGATTTAGTTTATAGAACATTCATCAACTAAGGATTAGCTGAATCAATAGAACGGTCGCTGGTCAACTAAAGTTCGGTACAACAATGTAAGATTGTACAATGACATTGGTGATCAAAGATCAAACAACAATTATTCGTAGCTGAATAAACACCTTGCTTACAATAAAATTATAGACTTTGAATAACCAACATAATCTCATTTGGAAAGAAGAAGCAAATATTAATTAACTTACTCAATAAAAAGTAGAGTTTAGAAACTTCCTCAACAATAACTTAGGGTTAAAGAACTTTCATAATAATAACAAGTTAGGAATAGAAACTTGCATAATGAAATATTAGGGTTAGAGAACTTACTCAATTGAATAATAGATTCAAGAAACTTGCATAACGTAAAAGTATGGTTAGGAGACTTGCATAAGTATAACAAAATAACAATGAAAAGAAAACCTTGTTGAATAATAAATTTGCAAAGGTTAGGGAACTTGCCTCTTTTGTAAGCTATACAATTATAACTCACTTACTCCAATATCCTACACATACCATTAAGATTAACATATCAATTAGCTACATACTCATTATCCTCATAGATTCAATTCTCATCTTACTTAAGTTATAACCTTTAGCTTAAGGTCTAACCATATTAATCAACCACGTAATACGAATCTGAAAACTCGCTAAAATATAAAAGAAGACAATTAAATTAGAGAGTTAATAGGAATTAAATGAATTATTATAATGTTATTCTAATTTAATTTTGTAATTAAAGTGATGTGTTAATTTATTAAATAAAATTATAATTATAAGAAAAATTATAATTTTGTCGTATTGGTTTATGTGGTAAATTGATTTAATAAATTGTTATTAGATTTAATTAAATTGAATATTAGAATTTGTTTAAATAAATTGTGAGAATAAAACTATATGATAAATGACTTATTGACATAAATTAAAAGAGTTTTAAATTTAGTTTTACCAAACAAAGCCTTAGAGCTTTTTAAATTCTTATTTTAATCTTGTTTTGCCAAACAAGGCTTAAGGAATGATTAACTCATTATTTTAATTGGTTTTGCCAAACAAGGCCTTATGACTTTTAAATTTAAAATAAAAATAACTGATATGTATTTAGTAGCCTTATTATTTCATGTCAGTTTTATTTTTAAGTTAGCGTCTATTTTAGTTTTATATTAAGTGTTGGCTTAAGCCTAAGAAAGAACAAAAAGAGAGAAAGAACAAAGAAGAAGAGAAAGATGAGAAAAGAGAGAAGAAAGAAAGAAAGAAAAGAGAGAAGGAAGAGTTGAAAATTCTCTGTTAGTTTAGAATTTAGAAGTAGTAGTTGTAATCATCTTCTAGCAAAGGTATAACCCTACTTTTCTTATTTTAGTTTTCTTTTAAAAGTTCTAGTTTTTATATACATGAAAAGTTCTCTGTGAAATTGGTGGGAAGGATTAATTGTCTATTATGTGATTTTATATGATAATTGTTGATATAAATTATTTTCATGTGGTTTATAGATGATTTAGAGTAAATTGATTCCTGTAATATATTTTATTATGGAGGAAATCATATTACAGTAAGTTTACATTGACATATGTTGAATATGGCTTAAATTAGAATTAAAATTGGTACTCAATTCATAGTATAAGTGTAAATTGTTGATTGATTATGAAAATATATGAAGAAACGAAAACAAAGTAATTGAAATTAACTGTTTTGGTTGTAAAACGAATTCACAATGAAGAATTTCGCTATGAATGTCAAAAGAAGAGGAAATAATAGAAATAGTGAAATTAAAGGTTGTAATTTTGATGTTTATGCTGTTTATGTGGTTAGAAACATGTTAGAAACATTAGTTTTTGTTTCTGTAAACATATCACACCTTGGGTAGGTTGGTATGATTGTTAGAAAGAAGTTTTTAGGCCTAATTTAGCTTTTCTGTAGTGTTCGTGATGTTCATTCATGAAATCATAGAAGGTAACCCCGCCACGGTGGGCTATCCTAGTATAAAAACCCCGGCCTCGATGGGGGGTAGTCTGTCTAGCCAAAATTTGAAAAAAAAAACTTATCAGACATGTTTTACTAAAATGAGCATAACGTTTTCATACGAACTCTGATTGATGCGATTCAAGATGATCCAGAACGAAGACGAGTAGACCTATAACTTTCAATCTTTAAGTTTTTCAATTTGATGTTGTTATTAAAGGTTAAAATGGCCATCTTTAGGACTATTATGCATTTGGAGGCCATCGGAAGGCGTCGGGATACACGAATGCAAGTCCAGTCCTTTGTGTGTTAGTATAACCTAATCTAAAGAGAATGATAAAATGTTGGACATGTAATAGGATGTTGTATCAAGTTTTTATGTGTATATGGTGAAATGACATGATAATTTAATTAGTTGTAATAGAGCTAAAATGTGATGCTCATGAAAAGATGTGATGTTGTTTAAACTTAAACTTAGTAAGTGAGCTATACTAAAAGTGGGAAAGAAACTTGTGAAGCTAATATTAGTGTAACTAATGAGTATTGTCAATACGTATGGTATGTGTAGGACTTGTGGTGAACGTGAGTAGTGATTGTTTAACCTACGCATGAGGCAAGTTCTCTAACTCTACTTTTATGATTATACAAGCGCTTAAACCTTGTTGATGCATTGAGCAAGTTCCTAAAACTACTTTTATATCTGTTCTAACTTGATTATGTTCATGAAAACTCTTTAACCTAACTCTTACTTTGAGAAGGGTTACTATCTTTAATTTGGTTTCTTATGTTCCTAAATTCGGTTGTTCTTATGTTGAGCAAGTTTTATTCCTCAACTTGTTATTAATTATGCACGTTCATTACCTCACTTCTTTTATTGAGTAAGACTAATAGCCTTAGCTTATTATTGTTCAAGCAAGGTTTGTTACAATATTCAATGCCTATGCTTTATAGTTCATTTCTGAATCATGATTTCGATATATAATGTTGATTCACTTATAATTCATGACTATTTCATATCATATTGTTATTGAGCACTTGAAGTGATATTAAACTATATTGATTCAACTAATCTTTAGTTGATGTTCGTTGAACTCTAAATTACCTTGAAGCTTATCCAAACCAAACTTCCTTTGGTACGGACTCATATATTAAAACTGAGATGAACAACCCTAAGCATTTAGATGTTTGTGCACAAAACATTGTACGAATGGCTGATCCCCCTAAGTATGAGAAGTCCCTACAGTCTTATGACTGTTTAGGATTAGGTTGAAAGAATACTTATAACTTTGGACATAGTTCGTGGTCTTGTGACCCTCAGATACATATATTTCAAATTATGTTCATGATTATCATTGATAGATAATATTATTCAGTTTTATTGAGCTTATTCATTTGGCAGTTGTTATGATATTTTTATTCATTATCACTTTAATTGAGCATTTGTTTGCTCATTCTTGCTTATATAACCATTACAACTAAAGTTGAGAAGGTCGATGAACCTACCACCTGTAAAGGAAAAGGAAAGATGAACAAGTGTTGAAGACTTGTAAATCTGTTGATTTGTATATTGTCAAACTTTGTTTTAATTGTTGAGATGTAATTATTTAATTTTCCGCACTTTATGTTTGTATTTAAAGGTTAGATAACCTGGGAGATTTTATTGAACTTATTGATGTAATCCTTTAATGGGAAGGTTTATTGTTAAATTTTATTATATTTGGGTAGTTAGAAATGAATGTTTTTATTTAGTGAACACCAAATCTTGTGGGAAATGAAGTACCCGAATTTGGGGGTGTTACAAGTTGGTATCAAATCTTTAGGTTATGAACCTTAGGTATGAGAAAAGCCTTAGGAAGTAACCTTTGAAAAGATAGTGGTGATAAACTCTTATCGCGTTTTAAGAAGGAAGTAATAAAACACTTATGTGCTTATGTGACTGCAACCTATGTGCTCGTGAGTGTCGAGTAGTAATGATTAGTAAATAAAACCTAAAATTTTGTTGTCAGGATGGCTAATGTTAGAGAATTCAGTCGGGCTATGCCTAGAGAGGAGGAGCCTCGAGATATTCAGGTGGTTTTTAAACAACTACTGCCACGGGAATCATCTCCGTTGGTTATAGTGGTTGAGCATGAGGGTTTACCCGATGAGGATGATGAGGTAGAGACGGATGAGGAGGACCCTGTTGAGCTTCCACGGTCGGATGGAGATGAGGATGACGAGGAAGAAGAGTTTTCACAAAACTTGATTGTAGCCCGTATGTACAACGAAGTATACGACCGCAATGTGGAACTTCGGGATAGAGTTGAGGAGTTGGAAGAGATAGTAGCTGAACAGCAGACCTCGATGGAACAAAAGGATAACGAGATCTGGGATCTAGATGGACGTCTGAGTAATGCAAATTGGAAGCTGATTCACACTGAAGGAGAGAATGAGAAAATAATAGAGGAGATCGCAGAGCTGAAGAAAAAATTGAAATAAGAATCCGGAAAGAGACCAAGAGTCAAAGACGTGTATGAGAAAGCTTCTCAGCATGCAGGAGTAGTAGAGGATGAAGCACAAGCAAAGAAGATCAAGATGGAGGAGATGAATGTCCTATTCAACACTATGATTAATCGAGCTCAAGATCGAGTTATGTATTATCCGATTCAGTTCGAGACGCTGCCATTGTACATGTTAGATCGCAGAACAATGTTCCATATTATGGAAGAAGAGCGTCGTAAGGCTACACTACATTTTAGTAGGTCATCGTAGGGAATGTACTTGATATGTGATTAATGATATGATAAATAAGATGTAAATCCCAAGTGTTATGTAACCAATGGGATATGATGATGATGTTACCCTGAAACTTTGGTAGTTCAGGAAAGTAATGTAAATAGCAGTGATGCTATTGTTCTTATGTTTTTGAAAGATGATAAATGAATAAAATGTTAATTTTTATTCAAGATGTTTTGGGTTATGTGATGATCTTTTATGATGTGCAAGTTAAGTACAAAATACTTAAAAGAAATTAAGTAATAGTCTAATAAGTGTATTTTAATCAGAAAATACCTCTAAGAAGACGTCAACCATGACAACAAACCCCTGAGGGATCTACCAACAATAACAATGCTGAAGCTAATCCAGTTCAGCAGTTGGTGACACTTCTGACAGGAGCACAGCAGAATCAACCGCATAATCAAGATGTAACTTTTTAGGATTTCAAGGCGGTTGGACCACCAGAATTCTGTGGAACCATGAATTCGGTCGACGCACAGACCTGGATCATGGAAATAGAGAAGTTATTTGATGTTGCTAGGGTTGGTGAGAACCAAAAGACTGCTTTTGCAACATTCATGTTGAAAGTAGAGGCAAATTATTGTTGGCAATCCAATAAAACTAGAGGAGGTCAAAGAGTGATAACTTGGGAAAGTTTCAAGGAAATATTCTTCGAGACCTATTTCCTAGAGAGTTCAAAGAATCAGATGGAAGTGCAGTTTCTAAAGCTAAAGTAGGGCACAATGCCAGTGTCAGAGTATGCAGTAAGGTTCAATTAGTTGGCGAGGTTCGCGCCATATCATGTAAACACGGATGAGCGTAAGGTGAGGAGGTTTGAACATGGACTTAAGCCCTAGTTGTACAACAGAGTCTCTCTGTTCCAGTTAAAGACATTTACAATGGTGCTTGAGAAGAAAATTCTCGCTGAGGGTGGAGGCGAGGCTGTGACAAAGTACAATCAAGAACAAAGAAAAAAGAAGAATGAGGGTGAAGGTAAGAATGGTGGTAGTAGTGGTGGAAATGGTAGTAGTAACTTGAAGAGGAAGTGGAATGCGAGTGTTGGTGCTGGAAGCCAACAAGGTAGCCAGCAGAAAAAGAAGTTTGAAGCATGTGCTATATGCAGAAAGAATCACACTGGCATGTGCTTAATTGGTAAGCGAGTATGCTTCAACTGTGCCCAGGAAGGTCACATTGCCCCAAATTGACATCAACCAAAGAAAAATGTTTGCTACACATGCGGGTCAAAGGATCATTTTTCTCGTGAGTGCCCTAAGAAGAAAGTTGGAGAGACAACGGGAAGCAAGAGAGGTAGCAGTGGAGGTACATTGACCATTGCTGGACCAACATCATCAAATGCAGGACCTACGCCCGGAACCTTCAACATGGATGCAGGTGATGCTATACAATCAAAAGATGTTGTGTCAGGTATTATCCCAATCAATGATATAGATGCTTATGTATTATTTGATTATGGTGCTACTTTCTTATTTATATTTGATGAATTTGCAAAGAGGTTAGGATTACCTAGTGCAGAATTAAATTTCCCTTTAAACATAGAAATTGTGAATAGGGAGGTGATTTCTGTTAGGTTCGTATACAAGAATTATAGAGAGAATATTAAGGGGAATGTCATGATAATAGATTTAATCTCGATTAAACTTGGAGAGTTTGATGTTATATTGGGAATGGATTGGCTATTCAATTATGGAGCGATAATTAATTTCCAAAAGAAATGCGTAAACCTTATGACTCCGTCAAAGGTAGTCTTCTATGGTAGCAAGTCGCCTAGACAGGCAAGGTGTCTGATAATTATGCAGGCCAAGAAGTTGTTGGGTTAAGGCTGTGTAGGATATTTAGCTTACATAGTCGATACTCAGAGGAAGGGGGTGAAACTGGAAGAGATACCAGTGGTTAAGGAATTTGTAGATGTGTTTTTGGAGGATTTGCCAGGACTTCTGCCTAACAGAGAGATCGAGTTTGTTATCAATTTGGCGCCAGGAACTACCCCAATATCGAAAGCCTCGTACAGGATGGCTCCGGTAGAGATGAAGGATCTGATGGTACAATTGCAAGAGCTGTTAGACAAGAAATACATTCAACCGAGTGTATCACGGTGGGGAGCACCGGTGTTATTCGTGAAGAAGAAGGATGGGTCAATGCGTCTTTGCATTGATTATAGGGAATTAAACAAAGTCACTAATAAGAATAAATATCCATTGCTAAGAATAGATGACTTATTTGATCAGCTAAAGGGAGTTAAGTACTTCTTAAAGATAGATTTGAGAAGTAGGTATCGTCAATTAAAGTTAAGGAAGGAGGATATACCTAAAACGACATTAAGAACTCGGTATGGACATTGCGAGTTTCTGGTGATGTCTTTTGGTTTGACAAATGCCCTTGCAACATTCATGGATTTGATGAACAGTGTGTTTAAACCACTCTTAGATAAGTTTGTGGTTGTATTCATTGATGATATTCTAGTGTACTCTAAATCTCAAGAAGAACACGTGGAACATTTATGTCTGACGTTGGAGACGTTAAGAAAGGAAAAGTTGTACATGAAATTTTCTAAATGTGAATTTTGGCTATAACGTGTACAATTTTTTGGACATGTGATTAACAAAGACGATATTTCAGTGGATCCATCAAAAGTCGAAGCCGTAATCATTTGGGAACAACCAAGCACACCATCGGAGGTGAGGAGTTTCTTGGGACTGGCTGATTATTATAGACGGTTTATTTAAGACTTTTCCAAGATTTCCACCCTGTTAACAAATTTGACAAGGAAAGCTGTAAAATTTGTTTGGACAAAGAAGTGTGAAGAGAGCTTTCAAAACTTAAAAAAAGAAGTTAAGTGTGGCACCTGTGTTGTCATTACTAGATAATACAGGAAACTTTGTGGTGTATAGTGATGCCTCACATAAAGGATTAGGTTGTGTCCTTATGTAGAACGACAAAGTCATTGTATATGCATCAAGGCAATTGAAAGACTACGAGAAAGGGTATCTGACTCATGATTTAGAGTTGGCTGCGGTGGTATTTGCTTGGAAGATATGGAGACACTATCTCTATGGAGAAAAATGTGAGCTATATACAGACCATAAGAGTCTGAAGTATATTTTCACATAGAAGGACCTGACATGCGTCAAAGAAGATGGATGGAGTTAATAAAAGATTACGATTGTGAGATCTTTTATCACCCAGGAAAAGCAAATGTGGTTGCAGATACTTTAAGCAGGAAAGGTCGGGAAAAGTTGATGTTGTTAACCACCCAGGAGGAGCTTATTTCAGTAATGACAAAGCTAGAGTTGGAAATAAAATTTCCAAAAGAATCCGATGAACGATTATTCTATATAGAAGCTAGTCCAACTGTAGTGGACAAAGTGAAGAATTCTCAACTACAAGATGAAGAGTGTGGGAAAATCGATGAAAGTATGGTCGAGGGTAGTGAGATGAAGTACAAGATGGATACCGAAGGACTACTAAGATTCGAGGGGAGAATACGGGTTAAAGCAGTACTAGATATTAAAGAAGAAATATTGATCGAAGCTCATAAATCAAGATACTCGATTCATCTGGGAAGTACGAAAAATGTATCAAGATTTGCGGCGACATTTTTGGTGGTCAAACATGAAAAGAGATGTTACAGAATGTGTCGCGAAATGCTTGACATGTCAAAGAGTCAAAGTCGAGCATCAGAGACCAAGCGGATTACTACAACCATTGGAAATACCAGAATGGAAGTGGGAACATATCACAATGGATTTTGTGGAAGGTCTTCTAACTACTTAGAGAGGATACGATGCGATTTGGGTGATAGTGGACAGGCTGACGAAATCAGCACAATTTTTGCCAATAAAGATTAGATTCAATCTTGATCAGTTGGCAAAGTTATACGTTAAAGAGATCATTTCGAGACATGGAGATCCAATGTCAATTGTGTCAGATTGAGATCCGTGATTCACGTCAAACTTTTGGAAGAGAATACAAGAATGCATGGGAACACAATTGAGAATGAGTACGGCATACCATCCACAAATAGACGGCCAAAGTGAACAAATAATCCAAACGTTGGAAGATATGCTCAGAGTATGCATCATGGATTTCAAAGGGAACTGGGATGAACATTTACCATTGGAAATTTTTTCGTACAACAACAGTTACCACGCAAGCATCGACATGCCGCCTTACGAAACATTGTACGGCAGAAAGTGTATAACTCCACTATGTTGGGATGAAGTCGGTGAACGTCAACTATTAGGACCGGAACTGGTATAGAAAACCATTGAGGTTATCAAACTCATCAGGACAATATTGGTAGCTGCTCAAGATAGGCAGAAGAAGTATGATGATCAACACAGATAAGTTCATGAGTTCGATGTAGAAAATTTCATGTTCTTAAAAGTTTCACCTTGGAAGGGAAAAATCCATTTTGGTAAAATGAGAAAGCTAAGCTGGAGGTTTATTGGACCCTTCGAGGTGCTGCGAAGAGTAGAAGAAGTGGCTTACGAGGTAGCTCTACCTCCAGAGTTGGAACACGTTCACAATGTTTTTCATGTTTCGATGTTATGACCGTATAAACCCGACAACAAGCATGTTATTGAGTACGAACCATTACAATTCGATAAGGACTTGTCTTATGAGCAAATTCCTATCCAGATAGTTGACAGGAGAGAACAAGTGCTCGGGAATAAAGTAATACCTTCCGTGAAGGTGATATGGAGGAACCACAATGCTGAAGAAGCTACGTGGGAACCCGAAGATAAAATGATGAAAAATTATCCTGAATTATTTTTTTAATTGTGTCTTTGTTTTTGGGGACAAAATCCTTGTAAGAAGGGAAGAATGTGACGAATGATTTGTTTGAGTTGTGATTCTGGGGACAAAATCCTTGTAAGGAGCGAAGGATGTAACAATCCAGAATTTTAAATTATAATTCCAAATATTTATTGAATTATATAAATATTTTAAATGATGTGTTTATTGTTGAATAAATATTTGACAATTAAATTAGAGAGTTGATAGGGATTAAATGAATTATTATAATGTTATTCTAATTTAATTCTGTAATTAAAGTGATGTGTTAATTTATTAAATAAAATTATAATTATAAGGAAAATTATAATTTTGTTTTATTGGTTTATGTGGTAAATTGATTTAATAAATTGTTATTAGATTTAATTAAATTGAATATTAGAATTTGTTTAAATAAATTGTGACAATAAAACGATATGATAAATTAGTTATTAACATAAATTAAAAGAGTTTTAAATTTGGTTTTACCAAACAAAGCCTTAGAGCTTTTGAAATTCTTATTTTAATCTTGTTTTGTCAAACAAGGCTTAAGGAATGATTAACTCATTATTTTTATTGGTTTTGCCAAACAAGGCCTTATGACTTTTAAATTTAAAATAAAAATAACTGATATGTATTTAGTAGCCTTATTATTATACGTCAGTTTTATTTTTAAGTTAGCATCTATTTTAGTTTTACGTTAAGTGTTGGCTTAAGCCTAAGAAAGAACAAAAAGAAAGAAAGAACAGAGAAGAATAGAAAGAAGAGGAAAGAATGAAAGAAAAGAGAAAAGGAAGAGTAGAAAATTCTCTGTGAGTAGAGAATTTCAAAGTAGTTGTTGTAATCCTCTTCTAGCAAAGGTATAACCCTACTTTTCTTATTTTAGTTTTCTTCTAAAAGTTCTAGTTTTTATATATATATGAAAAGTTCTCTATGAAATTGGTGTGAAGGATTAATTGTCTATTATGTGATTTTATATGATAATTGTTGATATAAATTATTTTCATGTGGTTTATAGATGATTTAGAGTAAATTGATTCATGTAATATATTTTATTATGGACGAAATTATATTATAGTAAGTTTACATTAACATATGTTTAGTATTGGTTAAATTATAATCAAAATTGGTACTCAATTCATAGTATAAGTGTAAATTGTTGATTGATTGTGAAAAAATATGAAGAAACGAAAACAAAGTAATTGAAATTAACTATTTTGGTTGTAAAACGAATTCGCAGTGAAGAATTTTGCTATGAATGTCAAAGGAAGATGGAATAATAGAAATAATGAAATTAAAGTTGTAATTTTGATGTTTATATTGTTTATGTGGTTAGAAACATGTTAGAAACATTAGTTTATATTTCTGTAAACATATCACACCTTGGGTAGGTTGGTATAGTTGTTAGAAATGAGTTTTTAGGCCTAATTTGGCTTTTCTGTAGTGTTTATGATGTTCATTCGCGAAATCGCAGAATGTACCCCCCCCCCCCGATGAGCTATCCTAGTACAAAAACCCTCGCCCAAGGCCAGAGGGGGGGGGGGGGTAGTCTATCTTGCCAAATTTTGAAAAAAATATTAACCGGACATGTTTTACTAAAATGAGCATAACATTTTCATACGAACTCCGATTGATTCGATTCAAGATGATCTGGAACAAGGACGAGTATACCTATAACTTTTATTCTTTAAGTTTTTTAATTTGATGGCTATCATTAGGAATGTTTTGCATTTAGAGGCCATCAAAGGGCGTTGGGATGCACGAATGCAAGTCCAGTCCTTTGTGTGTTAGTATAACCTAATCTAAAAAGAATGATAACATGTTGGACATGTAATAGGATGTTGTATCAAGTTGTTATGTGTATATGGTGCAATGACATGATAATTTAATTAGTTGTAATAGAGCTAAAATGTGATGCTCATAAAAAGATGTGATGTTGTTTAAACTTAAACTTAGTAAGTGAGCTATACTAAAAGTGGGAAAGAAACTCGTGAAGCTAATATTAGTGTAACTAATAAGTATTGTCAATACATATGGTATGTGTAGGACTTGTGGTGAACGTGAGTGGTGATTGTTTAACCTACGCATGAGGCAAGTTCTCTAACTCTACTTTTACGATTATGGAAGCGCTTAAACCTTGTTGATGCATTGAGCAAGTTCCTAAAACTACTTTTATATCTGTTCTAACTTGATTATGTTCATACAAACTCTTTAACCTAACTCTTACTTTTAGAAGGGTTACTATCTTTAATTTGGTTTCTTATTACGCAAGTTCATAAATTCGGTTGTTCTTATGTTGAGTAAGTTTTATTCCTCAACATGTTATTAATTATGCATGTTCATTAACTCACTTCTTTTATTGAGTAAGACTAATAGCCTTAGCTTATTATTGTTCAAGGAAGGTTTGTTACAATATTCAATGCCTATGCTTTCTAGTTCATTTCTGAATCATGATTTCGATGTATAATGTTGATTCACTTATAATTCATGACTATTTCATATCATATTGTTATCAAGCACTTGAAGTGATATTAAACTATATTGATTCAACTAATCCTTAGTTGATGTTCGTTGAACTCTAAATTACCTTGAAGCTTATCCAAACCAAACTTCCTTTGGTGCGGACTCGTATATTAAAACTGAGATGAACAACCCTATTACAAGGGATTATTTACGAGTAAGCATTTAGATGTTTGTGCACAAAACATTGTACGAATGGTTGATCCCCCTAAGTATGAGAAGTCCCTACAGTCTTATGACTATTTAGGATTAGGTTGAAAGAATACTTATAACTTTGGACATAGTTCGTGGTCTTGTGACCCTCAGATACATATATTTCAAATTATGTTCCTGATTATCATTGATAGAGAATATTATGTAGTTTTATTAAGCCTATTCATTTGGCAGTTGTTATGATATTTTTATTCATTGTCACTTCAAGTGAGCATTTGTTTGCTCATTCTTGCTTATATAACCATTACAGCTAAAGTTGAGAAAGTCGATGAACCTACCACCAGTAAAGGAAAAAGAAAGATGAACAAGTGTTGAAGACTTGTAAATTTGTTGATTTCTATATTGTCAGACTTTGATTTAATTATTGAGATGTAATTATTTAATTTTCCGCACTTGATGTTTGTATTTAAAGGTTAGATAACCTAGGAGATTTTATTGAACTTATTGATGTAATCCTTTAATGGGAAGATTTATTGTTAAATTTTATTATATTTGGGTAGTTAGAAATGAATGTTTTTATCAATGAACACCAAATCTTGTGGGAAATAAAGTACCCGGATTTGGAGGTGTCACACCTACAATGTCGAGTTTCAATCCTATATAACTTGCTAATCAATATATTTCAATCTTCACATTTAGTATTATATCATCACTATAATATGTTATAACATCTTACTATAAGCCTAACATGTGACGCCCCCAAAATAGGTCCACACGACCCATTCTGAGTCGCCAGATATCATACTGCAGGAATCAAATATAAACTTCATTTATACAACTATTGAACTATCGTGCAGAGTACGATAACAGATAAGCTGTGAGTTTTAATACAAATATATGTAACTTTCATGGTGCCTCGACCACAACATCTTACAATGGTACTTTACATAAAAGTACAGTCAATAACTATTTTAGAAATTAAAATCATTGGAAAATACTCAAGGAAACCTTCGTATATGGGAGGCCATGCGTCTAGGTTATGATAGATATCATATGTCCACAGATTTATCCTTGGTTGACCCAATAGTCCCCAAAGAAAAATAAGAAGATTGCTATCATCTTCTTTCCAATGGTGACTCTTCTCTTGACTTATAATTATCTCCATTGTCTCCAATTGAGAATCATATTTCAAACAAACTCCAAGATTATATAGGTAGTGCTCGTAGATATACTAAGCAAGTGGATGTGCGCAACCCTGTCTTATGATAAAACGAAGTCATCTGTCATTAGACATCTTGTATGATAGTGGCAAAATGCCCTTCCAAAGTTGGGTTCACCTCACCCTATTTGGTTCACCAAAGTCAACGTTTAAAATGACGTATACAATACGACACACTTATCTATAATTCTTAATAAAATTACTTCTAAACTATTTTAAGGGAAACCTCAACAGCTATAGACCACCGTTCTAATCCCCTGTTACCCCCGCTCGACCCAGCTACACTCTTAATACCTGAAAGGAATTATGAAGCAAAAGGGTGAGCATAAATAGCCCAGTAAAGAATATCATGACTAAAGATAATTAAATTATCAATAGCCTTCGTCAATAATAAATCAGAGATTTAGAACATATGGTAGATGATAAAACTTTTCAACCATAGTTGCAACAGAATTAGCAATCCATTAGAAGAGTCAAATAGACCATAAGGTCTATTATCTTCTCCATGTTAAAAGTCCACCAACAATGTTTTATCCCTGTAACATCAATCAACAATTCCTGTTCACAATCATGTGAATAAATCATAATCATAATTGTGATTATAAATTCCTCTTCGCACCCAGGACGAAGATAATTTTCATCACCTATCTTTACCTGAAACATCAAAAATCATTGTTATACCAAATCACAATTATTTCTCATAATCATACTAATAAATTCATCTTTGCACTACAGTCAAAGATATTCATTAACAATTCATCTTTGCACTACAAACCAAAGACATACAACTGTATTTTAGAAGAGTCAAGTAGAGCATGATATCTACTATCTTTTACGAATTAAAAGTGTATAATTAATATTTTATTGCTGAAACTCAGCTTAATAAATAATTCACATCATCGAATCATCCCTGCACTATGGCCAAGGATATTCATTAGTATTATGACCACGAATTATCCATGCACTACGTGCCAAGGATATTCGTGTTTTCAACAATGGTCATGATTATACCGAATAATCCATGGTTATAATCATACCAACAACTGTCCATCAATGAACTACTGGCCAATGAGGACTTTTACCACATCATTCGTTACATTACGGTCATGATTATACCGAATAATCCCTGGTCATAATCATACCAAGTCCATCTACGCACGTAAGCCAAAGATGACTTTCATCACAATATAAGCATGAGGATGATGACAATGATATAATCAATAATCAAACGAAATCAAATAAAATGAAATCAAGGATAAATATTAAAAACATTAAATTTATCCATAGTTTAAAAATATCCAAATTGTCAACATGATACTGCTTCGTATAGTAAAATTCAAGAATAATATTCATGTACCAAAAATAATTTGGACAGAAAAAAAATATATTTTTTGGGTAAATAGTACCCTTTGAATAGTACTTCGGAAATAGTAACTCATGAATAGTACCCGACATGAAAAGTACCCCAAATACCTGAGTAAATAATATTCGGGTGAATAGTAATTTGGGTGAATAGTAAGTCGTGAATAGTAACTCGTAAAAGAAAAATACCAAAGAAAATGATATTTTATGACGGGTACAAAAGAAATGATATCTCATACTAGTATAATAGAATATACGAAACTGCAAATGGATTTTCACCCGCCATGCCGTAATCCACGTAGACTGATCATTTCCATAATTTAATAAAGAATGAATAAGAAGGATCATTCACTATGCATGCGGTAATCCACATAGACAGGTTAAAGAATGGAATAACAGAAGAATTCACCATGCATGCGGTAGTCCGCGTAGACAGGTTATTCCAACAGAATAATAAAGAATGGAACAAAGAAGAATTCACTAGGCATGCGATAGACCACACAGACAGGTTATTCCAATAGAATAATAAAGAATGGAATAACAAAAGAATTCACCAGGCATGTGATAGACCGCACAGACAGGTTATTCCAACAAAATAATAAAGAATGGAATAATAGAAGAATTCACCAGGCATGCGATAGACCACACAGCAGGTTATTCCAATAGAATAATAAAGAATGGTATAACAACCCTTACAAATATTGAAAGAAATAACTCTCTTTATGAATACGAAAGAAATAATACCCCTTACTATAATAATAATATCTCTTACCTTAGAAGAAAACTGGATACTAGAATAGTGAGGTAGCAGACTTCCCTTCTTCTTTCTCTCTATAATTTCTCTCTATAATAATTTCTCTATAGCTTTAGTGAATTGGTGAAAAATAATGAAAGAATGAGTATCTATTTATAGGAAAATATAGTTTCCATAGTTGCACATTTTGGGGCTCAAAATATTACAGTATAATACCTCCCACTTTTTCTTCATTTTTAATTTAGTCCTGTAAGTATTATCAAACTTGCACCACCTCCCCTAATAGTAAATCATGTGAATCAATAGTAAATCATGTGAATCAATAGTTCTATACATGTGAAAATATGAATTACAGTATAGTACCTCCATCTATACCTCTATTTTTAACTTAGTCATGCAAGTATTATCAATCTTGCATCATCTCCCCTAATAATACATGAATGTGAATCAATAGTACACACATGTGAACAAATAGTTATAATTATGTGAATTAATAGCAATTAATTGCTCATTTATCCGATTAATTACCCGATTGGTCAGTATAACTTCCAGACATTAATTATTATTGAAATAAATATCGAATTCCACTAACACTAATAATCCCAACACAATGGTACTATCAATTTCATCTTTAATCAACACAAACTTATTCATCATTAATATTATAACTCATAATATTTAACAATCAGGTCGTTCCCAGGAAAGAAGGGGCTTTCTGATAAGGATTTCTCCTTATTGGCGCGCAATTAGGTGACCAAACCTCTCCTTAACAGAACTTCTAGATATTGTCAATATTGCAAATAATAATATGAATAACTTTGTCATCTCAATTATTGATTTAATAATATAACATATTATGCAGATGATACTGTGATAATAATTGAATCAATAATATGAGAGATATGATGCAACAATTACTGTAGCAATAATTGAGTATAACTGAGTGACTTCTCACGTAAGTATCAATAATCAATACCGTGTGCTACTATGCAACCACGCCAGACATTGATTTCTTTTACTACGGGTAGTTCAACGGTTTTAACAAAGAAACTTTCGTAGTTATTTTTATAAAAGATAATTGGTCATTTTCTAACTAAGACAATAGTTACATTGTGTGGTCCACCAATGATTATGCCGTCGCATTTAATATTCCTATGAAAACGAATATTCCCTGACCAATCGAATATTCCCCGACACAACGAATAATAACTTCCTTACTTTATAAAATTTTCAAATATCACCCTTAACTTTAACCCTTTCTCAATTTAACCATTTACTAAATAAAATAATAATTATAAAAAAATTGATTACTTTCATTTCATAATTCCGGGATCTCACAATCTCCCCTCCTTATGAAATTTCGCCCTCAAAATTTACGCATACTGTAGTTCAAGAAATGAGAATACTTGCTTTCTTTTCGGATTGTATCTTCACGGTTATTTCCTCCAGATCATGATTTTCCCATTGCTCATCTCTCCGTATTTCGGATATCATTCTAGAATATATCTTCAAAATAAAGGTTAATTGACATATCACAATTTGTCAACTTATCAAGTAAACAATTTCAGCTTAGGTAAGTCACACACTAGCGAAGTATATTACTCGTCTCTCCCCTCCTAGTTCTAGACTCATATCTCTACCAGCGACCATATCCCTAAGCTCTGATACCATTTGTGATTCCCCCAAAATAGGTCCACACGACCCATTTTGAGTCGCCAGATATCACACTATAGGAATCAAATATAAACTTCATTTATACTAATCGCTGAAGCGTCAAATGCAAGAGTACGACCACAACAGATAAGCTGTGAATTTTAATACAAATATATGTAACTCTCATGGTGCCTCGCCCACAACACCTTACAATGGTACTTTACATAAAAGTATAGTCAATAACTGTTTTAGAAATTAAAATATTTGGAAAATACTCAAGGAAACCTTCGTACATGGGAGGCCATGTGTCCAGGTTATGATAAATACCATATGTCCATAGAATTATCCTTGGTTGACCCAATAGTCCCCAAAGAAAAATAAATAGATTGATATCATCTTCTTTCCAATGGTGACTCTTCTCTTGACTTATAATTATCTCCATTGTCTCAAATTGAGAATCATATTTCAAACAAACTCCAAGATTATATAGGTAGTGCTCGTAGATATACTCAGCAAATGGATGTGGACAACCCTATCTTATGATAACACGAAGTCGTCTGTCATTAGACATCTTTTATGATAGTGGCAAAACGCCCTTCCAAAGTTGGGTTCACCTCACCCTATTTGGTTCACAAAAGTCAACGGTTAAAATGACGTATACAATACGACACACTTATCTATAATTCTCAATAAAATTACTTCCATACTATTTTAAGGGAAACCTCAACAGCTATAGACCACCGTTCTAATCCTCTGTTACCCCAGCTCGACCCAGCTACACTCTTAATACCTTAAAGGAATTGTGAAGCAAAAGGGTGAGCACAAATAGCCTAGTAAAGAATATCATGACTAAAGATAATTAAATTATCAATAGTCTTCATCAGTACTAAATCAGAGATTTAGAACATATGGTAGATGATAAAACTTTTCAACCATAGTTGCAGCGGAACGAGAAATCCATTAGAAGAGTCAAATAGACCATAAGGTCTATTATCTTCTCCGTGTTAAAAGCCCACCAACAATGTTTTATCCCTGTAACATCAATCAACAATTCCAGTCCACAATCATGTGAATAACTCATAATCATAATTGTGGTTATAAATTCCTCTTCATAACCAGGACGAAGATAATTTTCATCACTTATCTTTACCTGAAACATAAAAAATCATGGTTATACCAAATCAAAATTCTTTTTTATAATCATACTAATAAATTCATCTTTGCACTACGGCCAAAGATATTCATTAACAATTCATCTTTGCACTATAGGCCAAAGACATACAAATCGTATTTTTAGAAGAGTCAGTAGAGCATGATATCTAATATCTTTTACGAATTAAAAGTGTATAATCAATATTTTATCGCTGAGACTCAGCTTAATAAATAATTCACATCATCGAATCATCCCTGCACTATGGCCAAGGATATTCATTAGTATTATGACCACGAATTATCCATGCACTACGGGCCAAGGATATTCGTGTTTTCAACAATGGTCATGATTATACCGAATAATCCATGGTTATAATCATACCAATAACTGTCCATCAATGAACTACAGGCTAATGAGGACTTTTACCACATCATTCGTTACATTACGGTCATGATTATACCAAATAATCCCTGGTCATAATCATACCAAGTCCATCTATACACGTAAGCCAAAGATGACTTTCATCATAATATAAGCATAAGGATTATGACAATGATATAAGCAATAATCAAACGAAATCAAGGATAAATATTAAAGACATTAAATTTATCCAGAGTTTAAAAATATCCAAATTGTCAACATGATACTGCTTCGTAGTGTAAAATTCAAGAATAATATTTATGTACCAAAAATAATTTGGACAGAAAAGAAATATATTTTTCGGGTAAATAGTACCCCGTGAATAGTACCCTATGAATAGTACTTGGGGAATAGTACCTCGTAAATAGTACTCCAACATAAAAAACACCCCAAATACCCGAGTGAATAATATTCGGGTGAATAGTAATTTGGGTTAATAGTAACTTGTGAATAGTACTCCGACACGAAAAGTGCCCTGAATACCCGAGTAAATAATACTAGAGTGAATAGTAACTAGGTGAATAGTAACCCGTGAATAGTAACTCATAAAAGAAAACGATATTTCATGACGAGTACAAAAGAAATGATATCTCATAAGATTATAATAGAATATACGAAACTGCAAATGGATTTTCACCCGCCATGCGGTAATCCACATAGATAGATCTGTTAGTTCCCAGTAGGCACAATATAGATCTAGAAGGGGGGAGGGGGGTTGAATAGATCCTTAGAATTTCAAAATACTTTCTATCTATTAAGTTGTATTGCTCATTAAGTAGCTCATAACAAACTTAAGAATCTTTTCAAGCATATTGGAATAAGTAAAAGATCCCCTTCATTGATATATTCATAATCAAACATACATTGTTCGTAGAGTTACTTTAGTAGTAAGTAGTTAAAACATTTATAGCCGTTATAGCAGTTATTGTACATAATGTAAATGACATAAAATAAAAGACACAAGGGGTTTTAAGTGGTTCAGAGACTCAAGCTCCTAATCCACTCTTCTGCTTTCAACTAGCAGGATTTCCACTATGGAAGGGCACCACCCTGAATCACTAAGATTCTTTCAAGGCCAGCAGCCTTGGGACTTCAGTTCACTAAGAACTATTCAAGGCTAGCAGCCTTGGAACTTCTCTAGTTCCCTAGGAACTCTTCAAGCACAGCAGGATTGGAAACTCATTTAGTCCCACCAGACAAGGACCCATCAGACCCTGGCTTCTTGTTGTTGTAGTTGTAGTTGTAGTTATTGCTGGTGCTGAGCTGCTAAGATGTCAGTAAGCTCTGAATATCTTTTGTACTTAGCAGCTTGGTGTGGTACTCTTTGCATTCTGCTTCGAGTCTGGACCACATCTTCTTTGGTGCAACTGATCTTTACCCTCTTCAGCTCATCTTCATCTGATGTCAGCTGTGCACCATCGCCATCTGGATTTGTTAAGTCCTTAAGCTTTTGGTAGAATTCTTTTGGCACTTAGAAATCCCTGAACCCTTCTTGAATGTTTTGCAGACATGATTCTGCACTTGTTCAGTTTCAGCTTTAGGTTCATGGTGATCTGTAGAGTGGCTCTATTGATCTTCTTTCAGACTCACCACTTCCTGAATGCTATCTTTTTGGCCTTCTCGGCTCTCAGCTTGGCTACCATCTTTAGTGGCATTCTCATCTTTGTTGAGTGAAGCTTTGATCTGTATGAGTCCTTCTTCAAAGCTGCTTCACTTCCACCTTGGTAGTCTCACTCTCACTAAGACTTGTTCTAATGATCTTTGGTGGAACTCGTAGAGTCAACAATAACATTCACCAACTCAACGATTCTGCAACACACAATCATCAACAACTCTTGATCTTTGAGGCTTTGTTGATTTATACTAGTTCCCAATCTTACCGTTGGAAAGTAGCCATTGAAAGTTATTCAAATTGCTTCACAACTCTCAAGTTATTTAGTGCAGACTGCAGATGTGACATGACATCTTTTTCTGACTTCCTAACATTGCAGTCTGCTGTTTCACCAACCCTGTCAGATATGTCACTTTGATATCTTGGGCAGGTCGACGACTTTATTTCACCATTCTGATTTCTCGATCAGAGGTTGTCCTTGCATCGATGCTCTTAATAAGCTCTTGTCTGAACATTACCATTCAGATTGAACCGTTGCCAATGCTTCAATCTTTAGTTATTCGAACTCTATGATTCTGATGCATGTCTTCATGGACTTAATCTTGATGTTGATTTGATTGGTGCTTATGTCTTCTGTTAGCTTAGCATTCCATTCGTTGAGTGCTCTCTAGTTACCTTCAGGTGGGACGTATCTATGCAGTGCCAACTAGAGGCTACATTTCTTTGGATATTTAGGGACTGCACATTAGTTGAGAATCGTATTTTCTCTACGATTCTGCCTTGGCATTGTTAGCACATCTATTGAGGTCGTAGTCCTACACTCTACGATTCAGCTTAGGCTGTGCAGAAACTACGACTCTGAGATCAGATCTTGACACTCTATGATTTCTATTGTTGTGCTTGTTGTCTTCATCTGATCTTGCTCGACTACGATTTCTGCCTTTGATACGATCAGTAGACTCTACGATTCTAAGTGCAGTCCTCGATCCTTGATTTGGCCGTTAGTAGACTCTACGACTCCAAGTGTAGTCTATGATTCTTCACTTGAATTTGGCAGATGCTCGGTTGACTCGTAGGCAGGCTGTCTCTATGATTCTGAACATGACTTCCTCAGCAGATTACGGCCCTGATGAAGTTCTCCTCGACACACTACGATCCTTCCTCGTCTCTCCTAGAAGTCTACGAACTCTGAGATATACTATTTTACAGACTACGATTCTGCCTCGATAGCTCTCTAGTTTTCCTTGACTCTCTTGGCAGACTACGATTTCCGGTGCAGTGCTCGACGATCAGAAAACCTATCTATTACATCATAAGATCAACCTAACATGCTTGATCTTTCTATATTTATAGTCCTTATACATCATTTCTTTTTAAAGGACTTTACAAAGTTGTTTTGCTTATGTAGGATCAACCTAACACATTTGATCAATTCATTCTAAGTCCTTGTACATATGTTTCTATTATCTATCAAAGGACTTTACAGCTTTTCTTAATGCAAACATACTTGCATATTTATTCATATATATATATATATATATATATATATATATGTCATAATCAAATCATATGTAAATAGGAATATCATTCACATGTTTATTCCTGACAATCTCCCCCTATTTGATTATGACAAAAACAATAAGTGCATATGCATGTTATGAATGAATCTTATATACAGTGAGATGTTGTATTTCTAAAATAGATAATCATGAATGTCATTTATAATAATATGAAATTTAATATCTTACATCCTGGATCCAAAACATACCTAACTAGTTAGAGATATACATCTTTGGCTCCATGTATGCTTCCAGGATGTCTGTTGATGTGCTATTCATCTGTTTGATTCATCTGTTTGATCTTTTTTCATCTGTTCATCCTGGGACATTGGCTTCATCATCCTTTTGTATGCTCCCCCTCAGATGTTTGCTGCTCTGACTCCCCCTCAGCCTTTGCAAATACGGGTTCATCATCCTTTAGCTCCCCCATTGATGATGACCCAACTTCTTCTTCTACTATCTTCTTCTTTTGTTTCCTTCTGCTCTTTTTTCCCTTTCTTGGCTGCCTCTTTCTATGCCTCTCTTTCTCCCCCTTTTTGTCATTAATCAGTTGAGAGAGCTGTTCCATATTCAATATAAGCTGCTCCATCATGTAGGAGGAGTTTCCAACTTCATTCTTGATTTCTTGTTGACTTAGCTTAAGTTGTATAGAGAAAGATTGAATCATGTTGTCAATCTTGTCAAAGAGGATTTTGAGTTTCTCTTCATTTGCCTCTTGTGCTCGTAGAGCTGTAGCTTTCTAATCATGTATGGCTTTTAGATAGATGTGATCTCTCTCTTTGATTTTGGGAGATATATCAGCGATAGTTGCTTGGAGTCTATCCTCTATTCTTGTTAACTTCTTTGAGTTTTCATTCATTAGAAATATCTTCTCAACTAGCTCAGCAGAATTCCTCAACAGCTCCTGCTCCACGGGATTTTGGTCATCTGATCTGGTAGCTTCTTGTTGAACACTAGCTTGGACTCTACGATTTTCATCCTTGGATAGATTGTGGAAATTGTTGAAAATCTGAGAAATCGTTGAGTACCAACAGATATTGGAAGATGAAGGGATGTTAGATATCTGAGCTTGGGCAGATGGAGGCTTCTCAATTTGGATTTGAACATCATCAATGGTAGAATAAACAGACTCTACGATTATTCCTTTGGCCATAGTCCTTCTGCCTTCAGTGTCAACTCTATGATCATAGGGAATATAGTGATTTCCAGCTTGTCTGTAGATCTTGTAGTGAGGCTTGTCATTGATCATCATGGTTGCAAACTTCTTTACCCTTAGGAAGTTTTGTGACACCAGCTCTAGATTTGGAAATTGAGAATAACACCAGCTAAAGTAGCTCTCATCCTTATCAGTATGAGCCTTTAACCATGGCATCCATAGGAAGAACCATCTCATCAGAGGATCTTCAGAGTTGTACAATATTGTTGTGCAATCTAACTCCATATTTTTCCAATTATGAAGTACTTCACCTGTAGTCATCCTTACAACTCAAAGTTGTTCCTTTCCATGACTTATCCATCTTGCTTCTGGTTTAGCTGGTGGTTCATCAAAAACTTCCACCACTATTCTTCTGTTGATTCTAGCTGGAGAGAGAACAGTATAGTATTCTGGTTCCTCTAATTCCTGAAGTGCAGAATCAGACTCTTTCCCTATTTCTTCCCTTTTTGATCAAGAATCTCACTGACTTCCTTCATCAGATTCTTCAGTGAAGTCTTCTTGTTGAATTTCATTTTCAGAACCTTCTTCTTGCCAGTATCTTCCTTGGATTCATCACTAATTCCATCTTCGTCATTTTCTTCATCAGATTCATCATCACATACTTCAATGACTGCAGTAGAGTGATCATTTTTCTTGTTAGAGGCAAATTTAGCTAGCAGTCTGTGGCTCTTCCTTCTCCTTGGTGGTTCAGCAATTTGAGAGTCAAACTCTTCTTCCTCTTCAGACTCTGAGGCCTTTGAGTCATCAGACAGGCTTTCTTCATTTTCATCATTGACAGGGGCATGTCCTTCTTCTTCAGAATCATCTTCATTTATATCACCGGACAGGCTAGCTTGATGTTCAGCAGTAGTATGGGCATGTTTTTCTTCCTCAGACTCTGCATATTTTGGATTTATTATAGCGATTGCTGTAGAGGATATTGTTGTGTTAACCTGCAGCCTATCTTTATCATCAAAGTGAATGCTCTGAGAGTTAACCGTAGAGCTTGCACATCCTTTTTCTTCACCATCAGACTTGGCTTTTTCTTTCACAGATTCAACTTCTTCCTTATTTCTGGACTTGCTCTTTATGGATTCAATCTTTGAACTGTTAGTTCCTTTCTCATCTTCAAACTCTTCATGTTCTTCTTGGTTGGATGGACTTTCCTGGGGAACTGGGGCTGGTTTGTTTACCACCTTAGCTTTCTTTCTTAAGGGTTCCTGAAGTAATCTGTTACTTCTTCTCCTTTTTGGTTTTATGAGTTAAGTCGGGTTCTTCTTTTGTTCCTTGTTTCTTCTTAATGGTGGAGACATGGCTTTGATGAAGCCTTAGCATTCTTCATATTCTTAGGCTTCTTGCTTGCTGGTGTGGCAGCAACTGGTGTGGAGTCACCAGACTCAGAGCTTTCTTCCTCCTTTGCCTTTCTCTTCTTTTCGTAGATCTTTTCACGCTCAACAGATTTAACCTTCTCATTTTCCTTTTGGTTTTTCTTCCATTTCTTAACAAATTGAGGAGACATAATTTTGTGAACATTAAGAATCTCGCCCTCATCATCCTTAATTTTATTCTTTAACTTTTTCTTCAGGGTGATACTTATGAATCTCCCATGAAAAACCTTTGTGAGTGGTTTTTCAGTTGACCTTTTCTTTTCTTCCTTATCTAGCCACTTAGACATCTGGTAAAGCAGGACAGCTCCATAGTTGATATGTTCCTTCAGGACTATAGCAGACATGATCTTCAGTTGTTGATAAATCACAGTATCATGTGCAGTGTCTTTGCATAAGATACATTTACCCACTATTTCAGCAAGGAACTCATATTCTTCAGGAAACTCCTTTTTCTTCATGTCCTTCAGACTAGGGTTTCTTTTGTACTACATAATCTTCTTAGCTTTTTCAGTGTCGATCTCTTCCAGGCTTTTCAGATCTTGGTCAGGAAGGTCTAAGCATTGATTGATGTCAGAAGAACTTAGTTTCAGTATCTGACCCTTAACCTTGGTGGAGAGAATCCCAGAATTTATGGTTGCGTTTGAATGAAACTCTTTAACCAGGTCACTATATATTCGTGTGTTTACCTCAAGACATTATGAGAACCCTGCCTCCTTCACAAGTTTGAGAATATCCCTGAACTTTTTCTCGGATTTTTTGAACGACATGGTTCCTAGCTGAATGCCAGTGATTACTCGCTAGTCTGCAATTAGAGGATTCAAGGAGTATGGGTGTTGATTCAGAGAGATTTATGAGAGACAGCTGATTGTTATTTGGGTTCTGGAGGTTTAATCGATTTAAGCTTTGAAAGGATTATAGGGTTTGAAAATGGAAGGGAGAGAGGTTCGAGAGATTCTGATAACTGTTTGCAGATTTGAATTTGTCTTTATAGAAGTTCCTTCTTACACTGCATACGCTATGATGTGTTAACTAGTCATTGGTTGCACGATGCCCAGTAACGAGCTGTAACTCCCTAGTAGCTTGTCAGTTAGTTGTCTCTTTCAGAAGAGTGGACGTTTGATTGACGTGGATTGACCTTTGACGTCTTTAGTTCATAGAGTAGCATGATAGGACAACTATTGACTCTATATTTTCCTTTGTTGGCTCAACGATCAATTCTCTGAAGGATGTTGCAGTGAATGGTTTTGACATTACTTCTCATTTTAAACCTCCACACCTCATTCACTGTGGTGCTTTATGAAGCCTTGGGTACTTTCCTTTAGTAGTACCTCTTTCCAACCATCATTCGAACCTGTCTTCTCTTATTGTGAATGACTAAGCAAATGTCCTGTTCTTCCAAAGCTTCTCATGAGCTAGAGTATTCTCTTGTAAGACTACGAACGTCGAGTCTACTTCTACGATTGTTGAGGTTGCTCCATGATCATTGAGTTTACTTTTACCTTCACTCTACGATCGCTGACTGTCTTGGTCTTTGAGATGAACTTGACTAAGCATTTCTTCTAGGTTAAGGTAGCTCAGGAAGGGCCAACCTCTTAGACTGAGCTAAGGGTCAGGTTTGTCCTTGAGGCATTTTCCAGATGAAACACCTTAGAAGTAATTAGCACTGATATCTCTTTTCACCTTTTCTGATGAAGAGACCCTTCATCAGCTTTAGACAATTGCATTTGCTGTGATCGTGGTGTCATCTTGCTTTTTACACTACGATCATATGTTTGATTGTAGGAACTCCACGATTTTGAATTGGGCGGCTGATAGGTTATCAACAGTTTATTTTTAGACGTTCCTACTGACTATGGATCTTTATTTGGTTCATCAACCACAAAGTTTTGGAACTCTGTAGCTGGTATATTGCTTCATAAAACATTTCAGTATTGTTGCTCTTTAACAGATCACTGCTCCCCCATGGTTGATGTTGTCTTTTCAGTGAGGTGTGATTCCTTTTTCCTTATGTACATAAGGAGGCATCCCTGCACGTCTCCTTCTAACTGAAGTCATTAAATCTTCTTATATCGTAGAAATAAGCATCTTTAGAGTTGATCATTCTACGATCCTTTGATAGCACTATGAACGTAGTCTTCCTTATCAGCTTGTGCTTGTGGAGTTCTGCTCCCATACTAAGTTCCTAATGTTTGATGCTCGATGGTCCTTTGATGTGAGCTTCCTTGAGAACAAGTTTTACATGCTTGAGCATCTAAGACCCATTTTCATCTCTGGTTGAGTGGCCTACTTTCATATATAAAGATATGCAGCCATTTGAGCTTCATTTAGATTAGCTCATCAGGTCTTCAAGGATAGGCTTTGACATATAGGAATTTTGTCAGAATTATTTCTGAACAGTCCTAAGCCTTCTGTTGGTTGACTCTTCTTGACTGAAGTCTTTTGCTTTAGCATCCTTAGTGTGGTTAGATAGACCAGGTACCTACAGGTTATTCATTTCTAATTTTTGGTACCCATGGTTAGATGGGTCCTGCTAGGTTAGTTACTAAACCCCTGTTCCTCATATATTTGGATGAACATCACATTGACCACCATCCGTCGTATCCATGTATGTACTTCATTTAGATAATACATTTTGAGATGCATGGTGGTGAGTGTGAGAGAAATCTGACATTTTAATAAAACACTCTTTTCTTTGATGGTTTCATCATATGCTAAGTTATGATCACAGAGTTTAAATGTTCATAGAGTGAGAATTAGCTCTACGATTTATTAGCATCTGGTTGATTCATGGAGGTGATCAGTTTCAATGAATCTTCAAGATTCTCTTGTAGATCTGATCATACTCTGTGTATCTTTAAACACTTAGACCATAGGATGTACAAAGCACCTTATCCCATCAGCAAGGATTTCTTCACATTCAATCGACCTGTGAGGCTCTTAAAACCATTTCAGGTCTCTTTTAAGTTATCATCTTCAACCTAAAACTTGGATGGAGAGAAAGTTTATAGACATTTGAGTTTCTATAATTAGTGTACTTTCTCTCTTCACCTTTTTAGATAGATTATGAATATTTGAAGGAAAACCATTATAGTTCATGAGTGAAATGCAAATATGATGTTCATATCTATGTTTAGCGAGGAACCGTACCTTTTTGCTGTTGATTTTTTAACAGTCATTTATCTTAGATATACTGAGTTTAGGCATTGATGTGCATGTTTTCTCATTTGCTTCTAACAGCCATTTGCTCCAGTTGATCTTCAGTCGTGGTCTTTATGATACAAGCTAAGAGAGTGTCATCATCTCTAATTCTTTGACATCCTTGAGTTCACAAGATTTACATCCAGCTGCAGCTTGACCAAGCATGTGGTTGAGAAGTTCTTCTTTCTTCTCTGGATAAGCATTACTTAGCATGTATGGCCTTTTAATCTTTTCATGCTGGTGGATGTTTGAATCTTTTCTGTTGACATCTCTTGAGCTTTCTGGCCTGGTCTTCAGACAACAAGATTGACATCGAGCAAGGATTGGTCTTGTTGATATGATAATCAAAGACATGGACAAACTGGCGCTTTTCAGTGTATATATGCATTACTTACTTGTACACAATATTTCCAACGAGTGAGCTCATCTGCATATAACAAGTGACTTACTACTAAACTAAGTTTAGAACAATGTTTATGCCTAGGATCAGACTCATAGCGATTAGCTTTTGAATGTAGCATGAGAACATGCTCTGATACCAATTGTTAGTTCCCAGTAGGCACAATATAGATCTAGAAGGGGGGGGGGGGGGTTGAATAGATCCTTAGAATTTCAAAATACTTTCTGTCTATTAAGTTGTATTGCTCAATAAGTAGCTCATGACAAACTTAAGAATCTTTTCAAGCGCATCGGAATAAGTAAAAGATCCCCTTCATTGATATATTTATAATCAAACATACATTGTTCGTAGAGTTACTTTAGTAGTAAGCAGTTAATGTACATAATGTAAATGATATAAAGTAAAAGACACAAGGGGTTTTAAGTGGTTCAGAGACTCAAGCTCCTAATCCACTCTTCTGCTTTTAACTAGCAGGATTTCCACTAAGGAAGGGCGGCATCAATCACTAAGATTCCTTCAAGGCGGTGACCTTGGGACTTGATTCACTAAGAACTCTTCAAGGCCAGTGACCTTGGAACTTCTCTAGTTTCCTAGGAACTCTTCAAGCCCAGCAGGCTTGGAAACTCATTTAGTCCCACCGGACAAGGACCCATCAGGCCCTGGCTTCTTGTTGTTGTAGTTATAGTTGTTGCTGGTGCTGAGCTGCTAAGATGTTAGTAAGCTCTGAATATCTTTTGTACTTAGTAGCTTGGTGTGGTCCTCTTTGCATTCTGCTTTGAGTCTGGACCACATCTTCTTTAGTGCAGCTGATCTTTACTCTCTTCAGCTCATCTTCATCTGATGTCAGCAGTGTATCATCACCATCTGGATTTGCTAAGTCCCTGAGCTTTTGGTAGACTTCATTTAGCACTTAGTAATCCCTAAACCCTTCTTGAATGTTTTGCAGACATGATTCTGCACTTGTTCAGTTTCAGCTTTAGGTTCATGGTGATCTGTAAAGTGGCTCTCTTGATCTTCTTTGTACTCAGCCACTTTCCTGAATGCTATCTTTTTAGCCTTCTCGGCTCTCAGCTTGGCTGCCATCTTTAGTGGCATTCTCATCTTTGTTGAGTGAAGCTTTGATCTGTATGAGTCCTTCTTCAAAGCTGCTTCACTTCCCCTCAGTAGTCTCTCACATCCATCGAGACTTGTTCTATTGATCTTTGGTGGAACTCGTAGAGTCAACAATAGCATTCACCAACTCAACGATTCTACAACACACAATCATCAGCAACTCTTGATCTTTGAGGCTCTGTAAATTTATATTACTTCCCAATCTTCCCGTTGGAAATTAGCCGTTGAAAGTTATTCAAATTGCTTCGCAGATCTCGAGTTATTTGGTGCAGACTGCAGATGTGACATGACATCTTTTTCGACTTCCACATAATCTTTGCGATCGCTATTTCACCAAACCTGTCAGATATGTCACTTTGATATCTTGGTCAGGTCGACGATTTTATTTCACCCTTCTGATTTCTCGATCAGAGGTTGTCTTTGCATCGATGCTCTCAATAAGCTCTTGTCCGGACATTACCCTTCAGATTGAACCGTTGCCAATGCTTCAGTCTTTAATTATTCGAACTCTACAATTCTGATGCATGTCTTCATGGACTTGATCTTGATGTTGATTGGATTGGTGCTTATGTCTTCTGTTAGCTTAGCATGGCATTCGTTGAGTGCTCTCTAGTTACCTTCAGGTGGGACGTATCTATGCAGTGCCAACCAGAGGCTTCATTCCTTTGGATATTCAGGGAGTGCAACTTAGTTGAGAATCGTATTTGCTCTACGATTCTGACTTGGCATTGTGAGCACATCTATTGAGGTTGTAGTCTTGCACTCTACGACTCAGCCTTGGCTGTGTAGACACTACGACTCCGAGATCAGATCTTGACACTCTATGATTTCTATTGTTGTGCTTGTTGTCTTCATCTGATATTGCTCGACTACGATTTCTGCCTTTGATACGATCAGTAGACTCTATGATTCTGAGTGCAATCTAAGATCCTTGATTTGGCCGTTAGTATACTCTACGACTCCAAGTGTAGTCTATGATTCTTCACTTGACTTTGGCAAATGCTCGATTCGGCTACCAGAAAGCGAAAGTTGTCTCTATGATTCTGAACATGACTTCCTCAGCAGACTACGGCCCTGATGAAGTTCTCCTCGACACACTACGATCCTTCCTCGTCTCTCCTAGAAGTCTACGAACTCCGAGATATACTATTTAACAGACTACGATTCTGCCTCGATAGTTCTCTAGTTTTCCTTGACTCTCTTGGCAGACTCGATTTATTTCTCAAAAGTGTTTCGACGATCGCATAACCTATCTATTACATCATAAGATCAACCTAACATGCTTGATCTTTCTATATTTATAGTCCTTATACATCATTTCTTTTTAAAGGACTTTACAAAGCTGTTTTGCTTATGTAGGATCAACCTAACACATTTGATCAATTCATTCTAAGTCCTTGTACATATATTTCTATTATCTATCATTCTAAGTCCTCTTTTTCTTCATTTTTAATTTAGTCCTGCAACTATTATCAAACTTGCACATTCTCCCCTAATAGTAAATCATGTGAGTCAATAGTAAATCATGTGAATCAATAGTTCTATACATGTGAAAATACGAATTACAGTATAGTACCTCGATCTTTACCTCTATTTTTAACTTAATCATGCAAGTATTATCAATCTTGCACCATCTCCCCTAATAATACATGAATGTGAATTAATAGTACACACATGTGAACAAATAGTTATAATCATGTGAATTAATAGCAATTAATTGCTCATTTATCCGATTAATTACCCGATTAGTCGGTATAACTTCCAGACATCATTTATTATCGAAATAAATGTCGATTTCCACTAACACTAATAATCCCAACACAATAGAACTATCAATTTCATCTTTAATCAACATGAACTTATTCATCATTAATATTATAACTCACAATATTTAACAACTAGGTCGTTCCTAGGAAAGAGGGGGCTTTCCGATAAGGATTTCTCCTTATTGGCGCACAATTAGGTGACCAAACCTCTCCTTAACAAACCTTCTAGTCATTGTCAATATTGCAAATAATAATATGAATAACTTTGTCGTCTCAATTATTAATTTAATTATATAACATATTATGCAGATGATACTATGACAATAATTGAATCAATAATATGAGAGATATGATGCAACAATTACTGTATCAATAATTGAGTATAACTGAGTGACTTCTCACGTAAGCATCAATAATCAATACCATGTGCTACAATGCAACCACGTGTATTACTGTAATTTTACTACCGGGTAGTTCAACAGTTTAACGGTAAAACTTTCGCCGTTATTTTTATAAAAAGATAATTCAGTCATTTTCTAACTACGGCAATAGTTTTGTTGTGGGTCCACCAATGATTATGTCATCGTACGAATATTCCCTATGAAAACGAATATTCCCCAACACAACGAATAACAACTTGCTTTCTTTGTAAAATTTTCAAATATCACCCTTAACTTTAACCATTTCTCAATTTAACCATTTACTAAATAAAATAATAATTATAAGAAAATTGAATACTTTCATTTCATAATTTTGGGGTTTCACATAACACATTATCATGCTCATTATAGACTAGGTTACAATAATATTTTATGGACTGAAAACAAAAGACACAAAACAGATTACTGTTGGGGAAGGCGCTAGATTCGCCATTCCTTGCTCTTAGCGATTCTTGTAAATTGTCTTTGATCGTGAGACATGAACTCTATAGTCAGGTTTCAACATTATTCTTCAACCCAAAACTCCAATTCCTTTAATTCCACAGCAACATGGATAAACCCATACATTATAAACTTGGTACCAGAATCACATAACATATATACATAACTATTACAACAACCAAAATCACTTAGCAACTGATTTAGAACTCTCAAATTCCAAGTTTACAGAAAATCCCATATTTTAACATATGTAACGAAATTATACACTAAGGATTCGTTATTCAACCAAATCAATTCATTCCAATTGTATTATTTTCGTATTTAAATGTATTAACACAAACCGTTGCCAATTTACAAATTAACACATGATTCAACCACTAATTTTGGTCTCAAAGTAAACCAAAATACATATATTACCACATAACCAAGTTATTCATCCTAAACATGTTTCCATGGATTTTGATTTCTAAAATTCATTTCTAGACAACATATACAGATTATAATCATCTACCAACATATATATAACATCTATTTTATCAAATCATCCCATAAAATCCAAGTTTTAAAAGAAAACTCCAAGAACACATATACTAGAGTTTGTAGAATAGGTTATTACCTATTTTGATTCTTAGAATAGATAGTTAACAAGATGATTACCCTTCTTCTTCTCCTCCTTTGATTCTCCACCTTGTCTCTCAATTCTCTTAATTCCTCTTTTCTCTGTATTCTTCCTTCTTGCTTTTAAACTTAGGAAATATATGTATAATACTAAACTGATAAAATACATAAAACACAAAAACTGATATAATATTAAGCATACAATTATATGCCTCCATCAGTTAAAACAACTAAGAGCCTCATCTGTTACAACAACCAAGAGCCACAAGGCCTTGTTTGGTTTGCTCCTTTTTAACACCTTTTAATTTATTTTAATCATTTGCTTAACATTTAGTTCTTATGTCACATTCATAACAAGTTAATTTAATGAAATCCATAAATCAAATTAAAATTTGTCATGTAATTATAATTTCCATTATAAATTCTAATTGTATTTAACAACTTATTAAACACCAAATTTAATTATCAAATTAAATTAACACATGTCCATTACACAACATTACAATTACTTAACCACTCATTTAATCTAATTATCTCACTAAATTAAATCTTCAAACCACAAAATTATTTAACATTAATTTAATTAATATACCACACTTAATTAAATTACTCCATAACAAATTCCATCGATTAATATATTTAATCAATAAATACATCAACTAAATTATTTACTTAATCAATAAATATTTTAAAGTAAATATAAAATTCTCGATCGTTACATCCTTCACTTCTTAAAAGGATTTTGTCCCCAAAATCACAACGCAATTATACATCAACTCTACAGTCGGGTTTCGGCACTATTCTTCAACCCAAAACTCCAATTCCTTTAATTCCACAGCAACATGGATAAACCCATACATTATAAACCTTACCAGAATCACATAACATATATACATAACTATTACAACAACCAAAATCACTTAGAAACTGATTTAGAACTCTCAAATTCCATGTTTACACAAAGTCCCATATTTCAACATCTTTATTGAAATTATACACTAGGGATCCGTTATTCAACCAAATTGATTCATTCCAATTACATTATTTTCGTTTTTGAATGTATTAACACAAACCATTGCCAATTTACAAATTAACACATGATTCAACCACTAATTTTGGTCTCAAAGTAAACCAAAATACATATATTACCACATAACCAAGTTCTTCATCCTAAACATGTTTCCATGGAATTTGATTTCTAAAAATCGTTTCTAGACAACATATACAGATTATAATCATCTACCAACATATATATAACATCTATTTTATCAAATCATCCCATAAAATCCAAGTTTTAAAAGAAAACTCCAAGAACACATATACTAGAGTTTTTAGAATAGGTTATTACCTCTTTTGATTCTTGGAATAGATGATTAACAAGATGATTACCCTTCTTCTTCTCCTCCTTTGATTCTCCACCTTGTCTCTTAATTCTCTTAATTCCTCTCTTCTTTGTATTCTTCCTTCTTGCTTTTAGACTTGGGAAATATATGTATAATACTAAACTGATAAAACACATAAAACATAAAAACTGATATAATATTAAGCGTATAATTATATGCCTCCATCAGTTAAAACAAATAAGAGTCTCATCTGTTACAACAACCAAGAGCCACAAGGCCTTGTTTGGTTTGCTCCCTTTTAACACCTTTTAATTTATTTTAATCCTTTGCTTAACATTTAGTTCTTATGTCACATTCTTAACAAGTTAATTTAATGAAATCCAGAAATTAAATTATCATTTTTCATGTAATTATAATTTCCATTATAAATTATAATTGTATTTAACAACTTATTAAACCCCTAATTTAATTATCAAATTAAATTAACACATTTCCATTACACAACATTATAATTACTTTTAACCACTCATTTAATCTAATTATCTCACTAAATTAAATCTTCAAACCACAAAATTATTTAACATTAATTTAATTAATATACCACACTTAATTAAATTACTCCATAACAAATTCCATCGATTAATATATTTAATCAATAAATACATCAACTAAATTATTTACTTAATCAACAAATATTTTAAAGTAAATATAAAATTCTCAATCGTTACATCCTTCACTTCGTAAAAGGATTTTGTCCCCGGAATCACAACACAATTAATTCATCCTTGACATACTTCCCCCTTGAAAAGGATTTTGTCCCTAGAATCGCTATAAAAATACTAAGCAAATAACTGAGGATAATCTTCTACCATTTTTTCTTCGAGTTCCCACACAGCTTGTACATCGTTGCGGTTTCTCCAGACTACCTTAACAGAAGGTATTGCTTTGTTTCTGAGTACTTTCTCTTTCCTATCAACCAATTGGACAGGAACTTCTTCGTAAGATAAATCTTTCTCAAATTGTAATGGTTCATACTTTATGACATGTTTGTAATCAGCTTGTATAGTCATAATACTGAAATGTGAAAAATGTTATGATTGTGTTCTAATTCCGGAGCTAAAGCTACCTCATACGCCATTTCACCAATTTTTCACAATAACTCGAAAGGTCTGATGAACCTCGGGCTCAGTTTCCCCTTCATACCAAATTGAATTTTCCCTTTTCAGGGAGACACTTTTAAGAAAATAAAATTGGCGACTTCAAATTCTCGATCTTGTCTATGTTGATTACCATATTTCTTCTTCATGTCCTGAGCAGCTTCTAATCTCGCTCTAATCACTTTGACAATTTTTGCGGTCTGTTGTACCAACTTGGCCCTAGCAGACAACGTTCTCCTTTCGTGCAATGCTTCGTATAACGTCATGACGAACTTAACTAAAGATAAATGGTCGTTCTAATCCCCTTTGAAATCCATTGCACAATCGCTTAACATTTTCTCCAATATTTGGATTGTTCATCCATTTTGTCCACTACTTTGCAAATGATATGATGTACTCATTCCAAATTGCGTTTCCACGTGTTCTTGCTAAATTTTTCGAAAATTCGATGTGAATTACGGAACTCGATCCGATACGACTAATACTGAACCACTGTGTCCATGGACAATTTCTTCGACATATAACTTTTCCAATTAATCCAAATAAAATCTAATTTTGATCAGAAAGAATATGCTGATTTTGAACTAACACAAAATCTATCGCCATATACTCCCACTTCAATAGTTGTAACAAACCAATTAGCTTATAACATTCTACTTTGACTTTTGACAAGTTAAGCACTTTGTAGCATACTTAGCAACCTCTCACTTTATATTTTGCCATCAAAAGTATCGACGAAGGTCTTGATTCATTTTTGTGCTCCCTACTTGAATTGAATATCTCGAACTATGAGTTTTATGAAAAACTAAATCTTTAACTCCCGATACTAGCGGAACCTAGTTCCTTTCTTCAAATTTCAACAACATTTTGGTATTAATCTTTAATTTTACATCCTTCCTTCTTCTGTATTTCACACACCCCTCATCTTGGAGTTGCGCTCTCTTTTAGTCTGTCCATTAAAGTTGAACGGTTTTCCATCTGAACAACTTTCCTTCCAACTTCTTCAGACATCTTACCTCCACCCACAACTTAACCATTTTTATTATAAATTCTTGTTGAGCAGTTAACAAAGATACTTTCTCTCTACCCTTTTTTCTTAAGGCGTCGACAACCACATTTGTTTAGGATTTTACGATCATAATTCTTAACCAACTTCAACTATCACCATTAACGCATACTTCAATCTTTCTGTGTAAAGATACCTTTCAGACACTTATGGTCTGCAAATATCTCACAAATCTTCTCGTAGAAATAATAGCCTTCAAACATCTAAGGTGAATACCACTATAGCTAACTTTGGATTGTGAGTCGGACACCCTTCCTCGTAGTAAATTTTTTTTAATCAATCGCATAACTTAGAAATTGCATATGCTTTATCCAAATTCCTATTTTGAAAACTTTGTGTTTCCCATACACTCTTCTTGACAACCTCTTAGCTTGCATCATCGCTAGACAACTCAATTGTTTAAGTGACCTGCTACGAAAAAATAAATTACTACCATTGACTTCCTCGAAGTAAAAAGGTTTACACACTTCCATTGATAATCAATTTTTGCCCTATGGTACAACAACTAATCCAATCTTAGGATTAACTCAGATTTTCCCAAGTCAAATTGAAGTTAAATCCATCGATATCTTGTGACCTTTAATATCTACCCGACAATTTATATGCATAAACCTAACAGGAATCACTATTCGTAATTTCTATATTTAGGGAATGGTTTAACACCTCCTGAAGCAAATAAAATTTTCTAGCAAATTGGTCGGACATAAATTAACAAGTGGCACTTGAATTAAATAACACACATCCATTTAGATCATTGATCAAAACCATACCTTGCTTTGCGTCCTACATCGTCATGTTGAATGAATGTTCGGTTGGTCGACTCGGCGGAGCTGATTCTACAATAACCAGCTTGCCACTACTGCTGCCCCCCTTTCTTCCGCTTACTTTTCTAGCCACTTTCTTTGGACAATCTCAAGCCAAGTGCTCCTTCGACCCATACGTGAAACATGCTCCCTTCCTCGGGCTTGGACAATTTGGTACAATGTGCCCCCCCAAACCACAATTGTAACACCATCTTCCCCTACAAACAAACACCTACATGTTTCTTTCCGCATTTATTACATGCCTCCACTTTCTTCTTCTCATTCCCTTGTTGATTTCCTGTGGTGACATTTTCGTTCCACTTTCTTTTCTAAACATTACCCTTACGGCTACCTCCTACCTTATCTCCCTTTTCACCTTTCTTTTCCCTCTACTCTTGATTGTATGTCAGCGCATTACTTTCCCTATCTACAACAATCTTCCTCTCTAGCCCTGTTGTGAACAAATTCGGTTGAAACATCGAGATTTGACTATATAACCAGGAATTTAGTTGATTTGCAAGTGCTCCCACTAGCAAATTCACCAACTGCAGTACTGGGTTAGCATCAACCTCATTATTGTATGTATATTCCTCGGGGGTCTACTGACACTGTTGTATTCTTCTAGGCGGCATCTTACTATTTAAAATTTGCACTATTAGATCATCATTCATTCACGTATAAAAACATTTAAGCTTATCTCAACCACTTTTAGATAACACATAATATATCTTAATAAAAAATGATATCTTTATTCATTTTTGCTCTAAAACATAACAAAAATAGCCTCACTGCTACTACATCATATATAATAAAATTCCAGAATTACCATATCATATCCCTTTATTTATTTCAAAAATTAGGATTTATATTTTATCAACTTTCATCATGACTTATATATCATCTTATTATTTTTCTCGCAACCTACAAGGACATTCTACGTTACACCGCTTCATAGCACTTTTGTTTCGTGATAAAAGTCATCGTCCTGCGACCCATTGCGTACCAATAATAATCCTCAACCTGCACAGGATAGTGGAAGTCTAAATCCCGAGCCCTATCCATCTCTTGGCCTTCTTTGACTTATCTTCAACGTGATCTATGTGTTTAAAAGACTTCACCCACGCGTCTTTAGCTCTCTTTCACTCTGCTAACTCCTTTCTCAAATCATCTTGCGCAATCTCATTTTTAGCTAATAACTATCCTCTTTAACATCCTGATTGGGCTAATACATGCTCTACACCTCCCAGTCGTGCGGTAAGGTCTTGAATCATAACATTCTCTTGCACTAGCGTGGCTTGGTGCTCTACAGCTTGAACTTTTAACTTCTCGACCTTAACTTATAACTCTTTGTTATGATCATACACTTCATCGATCACTTCAGCTCTGATAAAATTAAGAAATTACTACTCGGGATCCTCCTCCTCTTACTCATCTTTTATCTTTACCTCCTCAAATTCATCCCCATGATCAAACTCAAGCTCATGCCTAAGTCCTACAATTGACATAATGGCATAGCTTCCCTAATACTATCTGTTCCCAGACTGTATGAATGTCTCAGGGCACCTACTTCCTACTCCCTCCTACATCTGTCATCCCGATAACAAAGTTTTAAAGTTTTATTTACTACTCATACCACTCATTACACATAATACACGTGAGCACATAGGTTTGTTATCACATAAGCACATAAAGTCTGTTATCATTTTATCTTCGATGAATTTTCTTAATTCATTCCTTAGAACTCGATGAGAGTTTATCAACTCTATGTTTTTGATCTCCTAAAAGGTTATAGCCTAAGGTTTCCCCACCTAAGGTTCATAACCTAAGGCTTTGATACCAACTTGTGACACCCCCAAATCCGTGTACTTCAATCCCACAGATCTGGCATTCACTGTTCCATAAAATCACATCTATCTACCCATAAACAAAGGGTATAAATAAATTTCACAAGCCTAACAGATAATCCTCCCATTAAAGGGTTATATAATCTTAAATAATTCCCGATAACAAAGTTTTTAAATTTTATTTACTACTCATACCACTCATTATGCATAATACACGCGAACACATAGGTTTGTTATCACATATGCACATAAAGTCTATTATCATTTTATCTGCAATGAATTTTCTTAATTCATTCCTTAGAACTTGATGAGAGTTTATCAGCTCTATGTTTTTTATCTCCTAAAAGGTTATAGCCTAAGGTTTTCCCACCTAAGGTTCATAACCTAAGGCTTTGATACCAACTTGTGACACCCCCAAATCCGGGTACTTTAATCCAATAGATCTGGTGTTCATTGTTCCACAAAATTACATCTATCTACCCATAAAGAAAGGGTATAATCCTCCCATTAAAGGGTTACATAATCTCAAATAAATCCCAGGTCATCTAACCTTTATTATTACAATCATCAGCGGAATATTAAATATAATCATAATCAAGTCTATTACATAAGCTTCATAAATAAAAGGTAAATTAAACATCATCTAATCAAGCATTTTGCCCTTGCCCTTGCCCTTGCTTGTAGAAAGCTCTTTAGACTTCTTGACCTCATCTGCATTGTTTTGTGTAAGAGTGAGCAAATAATTGCCTACAAGAAGAACAATATACAATAATAGTCTATGAATGACAATTGATTGAGCTTTCAATACTAATGTACTCTTACCGGAATAATAATCTCTAATTCAAAAGCTATGAATTCAAAGGAATAATGAACTTTTAAGTTAATAATCAACAACAAAGAAATACACTGAGGGTCACAAGATCACGAACTATGGTCTAGGTTGTCAAGTATTTTTACATTAACTTTTAATGGTCTAAAATACCATAATCATCATCTATGTCCTAGGTTAACAAGTGTTTCTACAATAACCTTTAACAGTCTAAACGACTATATGGACCATCATCTCGTACTCCAAGTGATCAGCCCTTTGTACTATGTATTGCGCAAACATTTTAACGCTATAACGTAGCTCTAAAATAATCCCCTTTTAATAGGGTTGTTCATCTCAGCTTTAATCAATAGGTTACGTACCAAAGGAAGTTTGATTTGGAATTAGCTTCAAAGGAATTCTATATCTTTAGAACACTCATCAGCCAAGTACTGGTTGAAACAAATAGGGATCAATAACTATTCAAGATTTTGATTACAATATTTATGAACAAAGGTATATCGATGAATCAATACGAGATAGAGGACCAATGGTTTCTAAATAGAACAAGTGTTAGTCATCGACTACATGCTTTAAAAATTATAGGAGTACATAAGCAAACCAAAGGAAGTTTGATTTAGATTGACTTCAAGGGTGATTTAGTTTATATAACATTCATTAACTAAGGATTAGTTGAATCAATAGAACGGTAGGTAGTTAACTAAAAGTTTGGTACAACAATGTAAGATTGTATAATGACATTGGTGATCAAACATTAAACAACAATTATTCGTAGCTGAATAAACACCTTTCTTATAATAAAATTACAGACTTTGAATAACAAAAGCAATCTCGTTTGGAAAGAAGAAGCAAAGATTAATTAACTTGATTAATAAAAAGTAGAGTTTAGAAACTTCCTTAACAATAACTTAGGGTTAAAGAACTTGCATAACAATAACAAGTTAGGAATAGAAACTTGTAGAATGAAATATTAGGGTTAGAGAACTTGCTCAATTGAATAATAGATTCAAGAAACTTGCATTATGTAAAAGTAGGGTTAGGAGACTTGCATAAGTATAACAAAATAACGGTGAAAAGAAAACATTGTTGAATAATAAAGTAGCAAAGTTTAGGGAACTTGCCTCTTGTGTAAGTTATACAATTATAACTCACGTACTCCAATATCCTACACATACCATTAGGATTAACACATCAATTAGCTACATACACATTATCCTCATAGATTCAATTCTCATCTTAGTTAAGTTATAACCTTTAGCTTAAGGTCTAACGATATTAATCAACCACATAACACAAATCTGAAAACTCACTAAAATATAAAATAAGACTTTTAGCATCCAAATCACATTCTCAATCCCTACAATGTCGAGTTTCAATCCTATATAACTTACTAATCAATAAATTTCAATCTTCACATTTAGTATTATATCATCATTATAATATGTTATAACATCTTACTATAAGCCTAACACATTATCATGCTCATTAGAGTAGGTTACAATAATATGTTATGGACTAAAAACAAAAGACACAAAATGATTTCTCGGGGAGGGGGAGCAAGGTTGCGTGCGTTCCTTGCCTTGCGCAATATAATAATGCACTTGTCTTACCTTAGACTTACACAAGCAGCCTACTCTGTTTGGTGCGTAGACAAGAACTCTATAGTCGGCTTTCATCATTATTCTTCAACCCAAAACTCCAATTCCTTTAATTCCACAGCAACATGAATAAACTCATACATTATAAACCTTACCAGAATCACATAACATATATACATAACTATTACAACAACCAAAATCACTTAGCAACCGATGTAGAACTCTCAAATTCCAAGTTTACAGAAAATCCCATATTTCAACATCTTTAAAGAAATTATACACTAAGGATTCATTATTCAACCAAATCGATCCATTTTAATTGCATTATTTTTGTATTATAATGCATTAACACAAACCATTGCCAATTTATAAATTAACACATGATTCAACCACTAATTTTGATCTGAAAGTAAACCAAAATACATATATTATCACATAACCAAATTCTTCATCGTAAACATGTTTCCATGGATTTTGATTTCTTAAAATTATTTCTAGACAACATATACAGATTATAATCATCTACCAACATATATATAACATCTATTTTATCAAATCATCCTATAAAATCCAAGTTTCAAAAGAAAACTCCAAAAACACATATTCTAGAGTTTGTAGAATATGTTATTACCTCTTTAATTCTTGGAATAGATGATTAACAAGATGATTACCCTTCTTCTTCACCTTCTTTGATTCTCAACCTTGTCTCTCAATTATCTTAATTCCTCTCTTCTCTGTATTCTTCCTTCTTGCTTTTAGAATTAAGAAATATATGTATAATACTAAACTGATAACACACGTAAAACACAAAGTTGATTTAATATTAAGCGTACAATTATATGCCTCCATCAGTTAAAACAACTAAGAGTCTCATCTGTTACAACAACCAAGAGCCACAAGGCTTTGTTTGGTTTGCTCACTTTTAACAACTTTTAATTTATTTTAATCCTTTGCCTAACATATACTTCTTATGTCACATTCTTAACAAGTTAATTTAATGAAATCCATAAATCAAATTAACATTTGTCATGTAATTATAATTTCCATTATAAATTATAATTTTATTTAACAACTTATTAAACCCCTAATTTAATTATCAAAATAAATTAACACATCTCCATTAAACAACAGTACAATTACTTAACCACTCATTTAATCTAATTAACTCACTAAATTAAATCTTCAAACCACAAAATTATTTAACATTAATTTAATTAATATACCACACTTAATTAAATTACTCCATAAAAATTTCCATCGATTAATATATTTAATCAATAAATACATCAACTAAATTATTTACTTAATCAATAATTATTTTAAAGTAACTATAAAATTCTCGATCGTTACAGTTTATCAAGCATATCCCGAAATGCTATAGGCATAAGTCTCTCTATGAACACCTGACAGTCATGACTCTTCATCCCTTGCAATTTCCCACCTGTAATACACCTTGCAATGTTTTATGCATGGTAGTTTGAGAGACTTAATCCATGTGCACACATCTTCAACCTACTTTTTGGACAATATGTATCGTGCATGCGGTTTGAACATCTTACCGATTGCAAATAATAAAGTTGTAATCCATGACGCTTACAAATATCTTTCTTGTCCAACCGTGCTTTATCATTATCTTTCATCTTGCCCGTAACACTCATCACTGTAACAACCGAGAAATTGGATTATATTATAAAATAATTTTATTTGAATAAAATTATAATATATGTTATTTATAACGAGTAAGTATGATGAAGGTTATTCTACAACCTAAAAGAGGAATAATATAGTAGTATTCTGGCTAAGTGCTAGAATTAAGGTGTTTGAATTTCCAAGATGGAAATAAAAGCTTTCCAAGAAATTCTCTAAAAAACACTATTCATCCATTTCTGCTCGGGAATTATTTTTGAACTTCTGGGAAATACATAACGATAGAATGATAAAGAAGGATCGATGATCTAATAATAATTCAGTTATGACAAACATAGTTTTTTGCCTACGTACTAAGTTCGAGAATGTTAAGGAAAGTAAAAATTTGAATAAATGATGGTCGTGTAATAAGAAAATTATTATACGAGGTAATGAATATGAGTATAATACAGGGTATTATACAAGTATATAAGAAAGATATTATAACGTATATGATGAATGTTATACGAACTAGTATACGAGAAGAATACGAGGATTATACGTTAAAAGCTTAAACCATTATTAATGGACTAGTAGGATTTGGTTATGAATTTGGCAAGCCCAAATGAAATATGTTAAGGCCCAAAGATAATTTAAATCCAAGCCTAATGTTAGGCCCAAAGTTAATTAAACCTAATCCCAAACTAAGAACCAATCCCGTGGATCGAACCAATGGGTTATCAGGTAAGAAAAACCCATGGGGAAACCCATGTGGGCCCCCCATAGTGAGTCATGGCTGGCCACTTGGTGGCCAAGCAAAGGAGGTGGCTTTGTTAGCAAGTTATGAATAGTAAGGAGGTGGAATAGTAAGGAGGTGGGTGGCCTTTAGACCCTTTTTCCCTCACTTTGTAAAGCTTATAAATAGGAAGCTTATGTTGGTCATTTGTTGCTTGATTAAATTCACCAACATCTTAGAGTAATATTAAGAGAGAAGTGAGAGTTATTTTAATTAATCCTAGAAGAAAAAGAAGAAAGCTAGAATATCAAAGGTAATGAATCTTTAACCATTAATCTTCATCTCTTCAATTATAATCTTGATAGAGAAGTGGAAATTGGTGGAACATGTATCATAAGGAGTAACAAGGATGGATATTAGTGAACTTAAACATTAATAACCATGTTACAAGTGGAATCATAATCATAGAAATATGAACTAATGATGAATACATGAAAATTTATTTTATGTTGTTGATGGACAAGTTTACAGCCATCATAGGTAGGATTAGATGATATATTTTTATTTAGTATGATGGAAGTATTGATAATGGAATAAATCCATTTTGAACGGAGTAAAATTCTCAATTAACGAAGTTATGGCAAAATTTACGAGATTAGACGATAATCGTCGAAATCATGAAATCCTCGGAATGAAAGTCAAAAGTCGTCGTTTAACTCAAAAACCTTAGTTTTCGATAACATATCGTAGAAATTTGCATTTAAGAGTTGTGGACTCAAGAATGGTCGAATTCTGACTTAAAACAAAGATACGAGCTATGAACGTTCACGAACGTTTAACGAACGCGTAATAAGAAATTTAAATAGTGAATTCAGTGTTACCGGATTCAAAAATGTAAGTTGTCCTAATGAAATCGTAATATACATGATATGTGAGATAACGACTTTTGAACGAGCCAATTCCGACTTATAACGATTAAGTTACAAGCTCGGAGAAGATTGGATTTGAAAAACTTAAAAAAAATCAAAGGCTCAGGGCCGGCGCCGCAATGCCACCCAAGCCTATGAACATGGCGCTGAAGCGCTATGCCCGGATCCTTGACATTGATGAGTCGCGTTGCAGCGCGACATATAAGAAGGAAACTGGCGTTGCAGCGCCAGTACTAGACAAGAGGCAGAGAAGAATGAAAATGAATAGAAAGAAAAGGGAAGTTGATTGAAGGGGAATTATAACCTTAATTAAACCTAAAGTAACATCATAAAGGATGATTAAAACCTTAAGATTAATGATGAGTGGGTTTTATACCTATGAATCGGCCACTAATTCGGACTTTAATTATGTTAATCCTGTATATTTATGTTCGTTTTTACTTGTTTATGTTTGTTTTATGTTTAGGTGGCATGGTGTAACATTTATGGCATAAAGGTAGCGTTGTGACAGGAACTGGCAATAATATGAACAAAAATGTGCAGATGCAGAACTACCCCCTGTCGGGTAGGGCGTGAATACAAGGAAAACCCCCGGTGGACCGGGGGTACTTGAGCAACTATAGAATGACCCCTCGCAGGGGCGGGCCTCTATATAATAAAACCCCCCCACCGGGACGGGGGTACGGGGTAAGAACAAGAGTTATACTTCAATTGGAGTCTTGCATCAGCTTGTAGGAAAGAAGTTAACATGGTTTGGGACTTCAATTGGCGTCGATTTTATGACTAAATTCATGACTGTTGATCAGATAACAACATAACAAGAAGGGAGATAACAATAATAAGCCAATTAACAATATTCAGCCCTAATTTGAGTGAAGAATATTGGAGGAAATAATTAAAGGTCAGAATCACGAAGATTACAAGTTAGAGCGAAGTAGAAGGGTGGTTTTGTATTCATTCTACTTCTTTAATTCAATTATTGCAATTGGGATGATGGATTCTATTATCATTTCAGTTTTTATTTCATTTATGATGAACTAAGTTACCTATTAGGCTCATGATGGATCTTTATGGTTGAACGATGATTGTGAAGCCTTAATTTCAGTTTAATAATCCATAATTCAGTTTTATCTATTATGATTTGTGCTTTAATTTATGAATTGCTTGATTACCAATTCTGTGTGGATTTGTATGGATTCGAGAGATGATGTATGAATCTAGACTTAGTCACTTTAGCACGTGTTCTTGAATTCTATATTTTAATGGAATCCTGATGAATGTTAGGGTAGAAATATGGTTAACATCGCATGTAATCAGGTAGAGAACTTGAATTTAAACCTTATTTAATTTTAATTCACATAGAGATATAGTGAATTAGTTTATTAGGGTGTTTGGCTTAATTCTATCTAATTTGTGGATTTAAGTTAATACGGTATTAGTGCATTAAGAGATGGCTAATTCTACTTTAGTGTTCTTGATTAATAAACCGAGATAATGAATTGAACTAGAATAAGGTGTAATAATCGGAGTGAGACTTAAAGTGAAGTTGTAAGCCTAATTCTCCACTATTTGCTTAAAATTACAGTTTTTAGGTTGTGTTGATTGATTAGTATTTTTTATATTTTTAGTTTTTGATAGTTATAATCATTGTTTTGGATAGTTTAATAAAATTTTGATTAATATAAAGCTGGTAATTGTTAGGATTAATTTCATACTAATCTCTATGGGAATGATACTTTTACTTATCATTATATTACTTGTTAACCATGTGCACTTGCGTGTGAGCGTAATTAAAACCATGCTAGTCCTCGAGCACAAAAAAAAAACAAAAATGCTATGCAATGGAATGCAACTAATCTACATGCCCACGAATCCAGCAGTAATAAAAGAAACAATTCTGTTCAACCGGCCTCAGAGAAATTATGCAAACATGACAATACTTCATATCAAAACCAATCAGTAAATTCCTCATCAATCATCAAATCTTAGACTGTTATCACTGATATTGTGTGTGTGTGCTCAACACCCATACTAACTAATACAAAATCAAATTTAACACATAACAGGTCTCTTTTAAGGTATCATGCAGTGTAAACTCAAGAAATTCAAAAATAGTCCATATCCAACTAAAATCAAATAATTACCAATATCGAGGGTCAAAATAGGGTACTTGTGCTTAATTTTTCATCTACGGGAGCTTTTTGCTCTTATTTTCCGTTTTATTCATTTCTCTTTTTCTCTTTTTTTTATACTCATGGTTGTGCAATGACTTATTCCCTTAGGCTTTTCAATGCTACCTTAATGAGCTTTCGACCAACGACTCCCAGACCATTAAGGCCTTAGGGTGCTAGGTGTAAAGACAATCCCCTCGGGCATACTTACTCAAGTAACAAAGGCCACAAAACTAGCCAAGCATGCCACGGTGTTTATTTTTTTATTTTTTATTTTTTATTTTTTTTAGATATAGCTTATATACCCCAAATTTTCCCCTAAACTTAGGTTCTTGCTTAACTTTAGCCTTCACTACCTATTCTTATCATTCTTTCATTCAAACTAACATTATCCTTTAGAGGTCCATTATGTATCAATTTTAACTTATTCAGTCAACATATTTGTTTATTACTGTGCTAACCTTATTATACCAGTTTCAAATAGAAAAAGATTCGATTCATAACAAGAAATCACATCAGAGATTTAATAATCAGTACTATACCTATCTACTCGAAGTCAGTCTCATCATCGACCAAAATAGACTGTACTATCATATAGCTGGACTCATGCAAGATAAGCACATTACAAACTAAAATATTGTGATTTTTTTATAAATAATATGGAATAAAAATAACAGAAATAAAAACTATTTACAATAATACACTACTATACAAACTATTATGCAATTATACTAAATGAATGCAACATATAATGAACCTAAAACTACACATGATAACATATGTAAAAATATAACAAAACTAAACTATCATATGCAATAAAACTAAACTATACTAAACTAACTCCCCCAAACTTCACAATTACAATGTCCTCATTATAGAAATAAAGCAGTAAGTGTAAGAGGACTTCCTAGTAATCATCTAAGATTGAGGTGATGTCAGTCGTGGCTCATAACTTTGGTGCTCTTCATTGTCAGAATCAGATGGTGGATATTGTGGTATAGGCGCAGGCTACTGGTATTGGAAGTGAGCAGCTGGATTTAAACCTTGGAGGGTCGCGTTAAATGAGGCGAAGGACGTGTTCATGGCTTTGAACATGTGGTCCTACCTAGCTGCCAATCGGGTCATCTTCCTATTATTTTCCTTTTTGTGCCCATCAATTTATCTCTGAAGGCTACAAAACTGAGAGCTGAACATGTATCTGCCGGTCCGTCAACTCTCCTCAATCTCTTGTTCCCCCGTAATCTCGTCATCTTGGAACTCGTTATCGTCAGAGGTGTCCTCAACATCAGCCTACTCCTTAGAGGCTACTGGAAATATAAACCCGACTCCTCTTAGATGTTATTCTCCCCCAGGCCAAACGGTATAGCGTGCTATCATGCGGGAGTCCAATAGTTGGAGAGGTTACTAGGAAGGCTCATATCTGGACTATCTAATGCATGCTTGCCTGAATAACCCACAGATGAGAGATGGGTGTGGCAGGCCACCGAAAAATGGCCCTCGTAGGCATTGCCATATAGAGAAGCTGATAATGGCACCAACATCGATGTGGAAGTCTTGAACAATTGCATACAATAGAAGCACTTTCTCCCTCGTCACCTCAGTGGTATGCGTGGATGGGAACAACTTTGCGCATAAAAACATATACCATATCTTGCCATAGCGGCTCAAGTCCTTGCTGAGGAAGATTGTGCCACCTTTTTGTCTTTTAACACATGTAGTTCCCAGCTTAGTTATTTCGGCTAGAATCTGATCATAATCGAGACCATTGTCATGCAATTATGCATAAAGGCATATCACAGGTGTTCGCAGTCTGTAGTAATTATTGTTAGCCTCGGGACTTAAGGGCACCTGTTTACCCCTCACGAATGCACTGAACGGGGCCCTATCCTCAGCATTTGCATTAACTCTTTCACCACATTGGCTATTGCTAGTTCTGCCTCGTCAGTAAACCTATCCCAACCCTTCTCGTATATCTGTCTCTTCATTTTCCCATCGACATTGTTTGGTGCCAAACCCCGCTCTGGAGTTAGTGCCTTGGGCACTAAATAGTCATGCTTGCCAGTGGCACTAGCACACATAAATTTCTGCCAGTCAAAGGCCCGTACAAGTGGTGTAAACCCTGAGCCCTTGCCTCTCTGTCTCTTTGATGGTGTCTTAGGAGCCATGGCAGTTAATTCGATAACAAATTCTCCCAATCTTTCTCTTGCACAATTTGTCAAACACGTGGTGTACGAGACTCACATTATCCCCAAATATGATGAAAAATTTCAAGTATTTGCTTACCCACAGTGTAATTTCACAATTGAAGTATGAATTCCCAATTGGTGGTGACACTTTGTTGTTTTTCCCCTTTCTTGTTTTTATCAAAACCCTAACTTGAAGAATCCTAGCTTTGTGATGACTGAAATTTGTATGGAATGGTGTAGATTTGATGTAGTTCTTGTTTGTATTTATAGAATGGAGATAGTATAGGGATTTGGTGGTTTAATGTAAGGGGTAAGTGGGGAATATGTCTTAGTTTGTGGGGAGAGAGTGGGTTGAGGTTTAGTTATGGGACAAGGTAGTGGAGAAGTGGGTTTGAATTTGTGTAACTGTTGAATAGAAACCGTTCAAGCTCCTGCACTTCCCCTTGAAGAGGGGGGTGCTTCATTCTCGACTTAAGACCCCGCTTACTAATAGGGGTGCTTTTCTTGTTGGGTTTTTCTTTCCACTTCTTCTCATCAAATGCCTGTCCAAAAGCTTCCCAAGTACCTGAGACACATTTATATTATTAACATAAGATAATCATCATGAAAGTTGAGCACGTAAGGTCGACTTTACTAAAAATCATGACTCATCTAACTACCTAATGAACCGAAATACTTAGTTAATACTGGAGTTACATATTAAACTACAAATTAACTAACAAAACATAAAAATACTGTAAATGAAAGTAAAATTGGGTTGCCTCCCAATTAGCGCTTGTTTTTTAGTCTTTTAGTCTGACTACTCCCTGTTCATGGTGCATCGACAAGTGTGATCGCGGTGGATTCATTATCGATGTAACCACCCCAGTAGTGCTTCAACCGTTGACCGTTGACTTTAAATGTCTCAAGTGGATTCCTACTGCATAATTCAACGGCGTCTTGTGGGAAAACCTTCTTAATCGTGAATGGCCCCGACCATCTGGATTTGAACTTTCCTAGGAACAACCATATTCGTGAGTTGAACAATAACACTAATTATCCCGGTTCAAATTTTCTCTTCATAATCTTTTGGTCGTGCCACTTCTTAACTTTTTCTTTGTACAGCTTTGAGTTCTCATACGTTTGCAGTTGAAACTCGTCAAATTTGTTCAATTGGAGCAATCTTTTTTCTCATGTAGCTGCTTGATCAAAATAGAGTTTCTGAATGGCCCAGTATGCCTTATATTGTAATTCCACTAGGAGGTGATATGATTTCCCGTAGACTAACTAATACGGAGACATCCCAATTGGTGTCTTGTATGCTGTCCTGTAAGCCCATAGTGCGTCATCAAACTTTAGAGACCAATCTTTTTTGCTTGGATTTACTACTTTCTCTAAAATTTTCTTAACATATCTGTTGGAAACCTCAGCTTGAACACTCGTTTGAGGGTGATATGCCGTAGCCATACTATGATTGACCCCATATTTTGCCAAGAGAGTTGTAAATGATCTGTTGCAGAAGTGACTACTTTCATCACTTATGATTGTTCTTCGCGTGCCAAACCTTGTAAAGATATTCTTTTGTAAGAACTTGAGAACCACCTTGGCATCATTTGTAGGGAGTGTTACGGCTTCAAACCATTTCGACACATAATATACAGCTAGCAAGATGTACAGGTTATTGAATGAAGGAGGAAACGGTCACATAAAATCCACCCCCATACATTAAAAATTTCCACTTCCATGATAGTGTTGAGCGGCATCTCATTACTCTTTGATATATTGCCCACCCTTTGGCATCTGTCACAGTTTTTCACAAACTGGTGGGCATCCTTGAACACAATAGGCCAATAAAATCCTGCTTGTAGCACTTTGGTCGTTGTCCACTCACTACCATAATGTCCCCCATACGCAAATGAATGGCATTCGTGTAGAATACTATTCACTTCACTATATGGCACACACCTCTTAATCATCTTGTCTGCACACTGTCTGAATAACTATGACTCGTCCCACATGTACCACTTGATGTCATGTAGGAACTTCTTTTTCTGTTAACGTGTCAGATCAGGAGGAAGGATTTTGCTCACCAAGTAATTGGAAAAATCCGCAAACCATGGAAATTCTAAGTTGACCCCAAAAAGTTGCTCGTCCAAAAATGATTCATTAATTACACACTTATACGCTCCATCTTTATCCAGATTTCCAACCTCGAAAGATGATCCGCCACTTGGTTTTCTGTCCCCTTCCTATCCTTTATTTCCAAGTCTAATTCCTGAAGGAGTGGAATCCATCTGATTAGTCTAGGCTTGGCATCCTTCTTCGAAATTAAATAACGAATCGTAGAGTGATCCGTGTATACCACCACCATTGTTCCAATCAAGTAGGCTCTGAATTTGTCAAAGGTGTATACTATTGCAAGTAACTCCTTCTTGGTGGTTGTGTAGTTTAATTGTGCATCCGTAAGGGTTTTACTTGCATAGTATATGGCATGGAATATCTTCTCTCAGCGTTTACCCAAAATAGCCCCTACCGCATAGTTGCTCGCATCGAACATTAACTCAAAGGTCATAGTCCAATCCAGTGTGACGATTACTGGAGTTGTAGTCAACTTGGTTTTCAACTGCTCAAATGCTGCTTTACACTCTTCATCAAAACTGAATACTGCATCTTTCTCTAAAAGACTGCACAATGGTTTTGCAATCTTAGAGAAATCCATTATAAATCTTCTGTATAATCCAACATATCCAAGAAAACTATGGATTCCCTTCACTAAATTTGGTGGTGGAAGATTCTCGATCATGTATAACTTTACCCTGTCAACCACTAAACCTTTAGTAGAGATCTCGTGCCCTAGAATTATTCCTTCTTCAACCATAAAGTGGCACTTCTCCCAGTAAGCACCAAATTAGTTTCCACACAACGCTTCAAGACCATGACCAGATTCTCTAGACACTTGTCAAAACTGTTTCCATAGACCGAAAAGTCGTCCATGAAAAGTTCCACATTTTTCTCCACCATATCTGAGAAAATATCCATCATGCGTCGTTGGAACATCGTAGGGGCATTACATAACCCAAAAGATAATTAACAATTAAAATTTAATGAAAGGTTAAAAAAACGTAATTGCAAAGTAATACGAAAACTGTACACCCATTGAATGAATGTTTGAGTTTACTTGAAACGTAACTACTTAAGAATTGAATACATAAGATCACTTATAACAACAAAATTTTATAAAGTCATAATGAACGTTAACTAAACTAATGAATGTTAGTAAGTTAAGCAAATGAATTGTTAGACCAAGAAGAAAGAGAGAATAGGTTAATGACAATACTTGTTGATTGTTTATGACCTAATGTGATATGATATGTAATTATGTATTGTAGAATCTATAAAGACTAAAAAGAGAAGTGAATTAACTATAGAAGATGTTGAAGGCAAGTGTTTTAAACCCTTGTCTATGTTTATTGTGGACAAGCTTTATGATTCATGTATCTCACGCATGAATTGATGTACAAAGAAGTCAAAGCCAATTCCTTCAGCTAGACTTAATGTATTATGTGGATTTCATTATAATCTATCAAAATATTATTGATATTGATATCCTATGCCAACTGTTTTGTATGGATTCAAAGAAAGACTGAGTATGAATAAATAAATGATTTGTCATCAATCGACTGACACGTGAGGTTGCCAAAACTTGAACGTAGATACGTTCAATGAAGTAGTGTTGTACAACATAGAGTATTATAGGTTGATCACCTAGATGTGCTCGTAAGAAATGTCAGACTTACGGACATGGTGTCGGGTTGTCCTTTTTAAAGAAAGAATGAAATGCTCAAGTTCTTAGACCAAAATCAAGGTTTAACAAATGTTGTTCATTGTTAAACATTTTAAAGAAAAGAGAAGTGTTATTTTGAATTATCTATAGTACTTCATAACTATTGATTCAGCTATAGAAGATATATATATATATATATATATTCATATGATTCAAACATATTGCTCAAATGAAATTGTTATACTTGTAGAGCTAGTTATGTTCACCCTTGCTTGAACCATATGAATGCAGCTAAGAATGAACGGACCGAAGGATCCAGTAAGGATAAAGGAAAGGCTAAAGTGGACAAATAGTTATCTTTGTAACAGCATAGTATGAATTTTATATTTATTTGATACTGTGACAAAGAACATATGTAATGATTACAAAGAACATGGGAAGGGAAATATTATTCTGTAATATATATAAGAAATATTCACTCTTTTGAGGTATTTGAATTGAATGTATATGTGAACAGTAGTACCGTGTAGCACCATCTGTCGGGTTAGAAGATACCCAAATTTGGGGGTGTCACAGGTTGGTATCAGAGTCGCAGGTTATAAAACTTTAGGGGGAAAGAACCTTAAGTTGTAACCTTAAGAAGAGTTGAAGAATTAAAAGATGAAGTTAACCCTAAAAATGCATTAAATGTGATATGTGTTTATACTATTCTAATCTTGTGTACTAATCAAGATGACTTGTTTTATTATAGATGGCAGGAGATAACATGATGTATTGAGATATACATGTGGTTAGTGAAGAGTCTGTGAACCAGATGGAGATTTTACCAACACTCGTAGCTGAGTTTCCAGTGGTGGTGGTGGTTGAGTCAGAAGAATCTGAGAACTTAGGATTTACATCCTTGTTCAATGGTATGTTAGAGGAGGAGGTAGTATCGTTTAACACGGTAGTACCTACAGAGGAGATGACTCTGAGGTAGTCAATGAAGGCATTGTTCATGACGGTGTTGGATAAAAATATCCAGCTAGGGAAAGAGATAAAGGAATTAAAGGAGGAGATCCATGATATCTTAGAGGACAAGAAATACATGGAGACGTTTTGGGAGGTAGAGCATGATGAGAAGGTTTTGGCAAAGGACAAGGTCCATAAGCTAAAACATGAGGTCTTTGAGCTTAGGGAGGAGCTAAAGGCTAAGAAGCAGAAGATTGGAAAGATGTCTTATATTCATAGGAGTTCCCAAGAAGATTATCAGCAACAAGTTGCTGAGTATCATGTTGAAACAGGATAGACACGGTATACTATCAGTCGAGATATGGTAGTCAGCCTTGCCGATGCCGATTATGAAAATTCCACTAGGCAAAAGTAATCTAGTTAGTAACTAGAATAGGTTTAGATATGTAAATATTGTGTATCTAGGTAGTGACGTAAAACCCTCTTTTGTATAATCAAAGGGTAGTCTTTTGTAAATCCTAATTTTTGGAAAGTAATTGCGGGAAGGTAATGTAATTAGCCAAGGCTATGTAATGATGAAAGATGTAGTATTATACTACAAAGGAAGAAGCATATGAATATAAGCCCTCTATTGAACATATTGTGCAATGAGTTTGAGTTATTGTTTAAAAATGAATAATGACTAACTAATAAGAAGAAAGTAATAATGAAGTGTTATTCATTTTAACAGAAAGATGACACCAAGAAGAAGACAACGAAATCAGGAAGCTAACGAGAATCAACCAGAAGGGGGATCGGTTAACCCGATATAGGAGTTTGTTAATTTACTAACAGCTACCTTCAATAAAAATGGTGCAAATAATCATGTCAATCCTACAGTAGAACGTGCTACTACGTTTAAGGATTTTAAGAGTGTAGGTCCACTAGAGTTCAAAGGAACTACGGACCCTATAGAAGCCCAAACTTGGGTAAAAGAAATTGAAAAGGCATTTGTAATAGCAAATGTCGAAGAGGGGCAAAAGACTTCTTTTGCCACCTACATGATAAAGGGAGAGGCAAACTTCTGGTGGGACGCAAACCAGGCTAGGGCTAGAGTTGAGAATATAACGTGGACACGGTTCAAGGAGATTTTCTTCAAGAACTATTTCCCTGTGAGTATGTAGGGTATGATGGAGATTAGATTTTTAGAACTGAAATAAGGGGACATAATTGTTCCCCAATATGCTGCCACATTCAATGAAATGGCGAGATTTGCTCCACATCAGGTGGATACGGAGGTAAGGAAGGCGAGGAGATTCGAGCAGAGCTTAAAACCCTGGCTCTATAGCCGGATATCGCTGTTTTAAAGTAATTCCTTTGGAACCATTCTGGAGAAGGCAATAATTGTCAAGGGTGGTAATGAGGATTTAAGCCCATACCACAGAGAGAAGAAGAACAAGAGTAAAGTAGATGGGGGAGTGAAGACTAAGGGAGCCAGCGGGAGTGGCAAAGGGCAGAAGAGGAAGGCTTTTAACTCTGGGAATACCGAGGTAAAACAAGGAGATCCTAAGAGGAGGATGGAGGCGTGTAAGAATTTTGGGAAGACTCACTTAGGAGTCTGTCTCAAAGGTAAAGCGGTGTGTTACAACTGTGGATAAGAATGGCATATTTTGCCTAACTTTCCAAGTCCGAAGAAGAATCACGGATGCTTTGTATGTGGATCAACTGATCACATGGCGAAGAATTGCCTAAAGAAGGGGATGGATGGTAATAAAGGCACTAATAGTGGTAAGTTAGCTATTAATGGTCCAGTTCAGTTAAGTAGACTGATGGCCCATACCTTTAATATGACGGTCCAGGATGCAATTGTATCAGGGATGTAGTTGCAGGTATTATCCTAATCAACGATATAAATGCTTATGTGTTGTTTGATTCGGGTGCTACTTGTTTATTTATAGCATGTGATTTTGCTAGACGATTAGGATTACTTGTCGAAAGATTGCCTATACCTTTAAATATTAAGGTAGCAAATGAAGAAATAATTCCTATTGAAAATATTCTAGGCGTTGTTGTGTAAAGATACGAGGTTATAAATTATCGGTAGATTTAATACCGATAAAGTTGGGAGAGTTCGATGTAATTCTTGGGATGGATTGGTTTTTTAACCATGGTGCAATTATAGATTGTCAAAAGAAATGTATAAACCTTCGAACGTTGAAGTAACCTAAGGTAGTTTTTTACGGTAGTAAGTCACCGGGACGTTCGTGTTGTCTTACCATGACACAAACTAGGAAATTGTTAAGGAAGGGGTATGTAGGTTATTTGTGTCATGTTGTTGATACCTAGAGAGTGGGAGCAATGATGGAACAAATACTTATTGTCAAAGAATTTATGGATGTATTTCCACGTGAATTACTAGGTCTTCCACTGGATAGAGAGATTGAATTCGTTATAGATATTGTGCCAGGAGAAACACCTGTTTCAAGGGCACCATATCGTATGGCGCTAATAGAAATGAAGGAGTTGATGGTTCAACTACAAGAACTGTTGGATAGAAAATACATTCAACCGAGTGTTTCACCATGGGGAGCACCTGTACTATTTGTAAAGAAGAAGGATGGATCGTTAAGACTTTGTATCGACTATCGAGAGTTAAACAAGTTAACGATAAAGAATAAATACCCATTGCCCAGGATCGATGATCTCTTTGATCAATTGAAAGGGGGAAAGTATTTTTCTAAAATAAATTTGTGACGGGGTATCATTAATTAAAAGTCAGGAAGAAAGATGTACCTAAGACGGCGTTCAGGACTTGTTACGGCCATTACGAGTTTTTGGTAATGTCGTTTGGGTTGACGAATGCACCAGCCACATTCATGGATATGATGATCAGAGTGTTTAAACAATATTTGGACAAGTTCGTCGTAGTGTTTATCGATGATATTCTAGTTTATTCTAAGACTCCAGAAGATCAAGCTGAACACCTAAGATTAGTGTTGGAGACACTAAGGAAGGAGAAGTTATACGCAAAATTCACTAAGTGTGAATTTTGGCTAGAGAGGGTGCAGTTTTTGGGACACGTTATTGACAAAGATGGAATCTCAGTGGATCCAGCAAAGGTGGAAGTAGTGATTAATTGGGAACAACTGAAAACACCGACCGAGGTACGGAGTTTCCTAGGATTAGCGGGATACTATCGAAGATTTATCCAAGAATTTTCTAAGATAGCTACTCCGTTGACTAATTTGATAAGAAAGACAGTGAAGTATGTATGGACGGAGAAGTGTGAAAACAGTTTTCAAGAACTGAAGAAAAGATTAAGTGAAGCACATGTATTATCTTTACCCGATGATACGGGGAATTTTGTAGGTTATAGAGATGCCTCGCATAGAGGACTACGTTACATGCTCATGCAGCATTGCAAGGTCATTGCGTACGCATCACAAAAGTTAAAGGATTATGAGAAAGTTTATCTTACTCATGATCTGGAACTGGCAGCGGTGGTATTTGCCTTAAAGATTTGGAGGCATTATCTATTTAGGGGGAAATGCGAGATATATAAGGACCATAAAAGTCTAAAATATATCTTCACACAAAAAGATTTAAATATGAGACAAAGAAGATGGCTAGAGTTGATAAAGGATTACGATTGTGATATTCTGTATTATCGAGAAAAAACAAATATAGTGGTTGACGCCTTAAGTAGGAAGGGTCGAGAAAAGTTATCTATGTTAACAACTCAAACTGAGTTAATAACAGAGATGGCTAGAATGGAGTTAGAGGTGAAGTTACCAAGTGAACCGGGTCAGAAATTGTTTACAATGGAGACTCGACCTACCATGGTAGAGAGAGTTAAGGAAGTACAACTCAAAGATGATGAGTGTGACCAAATGAAGAAATGACTAGTAAATGGAAAAGAGATAAAAGTATAGTCTTGATAATGATGAATTATTAAGATTTGAAGGAAGAATTTGGGTTCCGAGTGAAGCAGAATTGAAGGAAGAAATATTAAGAGAGGCTTATAATTCAAGGTACTCGATTCATCCTGGTAGTACTAAGATGTATCAAGACCTTCGACAGAGTGTTTGGTGGCCAAACATAAAGAGAGAGATAGCAGAATATATAAGCAGGTGTTTAACTTGTCTAAAGGTTAAGGCCAAACATCAACGACCAAGCGGCTTGTTACAGTCATTGGAAATTCTGGAATGGAAGTGGGAACACATCATGATGGATTTTGCGGTGGAACTTCCAACTACACAAAAAGGGTACGACGCTATTTGGGTAATAGTGGACCGGTTGACGAAGTCGCCTCACTTTTTGCCAATAAGAGTCAAGTTTAACTTAGATCAGTTAGCTAAACTCTATGTTAAGGTAATTATTTCAAGACATGGGGTACCATTTTCGATAGTGTCAGATCGTGATCCACGATTCACATCAAACTTTTGGAGAAGTCTACAAGAACAGATGGGAATACAGTTGAAGTTAAGTACATTTTAACATCCACGGACAGATGGGCAGGTGAAAGAAAAATTCAAACGTTAAAAGATATGCTACGATCTTGCTTTATGGATTTCAAAGGTAGTTGGTATGATCATCTACCGCTAGTAGAGTATGCATATAACAATAGTTTTCATGCAAGTATAGGCATGCTGCCTTACGAAGCTTTATATGAAAGGAAGTGCAGAACACCATTGTGTTGGGATGAAGTAGGAGAACGTCGAATGCTAGGACCTAAATTGGTACAACAAACAATGGATATAGTTAAGTTGGTACGAATGCGACTGGTAGCAGCTCAAGACAGACAGAAAAAGTATGCAAATCCTCGTCAAATGAGAAGAGAGTTTGAAGTCGGCTCGTATGTATTTCTAAAGGTATCTCCCTGGAAAGGAAAGATACGCTTTGGGAAGAAAGGAAAGTTAACTCCAAGGTTTATAGGACCTTTCAAAATATTAAAAAGGGTTGGAGAGGTAGCTTACATGGTAGCATTACCTCCAGACTTAGAATGCATACACAATGTGTTTCATGTATCTGTGTTACGTTCTTATAAGCAAGACTATAAGCACATAATAGAGTATGAGCCTATTCATGTTGAGAAAGACTTGACATATGAAGAAATGCCTGTCCAAATCGTTGATAGAAAAGAGCAAGTTCTAAGGAATAAAGTTATACCTTTGGTGAAGGTAGTAAGGAGAAACCACGATGCCGAAGAAGCAACGTTGGAAATTAAAGAAATGATGAAGAAAAATTACCCTCAGTTGTTTGACTAATTTGTGGCGAGATTTTGGGGACAGAATCCTTATAAGGGGGAAGAATATAACAACCGAGAAAATCAGATTATAATGTAAAATAATTTTATTTGAATAAAATTATAATATATGTTATTTATAACTAGTAAGCGTGGTGAAGGTTATTATATAACCTAAAAGAGGAATAATATAGTAGCATTCTGGCTAAGTGCTAGAATTAAGGTGTTTGAATTTCCAAGACGAAAATAAAGCTTTCCGAGAAATTTTCCGAAAAATACTATTTATCCATTTCTACTCGGGAATTATTTTTGAACTTCCGGGAAATATATAATGATAGAATCTTAAAGAAGGATCGATGATCTAATAATAATTCAGTTACGACAAATGCAGTTTTTTGCTTGCGTACTCAGTTCGAGATTGTTAAGGAAAGTGAAAATTTGAATAAATGATGGTCGTGTAATAAGAATGTTATTATACGAGGTAATGAATACGAGTATAATACAGGGTATTATACAAGTATATAAGAAAGATAATATAACGTATATGAGGAATGTTATACGAACTAGTATACGAGAAGAATACGAGGATTATACGTTAAAAGCTTAAATCATTATTAATGGACTAGTAGGATTTGAATATGAATTTGGCAAGCCCAAATGAAATATGTTAAGGCCCAAAGATAATTTAAATTCAAGCCCAATGTTAGGCCCAAAGTTAATTAAACCTAATCCCAAACTAAGAACCAAACTCGTGGATCGAACCAATGGGTTATCGGGTGCAAAAAACCCATGGGGCAACCCATGTAGGCCCCCCATGGTGAGTCATGGCTGGCCACTTGGTGGCCAAGCAAAGGAGGTGGCTTTGTTAGCAAGTAAGGAATAGTAAGGAGGTGGGTGGCCTTTAGACTCTTTTTCCCTCACTTTGTACAGCTTATAAATAGGAAGCTTATGTTGGTCATTTGTTGCTTGATTAAATTCACCAACATCTTAGAGTAATATTAAGAGAGAAGTGAGAGTTATTTTAATTAATCCTAGAAGAAAAAGAAGAAAGCTAGAATATCAAAGGTAATGAATCTTTAACCATTAATCTTCATCTCTTCAATTATAATCTTGATAGAGAAGTGGAAATTGGTGGAACATGTATCATAAGGAGTAACAAGGATGGATATTAGTGAACTTAAACATTAATAACCATGTTACAAGTGGAATCATAATCATAGAAATATGAACTAATGATGAATACATGAAAATTTATCTTATGTTGTTGATGGACAAGTTTAAAGCCATCACAGGTAGGATTAGATGATATATTTTTGTTTAGTATGATGGAAGTATGGATAATGGAATAGATCAATTTTAAACGGAGTAAAATTCTCAATTAACGAAGTTATGGCAAAATTTACAAGATTAGACGCTAATCCTCGAAATCATGAAATCCTCATAATGAAAGTTAAAAGTCGATGTTTAACTCAAAAACCTTAGTTTTCGATAACATATTGTAGAAATTTGCATTTAAGAGTTGTGGACTCAAGAATGGTCGAATTCCAACTTAAAACGAAGAAACGAGCTATAAAAGTTCACGAACATTTAACGAACGTGTAATAAGAAATTTAAATAGCGAATTCAATGTTACCGAATTCGGAAACGTAAGTTGTCCTAATGAAATTGTAGTATACATGATATGTGAGATAAAGGCTTTTGAACGAGCTAATTCTAACTTATAATGATTAAGTTACGAGCTCGAAAAGGATTGGAATTGAAAAACTTAAAAAAAAAAAATCTAAGGCTCGAGAGGCAGTGGCATATACCACACCAAACCTATGAACATAGCATCGCGTGTAATCATGCGCGGATCCCGAGACAACGATAAGTCGTACTTCTGACACGACATATAAGAAAGAAAGCCGGCGGCCATGGCGCCAATACTAGATAAAAGGCAAGGAAGAATGAAAATGAATATAAAGAAAAAAGAAGTTGATTGAAGGTGAATTATGACCTTAATTAAACTTAAAGTAACATCATAAAGGATGATTAAAACCTTAAGATTAACAATTAAAAGTTAACAAAAGGTTACGAAAATGTAAACATAAAGTAATACGAAAACCGTACACCCATTGAATGAATGTTTGAGTTTACTTGAAACTTAACTACTTAAGCATTGAATACATAAGATCATTTATAACAACAAAATGTTATAAAGTTATAATGAACATTAACTAAACTAATGAATGTTAGTAAGTTAAGTAAATGAATTATTAGACCAAGAAGAAGGAGAGAATAGGTTAATGGAAATACTTGTTGATTGTTTATGACCTAATGTGGTATGTTATGTAATTATGTATTGTAGAATCTATAAAGACTCAAAAGATAAGTGAATTAACTGTAGAAGATGCTGAAGGCAAGTGTTCTAAACCATTGTCTATGTTTATTGTGGGCAAGCTTTATGATTCATGTATCCCACGCATGAATTAATGTACAAAGAAGTCAAATCCAATTCCTTCGGCTAGACTTAATGTATTTGGTGGATTTCATTATAATCTATCAAAATATTATTGTTATTGATATCTTATGCCAATTGTTTTGTATGGATTCAAAAAAAGACTGAGTATGAATAAATAAATGTTTTGTCATCAATCGACTGACACGTGAGGTTGCCAAAACTTGAACGTAGATACGTTCAATAAAGTAGTGTTTTACAATATAGAGTACTATAGGTTGATCACCTAGACATGCTCGTAAGAAATATCAGACTTACGGACTTGGTGTCGGGTTGTCCTTATTAAAGAAAGAATGAAATGCTCAAGGTCTTGGACCAAAATCAAGGTTTAACAAATGTTGTTCATTGTTAAACATTTTAAAGAAAAGTGAAGTGCTATTTTGAATTATCTATAGTACTTTATAACTATTGATTCGGTTATAGAATATATATATATATATATATATATATTCATATGATTCAAACATATTGCTCAAATGAAATTGTTGTACTTGTTAAGCTAGTTATGCTCACCCTTGAACCATATGAATACAGCTAAGAATGATCGGACCGAAGGATCCAGTAAGGATAAAGGAAAGGCTAAAGGGGACAAATAGTTGTCTTTGTAATAGCATAGTATGAATTTTGTATTTATTTGGTACTATGTCAAAGAACATATGTAATGGTTACAAAGAACCTGGGAAGGGAAATATTATTCTGTAATATATAGAAGACATATTCACTCTTTTGAGGTTTTTTAATTGAATGTATGTGTGAACAGTAGCACCGTGTAGCACCATATGTCGGGTTGGAAGATACCCGAATTTGGGGACGTTACAATCATGGTGTTAAACACATTATCAAACACAAACTTCTCAATATGCATCACATCTAGATTATGTCGAATCAAATTTGTAGACCAATAAGGCAGTTCCCAAAAGATGCTTTTGCGAACCCAATTGTGAGACTCACCAAACCCATCGATGGTGTTTGAGGCAACAATCATTCCGAACGGAATAACCGGCGATCTTTATCCCCAACAATCGCAGTGTAGGAATCTCTATCCCCAATAATCGCAGTGTAGGCATATCATTGTATACTTTCCCTTTCCTGAAGTGTTCTCTATTTCTTAGAAATGGTTTATCTACAGACAAGAAACAACAATAACAGTCAAACCAGCAAGGCTTTCTACCTTTTGAAAGATTGAAAGACTTTGTATGCTCTATAAAATATGGAAAAGCCAACTTTCCATGTGTACTCCATCTAGCTAACATACCATAAGCAGGGAAGTTAATTATAGTCCACATAACCGTAACCCTAAAGTTGAAATTTATTTTCGTGAAAACATCCTAAGTCTGTACTCTATCCTCCCACAATACCTTCAACTCATCTATCAGAGGTCTCAAGTAAACATTTATGTACTTTTCAGGACTCTTGGGACCAAGAATCACGAGTGAAAGAAACAAGTATGGTTGTTTCATACACATCCAATGAGGCAAGTTGTACAGAGTAACAATCACAGGCCATCAGGAGTACGGAACAGTTGAGTGGCCGAACGGGTTGAAACCATCAGTGGACAATCCAAGCCTCACATTTCTTGGTTCCAAAACAAACCCAGGATGTGCTAAGCTGAAATCTTTCCAAGCATGTCCATCTGCGAGATGATTTAGTTCTCCATTTTTAGCTTGAGATTTCGTATTCCAAGTCATATGTTCAGCTATTCTTGAAGACATGTAAAATCTTTTTAGCCGATGTGTAATTGGAAAATACCTTAAAATCATAAAAGGTATATTTCTTTTTTTTGTCACACCCTCTTTATTAGGCCTGAACCGACCATGACTGCAAAATATGCACCTTATCTAATGTTCATTTTCCTTATAAAATAATATGCAATCGTTCGAGCATGCATCAATATTTTGGTATCCAAGACTCAACTTCTTCACCATTCTCTTACAATAGTAGTAGTTTTCAGGAAATTTTTCACCCTTAGGCAACATACTCCTAATGGCCTTCAAGAGCGACTCAAAACATTCATGGCTCATGTTATAATCAACCTTGATGTTAAGTAATGTCGCCACTGCAAACAATGTAGTGTGTTTGGTGCAACTATGCCACAACGGCTCGCTACTCTCGTCTAACAACTTAAAGAACGCTTTGGCATCATAATTCATAGGTTGCTCTTTACCTTGTTCCTAATCAAAATCAAGTTCTATAATATCATGAGCCATTTCATTCATACGATGGATACTGCTGTCCGGATTGTGTATGTGTGATGTACCACTATCTCTTCTCTAACCATGTGCCCACCAATATTCTTTGTAATTTTTCATGAACCCAAAAAACAAGTAAATGATAGTTTACAATGTCTTTGTCCATATAATTTACACTCTTTCACTTCAAACAAGGGCATCTTATCTTGTTCTGACCATTCACATATTCCGAGTGACTATACGCATAATCCAAAATCACTTGGCAACCAGCTCTAAATTCAGCTGAAGCACCTATCTGGGCACTTGACTTTCGTCAACTCAGCAATATCAAGCTCTCTAAGCATACTTGAAAGCATATGACTTAAGCATACTTGTAATCATATGACTTGAGCATACTTGTGCATATGACTTGATCATACTTGTAAGCATATGACTTGAGCATACTTATAAGCATATGACTTGAGAATACTTGTAAGCATGCATATGATTAACATTTAAGCATACTTGTAAGCATATGACTTGAGCATACTTGAAAGCATATGACTTGAGCATATGACTTGAGCATACTTGTAAGCACGACTTGAGCATACTTGTAAGGTGCGGGTGGTGGTATAGATTGTGGGTTGCAGATGAAATGAGATTATGGAGTAGTTTTAATTAAGAGAAAGAGTTTGGGGACAAATTAGGTGGGGAGTTTGATAGGAGAGTGGATAGTATTCAGGTGCTTGTGGGTTTAAAGTTAAAGACCCTCTCGGAGCTGACATGGAAAAAGACGAAAAAAAGTGCACTTAGTTTGTTTTAGCAATGGAGATCTAACGAAATTTTACTTAGTTTATTTTAGCAATGGAAAACTTCTTAACTGCTACTTAGTTTATTTAATACATCAATTATTATATTATAATATGTTTATTATATTTAGTAGTGAAACTAAGCAAATGCTACTTAGTTTATTATATTATATTTTAATATTTAGTATTATATTAAATTTTAATTTTATAATATATTTTATTGTATTTTAGTTTAATATTATATTTATATAATAATATATTTTAATTTAATATATATTATATGTCAAATATTAAATTTAGTATGAGAAACTAAGTAAATGCTATTTAGTTTAATTGTTATATTATATCATTTTATTTTATTTTATTTATTAGTGGAAAACTAAGTAAATATTACTTAGTTTATTTTTTAGTTAACTAATTATAATAAATAGATTTCTATTCTCATTCTATTTTATTTTTTAAAATATTGGTTTTAAAGTTTATTATATTATATTATAAAATTTTATTATGTTACTTAATTTCATAAAAAAATTCATCGAAAATCATGATATCACACTCAGGCATCTTGTGCAAACACTAAATAAGAACAATTGGTACTAATGCAATATTGAACAAAATGAATCAAGTCATTATGACACCCATTTTGCACAAACACTTATAAATAAGCACAATTGCAATAAAAATCTCAATCCAAATCAAATTACAACAATTGCAATGAGAATCTCAAACAAAATCAGATTACCCAAATCAGCAAAATGAATCAAATAAAACTTTGGCACACAGATTATTCAGACCAAATCAAATTACCCAAATCAATTTTAGTATGAGTTCAAGTACTAAAATTAGCTTACCCAAACATAATCAGATTCATATATTATTACATAACTTTAACTAATGTTTTTTTTATGTATTACTATCATTGTATAATTATTAGTCTAAAAAAAATAGGAAATATATACCTAATAGAATGAGGTGGTCGACGGCAACGGGGGGCTCCCTCTTCTCCCTCTCTTCCCTCTTCTTTTTCTTTCATTCCTCCGTCTGCTAGTCTGGTCGATCGTCTGCCTGGTTTTGATTAGATTATAACAATCAGCGACCACTTTCTATGACCACATGCGGTCGTTAATTTTTAATGGTGTGGATGTATTAGCGACTGCTAGCGATCGCTGAGAGTTTTTTGGTAGCAACAAATCTCCCCGCCAACATTTGTGCCAAATTTAAGGTGGCAAAGATAAAACAGCGACTGATTAGCGACCTCAGAGAGGTCGTTAATTCTAATAGCGACTAGATTGATTTTCGATCTCTAATAGCAGTCGCTGGTATTAGTATTAGCGACCGAATAGTGCAGTCGCAGTTATTCTTGGTCGCTATTAGACAATTTTCTTGTAATGGATTCACATAATAAATTGGGTGTAGCTTACCCCCAATCTTTCGAACCAACACTGCTCCAACTCCTTACGAACTAACTGCCAAATACAAATACAATGGCTTAGAAAGAACCGGTTTCACTAGCAAAGGCACCGAAGATAAATACCTTTTGATTCCCTAAAAAGCATCCTCGTATTCTGAAGTCCATTGGAAGGTTTTCTCATTCTTCGGTCCTTTCAGCGTATCAAAAAACGGCAAAAACCTTTATGTTGACTTGGATATGAACCTCCTTAAAGCAATTATCTGACCCATCAGACACTGAAAATCCTTATACGAATGGGGAGACTTTATATCCAGAGTAGCCTTGATCTTCTCCGGGTTTGCCTCAATTCCCCTCTTGCAGATCAGATACCCCAAAAACTTCCCTACTCCCAATCTGGAGGTGCACTTCGTCGAATTTAACCTAAGCTTGTAATGCCTAACTGTTTGGAAGTTGTTCTCGAAATCATCCAAATGTCCCCGAACTGACATGCTCTTGACGATCATATCATCAACATACACATCCATTATAACGCCCCCAAATCCAGGTCCCTTCAAACCTCGGATCTGGTCCGCCACGATACTACTATCGTCAAACTATTTATATCAATTATTCATAACTTAATGAATATCACCGTACTTATTACAATTTAGAATATAAATTCTTTCCATTTCCAGGATCTATGTAATGACCCCCAAACTTTTATAAGTTTCAAATCTTGGTCATTTACCATTCCTGTTTTACATCACATTCGATGTTATATAAATATGCGGAATAATTTAAACTTTTTCAATCTCCTTTGAAAAATAATCTTTTATTGATATCTTAACTTAAATCAATTACAAATCCTTGAATCAAATTATGTTATGATTCATCCTATTCAAATTACTGTATAAATATTTACATCTCAATTCGAATTTCTCTATGTATCACATAATACAACTTTACAACGCAACAAGTATTACATCTCGTGACTTCTATGTTGTACGACTCCTAGAACATAAACATGGTTCAAGAGTATATATTTAAACACATAAACCAATCTCCTTCAATTACTATTGAACTCCATCAATCAAGTAGCACATAATCTTTATCGTGAATCTTTAACCTGCAAAAGTGGTTATTTGCAAGGGTGAGCTCGACAGCCCAACAATTCTAATAGTTTACATGCAACACGTAGAATATAATAGCATATTCAGTTCGTACATTCATAATCAATTAATATTTACTATGCATATTACTTCACACATAACAGGCATAGAGATTTAATAATATAGGCATATCATCAAAGGTCAACTTTCAAATTTCATACATATCTCATATGCATTTCATATATATACATCAACATTTGCATAGCATCATATAGCTCAACTGACAGTTATCGAATTCATATAACAAATAGGAACTGAAAGACTTGCCTGATTCGTAGTTTATCAACTATAACTTAACTACTTAAAGCTTATCTAGCACTTTGTGTATTCCTACACAGTTATATAATCATGGATTCATATCCATTAGTCATGCATTCATACATTCTTAATGTAATAATAATTTTACATTGTTCTCTATCTTGGTTTGTAAAATTCTACACTTCACTTTCTCATTATACCCTAGGTATGTATAGGTATACCTTAGCTACACATGATTCGTATCAACATTCATAAATATTTATCACACACTTGACTCACTATGTGTTCGACACATATTTAAAGTCTATAGATACAAGATCTACATCGTCCTTACCTTTTGCAAATTTTAACAAATTTAACAAATTTGGGTTTTATATAACCATTACTTGTTCTTATACTTAAAACATCATCTATGTCAAGTATTATAGCTTTAGAAATTTATTAGACATATGTTTTAAAGTTCAGATCAAAGTTAAAATAGCTGTGCATCAATGCTCAGAATAAGCATTCTTACTGGAATTAGGCATGGGATGCATGACAGATTCTTGCCAATCCCCAGCCGGTCAAGTTGAGTATTTATTTTCTGGTTTCATCTGGGTTCTTAGCATACATGACTGTTAACACATAACTACCCCACACGTTAAGAGGTCTTAGCACAAGTTAGGTGTCTCTTATGTTTTACTTTAAGTTATTTTCACTAAGTAGGTTCATGTACAAGGAATGAGCTACCTTAACCATTTCATCGCCTATAACGTGTATGCTCATATTTATTCAACTCATTACTATAGTTCATCAGTTGAGAACTCGTTACAATTCATACCCGCACGACTTATACGGTGTCTATCTAGATGAACACACATGTAAACCATGTTTATACAAGCTTAGTTTCGCAAGTCATTCAAGTTCATTTTTAAAAGTCATTCTAAACCAAGTTAAAGCAACTAGGTGCAACTTTAAATCCCATTTCATAGCTAACTAAGCCATGTGTTTATGTTATTACATTTAGAACTTTAAGTCCACAAGTTACTTTAAGTTCGTTCTCAAAGTTTCAAGTTTTCTTAAGAAAAAAATTTCAACTAAGCTATTGTAAGTTGATAATAAGTAAAGCCACTTTAAATCATTTCTCATGCTTAGGTATACTCATATCTCAACAATAGGTATGTGTTAGAATATCATCACTTCAAAGACTCAATGTTCGTAAATATTCATTTTTCCAAAACTTTAAGTTTGTTTTCAAAACACATACTAATTCGTGCTAACGTATTCCCTTATGAGTAAGGTAATCTTATATGTCATGTCTAATATCTTTCATTTTTATGTTTTCTCTCTTAGAATAACATATTCCATCGCTGGGAGCACTATACTTGCGTATGTGCTCAATCGACGCCCTCCGATCGCCTCCTATTACGTAATAGTCGCAAAGATGACTATTTTTACCCTTCCCAATGACCTCAAATTTAAACACTAAACAAAAGTTGTAGGTCTATTCGTCCTCGTTCCGAATCATCTTGAATCACCTCAATCGGAGTTCGTATAAAAATGTTATGCCTAATTTACTACAGCAGGTCAAAACAGTCTACCCGATACTGAAGCCCAGCGTAGCTGCACCCAATTGGCCTTAGGGGAAGCGCAGATGTGCCCCGGGAGGCAGAGACGCATCCCAAGTTCTGCACTTTGTGATTTTACAGACCTCTACATCTTCAAATTTTTATAACATGAGTTATACTCATCCAAATCATCCATTTTCAATTTTATGGTTTCGTAATTCATAAAACTACAACATATCAAATACCCAATAATTAACATAAACACTACCTAACCCAAAAATGAATCTATAACTCATGCTCATACTCCGTTTTCAAGTTTTGAAAAGTTTAGTGAATTCATTCACTACGAATTCGTTTCTCAACCAATTTGGTTTGTTTAACTTCCGTTGATTTGGTATTTGACTATCTTAACAGTACCTAGCATCAATTCATGGATTATAACAATCCTTAGGCATCAATTTTTGGACTAAGCATTGTTTCTATATACTTTTCTAGGAATTCAAAACTTAGGAATTCAAAAGCATATATGTTAGAATCATTAACTCTTGATGGCTTCAATTTGCTATCTATAGCTCTCCCAATCTCTGTTTGTTCTTAATACTACTGAACCTCCATAACCCATTTCTCAGACAACTCAAAAAAAACCAACGGGAAAGAACAGAAGGAATCCCTATTTATAGAGGAAGGATTATCCAAATCATAGCTTTGCACATTGAATTAAACCGAGGGGAGGAAGAAGAAGCCATTGGATGATGGAGAGTTGGTAACCAACTCCTTCCCCAGCCCATCTTCTAGCCATCATCAAACCACTACGTAATGAAGAAGAAATGAGATAGGCCTATGGCCTATTCATACGGCTGATATATAGAGTTTGACACTAATTTTGGGACATGGTTAATTCTCAGCAACTTGTCATTCTAAGGCTTGGTTTGGTCCTTTTAATTCCATAATGTAATATTAAGGTACAATTGTTACCATATTAGGAATTTAAAGACAAACTTTATGCTCACATCATATAATCCATGCACATTAAATACATGTAATAAAATATCACAGTCAGGTATTATTATCCGAGTAGTTCTATAATTATTTCTACTACTCACATAACCACATTATAACATTATTTAATATTAATGTTTATTCAAACATTTAATCTCCTACCAGTTTCTAAAATACACAGATTTTTAATTATTTTTGTATTGCCACTACATATTATTTCACTGTACCACTTAGTACCTTATATCATTAGTCTCAATTAAATGTTACACCTCACGTATTCTTAAGCTGTAGGTATTATCTGTTACTACTGATCACATTTTCCATATTACCCATAGTAATATTATTTAATGATTATACCCACATAAATATTTTAATTGGGCTAAATATCATTTAGTTGGGTACTTTCAACCCACACAATAATTAATTAATATTAATCATTTATCTTTCCAATATCAACCCTTTTATATATTACAAAACTATGTAATATATTAAAATGTCAAGTAGTCATTCACATAATTCTTTCATCCTTTTATGCTAAACACATATGTTAACTCACTATCTTATACAAGTGAACTAACCCTTTTCATTTAATTTATTATCACGCTGATTGCCATACAAGGATTGTAATATAATATTCCATAATATCACTTAATTAACCATATTTATTCGGGCTAATTAATTAAATCTTTATTCAAGTCATGTTTTGCTAAGTAAGTTTCTTCATGAACACTAAGTCACCATTCATGACCAGTATAAGAGTTACTTAGTGTGCATGGCTTGAAATCTCATTTTCATAAACTAACTCGAGAGTTTCTACAGATTTAGCAAGGCAAGCTGGTCACAGACTTTGAAAATGCAAATGCTAGCCATACCAAAATCGAACAAGAACACGATTCTGCGCATCAAGCATAACTAAAACCTACGCTTCTAAATACTTTACACATCCTCCTTATGTGTTATCTTGTCTAACATCAATGCCCTCTTTGATTCCACATTATTGGTTACTATTTTCCTTAACAATTTAAGAATCCCACTTCGAGTTTTAAAACTCTATCTCCCTTATTAGTTTAACCAACTATACATCTCCTTTACGGTTTCATACCACCAATAACACAACAATCGAATATAACACATACATACATTCCTTTCATCTTCACTTCTCGCCGTGTATCGAATTACTTAATAATTCTCTAACCAAATTAAAGGTATATCGATTTTCTTCCCTCGTCAACAACATGCATATATACAAGTCTAAACACAGCACAAGTTGAGTCTTTAATAGTATTCAATATAGTACACTGAGTGGTTTCCCCCAAACAACCAACAAATTAGTTTTCGTCTCGTCTACATTGTTTTCACAATGAGTTAGATCGGTTACCAATTCGTATATATCTCCACTCTCTGAAGGAATCGTTTAGCCCAGTTCCTATATGTCAACCATTAAAGAGTACGGTTGCACTACCTTAGACTTGATACTTTATACATGCGTCTAAATACTCAAGAAATTGGTGATTATTAAAGATATTTTAATGTCACCAACTTACTATTATAAAATAATTTCACATAAATTATTTAACGTCAATAGATAAATTTTATCCATCTCTCACATTAATTCATCTCTACAATTTATAACAAATATATATATAATATATATATATATATATATATATATATATTAAACACAACAATTACTTATTACATAGCTTCATTTTACCTATGTAACTCAATACCACATATCTAAGTAAGACATTATATATTTTATTTGAACCCTTCACATGCCTTAAGAATTTTATCTACTAAATTCTTATTTTAATTTTTACGAAAATTAGGGTTCTTACATCCTCTCTCCCCCTTATAAGGATTTAGGTCCTCGGAATCAGAAAACGTCTCTCTACTCGGTGTTATTTCGAATATTACATATTCTTTTGAATAATTTTATCCATTCACTTTTCGGAAGTTTCATTATAACTTGCTCACTTGCATTCTACCACATTCTCCTTTCTAAGGAACACTCTACTCACTACATTCATCACATAGAAGAATAAAAGTCTTCCACAATTTTTCAATAATCGGGAAGTAGTATGAATAACTCAGATTCCAAATTATGCTGAGGGGTCACACAAGACCGTGAACTAGTGCTTCAACACAAACCTTCACACTACAAACTAGAGTGTTTATCAATCACAAAGACTGAAAACACCCTCCTCATTTACGCTAGGTGGCCAACCTATTGTACCACTACGTTGGGCCGCAACGTAGTGTTTTGTAACGACTACATGTGTTACGTTTGGAACCATTGTCCCCGAAAATATGTCCCCTTATAGGGTTGTTCACTCAGCTTTTCCACATCTAAATCCACACTAGAGCAATCTGGTTTGGCATAAATACTCAAGAACGCTTGAATTCCATAAATATTTTTCAACAGTTGTCTAGCCGAATCAAATAGCTTAGACTTTTATCAACAATTCGGACATCAATCGAAATAATTTGGCCAACTTAATTAACCTTCTTCATAATTTAAAAGAAAACCAAAAATTCTTTTATGACGTCATGATACCGTACTAGATTAGTAGTACGTTGAGGATTCCGCCATTATGTGACTTCGTCACACTATATTGTACCAAAATTGGCTGACGATCTTTCGATCACAACCAACACTAGGTTCAACTGCATTGATGACTCCATCGTTTACCATTTCTACACCATACCAAATAATGTAAATGGTCTGAAATATATTTTGAAAATTTTCAAATCATTTTGTCTTAGCCAAAACAATTAGCATAGACATAAGAATAAAGGTATTGTTTTTAAACATCATTGGTTCAATCACATGATCCAATGTTTTTCAATAAAACAGAGGTGCAAACTTCAGCACGAATTCAATAAATTTTGAAAATCTAGCAGAACTAGAAGATTTAGAAAATCCATGTTTCTACATCAACTTCAATCTTTACTACATTATTTCATTCTATCAATCTCTAACACCATCAATGCTCGCTATAGCAAAATTGCTAACTTCATAACATACATATACCCGATATAGTTCATCAACTTACCACACTTTGGAAATCCAGGATTTCTATAATCATATGAGTTTAAGGACTTACCCTAGTCACCATGTAGGCATCCATTCGCTAAGGGGTTCAAAAATATTTCATATAATTATGAGTCATTTAACGCATTATAAGTAAGTATGAATTTTAAGAACTCGTGAATTTAACCTTATGTTCTCTAATTATAATCTATCTATATGTTATACACATCAATATCGAAAAGAATCACCTTCTCAACAAGTATATAGCAAAAATAGCTACCACATAAGGTACATTTTAAATCCCACTTAACTCTATCTTACGCTTTACTTGATACGAATTCTTTGTATCTCATCACATACAACTCCTCACGAGTTCATATCGTACCATTTTATAGTACATCAAGCTATACACACTTAGTCATTACAGACTATTTATCACTTCATAGCTAAATCTGATCACGTCGTGATCATCAATTTACCTTAGGGTTCTTTCCCTATTATCAACAAAACTCCACTCGAGTTCATTCTCATTATCTTTGTCATATAGATACAATTTTAATATTTTATTACCGGAGTTAGGAAACTCCTGGATTCTCATTTTCTTGGATAATTCAAGATTCTTCTTTGAATCTTCACATATATATATTTTAATCTTTATCTTTCTCTCTCTCAGGTTATAGCCTAAGGTACACTTACCTAATGTTTATAACCTACAGCTTTGATACCAACCTGTGACGCCTCCAAATCCAGGTCCCTTCGAACCTCGGATCCAGTGCGCCACGATACTACTATCGTCAAACTATTTATATCAATTATTCATAACTTAATGAATATCATTGTACTTATTACAATTTAGAATATAAATTCTTTCCATTTTCAGGATCTATGTAATGACCCCCAAACTTTTATAAGTTTCAAATCTTGGTCATTTACCATTCCTGTTTTACATCACATTAGATGTTATATAAATATGCAGAATAATTTAAACTTTTTCAATCTCCTTTGAAAAATAATCTTTATTGATATCTTAACTTGAATCAATTACAAATCCTTGAATCAAATTATGTTATGATTCATCCTATTCGAATTACTGTATAAATATTTACATCTCAATTCGAATTTCTCTATGTATCACATAATACAACTTTACAACGCAACAAGTATTACATCTCGTGACTTCTATGTTGTACGACTCCTAGAACATAAACATGGTTCAAGAGTATATATTTAAACACATAAACCAATCTCCTTCAATTACTATTGAACTCCATCAATCAAGTAGCACATAATCTTTATCGTGAATCTTTAACCTGCAAAAGTGGTTATTTGCAAGGGTGAGCTCGACAGCCCAACAATTCTAATAGTTTACATGCAACACGTAGAATATAATAGCATATTCAGTTCGTACATTCATAATTAATTAATATTTACTATGCATATTACTTCACACATAACAGGCATAGAGATTTAACAATATAGGCATATCATCAAAGGTCAACTTTCAAATTTCATACATATCTCATATGCATTTCATATATATACATCAACATTTGCATAGCATCATATAGCTCAACCGAGCGATTATCGAATTCATATAACAAATAGGAACTGAAAGACTTGCCTGATTCGTAGTTTATCAACTATAACTTAACTACTTAAAGCTTATCAGCACTTTGTGTATTCCTACACAGTTATATAATCATGGATTCATATCCATTAGTCATGCATTCATACATTCTTAATGTAATAATAATTTTACATTGTTCTCTATCTTGGTTTGTAAAATTCTACACTTCACTTTCTCATTATACCCTAGGTATGTATAGGTATACCTTAGCTACACATGATTCGTATCAACATTCATAAATATTTATCACACACTTGACTCACTATGTGTTCGACACATATTTAAAGTCTATAGATATCTGATCTACATCGTCCTTACCTTTTGCAAATTTTAACAAATTTAACAAATTTGGGTTTTATATAACCATTACTTGTTCTTATACTTAAAACATCATCTATGTCAAGTATTATAGCTTTAGAAATTTATTAGACATATGTTTTAAAGTTCAGATCAAAGTTAAAATAGCCAGGCATCAATGCCACTCAGGCAGCATTTCTTATTGGAATTAGGCATGGGATGCTTGCTTGCATTCATGCCAATCCCCTAGCCAAATTCAAGTTGAGTATTTATTTTCTGGTTTCATCTGGGTTCTTAGCATACATGACTGTTAACACATAACTACCCCACACGTTAAGAGGTCTTAGCACAAGTTAGGTGTCTCTTATGTTTTACTTTAAGTTATTTTCACTAAGTAGGTTCATGTACAAGGAATGAGCTACCTTAACCATTTCATCGCCTATAACGTGTATGCTCATATTTATTCAACTCATTACTATAGTTCATCAGTTGAGAACTCGTTACAATTCATACCCGCACGACTTATACGGTGTCTATCTAGATGAACACACATGTAAACCATGTTTATCTGTAAAGCTTAGTTTACTCAAGTCATTCAAGTTCATTTTTAAAAGTCATTCTAAACCAAGTTAAAGCAACTAGGTGCAACTTTAAATCCCATTTCATAGCTAACTAAGCCATGTGTTTATGTTATTACATTTAGAACTTTAAGTCCACAAGTTACTTTAAGTTCGTTCTCAAAGTTTCAAGTTTTCTTAAGAAAAAAATTTCAACTAAGCTATTGTAAGTTGATAATAAGTAAAGCCACTTTAAATCATTTCTCATGCTTAGGTATACTCATATCTCAACAATAGGTATGTGTTAGAATATCATCACTTCAAAGACTCAATGTTCGTAAATATTCATTTTTCCAAAACTTTAAGTTTGTTTTCAAAACACATACTAATTCGTGCTATAACGTATTCCCTTATGAGTAAGGTAATCTTATATGTCATGTCTAATATCTTTCATTTTATGTTTCTCTCTTAGAATAACATATTCCATCGCTGGGAGCACTATACTTGCGTATGTGCTCAATCGACGCCCTCCGATCGCCTCCTATTACGTAATAGTCGCAAAGATGACTATTTTTACCCTTCCCAATGACCTCAAATTTAAACACTAAACAAAAGTTGTAGGTCTATTCGTCCTCGTTCCGAATCATCTTGAATCACCTCAATCGGAGTTCGTATAAAAATGTTATGCCTAATTTACTACAGCAGGTCAAAACAGTCTACCCAATCTCGAAGCCCAGTAGTAGCTGCACCCAATTGGCCTTAGGGGAAGCGCAGATGTGCCCCGGGAGGCAGAGACGCATCCCAAGTTCTGCACTTTGTGATTTTACAGACCTCTACATCTTCAAATTTTTATAACATGAGTTATACTCATCCAAATCATCCATTTTCAATTTTATGGTTTCGTAATTCATAAAACTACAACATATCAAATACCCAATAATTAACATAAACACTACCTAACCCAAAAATGAATCTATAACTCATGCTCATACTCGTTTTTCAAGTTTTGAAAAGTTTAGTGAATTCATTCACTACTTAATTCGTTCTCAACCAATTTGGTTTGTTTAACTTAGTTGATTTGGTATTTGACTATCTTAATAAAGATTTCTAGCATCAATTCATGGATTATAACAATCCTTAGGCATCAATTTTTGGACTAAGCATTGTTTCTATATACTTTTCTAGGAATTCAAAACTTAGGAATTCAAAAGCATATATGTTAGAATCATTAACTCTTGATGGCTTCAATTTGCTATCTATAGCTCTCCCAATCTCTGTTTGTTCTTAATACTACTGAACCTCCATAACCCATTTCTCAGACAACTCAAAAAAAACCAACGGGAAAGAACAGAAGGAATCCCTATTTATAGAGGAAGGATTATCCAAATCATAGCTTTGCACATTGAATTAAACCGAGGGGAGGAAGAAGAAGCCATTGGATGATGGAGAGTTGGTAACCAACTCCTTCCCCAGCCCATCTTCTAGCCATCATCAAACCACTACGTAATGAAGAAGAAATGAGATAGGCCTATGGCCTATTCATACGGCTGATATATAGAGTTTGACACTAATTTTGGGACATGGTTAATTCTCAGCAACTTGTCATTCTAAGGCTTGGTTTGGTCCTTTTAATTCCATAATGTAATATTAAGGTACAATTGTTACCATATTAGGAATTTAAAGACAAACTTTATGCTCACATCATATAATCCATGCACATTAAATACATGTAATAAAATATCACGATCGAAGTATTATTATCCAAAGTAGTTCTATAATTATTTCTACTACTCACATAACCACATTATAACATTATTTAATATTAATGTTTATTCAAACATTTAATCTCCTACCAGTTTCTAAAATACATGAGATTTTAATTATTTTTGTATTGCCACTACATATTATTTCACTGTACCACTTAGTACCTTATATCATTAGTCTCAATTAAATGTTACACCTCACGTATTCTTAAGCTGTAGGTATTATCTGTTACTACTGATCACATTTTCCATATTACCCATAGTAATATTATTTAATGATTATACCCACATAAATATTTTAATTGGGCTAAATATCATTTAGTTGGGTACTTTCAACCCACACAATAATTAATTAATATTAATCATTTATCTTTCCAATATCAACCCTTTTATATATTACAAAACTATGTAATATATTAAAATGTCAAGTAGTCATTCACATAATTCTTTCATCCTTTTATGCTAAACACATATGTTAACTCACTATCTTATACAAGTGAACTAACCCTTTTTCATTTAATTTATTATCACGCGATTGCCATACAAGGATTGTAATATAATATTCCATAATATCACTTAATTAACCATATTTATTCCAGGCTAATTAATTAAATCTTTATTCAAGTCATGTTTTGCTAAGTAAGTTTCTTCATGAACACTAAGTCACCATTCATGACCGTATAAGAGTTACTAGTGTGCATGGCTTGAAATCTCATTTTCATAAACTAACTCAGAGTTTTCTATAGATCGGCGCAGCAGCGCTGGTCACAGACTTGGAAATGGCGCAGCTGCGCCATACCAAAATCAGTGGCAGACCAGTTCTGCATCAGCATAACTAAAACCTACGCTTCTAAATACTTTACACATCCTCCTTATGTGTTATCTTGTCTAACATCAATGCCCTCTTTGATTCCACATTATTGGTTACTATTTTCCTTAACAATTTAAGAATCCCACTTCGAGTTTTAAAACTCTATCTCCCTTATTAGTTTAACCAACTATACATCTCCTTTACGGTTTCATACCACCAATAACACAACAATCGAATATAACACATACATACATTCCTTTCATCTTCACTTTCATAGTGTATCGAATTACTTAATAATTCTCTAACCAAATTAAAGGTATATCGATTTTTCTTCCTAAATCAACAACATGCATATATATACAAGTCTAAACACAGCACACGTTGAGTCTTTAATAGTATTCAATATAGTACACTGAGTGGTTTCCCCCAAACAACCAACAAATTAGTTTTCGTCTCGTCTACATTGTTTTCACAATGAGTTAGATCGGTTACCAATTCGTATATATCTCCACTCTCTGAAGGAATCGTTTAGCCCAGTTCCTATATGTCAACCATTAAAGAGTACGGTTGCACTACCTTAGACTTGATACGTACACGTACAAATACTCAAGAAATTGGTGATTATTAAAGATATTTTAATGTCACCAACTTACTATTATAAAATAATTTCACATAAATTATTTAACGTCAATAGATAAATTTTATCCATCTCCACATTAATTCATCTCTACAATTTATAACAAATATATAATAAGGATATATATATATATATATATATATTAAACACAACAATTACTTATTACATAGCTCATTTTACCCTATGTAACTCAATACCACATATCTCGTAACACATTATATATTTTTATTTGAACCCTTCACATGCCTTAAGAATTTTATCTACTAAATTCTTATTTTAATTTTTTCTGAAAATTCGGGTTCTTACATCCTCTCCCTCCCCCTTATAAGGATTTCGTCCTCGGAATCACCGAAACGTCCTCTACTCAGTGTTATTTCGAATATTACATATTCTTTTGAATAATTTTATCCATTCACTTTTCGGAAGTTTCATTATAACTTGCTCACTTGCATTCTACCACATTCTCCTTTCTAAGGAACACTCTACTCACTACATTCATCACACAGAAGAATAAAAGTCTTCCATAATTTTTCAATAATCGGGAAGTAGTATGAATAACTCAGATTCCAAATTATGCTGAGGGGTCACACAAGACCGTGAACTAGTGCTTCAACACAAACCTTCACACTACAAACTAGAGTGTTTATCAATCACAAAGACTGAAAACACCCTCCTCATTTACGCTAGGTGGCCAACCTATTGTACCACTACGTTGGGCCGCAACGTAGTGTTTTGTAACGACTACATGTGTTACGTTTGGAACCATTGTCCCCGAAAATATGTCCCCTTATAGGGTTGTTCACTCAGCTTTTCCACATCTAAATCCACACTAGAGCAATCTGGTTTGGCATAAATACTCAAGAACGCTTGAATTCCATAAATATTTTTCAACAGTTGTCTAGCCGAATCAAATAGCTTAGACTTTTATCAACAATTCGGACATCAATCAAAATAATTTGGCCAACTTAATTAACCTTCTTCATAATTTAAAAGAAAACCAAAAATTCTTTTATGACGTCATGATACCGTACTAGATTAGTAGTACGTTGAGGATTCCGCCATTATGTGACTTCGTCACACTATATTGTACCAAAATTGGCTGACGATCTTTCAATCACAACCAACACTAGGTTCAACTGCATTGATGACTCCATCGTTTACCATTTCTACACCATACCAAATAATGTAAATGGTCAGAAATATATTTTGAAAATTTTCAAATCATTTTTGTCTTAGCCAAAACAATTAGCATAGACATAAGAATAAAGGTATTGTTTTTAAACATCATTGGTTCAATCACATGATCCAATGTTTTTCAATAAAACAGAGGTGCAAACTTCAGCACGAATTCAATAAATTTTGAAAATCTAGCAGAACTAGAAGATTTAGAAAATCCATGTTTCTACATCAACTTCAATCTTTACTACATTATTTCATTCTATCAATCTCTAACACCATCAATGCTCGCTATAGCAAAATTGCTAACTTTATAACATACATATACCCGATATAGTTCATCAACTTACCACACTTTGGAAATCCAGGATTTCTATAATCATATGAGTTTAAGGACTTACCCTAGTCACACCATAGGCATCCATTCGCTAAGGGGTTCAAAAATATTTCATATAATTATGAGTCACGAACGTACCATAAGTATGAATTTTAAGAACTCGTAACTTAACCTTATGTTCTCTAATTATAATCTATCTATATGTTATACACATCAGAAAAGAATCACCTTCTCAACAAGTATATAGCAAATAGCGCGACACAGACATTTTAAATCCCACTTAACTCTATCTTACGCTTTACTTGATACGAATTCTTTGTATCTCATCACATACAACTCCTCACGAGTTCATATCGTACCATTTTATAGTACATCAAGCTATACACACTTAGTCATTACAGACTATTTATCACTTCATAGCTAAATCTGATCACGTCGTGATCATCAATTTACCTTAGGGTTCTTTCCCTATTATCAACAAAACTCCACTCGAGTTCATTCTCATTATCTTTGTCATATAGATACAATTTTAATATTTTATTACCGGAGTTAGGAAACTCCTGGATTCTCATTTTCTTGGATAATTCAAGATTCTTCTTTGAATCTTCACATATATATATTTTAATCTTTATCTTTCTCTCTCTCAGGTTATAGCCTAAGGTACACTTACCTAATGTTTATAACCTACAGCTTTGATACCAACCTGTGACGCCTCCAAATCCAGGTCCCTTCGAACCTCGGATCCAGTTCGCCACGATACTACTATCGTCAAACTATTTATATCAATTATTCATAACTTAATGAATATCATTGTACTTATTACAATTTAGAATATAAATTCTTTCGATTTTCAGGATCTATGTAATGACCCCCAAACTTTTATAAGTTTCAAATCTTGGTCATTTACCATTCCTGTTTTACATCACATTAGATGTTATATAAATATGCAGAATAATTTAAACTTTTTCAATCTCCTTTGAAAAATAATCTTTATTGATATCTTAACTTGAATCAATTACAAATCCTTGAATCAAATTATGTTATGATTCATCCTATTCGAATTAATGTATAAATATTTACATCTCAATTCGAATTTCTCTATGTATCACATAATACAACTTTACAACGCAACAAGTATTACATCTCGTGACTACTATCTTGTACGACTCCTAGAACATAAACATGGTTCAAGAGTATATATTTAAACATATAAACCAATCTCCTTCAATTACTATTGAAGTCTATCAATCAAGTAGCATGTAATCTTTACCGTGAATCCTTAACCTACAAAAGTGGTTATTTGCAAGGGTGAGCTCGACAGCCCAGCAATTCTAAGAGTTTTCATGTAGCACGTAGCATATAATAGCATATTCAGTTCATGCATTCATAATCAATTAATATTTACTATGCATGTTACTTCACACATAACAGGCATAGAGATTTAATAATATAGGCATATCATCAAAGATCAACTTTCAAATTTCATACATATCTCATATGCATTTCATATATATACATCAACATTTGCATAGCATAATATAGATCAACTGACAGTTATCGAATTCATATAACAAATAGGAACTGAAAGACTTGCCTGATTCGTAGTTTATCATCTATGACTTAACTGCTTAAAACTTATCTGCACTTCGTGTATTCCTACACAGTTATATAATCATGGATTCGTATCCATTAGTCATGCATTCATACATTCTTAATGCAATAATAATTTTACATTGTTCTCTATCTTGGTTTGTAAATTCATACACTTCACTTTCTCATCATACCCTAGGTATGTATAGGTATATATTAGCTACACATGATTCGTATTTATTATTTGTTTTCATCTGGGTTCTTAACATACATGGCTGTTAACACATAACTAACCCACACGTTACGAGGTCTTAGCACAAGTTGGGTGTCTCTTGTGTTTTACTTTAAGTTATTTTCACTAAGTACGTTCATGTACAAGGAATGAACTACCTTAACCATTTCATCGCTTATAACGCGTATGCTCGTATTTATTCAACTCATTACTATAGTTCATCAGTTGAGAACTCGTTACAATTCATACTCGCACGACTTATACGGTGTCTAGCTAGATGAGCAAGCATGTAAACCATGTTTATACAAGCTTAGTTTCATAAGGCATTCAAGTTCATTTTTAAAAGTCATCCTAGACCAAGTTAAAGCAACTATGTGCAACTTTAAATCTCATTTCATAGCTAATTAAGCCATGTATTTATGTTATTACGTTTAGAACTTTAAGTCTGTTCTCAAAGTTTTAAGTTTTCTTTAGAAAACATTTTCAACTAGGCTATTGTAAGTTGATAATAAGTAAAGCCACTTTAAATCACTTCTCATGCTTAGGTATACTCATATCTCAACAATAGGTATATGTTAGAATATCATCACTTCAAAGACTCAAGGTTCGTAAATATTCATTTTTCTAAAACTTAAAGTTTGTTTTCAAAACACATACTAATTTGTGCTAATGTATTCCCCTATGAGTAAGGCAATCTTATATTTCATGTCTAATATCTTTCATTTTTATGTTTTATCACTTAGAATAACATATTCCATTGCCGGGAGCACTATACTAGCGTATGTGCTCAATCGAAGCCCTCTGATCGCCTCCTATTACGTAACTGTCACAAAGATGACTGTTTTGACCCTTCCCAACGACCATAAATTTAAACATTTAAAGAACAAAAGTTATAGGTCTATTCGTCCTCATTCCGGATCATCTTAAATCACTTCAATCGAAGTTCGTATGAAAATGTTATGCTTAATTTACTACAGCAAGTCAAAACAGTCTACCCGACCCTAAAGCCCAGCGCAGCTGCGTCCTGGGAGGCAGAGACGCTTCCCAGGTTCTGCACTTCATGATTTTACATACCTCTACCCCTTCTAATTTTTATAACATGAGTTATACTCATCCAAATCAGTCCATTTTCGATTATATGGTTTAGTAACTCATAAAACTACAACATACCAAATACCCAACAATTAACCTAAACACTAACTAACCCAAAAATGAATCTATAACTCATGCTCATACTCCATTTTCAAGTTTTGAAAAGTTTAGTGAATTCATTCACTACGAATTCGTTTCTCAACTAATTTGGTTTGTTTAACTTCCGTTGATTTCGTATTTGACTATCTTAACAGTACCTAGCATCAATTCATGGATTATAACAATCCTTAGGCATCAATTCTTGGACTAAGCACTATTTCTATATACTTTACTAGGAATTCAAAACTTAGGAATTCAAAATCATATATGTTAGAACCATTACCTCTTGATGGCTTCAATTTGCTATCTATAGCTCTCCCAATCTCTGATTGTTCTTAATACTACTGAACCTCCATAACCCATTTCTCAGACAACTCAAAGAAAACCAACGGGAAAGAATAGAAGGAGTCCATATTTATAGAGGAAGGATTATTCAAATCGACACTTTGCACGTTGAATTAATCCAAGGGGAGGAAGAAGAAGCCATTGGATGTTGGAGAGTTGGTAACCAACTCCTTCCCCAGCCACTCTTCTAGTCATCATCAAACCACTACGTAATGAAGAAGAAATGAGATAGGCCTATGGCCTATTCATACAGCTGATATATAGAGTTTGACACTAATTTTGGGACATGGTTAATTCTCGGCAACTTGTCATTCTAAGGCTTGGTTTGGTCCTTTTAATTCCATAATGTAATATTAAGGTACAATTGTTACCATATTAGGAATTTAAAGACAAACTTTATACTCACATCATATAATCCATGTACATTAAATACATGTAATAAAATATCATAGTCAGGTATTATTATCCGAGTAGTTCCATAATTATTTCTACTACTCACATAACCACATTATAACATTATTTAATATTAATGTTTATTCAAACATTTAATCTCCTACCAGTTTCTAGAATACACAGATTTTTAATTATTTCTGTATTGCCACTACATATGATTTCATTGTACCACTTGGTACCTTATATCATTAGTCTCAATTAAATGTTACACCTCACGTATTCTTAAGCCGTAGGTATTATATGTTACTACTGCTCACATTTTCCATATTACCCATAGCAATATTATTTAATGATTATACCCACATAAATATTTTAATTGGGCTAAATATCATTTAGTTGGGTACTTTCAGCCCACACAATAATTAATTAATATTAATCATTTATCTTTCCAATATCAACCCTTTTATATATTACAAAACTATGTAATATATTAAAATGTCAAATAGTAATTCACATATTTCTTTCATCCTCTTATGTTAAACACATATGTTAACTCACTATCTTATACAAGTGAACTAACCCTTTTCATTTAATTTATTATCCCGCCATTGCCATACAAGGATTATAATATAATATTCCATAATATCTCTTAATTAACCATATTTATTCTGGGCTAATTAATTAAATCTTTATTCAAGTAATGTTTTACTAACTAAGTTTCTTCATGAACACTAAGTCACCATTCATGACCTTATAAGAGTTACTAGTGTGCATGGCTTGAAATCACATTTTCATAAACTAACTCAAAGTTTTCTCAGACCATAAGTAGAATTGCTACTGGTCAGAGACTTTGAAATGGCAGTAATTTACTGGTCATGAGAACTTAAATGGCAAGCAATTGCGCCATACAAAAATCGATGGTGCATCAGGTTACGCATCGCAGAACTAAAACCTACGCTTCTAAATACTTTACACATCCTCCTTAAGTGTTATCTCGTCTAAGATCAATGTCCTCTTTGATTCCACATTATTGGTTACTATTTTCCTTAACAATTTAAGAATCCCACTTCGAGTTTTAAAACTCTATCTCCCTTATTAGTTTAACCAACTATACATCTCCTTTACGGTTTCATACCACCAATAACACAAAACTCGAATGTAACACATACATACATTCCTTTCATCTTCAATTCTAGCCGTGTATCGAATTGCTTAATAATTCTCTAACCAACTTAAAGGTATATTGATTTTCTTCCCTCGTCAACAACGTGCATATATACAAGTCTAAACACAGCACGCGTCGAGTCTTTAATAGTATTCAATATAGTACACTGAGTGGTTTCCCACAAACAACCAACAAATTAGTTTACGTCTCGTCTACACTGTTTTCACAGTGAGTTAGATCGATTACCAATTCGTATATACCTCCGCTCTTTGAAGGAATCGTTTAGCCCAGTTCCTATACGTCAACCATTAAAGAGTACGGTTGCACTACCTTAGACTTGATACGTACTCGTACAAATACTCAAGAAATTGGTGATTATTAAAGATATTTTAATGTCACCAACTTACTATTATAAAATAATTTCACATAAATTATTTCACGTCAATAAATAAATTTTATCCATCTCCACATTAATTCATCTCTACAATTTATAACAAATATATAATAAGGATATATATATTTATTAAACACAACAATTACTTATTACATAGCTCATTTTACCCTATGTAACTCAATACCACATGTCTCGTAACACATTATATATTTTTATTTGAACCCTTCACATGCCTTAAGAATTTTATCTACTAAATTCTTATTTTAATATTTTCTAAAAATTCGGGTTCTTACATCCATGCTACGACCCAACTATTTTGAGAACACGTAGTTCATCATTCTCTGGTACGTAGATACAGCGTTTAGTAACCCAAAGGTAATCTTCTTGTAAGCATAAATGGCCCGATGGGTGATAAAATTAGTTTTTGGGATATCTTCCTTATGCATCAAATTTTAATGATACCCTAAAAAAGCATCCATAAAGCTCAGTAAGGCATATCTCGAAGTGGCATTGATGAGGTGGTTGATGTGTGGGCCAGAATAAAAGCCCTTCGGGCACGCCTTGTTCAGATCCGTGTAATTAATGCAAACCAGCCATTTTTCATTATGCTTTTACACTAATATCGCATTCGCCAGCCACACCGAATAATCAATCTCAAAAATGAATTATCATGCCAACAGCTTCGATATCTCTTCGTCAATGATCTTCTACCTCTCCTAGGCAAAGATCCTCATCTTTTGTCTAACTGATTTTTTAGCAGGATCCACATGTAGTCTGTGTACATCTACTTTCTCTTTAACTGCATGCATATCACTCAAAACCCATGCAAATATGTTTGCATAACACTAAAGCAACTCTACCAAACTTATTCGAAAAGATTCCTGCAGTCTCAATCCGATCTTAACTGTCTTTTCATTCTTTCCTGGTACCAACTCAATCTCTTCCGTCTATTTGGCAGGCATGACGAGAGGTTGTATACTACCTTTGATAAAAGGTTCTATCTCTATCTCCATGGTTTACTTTTGTTTACTGGATCTTACCCCCGAAGAGATTAATGTGTTCCTTTAACATCTTTTGGCCAAATCGAGATCTCTAGTCACTTCACCAACTCCGTTCAGTGTAGGAAATTTAATCTTAAAGTGTGGGATCAAGTAACCGCCTGTAATACTGTTAAGGCAGGTCTTCCAAGGATGGCATTGTATGACGAGTCCACGTGTACCAAAAAGAATCTATATGTTATCTCAACCCGTTGAGGAGCCATCCCCAAAGACCACCGATAATTCTATTATCCCCGCAAGCCAACTGGATCATTGCTAAAGCCATATAAAATAGGTTCTTGTCCGATCTCCATTTTTTTACCTTCCAAGTCCATCCTTCGGTAAGCATAAGCTTACAATATATCTACGGATGACCAATTTTCTATCATCATCCTCGTCATGTCTACCGAACCCACTTGTGCAGGAATTACCAGTGAGCCTTCATGTGGTTCAATTGACTCTGAAGGAGATCTTCATCTGTGAAGGTTATCACCAAGCCCGAATACGGTCTTTCACGTCTAATAGGCTGATTAGAGACCGAGAGCACTACATCTAAAAATCCACTCATTTTCTTCCCCGTAACCTTACCGACTGACCCGCATGTGATCACATCCACCACCCGACATGTCGCCTGGGTCTAATCCTGTTGTTGGGGCTGGGCGGTAAGGTTCTGTACTGGGGTGTCCTCGCCTGTTGTGCTCCCAAAGCATTCCATCTCGCGACGTACTGAACCAATTCTACACTTTGGATATTATTCTCAATCAAATCCTTCAAATTCCAACAGGATTCAATAGAGTGCTCAGCCGACCCATGATAATCACAATATTTATTCTGGTATCCCCTGCTTAACTTCATGTTATCTTTAGCCATCTCAAAATATGGTTTGTCTTTTATCTGCTCCAAAATAATGCCCAAATTCGTGTTGAGGGGGTGTAGATTTTGTTAACTCTCTGATTCGGGAAAAGTGGGTAACCTCCTCCCAAACCACCATTATTGTTGTCGTAATTCTTCTGTTGCGCGTCTGACTTATTATTACCATTTTCCCCTTCATTGTAGCTATTTTTCTCCTTATCCTTCAGCTTCTCTGATGTACTCTGCTTCAAACTGCTCATCGCCTCTTCTACCACTATGATGCCTTCAGCCATGTCAAATACTTCGGCCAAATCCTTCGGATGGTTGAACATTAGGTCTTTCACCATCTTTTTTGACTTTACGATGTCCAAACCATTATGAAATAGGTTAACTTCTTGAAGATCATTTAAATCGGTGACTAATTCGATCGCCTCCCAAAACCTCTTAACAAACTGACCCAAAGTTTCATTCAAGTACTTTCTGATCTAAGATAAGGACCCTGTTGCCTTTCCCCTTCTCTTGTTACTACTGAACCGAGCATGGAACTTATCACAGAGCCCTTTCTAAAACAAGACTGAGTTAGGAGCCAACATCATCATCCACTACCGAGCATCTTTCTTCAGGTTCATCATGAACATCTAACACTAGGCAACATCGAAATAGTCGTAATAATCCATCACTCGATCATAAGCCTGGTTCTGCTCATACGGATCTCCAGATCCATCATAGTTTTCCATGTAAGGGGTTTTTTTGTTAGGATCAACCTTTTCTTGAATAATTTCGAGAGAGAATGCTGATGACGATTTGGCCGGAGTCCCCTTGTTTTGATCACCTTCGGTCAATCTTTTCTCCAACTCAGCAACCTTTTTGGCTAATGCCTCAATTTCGCTCCTTCGGGGGAAGGGTATTGTCTGTCCCGCCTTCTCCTATTTGGAGAAGAATCATGCCTTCTTCGGTTAGACCGTCCCCTGCCCTCAAAGCTTGCCTCCCAAAAGCGACTTAGGTGTCTGCTCCCAGTATTTCGAGAATCGTTCGAATGATGGGTCTTGGACTGGTTCCTTGGAGAGCGCTCCCTTAAATGACTTTGGCGCCTTCTCCTTTCCCGAGAGAGACTTCGGAGCCTGCTCTCGGTCCGCCGAGAATTATCCGGACTATGTATCCTGGATTGATTCCCCGGTGACCGCCCTCATCTACGGCTGTGGCTGGAGGCACCGTCCTCTCCCTCTATCAAGTGCACCAGCTATTGGTCGATCTCCTTCCATTGCAAGAGTAAGGCTTTTAATGCGTCATCGATCTCCCAAGCCTTCTTTGCCAAAATTGACCTCCTCTTATCCTGGAAATCACCTTAAGGATGTGTTCGGGATAGCGCGCCTGTTACATAGTCTTTGGATCTTGCCTCCTTACTGGTTCTTGAGAACAGCCTCTGTAAGACCCCAAATTTTACGAATAAAGATTTAATTTTCTCGAAATATTTTTTAAATATTATGGTGTGGATTTGAGATAATGTTATAGTTGTGGGTAGTATTATAAATTTTTCAAAGTATGCAAGTTGTTATATAATATTCGATTGGTCGGGGAATATTCGTTTTAGCAGGGAATATTCGTACAACGGTGTAATCATTGGTGGACCCCACAACGGAATTATTGTCGAAATGAGAAAACAACAAAAATATATTTATGAAAATAACGGCGGAATTTTTACCGTTAAAATTGTTGAACTACCCGGTAGTAAAAGTACAGTAATACGTGTGGTTGCATAGTAGCACACGATATTGATTATTGATGCTTACGTGAGAAGTCACTCAGTTTTGTTCAATTATTGCTCTGAGAATTGTCACGATAAGATCTCACGTTATTTGATTCAATTATTGTCGATATTTTTTATATTATTAAATTAATAATTGAGATGACAAGTTGTTAATATTATTATTTTCAATATTAACGATGCCTAGAAGTTCTGCCAATGAGAGGTTTTGTCACCTAATTGTGCGCCAATAGAAAGAAATTCTTATTGGAAAGCCTTCTATTTCCTGTGAACGACCTGGTCGATTAATAATGTGAATTGTAATAATGATGATGAGTTCTGTTTTAATAGTATTATTAATGTAATAAAACAGAAAAGCTTTTTATATAAAATAAAATACTTTTATAACGTTATTCGTTTTATTAGACTATAAATAGAATATATTATATTCTATTATGCATAGTATTTTGCATAGTAAAAGCTTTTTATATAAAACAGAATATTTTTATAAAGTTATTCATTTTATTAGACAATAATTAGAATATATTATATTTTATTATGCATAGTGTTGCATAGTGCCTGCATAGTATTTTGCATTGTAAAATCTTTTTATATAAAACAGAATACTTTTATAAAGTTATTCGTTTTATTAGATTATAAATAAAATATATTATATTTTATTTAAAAGATTTGTTTTATTAGAATATTTATAATAAATCAATCTGGACCGTCCGTTTAAAAGTAAATCAATTTGGACCGTTCATGGATTAGTTACTATTCAGTCCATTCTTCTATAAATAGATGTTCATTCCTTCATTATTTCTTACGAATTCACTGAAACTCTAGAGAGAGAATTCTTCTTCTATAATCTTGACCGTATTTCTTTAGAGTTTAAGAAAGCTTTGAGCGAAGTGCAAGTTTTCTTCAAGTATATTCTTCAAGTAGGAATACTCTTCTTTTACGGTAAGAGATATTATTTGTTGTACCCGTAAGGGGTATTATTTCTTTCGTATTCATGAAGAGAACTTCTGTTATTTCATTCTTTATTATTATTTTGGAATAACCTGTATATGCGAAGTACCGCATACATGGCGAAAGTCTTCTGTTATTCCATTCCTTATTATTATGTTGGAATAACCTGTATATGCAAAGTACCGCATACATGGTGAAATTCTTCTATTATTTCATTCTTTACTATTTTGTCGGAATATCCTGTCTGTGCATTTTACGCCGGACCTGGTTCCATTATTTATTATTCTGTCGGAATATCCTGTCTGTGCGTTTACGCCGGACCTGGTTCCATTATTTATTATTTTATCAGAATATTCTGTTTGTGCATTTACGCCGGACTTTGTTTCATTATTTATTATTCTGTTGGGAATAACCTGTCTGTGCAGTCTATCGCACGCATGGTGAATCCTTCTATTATTCCATTCTTTATTATTTTGTTGGAATAACCTGTCTATGTGGATTACCACATGCATGGTGAATGATCCTTTACATTCATTCCTTATTAAATTGTGGAAATGATCTGTATACATGGATTACCGCATGGCGAGTGAAAATCCATTTGCAGTTTCATATATTCTATTATACTCAGTTGATTAAATTTTTGACTTCAATACTCCATGAAATTTATGGAATATCCTTGATATTTGCGCTTCATCCAGTATCTTTTCATGGAAATATTCTTTTGAGCATTCTTGAATTTTTCTCCACAAAGTAGTATCATGTTGACAATTTGGACGTTATTGGTTCCTGGATAAATTAATTCTTGAACTTATTTTATTGAATTATTATGTCATTGTCATGATGAGTTATGTTGGTTATTATGTGAAAACATGAAAGTTTCTTAGAAATCACAAAGGGTTGAAAATCAGATTTTGGTGAAAATGAAACATGAAATTCAATTGACCATATCTCCTATTATATTTCGAATTTTTGAGTGTGGTTAAGTTCTAGAGTTAGATTTATGAGTTTTCTAACTTATCCAAGTGGAATCAATGGAAAAGGTGTTATAGATTTTCGTATAGACTGATTTTAGCAAAGGAGTCAAAAACTGCAAATCACAAAAAAGCTACTGCCCATAAATTTAAAAGGGCATTTTTGGCCACTTAATTTGTGAGAAAAATTCCGGCCTTTTGGGACATGGAAATATATGGTATAAAGTACCTCCTGTCCAAAAATGAGCTCATTCCGACTTAAAATGAGTAAGTTATTACCATTTCAATATTTAGGTTTTTTCGACAAAAAACACTATAACCGGAGTTCTATAACTCTGATGACCATGAAATTTAAACTGGAAGCTCAAGTTAACATGTGTAAGATCCTGCCAAGATTTAGGAATTTCTGGAGTTAAACTTGAGGTATCTAATTTCTTGAGGAATTAATTAGAAATTGATTTTTGAAAAATAGTAAATGAATTTTAAAAATTCCGAGAAAAATATATGTTCATTATGGGACTATATTATGCTAAATCCCATAAAAGAAATATTTTTGGGACTGATTTGGTATTTTTCATGAAAATGTTTTAGTTACGAACATATAAATTAAATATGTTATGTGAAGTTGGAAAACTGGTAAATAGGATTTTAAGGCCTGGAAATCCTATATAAGGTATATGCAGATTTTTGATAAGGGATTTGATCATTGGTGATGAAATCTTATGAGTATGGCATTTTTGAATGATTAAATGCATTATTTGGTAAAGTGTAAACAATTGAAATAAATTGTTTATAAGTTTAAGAAATGACTAAAATATTGTTATAATATTAATAATATTAGATTATGAGTTTATTAAGTGATTGATAATATTTGGATAAATTTAAAGTCTTTAATATTTATCCTTGTTTTTGTTTGATTAATGCTTATATCATTGTCATCATCCTCATGCTTATATGGTGATGAAAGTTATCTTTGGCTTACGTGCAAAGATGGACTGTTGATTATTGAATTGTTTATCTTTGGCTTACGTGCAAAGATGGACTGTTGATTATTGAATTGTGTATCTTTGGCTTACGTGCAAAGATGGATTGTTGATTATTGGTTTTATTGTTGTATATCTTTGGCTTACATGCAGAGATGGACTTGGTATGATTATGACCAGGGATTATTCGGTATACTTATGACCATTGATGATTTAATGAATATCCTTGGCCCGTAGAGAAGGGATGACTTGATGATGTGGTTTATTTATTAAATTGAGTCTCAGCGATAGAAATTGATAAAAACTTTTTAAAGCATAGAAGATAGTAGATTTTATTCTTTACTTGACTCTTCTAATGGATTGCTTGTTCCGCTGCAGTTAAACTTGATGTCTATTGTATTTTATCAGTTTAACATTGTTGAAGACTAATGATAATTTATTACGCATTATCTTAGTCATAATATTTCTTCTTTGGGCTAGTTGAGCTCACCCTTTTCTTCTTTATTCTCTTGAGAAAATGAGAATATAGCTGGGACAAGTCGAGGAACGGAGTGACGGTCCAGATGATAACATTAGTAGTCCTCACTATTCTATTAAATAGTGTGACAATAAATGTAATGAGGACTCCTTTGAGTGTGGATATTGTCTAGATGACAATATTCTCTCAGCTATGTTTTGTCGTATTGTTTACACGGCGTTTGTATAATTAAGTTGTATTTGTATTTTGTACCATGTATCTGGCGACTCAAGATGGATGATGTATACCTATTTTTGGGGGCGTCACAGCCTCCGCCTAGGACCGCCTTACATGTCCTTCGATGGGACCACAAAATTGGCTTGAGACCCAAACCAATCAGAAATTGATGGTGTGATGCCCCCAAAATTGTTCCACACAACCCATTCTAAGTCGCCAAATACATGGTACAGAATTCAAATACAAACTTCATTAAAACAACTGTCGTGCAAAATACGACAACATATACGCTGTGAGTTTTAATATAAATATTGTCTTGTAGACAATATCCAAACTCAAATAAAGTCTTCATTACAATTATTGTTACACTATTTTACAAAAAAGTGAGGACTGCTATAATAACCGTCTTGAACCATTACTCCACTCCCCGACTAGTCCCAGCTATATTCTCGCCTCCTGAGAAGAACAATGGAACCAAAAGGAAAAGGGTGAGCTCAACTAGTCCAGTAAAGAATATTATGACTAAGATAATGTACAACAAATTATCCTTAGTCCACAATAGGGAAAAATCTGATAGAATACAATAGACAACAAGTTTTAGAATCAACAACTGCTGCAGAAACAATAATCCATTAGAAGAGTCAAGTAGAGTATGATATCTTCTATGATTTAAAATTCCATCATCAATATTTTATCCATGTAACATCAATCAACAAATATTTCAAATCAATGAATCATCCATGCACTACAAAATACCATGAAATCTCACAATCTCATTTATGTACATACGAGCAAGACTTTCAAGTGAATAAGTTTCTCGTATAGGCAAGAAATAAGCATAATTAGTTAATCTATCGACAATGACCCAAATTTCATCTATGCCTTGAGAAACCTTGGGAAGACCAGTAACGAAATCCATGTTAATGTGCTCCCACTTCCATTCTGGAATTTCAAGTGGTTGCAATGGACCTTTTGGTACTTGATGCTCTGCCTTGACACGTTGACAAGTTAAACACCTTAAGATAAACTCCATGATCTCTCTCTTCATATTGCTCCACCAAAATATATGTCGAAGATCACAATACATTTTGGTACTTCCAGGATGGATTGCAAACGGTGTGTTGTGTGCCTCTATCATGATTTGTACTTCAAATCAGAGTCGTTAGGAACACAAAGCCTTGAGTTGACTCGAAGTATTCCTTCTTCATCGATTCTTGCTTCTGGAATAGCACCTTCTTGTACTTTCTTCTTCATACACATCAGTTCTGGGTCTGTAGCTTGATCAGCTTTAACTTTATTGATTAAATTCAGTTCTACTCGTATATTTGACAGCATCATGTGGGTCCCTAGAGTCTTTAACTCTATCTCCATCATTTGTAAGTAATACAAAATGGGTCTTTTTGTTTTACAATATCACACTCATACCCGCATATGATCTTCTGCTCAATGCGTCGGCTACTACGTTCTCTTTTCCACGATGGTATTGTCAAAACAGGTGCTAAAATGAGTTTCCTCTTAAGTTCTTTGAAGCTCTTCTCACATTCCTCGCTCCATTCGAATTTTGTATCTTTTTGAGTCAGCTAAGTTAATGGAGTGGCGATTTGAGAAAATCCTTCCATAAATCTCCGATAATAACCAGCGAAGCCTAGAAAGCTACGTACTTCGATTACTTACTTAGGTTGCTCCCAACTTTGTATTGCTTCAATATTTTTTGGGTCAACTTATATTCCATTTTTCGATATCACGTGCCCAAGGAATGTTACTTCCTCAATCCAGAACTTGCATTTCTTCAACTTGGCATATAGCTTGTTTTCACGAAGCTTTTGGAGTATCAGCCTCAAGTGTTGCTCATGATCTTCACGACTTTTGGAATAGATGAGGATGTCATCAATAAAGACAACCACAAAATGATCTAAATATTCCTTGAATACTTGGTTCATCATATCCATGAAAGAAGCATGTGCATTAGTCAATCCAAAAGAAATAACTAGGAATTTGTAATGCCCGTGCCGAGTTCTGAAAGCAGTCTTTGGAATGTCATCAGTTTTAATCTTTAACTGATTATATCCGGAACAAAGATCGATCATTGAGAAAAATTTAGCCCCTTGAAACTAATCAAATATGTCATCAATGCGAGGTAACGGGTACCTATTTGTGATGGTGACATGGTTTAACTCCCGATAATCAATGTTAAGTCGCGTACTCCCATCTTTCTTCTTTACGAATAAAACAAGAGCACCCCAATGAGATGTACTAGGATGAATGAAACCAATGTCTAACAGTTCCTGTAGTTGGGTTTTTAACTCCTGAAGTTCAATAGGATCCATTCGATATGGGGTTTTAGAAATGGGTTTTGTATCGGGTTCAAGGTCAATACAAAATTTGATATCATGCTCTGGGGGTAGGCCAGGAAGTTCTTCAGGAAATATGTCAGGAAATTCATTAACAACAGAAATATTATTCAACGCTGACGTATTTTGTTTAAATCCATGATATGGGATAAGAAAGCTTGAAATCCATTTTTCAATAAACGAATGGCTTTATGGCTTGATATGACAGGGATTCTCTTTAGTGTTTTGTTGCTTGAATTTGCATAACATGTTGGTTAGAATATGAAAACTAACGACCTTAAGAAAATAATCAATTTTAGCATGATGAGTAGTTAACCGATCAATCCCTAAAATTACATCAAATGCAAGCATTTTCAAAGAGATGAGATCAACAAGTAATGTGAGGGTGCCGATTTGAATCAAATAAGATTTATAAATAGTGGATGTAACGAAGGTTTCTCCGAACGGAGTTTCAACAGATAAGTCAAAGTCTAATTTCTCAGGGGTCAAGTTCAAATGGTTATCACAAGCAGGTGAAATAAAAGAATGGGTAGAACTAGTATCTAATAAGGTATAGACTTTGCAAGAGTTTATGATTTGCTTACCCGTGATAACTTCGTTCAGGTTCCTCACCTTTTGGGAAGTCACGAAAAATGCTCCCCCTTGAACCCCCGACTTTGACTTGTCTAGGACAGCCTTTGGTGTCACCATCTCAGCTGGACTTAACTTTTCTATGGGGCACATTCCACCCTCAACTGCTTCGCCATACTCCTGGTCCATGATCTGAATCATTAATCTTCGATCCATATTAAATTGGTGTTGACCACTCTATACAGGTTAATTCCAAAATCGAAGTTTGGTTCTCCCAATTGTTGTCCAAAAATTAAAATCCATATCATCTATTTTGGCCTTCTTGGATCGGACGTCTCTTTCTACAATATTAACGCGGCGTGCGGCTTTTACCCATGCATCCTCCATTCTCACTCGTTCTGTTGTTTCTTATTTTAGCTGATCTTTGACATTTGCATTTTTCAAATTTCAATTATATTATCATATTTTCTGCCAAAGAGAGCTTATGTTTAAGCTTCGCATATCGGGTAGTAAAATCTTGAATTTTTTCATCCCTTTGCTCCACAATCGCCTGTCGTTATTTACCCTGCTCTTCTAACTCACGAATATAATCTTGCAGTTCTATATTTTGATCAAAAATTTCTTCTAATAAATCCTCCTTAGGGTCCTCTTCTTCCTCACTCTCAGCTGCTACCTCTGCGACTAGCTCGGGTGCAACTATTAATTCTTCACTCACTACATGAATATATCTCTAATTTCTTCTTCGCCTGACATCCTACAATCAAGTTTAATAACGTAATTAGTAATCCCCAATAAAAATCTTTGTTATAACAAGATATTATACTCCAATATTTATTCTTTAACTAAATCTCCTCAATTATCACTTAAAACTCTATATGAGTTCATCTCTTGATCTTCAGATGTCATTCTTAAATACTGCCACAAAACAAGGGTTAATTAAAGAAATTGGCATTCCACATATGGTCCCTATATTCCGACCGACAAATTAAATAACAAATAAGCATAGGTAGGACACACTAGCAAAGGATTTAATCGTCTCTCCCCTCCTAGTTCTAATCCTAGATCTCTACCAGAGATCATATCTCTAAGCTATGATACCAACTGTGACGCCCCCAAAAAAGGTCCACACAACCCATTCTGAGTTGTGACACGCTCAAAATAGGTCCACACAACCCATTCTGAGTCGCCAAATACATGGTACAGAAAACAACTACAACTTCATTATTACAATTGTCGTGCAAAATACGACAACAAATATGCTGTGAGTTTAAATACAAATATTGTCTTATAAACAGTATTCAAACTCAAATAAGTCCTCATTACAATTATTGATACATTATTTTACAAAATAGTGAGGACCACTAAAACAACTGACTTAGAACATCACTCCACACCCCGACTAGTTTTTGCTATATGCTCGCCTCCTAAGAAGAAAAATGGAACAAAAAAGAAAAGGGTGAGCTCAACTAGCCCAGTAAAGAATATTATGACTACGATATTGTACAACAAATTATCGTTAGCCTTCAATAAATCAGATAAAATATAATGGACAACAAGTTTTAGATCAATATTCGCAGCGGAAATAACAATTCATTAGAAGAGTTAAGTAGAAAATGAAATCTATTATCTTCTATGATTTAAAAGTCCATCATCAATATTTTATCCCTGTAACATCAATCAATACAAATCTTGAATCAAATATTCATCTTTACACTACGGGCCAAAGATATTCATTCGTATCACCAGTTGGTCATGTTCATCTTAACACATGTTCATCTTTACACTCAAAAGAATAGTACTTCTGGCTGAAATATTGGATATAACGCTGAAGAAACTTGCACTGCTTAATAACTCTCAAAGTATCTAAATACTCATAACAATACACTTGATATTATATGGAGAGAAAATTTTTGATTTTGGTGTGATTTTCAATTTTAACCTAAGCACCCTATTTATAGGAAAATGCTAGAACGTCAAAACAGACTTAACCTTCAACCTGATGGCTTTACCTACTGCTATACACGCACACAACCATTGAAAAAAAATTCTCAGCACACCAACAAGGACAAGAGTGGGCCCCACCCATTCTAGAAATTTTCCAAAAATGTTTTAAATATAAACAATATTCAAAAACTTCAAAAATTCATAATAAATAGCCCCTTTAATAGAAAAATACGAATTTTATGTCCATTCCATAGGAAATTTAATTCTCTATAACTTTGTAGAAGAAAGTTTTTCCAAATTCCAAACATAAAATGACCAAAATCCACATACAGAAGATTTTTAATACCTCAATTTCGACAAAATACTAATAAAACACCTCAACATTAATTCCTTTATTTATATCCACATAAAAATAAATATTTTCTTATCATATAAATCAATAATTAATTATTCACAAATAATATTACATAATCACAATAATGACAACCAGGTCGTTCCTAGGAAAGAAGGGGCTTTCCGATAAGGATTTCTCCTCACTAGCGCACAATTAGGTGACCAACCCCATTTCCTAGACATAACTTCCTTAGATATTGCCAATAATGCTATCTAATAATATTATTCAAATAATATGAATTATTGATCTGATAATGGAAAATACTATGCAGTGACAATTATTGAAACAATAATAATATAAAATATCAACGTAGCAATTATTGAATCAATAAAAGAAAATATTGAACAGTAATTATTGTAACAATTATTAAGTAGTGCCTTCTTACGTAAAAATCAATAATCTCAAAAATACTATGCAATACCGTGTGCTACTATGGAACCACGCGTATTACTGTAATTTAACCACCGGGTATTCCAACAGTGTTAACGGTAACAATTACGCCGTTATTTAAAAAACTCAAACTTGTCATTTTCTTCATCCGATTATTTTTCGTTATGGGGCCCACAAATTGCTGCGTCATCGTACGAATATTCCCCGAAAATAAGAATATTCCACGACCAAACGAATATTCCCCGACAACAATGAATATTTTATAACCACTTGCTTATTTTGTAAAATTTGCACATTTCAACCATAACCAAAGAATTATATGAAATTAACACCTTATTATTCAAAATAATAATCAGAGGAAATTCAATTTTATTAATAAAAAGTTGGGGTCTTACAACCTCCCCTCCTTATAAAATTTCGTCCTCAAAATTGACTCACGTACCTAGTGTTTTGAAAAGGTGAGGATACCTCGTTTTCATTTCTGATTCCAACTCCTAGATCATTTCCTCAATAGTATGGTTCATCCACAAAACTTTAACTTGTGGTATAACCTTTGTGCGTAGGACATGCTTTTTCCTATCTAAGATCTTGACAGGTACCTTCTCGTACATTAAATCTTTGGTTATCTCATCTGGTTCTAACTCAAAAACGTGGTTTTGGTCTTTCACATATTTACGAAGCACAGATATGTGAAAAACATTATGAACACGAGACATGTTTGGAGGTAATGCGAGTCTATAGGCCACGTTTCCTACTCGGTCGAGAATTACAAATGGACCAACAAATCGGGAATTAAGCTTTCCTCTCTTCCCGAATCTTGTAACTCCCTTCCATGGAGCAACACGTAACAATACATGATCCCCAATATTAAATTCCACATCCTTTCGATAAAGATCCGCATAACTCTTTTGTCGATCATGTGCTATTTGTATACGTTGCCGGATCATTTGAATCTTTTCCGTAGTCATGTGTACCAATTCCGATCCCAACAATGTTGTTTCTCCCACCTCATCCCAGCATACTGGAAAATGACACTTACGCCCATACAATGCCTCAAATGGAGCCATGCCTATACTTGCTTGATAATTGTTATTATAGGAGAATTCCACCAATTGAAAGTACTTATCCCAACTGCCTTTGAAATCTAGGACACATAGTCTTAATAGATCTTCAAGAGTTTGAATAGTCTTTTCTAATTATCCGTCCGTTTGAGGATGGTATGCCAAACTAAATTGTAAGTCCGTGCCCATAGCTTTCTGCAAGCTAACCCAAAATTGTGTAGTGAATCTTGGGTCACGATCCAAAACTATGGATACTGGCATACCATGTAATCTCACAATCTCATTCACGTATGAGCAAGACGTTCAAGTGAATAAGTCTGTCGTATCGGCAAAAAATGAGCAGACTTGGATAATCTATCAACAATAACCCAAATCGCAGCTATGCCTTGAGAAACTTTGGGAAGACCAGTAACGAAATCCATAGTAATGTGTTCCCACTTCCATTTTGGAATCTCAAGTGGTTGCAATAGACCCTTTGGTACTTGATGCTCTGCCTTTACACGTTAACAAGTTAAACACCTCGAGATAAACCCCGCGATCTCTCTCTTCATATTGCTCCACCAAAATGTATATCGAAGATCATGATACATTTTGGTACTCCCAGGATAGATTGCAAACGGTATGTTGTATGCCTCCATCATGATTCTATGCTTCAAGTCAGAATAGTTAGGAACATAAAGTCTGGAGTTCACTCGAAGTATTCCTTCTTCATCGATTCTTACTTCTGGAATAGCACATTCTTGCGCTTTCGTCTTCATACGTATTAGCTCTAGGTCCATAGCTTGAGCAGCTTTAACTTTATCGATTAAAGTCGGTTCAACTCGTATATTTGATATCATCACGTGGGTACTTAGAGCCTTTAACTCTATCTCCATCCTTTGCAAGTCATACAAAATGGGCCTTTGCATTGACAATATCGTACTCTTACCCGCATATGATCTTCTTCTCAATGCGTCAGCTAATATGTTCGCTTTTCCTGGATGGTATTAGATGGTATGATCGTAATCTTTCAACAGCTAGAGCCAACGTCATTTCCGCATGTTGAGTTCCTTTTGGGTGAAGAAATATTTGAGGCTTTTATGATCTATATAGATCTCCACTTTCTCTCCCATATAGGTAGTGTGTAATGCCCCGAAATCCGGTCTATTTTCACATCCGGATTCCGTACGTCACGATCTCATCTTCTTCCAAACATATATCATTATATAGCTAAATATAACAACATACATCCTCAAATCCCAGGTTCTAAAACCTTAAAACTTCTTTCATTCCAAATAATGATAATTACATTATTCTTTACATCTTGTACAAGTGACTTTTATCCGCCACCAAGGATACATAATCATTCATTATACTATTCTATAGTTTAATTCTATCATTCTATATTATAAGTTTTCGCTTGATCTTCACACACATTCATATAATGAATGGCACTTCTTCTGGATACCGATCAGCTTGATCTTTACGGGATCCTTAAGTTCTGTCTAACATCGTTCGCTGAAAATTTTTTTATTTAAAGCAAGTATGAGCATTCAATTGCTCAGCAAGTCAAAGTAGTTGAACAAACAACTTCAAGAATTCAAACATTCTTGTAAGACTTCAATAACCGAACAAAGATTTTGAAGCAACTTGAATAATAGGAATAATCTCGATTCCTATCATTTTAAAACATTAATCACATTCACTTTGAAATACTTTCATTCTCTACTTTCTTTCATTCACATTCTGTCTGGCTAGAATCAATAGCACAGACTTAACAATAACGGTTCATGTATAAACAGAACATGCTCATATTGAACAGTTCAATCACAGAACAGTTCATATCATAGAAACACTGAAGTGTTCACATTGTGGCACAAGGCCTCATATATTCTAACACCTTGTACAAATATCACACATTTGCACATAGACAGAACTTCTCAAGTTCAACATCTGAGAAGTTTAGAAACTAACATTCATTTAAAATATGAATGAAGTTAGGAAACTTGCCTTACGCACAGCTATAGCTTATAGTTTACGCTGAACTGCTCATTCCAATTCCTATGTAGCACATAAGGAAATAACACATGTACCAATTAGTCATATACTTAACTTTACGCATTGGTTTACTTAACTTTACTTTTTAAGGTTCACGTTCTTATAAACGAAGTTTACGCGACCAACTTCCTTTACCGGTTAACGGCTTCATGACATACGGAGATGTCTTACTCAATACGTTCATCATCTTTGATGATTTACATTCTTATCTTCTTCTTATAACTCTCCTAGGACTCAGCACACATCGTGTCTCTGCTAGTAGTCCATATGGTACTCTGAGTGGTTTCCCACAAACAACCAACAAACAAGTTTCCGTCTCGTCTACACTGCCCATAACAGTGAGTTAGATCGATTGTCAGTTTTGTATATACCTTCGCTCTCTAGAGGAATTGTTTAGCCCAGCTTCCATATGTCAACAATCAAAGGTTACGATTGTACTACAACCTAAATTCATCTTAACTTACCCGAACTATTAAGTTATAATGTTCATTAAGTCAAATTCTTATTCCTCATGGCTTTCTGACAAATAAATGTGATACCTCAGGATTCATTCTTTACCATCTAAGTCATACAATCTTTTATATACTCAGAACAATCATTCCATATTCTTTCTATGCATTAGTAGCATTAAGCATTTTACATTACCTTATTCTTAGCTTACAACGTCCGATTCATTCGACTCGGAACGTCATCCATGTTATAAACATTAACTTGGCTTCTTTACGTTATGCGTACTTGTCCTTAATTCAGCTTCTTCATCGATCACAGGTTTAATCATTGATCTTCATTACTCTAAGGTCAAACCATACACGGAGTGTAGGTCCTACCCATTTAATATTCGCGTACACTTAACCTTTAACTCGGTTCAAGTGTCCAACGCTTACATTTCATTATAACATTCTCCTCCGACTCACATTCGACTTTCGTTAAACTTCTTACTGTTCTCTACGGCTTTCTGGATACCAATCGTATCTTATTTACTACCTTCGACAACGTCTAAGTCATACAACTAATGTATACTTAGAACGTTCGCCCGACGTGAATACGATTCACGAGAATCGTTTACGTATTCAACATTTACGTTACTTGCCTCTTAATTCTATTCAACCTTCATCCAAGGTTTTAATACACTTTCATTCATTACTCGTCACCTGAACCCCATGTTCATTATTCTTTCCTAATGTCAAAGCCATACGGTTCGATGTATGCTAAGACCGGTCGTTCATCGCAACAACGTTGCGTTCACAGCGTCTAAACGCTTTACATTCATCTCTCATGACCATGACATAACATCAAAATGTTATTCATTACCCTAGTTAATCTACGTTTAAGGAATCACAATTAGCAATTCCTCACGTTCGTTTCATTGTGACTACGGTTCCCAGACATTGGTTCCGTAATCCGCGTCTACATGCTTCATCTTTTAATCTCGTTTAATCTTTTTGTTCAACCTTCATCAAAGGTTTAATACACTTGATTAAGTGTTAAATTAGTTGAATTATATGTTCATATTTCTTTCTTGCACATCCCCCGAGAAATTGAGCAGTTAAAATCTCATTTCTAGGTATTTCGCATACAGGCGCCTACAGCAATATGCGCCATGCCCTCTCTCTTTCTTTTCATATTGCGGTGCCACTTAGCGAGTAGCTATTGGGTCGAACTCATGCTACTACACTGCCACCAATTAAGGTATAACTTCGCGTTCGCACGTGTAGAGTATAAAACCTAGAAAAATTTTCTAAGTCTTTTACAAGCTTGAGATGCTGATTTTGAAATCTCATATCTTATTCGTTATAATTCGAAACGAGGATGTTCCAAAGCCATTTTCTTCCTTATCTTACGTACTTCGATTACCCTTGGACAGAACTTCGTTCTGAATTTGTTATCATGCCATTCAATTGGCTTAATCTACGCTCTTCGTTTGTTTTATGTTATTAACGTTCTTCGCTCGTTCGTCCGTAATTCGGTCATCCGAACTCGGAACTCATTCGTTCTTGAGTCCACGACTCACGTTTTACGTTCTCTTACATTCTTATGAAACCCTACGTGTTCGGGTTCATTTACTAACTTTCTAATTCTCGTTTATCTTTTACGAAAATTTTGCCATAACTTCGTTATAGCTCAGTTTTAATCCGTTCTTCAAGAACGTTCCTAACCAAGCAATAAGCAACTAACTTATACGCGATGGTTTTAAACTTTTCCATCAACAACAATTATCCTACGATGGTTTTAAATTTGCCCATCAACAACGTTCTTCGCGTTCTTCGCGGGTTCTTCGTGTGTTCTTAATTTTTAATCGATATTTTGGATTACGATTCTACTTTTTCTTGGAATTTGATGTTATAGAACATCATTCCTTACTTATTTGACCTACTCATTCATAAGATTCATTCAGATCGCTCAAAATCCTTACGAATCTTACACTTCCTTAAGAAATTTATAAACTAAATTCCAAATTCTTTATTCTTCATTTTCTCATGATTTCAACCATATGAAATCATTCTTAACTTCATCTACCTCTTATCTTCATTAAGTTATGTTTTTGAACATATTAAACTTAAAGAAAATTAGAAGAAACTAGGGTTCGGATTACCGTTCTTCTTTAATCTCCTTCCGTCGGACAAAGCGTGCACTCAGTCTAGCTTTTCCTCTTCCTTTTCCTCTCTTCTCCCATCCGAACCCTCTCTCTCTCTCTCTCTCTCTCTCTCTCTCTCTCTCAAAGTTGTAGGATTTTCAAAAACTCAAAATAATGAACTTAAGCTTTCTATTTATAGAAAACCAAGGTTAAGGGCATTTTAGTCATTTCCCCTCCACCTCCTTACTATTCCAAGCTTAGCCACCAAGTTTACTTGGTCACCACCCTTACTTGGTGACCAAGTGGCCACCCCTTATGCCCATGGGTCTTTCCCATGTATTTTACCCATCCCGTGACCCATCGGTTCGATCCGCGGTTAATTTTCTTGGATCAGGCTTAATTAAATCTAACATTGGGCCTTACATTAATTCTTACTGGGCCATCTCTGGGCTTGATTACATATTCCATTGGGCTTGATATAATCCAAGTCCAATTGAATTCTTCAAAGTCCATGAACTCAAAGTCAATTTAGACTAATTGTATTCTACGCATTCCATTCTCGTATTCTCGTATTCTCTTAGTATATCGTTCGTACGATATTCGTATTATACATCGTACTAATCTTCGTACTATACTCATATAATAACTAGTATTATACTCGTATTTCTCACGCATAATAACCCTAATTATTATACGTAATCATAAAATTCTCGGAACTCACTTTTCCTAACCCTTAGGTTTTAAGTCCGCAGGCGAAAATTTTGTTTTTGCCATAACTGAAATATTATTGAATATTCCATCTCGTCTCAGAATTCTATCATTACGCGTTTCTCGGAAATTCAAAATAAATCTCCGAGCAAAAATAGATGAATAGTACCTATTTCGTCTTTTTCCCCGGAAATATTTTTGTTCCCGGAAAAAATTTATTTTCGTCTTGAAAATTCTTACTCGTTCAGTCTAGCTCGTAGCCAGAATCCTCCTGATTAATAATCATTCTAGGTTATAAAACAATTAATAAACACATAGCACAGAATAGTATTAATAAAAATTCATTTTATTAATAACTAATTCTTTAAACTTAAATTCTGGACAATCCGATTTTCTGGGTTGTCACATAGTGTCTCCAGATCTTCAACGTGAAACAATTGCTACCAACTCCAGATCATGAGTAGGATAATTCCTCTCATATTCTTTGAGTTATCGCGAGGCATAGGCTATGACTTTCCTATGTTGCATGAGAACACATCCTAACCCTTTGCCCGAAGCATCGTTGTAGATAACAAATCCATCTGAACTAGATGATATTGTCAGAACAGGTGCCGAAATGAGTCTCCTCTTGAGTTCTTGGAAACTCTTCTCGCATTCCTCGTTCCATAAGAACTTTGTTTCTTTTCGAGTCAGCTGAGTTAACGGAATAGCGATTCAAGAAAATCTTTCCACGAATCTCTGATAATAACCAGCTAAGCCCAGAAAGCTACGTACATCGGTTGCTCCCAACTTTGTATTGCTTCAATCTTTGCTAGGTCAATAGATACTCCATGTTTTGACACCACGTGCCCAAGGAATGCTACTTGCTCAAGCCAAAAGTCGCAGTTCTTCAACTTGGCATATAGCTTGTTATCACGAAGCTGTTGAAGTACCAGCTTCAAATGGCGCTCATGATCTTCACGGCTTTTGGAATAAATGAGAATGTCATCAATAAAGATAACAAAAAACTGATCCAAATATTCTTTCAACACATGGTTCATCATATCCATGAAAGCAGCAGGAGCATTAGTCAATCCAAAAGACATAACTAAGAATTCATAATGCCCGTACCAAGTTCTGAAGGCATTCTTCAGAATATCCTCAGTTTTAATCTTCAACTGATGATATCCAGAACGAAGATCGATATTTGAAAAGAATTGTGCTCCTTGTAACATGTGGAACAAGTCATCAATATGGGGTTTTAGAAATGAGTTTTGAACCAGGTTCAAGGTCAATAAAGAATTCAACTTCACGTTGTAACGACCCCAAAATTCATACAATAATATTCTCCTTCTCGGTCGTTAACAATACAACTTTAATCTATCCTTACATCATTATTCGATATTAAAATCACTAAAAATACGAAATATTAAAAACTTTAATACACTTCCTTCTGTATTGCCCTAAATCGCAACCTTTACATTACATCTCTTCAATTCAAATTTATATCATGAATCGTTACAACAAAATGACTATACAAAGTCTTACATCATAAATAGATCTCCATATACACCGGATAGCTCAACTTACAATTCAACAACATGTTACATTCAAAATATTAAATACATTTCTCATAAAACATAAGTAATCTTCGTGAATATGGATCTCTATAACTCACTTAGCACATATCCTTACCTTGAAATCTTGACCTGCAAAAATTATTATTTGCAAGAGTGAGCTCTACAGCTCAGCAAGTTCTAACAGTTTTCATGCATCACATAGCACATAATAATATGCTCAACATACATATCCTAATAATTAAAGTAACATGGCATACATTCTTTAATTCACATAGCCAATATAAAGATTGAGTTCCTTACTCAATCATCATTATTTAACCAAAATAATGTAGTCATAAATTAACTTTAACATTTCATGATTACAACATGTATAACATATCATGCTCACTTACAACACATATAACATATAATGCAATTTAAAACATTTCATCAAGTCCACGTAGAAAATAGGAACCGGAAGACTTTCCTTGATCATTGTTTACCAATAACAGATTAATAGCTTACTCTGCACTTCACGTGCCCTACACAATTATATAATCATACACATCAACTATTAGTCACATAACAACACATAGTAATTGTAATGTAAACTCTACTCCACGTCTCATAATCCTTCCTGTTAATTAGCACACAGTGTTCAATTAAATTGTGTTAACTTTTTGCCTTATGTAATATTTGAAATTCATTCAAGTGTTTAAGTCTTGCTAGGAATACTTATGGGTTTTATATTAAACCCATTCCATATCTTATAATGTTCATTAACACTTGTCACGGAGTTTTGACGTTCATTCGTCACACGCCCGAATTGTCTCTCTTGTGTATGCTTAGTGTGCTTACATAACTTATCTAATACATCATTTATTAATGTTAATCATCATTATATTTACTAACATTCATGTTTTATAACTTAGAACAATATCTATTATCGTCGACATCACTATACTTGTGTATGTGCATGTCTAACGCTCTCCGATTGCATCTGAATACGCATCAGTCACAAAGATGACCATTTTGACCCCCTTCTAACGACCTCAAATTAAAAAAGTTAAAAAAATAAAAGTTGTAGGTCTACTCGTGCTCATTCTGGATCATCTTGAATCTCCTCAAACGAAGTTTGTATGAAAAAGTTATGGCCATTTTACTAACGGAGGTCAAAAAAGTTTTGCATTACAACAATTAAACCACCCGGACAGCATGGTCACCCGCTGGGGCAGGTCCCCCAAGGCCAAAAGCCCTGCTGGGGCAGGCCCCACTACTGGTGCACATCTCAGTTCGCGAACTGGCGGAGAAATAAGTCAATTTGGCTTATTTCTTCACACCGAATTTGATTTTTCCCAACATAATCGACATGAAACTTGCTAACAACAATATTTTAAACTCTTTAACATGATTATAACATATAAAATCCGTACAACACATAATAAAAACCAAGGTTTTCATGATTTTTGAAGAAAACTATGATATTAAGCATTCTTGACGAAAATTGTTGTTACGAATTCGTTTTTAAACCAATTCAAGTAATTCCAATTGTGATTACTCATATTCCTAACATACTAACATAATACATGATCAATTTCAACAATAAATCATAACCAAACATCAATTTGATAGTTTCAAAAGCCATTTTTCAGAAATTAATTCACATAAAATCATTATGAACAAAATTCCTCTTGTTTGTCAAAATTACTTGGATTGAATTGCTAGAACAACCATATAACTCATAATATATCATAATATAACCCATATTACACATAACTCATGCTCACATCAAAGATTTAAGAACAATTTTCAACATAACTTCATAATCAAACACTATGAACATGATTTCATCATGTTCATCATATCTTTGTGAATTGAAACTTTTGAACAACTATAAAAATCTCATTTAAGTGTATAAATATATATATATATATATATACACACACACACATCCCATTCACATATCAAAATTATGAAGTTTCACAACCTGTGACGCCCCCAAATCCGTGTAGCATCGATTACAAGACATGGTGTTCACGATACAAATATATAACCATCTAACTACATAAACTCCGAAAATAATAATAATAATAATAATAATAATAATATCAATTACATATTTATTAAAATAAAATCTCAACTCTTTACAACCTTAAATAAACTGAAACTTTAACTTAGCATTTATCGCTACATTACATCATATGCAAAAATATAACTTATTACATAAATAACTCTCATCATTTCATCTTAGACTTTCCATTGTCCTTACCTGAGCCCTCAGCGTTAACAGCCTTAACTGAAAGGTTTAAGCAAGAATAAGCACAAATTGCCCAGCAAGTATATAAAGTAGTTTGTGAACATACATCAGAAGTAAAAGCATTAGTATGAATATTTCTCAACAGTTGAAATAATTATCAAGAGATAAACAGGAATATCAAGATAAGAGATCTGGAATTCTCAATAGCATACTAAGGGGTGCTAGATACCCTGAATATTACTTTGTTTCATCGAAAACCATCAGACGGTTTAACAATCAAATAGATTGTAAAAAGTCTTTGCAAGTACTCCAGGTGATCATCCTATCAAACCCTACATTGTGCACAAGTATAAAGTTTAACCGCATAAGCGTAAATGGGACTATATGCTCGACATCAGTTTTACCCCGTTATTCATGTTGTTCATCTTAGTATTCATGCAGGACCGCACTAAAACAATTTGAATTGGTAGACTTTAATTAACTACATTGAATCTAAATAATTCAAATAATATAACGTTTCGCATCAATAATGTCTAGCCGGAGCAAAAGGCCAGAAAGCATACTTAAAAGCAGTTCGTAAATAATTAAGAACTTTAAAGCAAAATGATTGAAATAACAATTGAGTAATCATCAATAAAGCTTGTGCAATGAATTTTTATAACTTACGTCATAAGAAATTTCTACATATTAATAAATAGCACAAGTTAAGAAACTCACGATCATTGAATAAGGATAGAATATTTACTCAATTAAAAGAGTAAAGTTTAGAAACTTGCTCATTGGAAAAAAAAGAGTCAAGAAACTTGCCTGATAAGTCTTATATAGTTAAAGTTATGTACTAGTTCTTCACGTAACTTATTCATTTAAGTCACATTAAGCAACTAAGTATTCAAATACTAGTTTTAAGGATAAATGATTATGTTCATTTCAATTAGAATATATATTTAATTCTCATTCTATTATCAATACAAATTAATCACATAACGTGTCGCATCACATAAGTAGAATTGTACAATTTTAGAATCTGAGAAAAAAAGAATAAAAAATTGACCCGACATTGAAATTTTCTTTTCTTGCAGCCACTTTTGCGATTTTATTCCCGCTAATCTACAGATGATATGACCATGATACTTGGACACAATAAACATCATACAGCAAGGTATTTTACAAAAATATAACATTTATGAAACTAGCACGTTAAGACCACAAACTAACTGCATAGATAAGCGTGCGTAGACTATTTCCAGAGTTAGAAAATTTTCTGGGTTTTCTAGATTTTTCTAGATTTTAATTATTTTCTTGCTAGTTCCAAAAATTCATATATTGCTCGTTTTAATTCGGATTACATTCAAACCTGGTCAGGTTAGACATCGTGCTACCTAGTATTTTACAAAATTAGTACATACATCAAACTAGTATATTAAGACCACAAACTGAATGCCTAGATAAGTGTGCGCGAACAGTTTCCAGAGTTAGAAAAATTTCTGGAAATCCCAGAATCTGCAGATTTTTCCTTATGAACATGCTTGCTACCGAATTTCATATCTTACTCAATTTAACTCTGTTTCTTATGAAATTTGGTCTGGTTATACATCATACTAGATAGTATTTTATAAAATTATTACCTACCATAATCAGGTCACAGAAACCATGATTCCAAGGCTCCGAAAAACTCAAAAAAGTCACAGATTTCAAGTTCGATTTCGATTCTAGCATGCAAGGAATTAGTTCCTATTATCCAGATCATATATACTCATATAAATACACATGTTACAACAATTGAACTCACTAAATTTCCATGATATGATCAAATTAGCATCATTGAGTCATATTATCAAATATTTGGCATGCATGACATAATTTCTTGATTCTCGACGATATTGAGGCATGATTAAACCAGAACTTTCGTTCTTACATTCACATAACATCAACTAACAGTAGCATGGCAGCACAAGGTCCAAAACAAATCGTTTGCAAAAAAAATCACATAAGCACATTCTCTCATTTTTAATAAAGAACGTGGAAAATAGAGTTCATGGCTTACCTCTTTAGTGAATTCTTCTTGCTCGAACTCCTCCAATAATTCTCCTTGCTTGATTAGTCTCTGAAAACTCCAGAATTCGCCACCCTCTCAAGCTCTTTCCTCTCTCACTCTCAACTTCACTCACGGTAGGATTTTCACAAAAAGGAAGAAAAGCTTGGATAGGTAGTATATATAAACATGATAACCATTGTTTTTTTTTTCAGCCCTTCCATCTCCAACATGAATTATATGTATTAAGTATATTATATAAATTCAATTTAGTATGGGGTGGGGTTAGAGAAGGGAAGAATCTTGGATTTGTAAAGGGTTTGTAACTCCCTCCCCCCTCCTTACCTTATAATATGAATACTCCCTCTCTTGTCCCAATTTGGTTGTCACATGGACCCCACAGCTGCAGCATTTCTTTATTAAAACATTAATATAATCAATATAATCAATTTAATCGCTTAATACACTATTTTGACCATTTTGCCCTCCGTAGCCAAACGTTTCAATACCAATATCAATTCCTACTAAATTGACATTTCGGACATCATGGGACTATCCGTTTCGTCAAATTAGCCTCCAAAAATTCGTGGTTGACTTTTTACCCGAAAAAATCAACCGCGACACATTTTGTGGTTACAGTCTATCTTGACTAATTTCGACGTTCTGGACTCAAATACGCAGTCCACGTCCCTAAATTCCACTCCGAAATCCATATCATGTTTTAATCCCCTCCCACGCAATTAATCACTTTATTTACATAACTAACTCAAATAGTTAAATTAATCTAAACCAACTATTTACGCATACCTCATCACATAAACTTAAAATTAAACATGTACGTATAACACATATACACATACTCGTACTTAAACATCTTAAAATAAGAATTTTATTTATTAAATTCTCATTTAGTAATTCTTAAAAATCTGGGATGTCACATCCTTCCCTCCTTATAAGGATTCCGTCCTCGGAATCAACGAAACCTCCCTTACTCAGTTTTCGCAAAATCTCTTTACAATTATCGTTGAATAACTTCAAGACGTTAACTTAGCAAAAAGTTTTACATATATATATACTTCATTCATTTCTTCAACAACTTTTTGGTTTTATTACATAACATTCAATTAAACACAGTCATATATCAAATATTATATATTCTTTAGCTTGTTCGTTTCTTTTCTAAGGATGATTACCGAATACTCTACTCGTCGAACTAATATACTACATAATTCACCGTCTATAATTATTCAGGTTATCACATTCACTCCTTCTTCTAAGAATTTCGTCCTCAAAATTTTAGTCTATCAATCTTTATATATCAATCTATCAAAATAGATTTTATGTTAATCTCTATTCACTGGATTATAGCGTTCTACAACTACTTCTTTTTAAGGGCTATTCTTCTCACTACATTCTCCATCAGAATAATAAGAATCTTCCACAATTGCTCAATAATTGGGAAGCGATATAAATAACTCAGGAATTTAAAAGATTCCAATAATGTTGAGTGGTCGCAAGACCTTGAACTTCTTTCTAGGTTTAATAGTGCTTCACCCCTTGTACTTCATACTATAAACCGCATCGGTACTCTAGGTGGCCAACCTATCGTACCCTTACGTCGGGGCCAAACATAATACATCGTAACGACTATATGTGTTATATTCGGAACTATTGTCTCCGATAACATGTCCCCTTTTATAGGGTTGTTCACCTCAGCTTCTTAACATCTGAATCCGCACCAAAATAATTTTTACATAGAACTCTAAAACTATGAAAACATAGAAAAACATGATTTTAAAACTTGTTTTTACAACAATTGTATTGTGAAAATCCTTTCATGGCATACAATCACATATGAACACCATATGAACACCATATATACATATAAATTCATAATCATGAAAACCTAATTTTACAAAGACTAAATACAAAACATCTTAATTTAGTATAAGGGTTAGTTTGATACCTTTCTAGGTTGAATTAGAAGAAAAGATGGAGATGATGAAATCTTTTCTTTTATTTTCTCAAGGTTTTCCTTCTTCTTCTTCTCTATATTCTCTCTTCTTCTCTTTGTTCTTAGTTTAGACTTAGGTTTAGAAAACTAACGTAACTTAGTGTATATACAATATACATATAACACGTATATTTATAGAATATGTAACTCCCAATATAATTACATATACTAATTATCAATTTAATATATAAGTTACAAAAATTAGAATTTTAAAAGCCCTAAGACTTGTTTGGCAAAACCATATTATTTTAAAATCAGGTTTTAATAGTTAAGGCCTTGTTTGGGTAAAACAGGTTTAAAACAAAAGTAAGGCCTTATTTGGGAAAACGGTTTTAAAAACTCTTTTAACTCTTTTAATAGATCATTTAACACATATTCTTAATGTTATCCTTTAATTAATTAAATCTTAACATTAATTTAATTAATTAAAAGCTTAACATCAATTAATCACATAAAATTGTCACATTATATACTCGCTTAATTATAACTTCATGTAACAATTACCACATCACTACATCATCTCAATTAAATTAGAACTATAACATAAAATCATTACATATTAATTAAATATTAAATAATCATTTAATTAATATAATACACTTAATTACATTACTCCATATTAATCACATAATCTCAATAAATAATTTAATTAAAATATTTATTTACTTCAATAAATATTAAATTAACATTTAAATTATCTTCACACCAATTCACATATTTCACAATATATAACACATAAACGCATACTCGTACTTAAACATCTTAAAATAAGAATTTTATTTATTAATTCTTAAAAATTCGGGATGTCACACACATTTTGGGGGTAGACCGGGAAGTTCTTCAGGAAATACGTCAGGAAATTCACTAACAACAGAAATATTATTCAAATCTGACGTATTTTTGTTCAAGTCCATGACATGGGCTAAGAAAGCTTGACATCCGTTTTTCAATAAATAAATGGCTTTATAGCATGATATGATAGTGATTGACTTTAGTGGTTTGGTTGCTTGAATTCACATAACAGGTTGGTTAGGAATATAAAAACTAACAACCTTACGAAAACAATCAATTTTAACATGATGAATGGTTAACTAATCAATCCCTAAAATCACATCAAATGTAAATTTTTTCAAAGAAATAAGATCGACAGGTAATGTGAAGGTCCCAACTTGAATTAAGCAATATTTATAAACAGTGGATGTAATGAAAGTTTCTCCTAACGGAGTCTCAACAGATGAGTCAAAGTCTAATTTCTCTGGAGTTAAGTTCAAACGTTGAGCACAAGCAGGAAAAATAAAAGAATGGGTAGAACCGGTATCTAGTAAGGTATAAATTTTGCAAAAGTTTATGATTAGCTTACCCGAGATAGCCTCGTTCGGGTTCCTCGCATTTTGGGCAGTCATGACAAACGTTCTTCCAGGAACCACTGACTTTGACTTGTCTGGGACAGCCTTTGAAGTCACCATTCCCGCTGGACTTGGTTTCGCTACAGGATAATCTCTAGCTATATGACCTTCATTTCCACAATTATAATACACCTTGGATTATTGTGGGCAGTTTGGGTTGATGTGTCCCTCTTTCCCGCATTTATAACATACGATCGGTGGTCGTTCTCCTCCCCTAGGAATAGTTTATGTTGGTGTTGACGTCTTTACGTTGTCATTATTGTACTTTCTCTTTTTAAAATCTCCCCCCAACTCACTTCTTCTACTATCATGGCCACAATTACTACCAGAGAGGTTACCGCTTTTGTCTAAATATTTTCCTCCTCGTTGGTTGTCATTGCTTCGATGACTGCTGCCACGGGTATGACCCTAGTTGTGGTCCCTCGGTTGAACATACTCATTTTCTCGCTCAAATAATTGAGCCATGTTCACAACATCTGAATATATAGAAAATTTGTGAGAAATAAGATATTGCCAAATTTCAGGTTTTAGACCTCTCAAAAACATCCGCGTCATACGTTCCTCATTCTCTACCAAATGAGGTGCAAACCTAGATAACTCTGCGAACTTAGCCTCATACTGGGACACAGTCATGTTGTTCTGTTCCAGTCTAATAAACTCTACCACCTTCATATGACGAATACTTTCAGGAAAGTATTTGTCATTGAATAGTTTCTGAAATATTTCCCAAGACATGTTGAGTGTGGCAGGCTGGGTACACTTCACAGATTCCCACCAGTAATCTGCCTCACCACGGAACATAAAGGTGGTGAATGGAACATTTTGTTCCTCCGTGCATCCCAAGACATAAAATATCTTAGTAATTTGCTTAACCAACGTTTCTGCCTTGATCGGATCAGGCTTTCCCAAAAATTTTGGTGGTCCCAACTCTTTGAACAGCTTGCCTGTTACAAGACGCGCGTTGCTATTATTTCCAAACGTATTTTGTACACGAGTCTCCCTCGTCTATTTTTCATGAACTACAAAAAGCATCTAAACATCACATCATTCATCGTTTGATCGGTGGTGTTGTTTATAAAAAGAACATTGTCGTCCTGTTGCACGTTCTCCAGGTTAGTGATTAAAGGTGTCTCCACGGTCTCATTCACTCCATTGTTAACATTTTCAGCTGACATACTCAAATACTACCATAAAAAAGGGGTTAATTAAAGAAATTGACATACCACATATTATCCCTATATTCTGGCCGACCAATTAAATACCAAATAAGCTTAGGTAGGACACAGTAGCGAAGGATTTACTCGTCTCTCCCCTCCTAGTTCCATTCCCCGATCTCCGCCAAAGACCATAACCCTAAGCTCTGATACCAACTGTGACTCCCTCAAAATAGGTCCACACAACCCATTCCGAGTAGCCAAATACATGGTACAGAAAATAACTATAACTTCATTATTACAATTATTGTGCAAAATACGACAACACATATAATCTGAGTTTAAATACAAATATTGTCTTATAGACAGTATTCAAACTCAAATAAGTCCTCATTACAATTATTGATACACTAGTTTACAAAATAGTGAGGACCACTAAAACAACTGACTTAGAACATCACTGCACACCCCGACTAGTTCCCGTTATATGCTCGCCTCCTGAAAAGAAAAAATTGAACAGAAAGGAAAAGGGTGAGTTCAACTAGCCCAGTAAAAAATATTATGACTAAGATAATGTACAACAAATTATTGTTAGCCTTCAATAAATCAGATAAAATATAATGGACAACAAGTTTTAGATCAATATTCGCAGCGGAAATAACAATTCATTAGAAGAGTTAAGTAGAGAATGAAATCTACTATCTACTATGATTTAAAAGTCCATCATCAATATTTTATCCCTATAACATCAATCAATACACATCTTAAATCAAATATTCATCTATGCACTATGTGCCAAAGATATTCATTTGTATCATCAGTTGGTCATGTTCATCTCAACACCTGTTCATATTTGCACTCAAAAAAATATTACTTCAGGCTGAAATATTGGATATAACGCTGAAGAAAACTTGCACTGCTTAACAACTCTCAAAGTATCTAAATACTCACAAAAATACACTCGTTATTATAGAGAGAGAAAATTTTTGATTCTGGTGTGATTTTCAATTCTAACCTAAGCACCTTATTTATAGGAAAATGCTAGAACGTCAAAGCAGACTTAATCTGCTACCTGATGGCTTTACCTACTACTATACACGCACACCACCATTAAAAAAAATTCTCAGCACACCAACAAGGACAAGAGTGGGGCTTACCCATACTAGAAAATTTCCAAAAATGTTTTAAATATAAACAATATTCAGAAACTTCAATAATTCATAATAAATAGCCACTTTATCAGAAAAATACAAATTTTATGTTCATCCCATAGGAAATTTAATTCTCTACAACTTTGTAGAAGAAAGTTTTTCCAAATTCTAAACAGAAAATGACCGAAATCCATATACGGGTGATTTTTAATACCTCCATTCCGACAAAATACTGATAAAGCGCCTCAACATTAATTCCTTCATTTATATCCACATAAAAATAAATATTTTTGTATCATATAAATCAATAATTAATTATTCACAAATAATATTACAGAATCACAATAATGGCAAACAAGTCGTTCCCAGGAAAAAGGGGGCTTTCCGATAAGGATTTCTTTTTACTGACGAGTGATTAGGTGACCAAACCCCTTTCCTAGACAGAACTTCCTTAGACATTGCTAATAATGCTATTTGATCTGATATTTCCCATTATCAGATCAATAATTCAAATAATATGAATTATCGATCTAATAATGGGAAATATTGTGCAGTGACAATTATTGAAACAACAGTAATATAAAATATCAACGTAGCAATTATTGAATCAATAAAATAAAATATTTAACAGTAATTATTGTAACAATTATTTAGTAGTGCCTTCTTACGTAATAATCAATAATCAAAAAAAATAATGTGCAATACCGTGTGATACTATGCAACCATGCCATACATCGTATTTTAACCCAAGGGTATTCCAACAAAGTGTTGTTAATTGGTAATAATTACGCCATTATTTAAAAAACTCAAACTTGTCGTTTTCTTCATCCGAATATTTTTCGTTATGGGGCCCACAAATTGTTGCGTCGTCATACGAATATTCCCCAAAAATAAGAATATTCCACGACCAAACGAATATTCCCCGACAACAATGAATATTTTATAACCACTTGCTTATTTTGCAAAATTTGCACATTTCACCCATAACAAAAGCATTATATGAAATTAACACCTTATTATTCAAAATAATAATTAGAGGAAATTCAATTTTATTAATAAAAAGTTGGGGTCTTACAAACTCCCCTCCTTATGAAATTTCATCCTCAAAATTGACGCACGTACCTGGTGTTTCGAAAAGGTGAGAATACCTCATTTTTATTTCTGATTCCAACTCCCAGGTCATTTCCTCAATAGCATGGTTCCTCCACAAAACTTTAACTTGTGGTATAACTTTTGTGTGTAGCACGTGTTCTTTCCAATCCAAGATCTTGACAAGAACCTCCTCGTACGTTAAATCTTCGGTTATCTCGTCTAGTTCTAACTCAATAATGTAATTTGGGTCTTTCACATATTTACGAAGCACAAATATATGAAAAACATTATGAACACGAGACATGCTTAGAGGTAATGCGAGTCTATAGGTCACATTTCCTACTCGGTCAAGAATTTCAAATGGACCAATAAATCGTGGATTGAGCTTTCCTCTCTTCCCGAATCTTGTAAATCCCTTCCATAGAGCAACACGTAACAATACATGATCCCCAATATTAAATTCCACATCCTTTCGATGAAGATCCGCATAACTCCTTTGTCGATCCTGTGTCGTTTGTATACGTTGTCGGATCATTTGAATCTTTTCTGTAGTTATGCGTACCAATTTTGGTCCCAACAACATTGCTTCTCCCACCTCATCTGTGACGCCCCCAAATCCGGGTCTCTTCCAACCCGACAGATGGTGCTACACGATACTACCATTCATTCATTCATTCAATTGAATAGTCTCAAAAGGACTAATATAACTTCTATATATCCAAAATAATATTTCATTTCCCAGGTTCTTTATAACCCATTCATTTGTTCTTGTCATAATATCAAATATATTACAAACATTCAACTATTCCATTACATAAGAAATCTAAGGGTTCGTCTTCGCCTTGCCCTTGTCCTGGCCTGAGCCTTCGGTCCGCTCGATCTTGGTTGTGTTTATATGGTTCAAGCAAGAGTGAGCATGACTAGCTCAGTAAGTACTACAATTCTAATAAACAACATGCCTGAAACATAGAACTTATATATCTTCAGTAACTGAACAATAGTTACGAAGTACTATTCATAATTCAAAATAGAACTTCTTTTCATTCAAAACGTTTTCCAACAACAATATTCAGTAGAATATCAACTAAGGCTTGGAACTATGAGCAGTTCATAAATTCTTTTGAAAAGGACAACCCGGCACTAAGTCCGTAAGTCTGGCATAGCTTACGAGCACTTCTGGGTGATCAGCCCATAGTACTCTATGTTGATCAACACTACATTCATTAAACGTATATACGTTTAAGTTGTGGCAACCTCACGTGCCTGTCGTTAAAGGACAAAAACCTTTTAGCATACTTGGTCTTCGATTGAAAACCATACCAATATAACTCAGTAAACATAAATCATGCTTGACAGAATCATAATATAAGTCTAGCCAAAAGAGTTGGCTTTAAACTTCATCGTTCAAAACTTCATGTGAAAGAATACATGAATTACAAAACTTGTCCAGACTGAACTGGAACAAGGGTTAGAATACTTGCCTTCAGCGTCTGCATACTAATTAACACCCGTACACTTTAGGTCTTTAAGTTTCTACAACACATGATCATATAACGTACCATATTAGGTCATATATAATCAAGTATGTATACTATTATATCTTACCCTTCATCTCAATGTAAATCCTGACTTAGATCTACTATTATGGGTTTCCGGCTTTCATTACGTTATTCATGTTTCATTCATCTTTGATTGATTATTAACTCTTAATCAACATACATTTCATGTCTAGCAATGCCTTAACAATGTTATATTACCACATTTGTTCATTACCAACGAGTTCTCTTTCATTCTACACTTGTAAACATTCTTTACTGTCCATGGTCTAGAAATTTGGCGTTCTTGGCGCCACCCATTACTCTTCTCAGATTCATGTCATGCCATGAGTTAGCAGATCTTAACTTCAGATCGCAGCTTTGGGTGCCACATATTGTTTTCTTCATCCGTCGCACATTGGCTGAGTTAGCGATGTGCTTCGAGATCTTTATTACGGTAGTCATGCTACCACCTATTTGGCCTTGGGTTGGCCCCTCGGCACCAACTCTGTGCCTTAGAAAATTTTTACAGATTTCAAATTGTGAACTTCCCGGACGCATAACTTCTTTGTTATAAGTCCGAATTGGCTCGTTCAAAAGTCTACGGTTCACAAATTACGTACTCTATGCGTTCATGCAAGAATTTTATCTATTTGACTTCGTTTGCTAAAATTTCACCTATGAGTTCATTTTTAACTCGTGAACGTTCAACGCTCGTTTCTTCGTTCTAAGTCGAAATTCGGTCATTTTCAAGTCCGCAACTCAATAATGTCAAATATGACTTGTCTCCATCGAAAACCAACGTTTCAAACCTTAAACACAAAATACGACTTCCATTCCGAGAATTTTACGAATTTGACGATAATCGTCCAATCATGTGAATTCCGAAAAAACTACATTTTTAATGATTCTAAATGGATTTTAATCAACAAAGGATCATTACAAGTTATTTATTAAACCAACTTATAGACAAAGTAAGTTTTGACTTATTCTCATAAGTTAATGACTTATTTAACTTATGAACTACAATTCCTCATGCTTATGACTTTCTATGAACTTAAGTCCACCAATCAATGTTCTCATACTATAATCAACATACTAGCATCATATGACAAACATATGACAAGTTCTTCAAGATTCCAACAACTTATTAGAGTTCAAGTTGCTTATTCAACTTATTCGGCTTAAGTCCATTCATAACTTAATTCTTATATGTTCTTAGCATACATGTACATTAATTACACTTCTCTTATCATCCTATTATAATAGAGATGAAAGAATATTGGACACAAGATCATTACCTTTGAAGTATAACTTCTTCTTCTTGGAAAGTCTAACAAAGGAAGCTTTAACTTAAAAGTGTTTATTCTCCCTAACCAATAAGTAGCTTTATATTGAGAGAAGAATGTTGGATGAAAATAACAACCAACAAAAATTGAAATGAGCTTTCTATTTATAGGCCATCCAAATCTAGGGGAGAATGGTCATTATAACCTTCCACCTCCTTAACTAACCTCCTCATTCCACCTCCTTAATTCTCCACCTCCTTACTATTCATAACCTAGCAACTAAGTAAGCTTGCTAGCCACTTCTAAAACTTGGTCACCACACTTATTGTTTGCCCATCAAGCTTACCCATTTTACACTTGGATTGCCCCATGGATCATGGCTTTACATTGGGCTTTGATAATTAATCTAACTACTTCTTTAGTGGACTTGTGCTGCCATAGTTCGGACTCATGATTTATCAAACTCTTGGGCTTGATTGTCACATTCTATTGGACTTATACTATTAGGTTAATAATCCTACAAGTCCATTACCTTATATTTAAAAACTTAACATAATATACCACGTATAATCTTCGTATGCTAGCTCGTATATTAATTCGTAATACACGTCTAGCACTCACTTTTCTTGCTCATCACAACACTTGATCACTACACAAAATGCTTGCCAATCAAGACTACCCGCATTAACATGGTTTGCTCCATGGATCATGGCTAATTCATTGGGCTTGCTAATTAATCTAGCTAATTCCTTGTTGGGTTTGTACTACAATAGTTTGGACTCATTACATATCGAACAATTAGGCTTGAATATCACTTACTATTGAACTTCTACCATTATGCTAAATTAAACAACTTAACATACATACCTCACGTACAATTCTTGTATGCTAGCTCGTATATTTATTCTTAATATACGTTATTTCATTCTCCATACACAATAGTATAATACATCATATTATACTTACGTTCATTACCTCGTATAATGCATACGCATCATACTATTACAACTTTCTTTCCCTAACGCCTAATAAACCTAACGTTCCCAAATTAAGTCCACATGCGAAATATTACGTTTTCCATACTTAGATTATTATTACATAATCAATATCACCTTGATATTATAACGTTACGTATTTCTCGAAAGTTTAAAAATAATTTTGAAGGTAAATCGATGAATAGTGTTTTTCAGAAAATTTCTCAGAAAGCTTTTATTTTCGTCTTAGAAATTCAAACACTTTAATTCATCCACGTAGTTAAAATACTACGACATTCCAACGTTTATAGGTTATAGAACGACATTCATCTTATCAACACATAATAATAATAAATAATATTATTTTATTCATTATTAAAAGTATTTACAATTGTTCGATTTTCGTATGCGTTACACTCTCTCCCCTTATAAGGATTATGTCCCCAGAATCTCGCTATATATAAAAAAATTACACAAATAAATGAGGGTAATTCTTTTTCATCATTTCTTCTAACTCCCACGTTGCTTCTTCTGCATCGTGGTTCTTCCATATCACCTTTCACCGGAAGGTATGACTTTATTCCGCAGAACTTGTTCTTTTCTATCGACAATTTGAATCGGCATTTCCTCGTACGTCAAGTCCTTCTCGATGTGAATAGGATCATATTCTATCACGTGCTTATAATCCGGCTTACAAGGACGTAACACGGATACGTGAAATACATTATGTATTCGTTCTAGATCTGGGGGTAAGGCTATCATATAAGCTACCTCACCTACCCGTTTTAATACCTCAAAAGGTCCTATGAACCTTGGACTTAACTTTCCCTTCTTCCCAAAACGTATCTTTCCTTTCCAGGGAGATACTTTTAGGAATACGTACGAACCTACTTCAAACTCTCGATTCTCTCTATGCGAATCCGTAAACTTCTTCTGTCTGTCTTGAGCTGCTAGAAGATGCATTTGTATCTTCTTGACAATATCCACCGTTCATTGCACCAATTTCGGTCCCAACATTCACGCTCTCCTACCTCATCCCAATATACAAAGTGGCATTCGCATTTCCTCCCATACAAAGCTTCGTAAGGCGGCATACCTATGCTTGCATGATAACTATTGTTATATGCAAACTTCACTAATGGTAGATGATCATCCCAACTACCCTTGAAATCCATGATGCAAGATCTTAGCATATCTTTTAACGTCTAAATTGTTCTCTCACTTTGTCCATCCGTTTCTGGATGATACGCCGTACTCAGCTTCAACTGCGTTCCCAACTACTCTTGTAGACTCCTCCAAAAGTTCGACGTGAATCGTGGGTCACGATCTGACACAATCGATACTGGTACTCCATGTCTAGAGATTATTTCCTTAATATAAAGTCTAGCTAATTGGTCTAAGTTATACTTGACCCTAATTGGCAAAAAGTGAGCCGACTTTGTCAACCGGTCCACTATTACCCAAATCGCATCATACCCCTTCTGAGTAGTCGGAAGTCCCACCACAAAATCCATCGTGATATTCTCCCATTTCCACTCTGAAATTTCTAGTGATTGTAGCAAGCCACTGGGTCGTTGATGTTCGGCCTTAACTCTCTAACAAGTCAAGCACCTACTCACATATTCGGCGATCTCTCTCTTCATGTTCGGCCACCAAAAACTGTGTCAAAGATCTTGATACATCTTAGTGCTACTAGGATGAATCGAAAATCTCGAACTATGAGCCTCTTCAGAGAACTCGCTTCCTTTAATTCCGCCTCATTTGAACCCAAATTCTTCCTTCAAATCTTAATAATCCCTCATTATCAAGATCGTATTTTAGTATCTTTTTCATTGGCTAACCACTCCTTTATCCGGCCACACTCATCCGTTTTGAGTTGTACCTCCTTAACTCTCTCTACGATGGTAGATTGCATCTCCGCCATCATAAACAAAGATTCGTCCTCCTTCACTTGGCTTGGCGACTTCATTTCCAATTCCATCCTAGCCATCTCTGTTATTAACTCGGTTTGAGCCGTTAACATAGACAACTTTTCCGACCCTTTTCTACTTAAGGCGCTTAAGAACTACATCAAGCTTTTCCAGGTGATACAGATTTCACAAATAGTAATCCTTTATCAACTCCAAATACCATCTCCTCTGCCTCATATTCAAATCCTTCTGCGTAAAGATATATTTTAGACTCTTGTGGTCTATGTATATCTCACATTTTTCTCCATAAAGATAATGTCTCCATATCTTTAGAGCAAAAACTCATCTGGCGGCCCGAGTTCATCATGAGTAGGGTAAACTTTCTCATAATCCTTCAACTGCCTAGATGCATATGCAATGACCTTGCCATGCTGCATGAGCACGCAACCAAGTCCTCTATGCGAAGCATCGCTATAAACTACAAAATTTCCTGTGTCATCAGGCAATGACAAAACAGGTGCTTCACTCAATCTCTTCTTTAGTTCTTGAAAACTGTCCTCGCACTTGTCAATCCAAGCGTATTTCACCGTCTTCCTCGTCAAGATAGTCAACGGAGTAGCTATCTTTGAAAACTCCTGGATGAATCTTCGATAGTAACCTGCTAACCCTAGGAAACTCCCCACCTCAGTCGGCATTTTCGGCTGTTCCCAATTCATCACGGCTTCCACCTTCGCTAGATCTACTAAAATCCCCTCATGGTCAATGACATAACCTAAAAACTTCACCTTCTCCAACCAAAATTCACACTTAGTGAATTTCGCATACAATTTCTCCTTTCTTAGTGTCTCCAACACTAATCTAAGGTGTTCAGCATGATCTTCTGGTGTCGTAGAATAGACTAGAATATCATCTATAAACACCACAATGAACTTGTCCAAATATTTTTTGAACACTCTGTTCATCATATCCATAAATGCAGCTGGTGCATTTGTCAACCCAAACGACATCACCAGGAACTCGTAATGACCATAATGAGTCCTGAATGCTGTCTTTGGCACATCCTCCTTCCTAAGCTTCAACTGATGATACCCCGTTCTTAAATCTATTTTTGAAAAATACTTAGCCCCTTTCAACTGATCAAAGAGATCATCGATCTTGGGTAATGGGTATTTATTCTTTATCGTTAACTTATTCAACTCTCGGTAGTCGATACAAAGTCTTAATGATCCATCCTTCTTCTTGACAAACAGTACCGGTGCTCCCCACGGTTAAACACTCGATTGAATATACTTCCGGTCCAACAGTTCTTGCAACTGCACCATCAACTCCTTCATCTCCACTGGCGCCATACGATATTAAGTGCCTAGAAACTGGTGCTGCTCCTGGCACAATGTCTATCACAAACTCGTCTCCCTATCCGGGGGAAGGCCCGGCAAATCGCCTCGGAAATACATCGGTGAATTCCCTCACTATAGGTATTTGTTCCATGGTTGCTACCACTCTCTGGGTATCAACAACATGACACAAATAACCTACGCATCCCTTCCTCAATAATTTCCTAGTTTGTGTCATGGTTAGACAACATGAACGTCCAATGATATATTCCCGTAAAATACTACCCGAGGTTGTTCTAACGCCTTAATGTTCACACATTTATTTTGACAATCTATAATTGCCCCATGGTTTACTAACTAATCCATTCCGAGAATTACATCAATTCTCCTAACTTTATTTCGGTAATAAATCTACCGATAATTTACAACCCCGTATATCTACACAACAACTCTTATGAACATCTTCAATGTGAATTATCTCTTCATTTGCTACCTTAATATTTAAAGGTATAGCAACTTTTCGGGAAGTAATCCTAATCGCTCTAGCAAAATCACATGCTATAAACGAACAAGTAGCACCCGAATCAAACAAAGACGTACGCATTGACGCATTGATATTGTTGATCGAATAATATACTCGCTGACGACGACCCCTAATGCAACCTACATCTTGGATCATCATGTTAAAGGTACGGCCCATCGGCTACTATTCTTTTGTGTTGGCCCACTAATAGCTAACTTACCACTATTAGCGCCCTTGATTCCGTCATCCGCCCGCTTCTTCTGGGCAGTTCTTTGCCATGTGGTCGGTTGATCCACACACAAAGCATCCGTGGTTCTTCTTTGGACTTGGACAAATTAGTAATGTGCCCCTCCCCATCCATTAATTGTAACAGACGGCCTTTCCTTGAGAGACAGACTCCTAAATGAGTCTTCCCACAGTGTCTTGCAGCCTCCATTCTTTTCTTGGTCTCTTGCTTCACTTCCGGTATTCCCAGAGCTAAATACCTTCCTTTTCTGACCCTCGCCACTACCACTAGCTCCCTCGATCTTTACTCCCCCATCTACCTTACCCTTATTTTTCTTTTCTTTGTGGTATTGGCTCAACGCCTCACTACCACCTTCGGTGATTATCGCCTTCTCTAAAATGGTTCCGAAAAAAGTACTTTTGAACACCGATATACGGTTATAGAGCCAGGGTTTTAGGCCCTGCTCGAACCGTCGCGCCTTCCTCACCTCCGTATCCACTTGATGTGGAGCGAACCTTGTCAGTTCATTAAACTTAGCAGCGTATTGGGGAACCGTCATGTCCCCTTGTTTCAACTCTAGAAACCGGATCTCCATCCTCCCTTGCATGCTCGTGGGAAAGTAGTTCTCGAAGAATATCTCCTTGAACCTATCCCACATCAGATTTGCTATCCCAACCCTAGCCTGATTGGCTTCCCACCAAAAGTTGGCCTCTTACTTCATCATATAGGTCGCAAAGGCAACCTTTTGGGCCTCATCGACATTTGCTATTACAAATGCCTTCTCTATCTCCTTAACCCACGTTTGGGCTTCAATAGGGTCCGTAGTTTCTTTGAACTCTGGCAGACCGATGCTCTTGAAATCCTTAAAGGTAGTAGTTCGTGCTACTCTTGGATTTACGGGGATATTAGCCCCTGATCTATTAAAGGCAGCTGTTATCAGGTTAAGAAACTCCTGCATCGGATTAACCAGACCTCCCTCCGGTTGATTTACGCTCGCACCTTGATTATGTTGCACTCTTCTTTGGCGCATTTTGCTGATACAATAAACACATTTCGTTATTATTCCTTTCTTTATTAGTTATCATTAATATTAACAATAACTCCAACATCCGTAACTCATTGTTTTCCATAAAAAGGACTTATATTCATTCTTCATAGTATAATACTACATCGGTTACATACACAGCCTAAGCTGATTACATTACTTTCCCGTTATCGTTTTCCAAAAATTGGGATTTACAAAAGACTACCCTTTACTATACAAAAAGGGTTTACGTCACTACTACTTACAAAATATTTACATACTACTCTAACTACTACTAGTCTACACATCCGCCTCAAGGCATTATCAAAAATATGCCTTGGCAAGACCGTAATAATATCACGGCTAATAGTATGCCGTGTTTGCCCCACCTCCATAGGATATCCAACTACCGTCATTGGAACTGATGAGAACTCCTATAGATATAGGACATCCTCCTATCTTCTCGCACCTTGGTCTTTAGCTCCTCCTCGAGCTCAAAGACCTCGTGCTTTTAAATCTGGACTTTGTCCTTAGCCAAAAATCCTCTCATCATGTTCCTCGCTCCCCACATGGACTCGACATCGCCTCTTTCCTCTATAACCATTTGGAGCTCGCCTTGACTCCTTGACTTCCTGACAGTAATGGATATTTCTATCCAACATTGACATGAAAAGAGACATCATAGACCCCCCAGGAACTATCTCTGCTACTATAGCCACCGGGTTAAAGGAAACTGTATCTACCTCCTCCTCTATCATCCCGTCAAATACTGGCATGTAGTCAGCTTCCTCTGAGTCTCCAGACTCAATAATCACTACATCTGGCTCTGCTGATATAGGGTTCGGTATAACCTCTACTTGGTTCATCGATTATTCACTAATGGTTTGCTCATTAACAAACATCTCGTTTACTCCTGACATCTACACAAAATAATTAATTTGATTAGTACACGTCATTAGAATAATAAAAACACATAACATACTCATAATGCATTTTTATAAGGTTATTTTCCTTTCTTGTACTTCTTTGACTTCTCTTAAGGTTATGCCTTAAGGTTTTTAATCCCCACTTAAGTTTTATAACCTAATGCTTTGATACCAACCTGTGACGCCCCCAAATCCGGGTCTCTTCCAACCCGACAGATGGTGTTACACGGTACTACCATTCATTCATTCATTCAATTGAATAGTCTCAAAAGGACTAATATAACTTCTATATACCCAAAATAATATTACATTTCCCAAGTTCTTTATAACCCATTCATTTGTTCTTGTCATAATATCAAATATATTACTAACATTCAACTATTCTATTACATAAGCAATCTAAGGGTTCGTCTTCGCCTTGCCCTTGTCCTTGCCTAAGCCTTCGGTCCGCTCGATCTTGGCTGTGTTCATATGGTTCAAGCAAGAGTGAGCATGACTAGCTCAGCAAGTACTACAATTCTAATAAATAACATGCTTGAAACATATAACTTATATATCTTCAGTAACTGAACAATAGTTACGAAGTACTATCGATAATTCAAAATAGCACTTCTTTTCATTCAAAACGTTTTCCAACAACAATATTCAGTAGAATATCAACTAAGGCTTGGAACTATGAGCAGTTCATAATTTCTTTTGAAAAGGACAACCCGACACTAAGTCCGTAAGTCCGGCATAGCTTACGAGCACTTCTGGGTGATCAACCCATAGTACTCTATGTTGATCAACACTACATTCATTAAACGTGTATACGTTTAAGTTGTGGCAACCTCACGTGCCTGTCGTTAAACGACAAAAACATTTTAGCATACTTGGTCTTCGATTGAAAACCATACCAATATAACTCGGTAAACATAAATCATGCTTGACAGAATCATAATATAAGTCTAGCCGAAAGAGTTGGCTTTAGACTTCATCATTCAAAACTTCATGTGAAAGAATATATGAATTACAAAACTTGTCCAGACTGAACTGGAACAAGGGTTAGAATACTTGCCTTCAAATATTCGATACTCGATTAACACACGTACACTTTAAGTCTCTAAGTTTCTACAATACATGATCATATAACGTACCACATTAGGTCATATATAATCAAGTATGTATACTATTATATCTTACCCTTCATCTCAATATAAATCCTGACTTAGATCTACTATTATGGGTTTTCGGCTTTCATTACGTCATTCATGTTTCATTCATCTTTGATTGATTATTAACTCTTAATCAACATACATTTCATGTCTAACAATGCCTTAACAATGTTATATTAACACCTTAGTTCATTACCAAAGAGTTCTCTTTCATTCTACACTTGTAAACATTCTTTTTCATCATCAGTTCTAGGATTGGCCATGCATGCCACCCATTTATTCTCTCATCTCATATCTCGCATGCGAAGTTAGTTGAGTTAACTTCCGGATCAGTAAATATGCCACATATTATTCTTTCTTCGTCCGTCTTTGCGGCGTGAGTTAAAGTGTTTTCGGACAGAATGATGTTACTGCTTGCATACCACCTATTTGACTTGGGTTAGCCATGCTACCAACTCGCGGCCTTAGAAATTTTTTACTGATTTAAAAATTTGGTGAACTTCCCGGACGATAACTTCTTTGTTATAAGTCCGAATTGGCTCGTTCAAAAGCCTACGGTTCACAAATTACGTACTCTATGCGTTCATGCAAGAATTTTATCTATTTGACTTCGTTTGCTAAAATTTCACCTATGAGTTCATTTTTAACGAAAACGATAAACGCTCGTGAACGCTTTCGCTTTTCTTCGTTCTAAGTCTCTAATTCGGTCATTTTCAAGTTCGCAACTCAATAATGTCAAATATGACTTGTCTCCATCGAAAACCAATGTTTCCGACCTTAAACACAAAATACGACTTCCATTCCGAGAATTTTACGAATTCGACGATAATCGTCCAATCGTGTGAATTCCAAAAAAACTACATTCTTAATGATTCTAAATGGATTTTAATCAACAAAGGATCATTACAAGTTATTTATTAAACCAACTTATAGACAAAGTAGGTTTTGACTTATTCTCATAACTTAATGACTTATTTAACTTATGAACTATAATTCCTCATGCTTATGACCTTCTATGAACTTAAGTCCGCCAATCAATGTTCTCATACTAGCATCATATGACAAACATATGACAAGTTCTTCAAGATTCCAACAACTTATTAGAGTTCAAGTTGCTTATTCAACTTATTCGGCTTAAGTCCATTCATAACTTAATTCTTATATGTTCTTAGCATACATGTTCATTAATTACACTTCTCTTATCATCCTATTATAATAGAGATGAAATAATATTGGACACAAGATCATTACCTTTGAAGTCTAACTTCTTCTTCTTGAAAAGTCTAACAAAGGAAGCTTTAACTTAAAAGTGCTTATTCTCCCTAACCAATAAGTAGCTTTATATTGAGAGAAGAATGTTGGATGAAAATAACAACCAACAAAAATTGAAATGAGCTTTCTATTTATAGGCCATCCAAATCTAGGGTAGAATGGTCATTATAACCTTCCACCTCCTTAACTAACCTCTTCATTCCACCTCCTTAATTCTCCACCTCCTTACTATTCATAACCTAGCAACTAAGTAAACTTGCTAGCCACTTCTAAAACTTGGTCACCACACTTATTGTTTGCCCATCAAGCTTACCCATTTTACACTTGGATTGCCCCATGGATCATGGCTTCACATTGGGCTTTGATAATTAATCTAACTACTTCTTTAGTGGGCTTGTGCTACCATAGTTTGGACTCATGATTTATCAAACTCTTGGGCTTGATTTTCACATTCTATTGGACTTATAATATTATGTTAATTATCCTACAAGTCCATTACCTTATATTTAACAACTTAACATAATATACCACGTATAATCTTCGTATGCTAGCTCGTATATTAATTCGTAATATACGTTATTTCATTCTCCATACATAATAGTACAATACGTTGTATTATACTTACATTCATTACCTTTATATAATGAATACACATTATACGATCACAACTTTCTTCCTTAACGCTTAATAAATCTAACGTTCCCAAATTAAGTCCGCATGCGAAATATTACGTTTTCTATACTTAGATTATTATTACATAATCTATATTACCTTGATATTATAACGTTATGTATTTCTCGGAAGTTCAAAATAATTCTGAAAGCGTAAAAATCGATGAATAGTGTTTTTGAAAAATTTCTCGGAAAGCTTTTATTTTCGTCTCTTAGAAATTCAAACACTTTAATTCATTCACATAGTTAAAATACTACGACATTCCAACGCGTTTCTAGGTTATGTAAACGACATTCATCTTATCAACACGTATATAATAATAAATAATTATTATTTTATTCATTATTAAAAGTATTTACAATTGTTCGATTTTCAAGAAATGAGCAGACTTAGTTAATCTATCAACAATAACCCAAATCACATCTATGCCTTGAAAAACATTGGGAAGACCAGTAACGAAATCCATGGTAATGTGTTCCCACTTCCATTTCGAAATCTCAAGTGGTTGCAATGGACCCTTTGGTACTTGATGCTTCATCTTTACACGTTGACAAGTTAAACACCTCGAGATAAACTCCGCGATCTCTCTCTTCATATTGCTCCACCAAAATTTATGTTGAAGATCATGATACATTTTGGTACTCCCAGGATGGATTGCAAACGATGTGTTGTGTGCCTCCATCATGATTTTATGCTTCAAGTCAGAATCGTTAGGAACACAAAGTCTGGAGTTGACTCGAAGTATTCCTTCTTCATCGATTCTTACTTTTGGAATAGCACCTTCTAGCACTTCCTTCTTCATACGCATCAACTCCAGGTCCGTAGCTTAAGCAGTTTTAACTTTATCGATTAAAGTCAGTTCTACTCGTATATTTGATATCATCACGTGGATACTTGGAGCCTTTAATTCTATCTCCATCCTTTGCAAATCATACAAAATGAGCCTTTGCATTGACAATATCATACTCGTACCCGCATATGATCTTCTACTCAATGTGTCAGCTACTACGTTCGCTTTTCTAGGATAGTATTAGATGGTATAATCGTAATCTTTCAATAGCTTGAGCCAACATCGTTGCCGCATGTTGAGTTCCTTTTGGGTGAAGAAATATTTGTGGCTTTTATGATCTGTATAGATCTCCACTTTCTCCCCATACAGGTAGTGTCTCCAGATCTTCAACGCAAAAATGACTGATGTCAACTCCAGATCATGAGTAGGATAATTCCTCTCATATTCTTTGAGTTGTCATGAGGCATAGGCTATGACTTTCCTATGTTGCATGAGAACACATCCTAACCCTTTGCCCGAAGCATCGATGTAGATAACAAATCCATCCGAACTAGATGGTATTGTTAGAACAGCTGCCGAAATGAGTCTCCTCTTGAGTTCTTGGAAACTCTTCTAGCATTCCTCGCTCCATACGAATTTTGTATCTTTCCGAGTCAGCTGAGTTAACGGATTAGCGATTCAAGAAAATCCTTCCATGAATCTCCGATAATAACCAGCTAAGCCCAGAAAGCTACGTACTTCGGTCACCAACTTTGGTTGCTCCCAACTTTGTATTGCTTCAATCTTCGCCGGGTCAACAGATACTCCATGTTTTGACACCACGTGCCCAAGGAATGCTTGCTCAAGCTAGAACTCCCATTTCTTCAGCTTGGCATATAACTTGTTATCACAAAGCCTTTGAAGTACCAGCTTCAAATGGCGCTCATGATCTTCACAGCTTTTGGAATAGATGAGGATGTCATCAATAAAGACAACAACGAACTGATCCAAATATTCTTTGAACACATGGTTCATCATATCCATGAAAGCAGTAGGAGCATTAGTCAATCCAAAAGACATGACTAAGAATTCATAATGCCCATACCGAGTTCTGAAGGCAGTCTTCGGAATATCCTCAGTTTTAATATTCAGCTGATGATATCTAGAATGAAGATCGATCTTTGAAAAGAATTATGCTCCTTGTAACATGTCAAACAAGTCATCAATGCGAGGTAGCGGATACCTATTCTTGATGGTGACATCGTTCAATTCCCGGTAGTTAATACAAAGTCGCATACTCCCGTCTTTCTTCTTTACGAATAAAATAGGAGAACCCCAAGGAGATGTACTAGGATGAATGAAACCGATGTCTAACAACTCCTGTAGCTGGACCTTTAAGTCCTAAAGTTCAATAGGAGCCATTCAATATGGGGTTTTAGAAATGAGTTTTGTATCAGGTTCAAGGTCAATAAAGAATTCAACTTCACGTTGTAACAACCCTAAATTTCATACAATAGTATTCTCCTTCTCGATTGTTAACAATACAACTTTAATCTATCTTTACATCATTATTCGATATTAAAATCCCTAAAAATGCGAAATATTTAAAACTTTAATACATTTCCTTCTGTATTGCCCTAAATCGCAACCTTTACATTACATCTCTTCGATTCAAATTTATATCATGAATCGTTACAACAAAATGACTATACAAAGTCTTACATCATAAATAGATATCTATATACACCGGATAGCTCAACTTACAATTCAACATATTACATTTAAAATATTAAATACATTTCTCATAAAACATAAGTAATCTTCGTGAATATGGATCTTTATAATTCACTTAGCACATATCCTTACCTTGAAATATTGACCTGCATAAATTATTCTTAGTTCCCGGAGGCACAATAGTTATCTAGAAGGGGGGTTGAATAGATATTTAAAAACTTTTCTTTTTAACTAGTTAGTTTTGATAGTGATTAATGCACAGCAGAATGAATATTTGATAAACCTTCTTTTAGATAACTTGAATTAATGAGAGTGAGGCAGTTATGGCAGTTATAGCAGCTATAGCAGTTATAGCACGAAAATAATAGACACAGCAGTTTTAAGTGGTTTAGAGCACTTAAAGCTCCTAATCCACTCTTTTACTCCTCGAGTAGGAAATCCACTAAGGATGTCTGTTACACTTTCTGAATCTCACAAATTCCTTCTAGACCAGCAGTCTAGGCACTTCTTAGTTCACTCTTGAACCCTTCAAGTCCAGCAGACTTAGTTCTTCACAGTTCACTTAGAACTCTTCAAGTCCTTATGACTTGGAACTCTTACTTCAGTTGGTTGGTAGTTGTTGAGTTCGTGATTGATGCTACTCAGTTGTCGTTAAGCACTTGTTTGAAAGAACTGAGTAGCTGAGCAAGCTTCTTCTTTTTCTCAGATCGTGGAGTTGAGCATTGAGTGTTCTTGTGCATTTTTGTTAAAATGCTTGCTTGCTTGTATCATCTGCATATGTTCTGCATATATGTGTTTATTAAAATCTATCCGTTGAAGCATTAAATGCATTTGACATTTCTGAACTTTGATGGAGACTTTTTTGCACACCTTCTAAATTGCATTCTAGCCTTTGACACGAGAGCTTTGCTTTCTCACCTAACACCTGAAAAGGTGTTTTTCCTCTGTCCTATGGTCCTTTCCTTAGCTTCTTGAATACGTTTCATTTGTTGAATACTAAGGATATGTTTTGTACCGTTGGGACTAGAGAGGACTTCAACGTTTCAAACCCATTCCACTTTTGTTGGGATTTATCTTTACATAAGAGTAGGGCTCGATGCTTCTAACATAAGGCAGATGATACTCTACGATCCATATCGTGGTGTCTTGTCATATTGGTGCTTGGGCTGAATCAGAACATTACGATCTACATTTGTTCGTCTTTCAGACTCTACATTTCCTAGAGCACTCTACAATTTTTACTTGCTCGTTATGCGGACTCTACATTTCCAAGAGCACACTACGATCTCTGAGTTAACTTCGGCAAATATCTGGACCACTCCATGATTACCGAAGAGGCCCTTCAAGGCAGATACACTACAATCTTCTGAGCCATACAATCCTGCCTTAGCTTCTGCATTTCGTTGATCAGCTTAATAGACTGTGATTCTTTTCAAGGCCTATCTATTTCTTTCAAGTCATAGATCAACCTAACATATTTGATCTCTTAATCTATACATTCGTTTATAGAATGATGAACATTAAAAGCTAAGATCAACCTAATAATTTTGATCTATCACTAAGTCCTTGTACATATATTCCTTGAAGAACTTTACATATAATCATGAGCATTTACTTTAAACATCAAATCAAAATATGCATTCTTCCAACAATCTCCCCCTATTTGATGTTGACATAAACAAGGAGATTTTTTGTCATGATTATCAAATTCTATATGCAGTTGTAGTAAGGTAAATATGGCTTAATATTTTAGTGAGCAGCTAAAATTTCTAGAGAATAAGCATAAATTTATTGATGTATGAAGATAGATATTACATTTAAGTTTGACTACATCAATAAGAATTAAAATCCAACTTATCTCTATTTCTTCGGCCTTTCACTTCTCGGAGGATTTGCATATTCCTCAGCTCTCCTTTTTCTGCTTGCTTTGTCTCTCCTGGCTAGATCTTTCAGCTCACTTAGGCTTAGTCTTGGATTGTGATCATGTCTATTCATGAATGCAGGATCTCCAATTGGCATTCTTAGGCCTGTTGTTGTCACCTCATGAGAGCTGGTAGTTGGCCCTAGACTCCTTAAAGGTTGAGCCATTAAAACTTCCTGCTGATTAGATCGTTGGGTCTGATGGCTGGATCGTGGAGTCTGCTGGTGGATTTGCCTTGCAGGAGGGTTCCTTGAGGATTGAGTTTGGAATTGACCTCTGCCTTTGCCCTTGCCTCCCTGATCTCATTTCCCTTTATTCTCCCCCTTTATGTCAGCATCAAGGGTTCGAATGTCTTCGGAGAGGCGAGTTACTCCTTGGACAAGCTCAGTGAGTTGACTTTGAGTTTGAGCAATGTCCTCGAAATTTTCTTGGATAAAAGCATCAGATCGAGTTTCACGTCGTTGAAGGATGTTCAGGACATTTTCAGTCTGCTGCATTTGGCCCATAGAAAAGTCTTGAAATTCCTTTACTGCAGTTTGGAGACTTGTGATGCTCTTTATCATTAGATCATTCTGAGATTCTTGAGTCTTTTTTAAGATAAAGACAGCATCCCGATGTCTTTTAGCTGCTTGAAAGTGGATGCCATCCCTGTCCTTTATGCTTTGAAGCATTTCTTTGATGATCTCTTTAAGCGTTTTAGAGAGCTCAGAGCTGAGGGTGCTTGGCAGACTATTTGCAGCACTGATCATTGTTGTTAATCTCATGTGAAGGAGCTCGGTGTGTTCTTCAAGACTCTCATCGAGTTCATTGATTACTTTCTTGGACATTTCTGACAAATCGGCTTTGGTGGACAGCTCCGAAAGAAGTTCATTCAGCTGGGAAATTTGTGAAGGAGGTGGTGTGCTCTTGAATTGATCTTGCAGTGAGTAGAGGGCAAGACCAAGGTTGAAGTATTCGTTGCTGGATGAGGAGGGTATATCGGATGGAGGGGCCTATATTTGGGTGTGTGTGGTAGGTGACTCTACGATTTGGATTTGGGACTCTATACTGGGTTTAGAGTTTGTAATCGTAGAGGTGCTGGGAGGTGGAAGCAGTACAAAGTTTTTCATATTTGGTTTATCAATTAATGAATTTTGGGATTCTGTAACTGGAAATTGATTTAGTGGATGTAGGATTACTTCCAACTATCGTGGGAATTCATAAAATTGACGAAAGGAAGGTGATGGAAAGTGATTAACTCTGAAGAGGGTTGGGATAGACAGTGCCTCATGTTCATTCTTTGAAGAGGAGTTATTTGTGAGTAACTTCTTGGCAAAGTTGAGACTTCCTGGGAATCCGTGAGCTAACACAGAGATGGCTGGATATTCTTTGAAGCTCCAAAACATGTGATTCCAGGAGTTCAGAATTGTGCTTGATGGAAAGGCATCATGGGTAAATAGGAAAACAGTTGCTCATAGTTGGCTTTTCTGTACCCATCAATGCCCTCAGATATGATCTCGACCTCGTCACTTTTATCCTCTTCTCTGTTTTCATTTGAGGATTTCATTATATCAATGGCCTCATGATATTCTTGCACTGGTTCTCCCTCACTTTCTGCAGGAACCTCTTCTTCTGTCATGTGGATATCGTGAGTCTCCCCTTCAACATGATCATCCTCCTGTATGATTGGTAGCTCCCCCTCAATTGGATCATTCTCTAGGATGAGAGCTTCAGGCATCTCCCCCTCAGCTGGAGCTTTGTCCTTTTGGGTTTCTTTAGACAGTTCCTGTTCAGAAGCTAACTCCTTGTCTTCCTTCTTAAGTACTCCTTCATTGACAAGGATGTACTTCTTAACCAATTTTCGTCTTGATTTTCTAGGCTGAGCCACAGCTTTAGGACTTTCTTGAGCTTTAGCTTTATCTTGTTGATCAGCCAGAACATCTGATGCAGCAGCTTTGGTGTTTGGTCTGGTCTCTACGATCGGTAAAGACTCTACGATCGAAGAGACACATGGCCTCTTGGATTTGTGACTGATTTTACTCTTCTTCTTCAGCAGCTGTGATATGGTAGCTCTGTCTTCTTCTGCCTCAGCTTGCTGTTGCTTTTTTCTCAGGATCCTTAGAGTCTCAATGTCAGAGGAATCTACAAGTTTATTAATATTTGATCCCTGAGGTTCTTCAACCATTCTATCCTTTAGCTTTCTCTTGCCCTTGCTCTCATTAACCAACTGAGAGCGAGTAGGTTTCCTCCTTGTTTCTTCTTCTTCTTCTTCTTGATTTCCACGACAGTGACTCTTTCGCATCAGCAATTCTACCATTGGATTCAGACATTATACGCACATTTTCTGCTGGATTCCTTTTCTAGTTCACGAATAGTTGTTGGGTCATTCATCTGTTTAGATTGATGGCCTCTCCTTCATCATCCCCAATTTTGTCACCTAGAGCAGACTGTAGAATGATGCTTATAAATCGACCGTAGAGCATCTTTTGAAAGCTCTTTAACTTCTTTGAGTTGGTGATCCATTTTCCAATCCATTCAAGCAATAGAGCTCCATAGTTAAGTTGTATTCCATAACATATGGCAGTCATAAGCTTGAGTTGCACCTCATTTACAGAATCGTGACCAGAACTCTTACAACATATATATTTTCCAACAATATCAGCCAAAAATTCATACCTCTGAAGAAACTCCTTCTTCTTGTATCCTTTTACAGAGGGGGATTTCTTGTGATACATCCTTTTAAGTCCCTCGTGGAAGTCTATGCCATCAATGAACGAATACCCTTCAGATTTGAGACCTAGGGCTAGGTTTATGTCCTCAGCCTTCAGTTTGATTTTCACATCCCTGACTTTCGTAGTGATGGCGTTATTTTCAAACACACCATTCTTGTAAAATTCTTTCACTAGCTTGGGGTAGATAAATGTGTCTGTACCCAGAGCTTCTTCGAGACCTGCCTTCTTCAATAATGATAAAGTCTTGTGAAATTTGGTTTCAGCTGTCTTGAACTCGTCAAAGTAGAGTCTGTAGCCAGAGATGACGTTGGAGGTTGCCATTGATTTCTTTGCAGAGTGTATGGTTGATTGAGCTTTCTTGATAGTTTAGGGTTTCTTCTTGCAGAGATAAGGAGAGAGATAAGCTTTTGAACTTCTTATTTCAAAAAGGCGCCTTCAAATGGTACAAGTAACTTCCCTCTCTCCATGTTGCTTAGTGGGATAGGTGTCGAATTCTGCTTGGCTCTACGAATTTGACTAAGAAGGATTGTACTGAATTGCCCTTAACTCCTTCTGAGCTAATATATTCTTCAGGAGGACTACGATCGTTGAGATGGTCCTTGGAATCGTTGAGTCTGTTCTACTGTCTTTAAGTCTATTTTACCATCGTTGAGTCTGTTCAGCAGTCGTCATGTCTGAGCTGCGATCGTCGAGTCTGACCTGTGATCGTTGAGTCTAACCAAGTCCTTGTGATGAACTTTTAACTTAGCATTCTTCTTGGTTTAAGGTAGCTCAGGAAGGGCCAACCTCATTGAATGAATCAAGGGTTAGGTTTGTCCCTGAGGCACTTATTAGAGAGATTTCTTTGTTTTGTACTTGATCATCATAGGGTGCTCCTTTGGTTTTGTCGATGAAGCTCTATTATCGTCGAGTCTGCATCGCAATCGTTGAGTCAGCACTGCGATCGTTGAGTCGGCACTGCGATCGTTATCTCTTATGACACTTCAGCTCTACAATCGTGGACTTCCTTTGATCATGTCTATGATTTCGAACATAGCCTTTAAATCTGTATAGTTAGCACAAACTAGAGCATATTTCATGGTTGTAGGTTAAGCATGCCTAGCTCACTTATTAACTTGTTAAATCTGGATTCATCTAGAGTTTTTGTAAAGACATCAGCAAGTTGGTTTTCAGTAGGGATATATTGTAAAGATATAGTTCCATTTTGCACATGATCCCTAATGAAGTGATACCTTATTTCTATATGCTTAGTCCTAGAATGCATGACAGGATTATGAGTTATTGTAATTGCACTTGTGTTATCACAGTGAATGGGTATGGATTTGAATTCAAACCCATAATCTACTAGCTGATTTTTCATCCATAGGATCTGGGCACAGCAGCTGCCAGCAGCAATGTATTCATCTTCTGCAGTTGAAGTAGATACTAAATTTTGCTTCTTGCTAAACCAGGACACAAGTTGTTTCCTAGTAATTGACAGGTGCTACTGGTACTCTTTCTATCTATTTTGCAGCCTGCAAAATCAGCATCTGTGTATCCTATCAGTTCAAATGAGGATTCGTTGGGATACCAAATCCCCAAGTGAGGTATACCCTTAAGATACCTGAAGATCCTCTTTACAGTAGTTAAATGAGATTCTTTAGGATTAGCTTGAAATCTAGCACAAATGCATGTTGCAAACATTATATCTGGTCTACTGGCAGTTAGATATAAAAGAGAGTCTATCATACCTCTATATTGAGTTATATCAATACTTATACCTTTTTCATCTTTGTCAAGTTTGGTTGCAGGAGCAATTGGGGTTTTCATGGGAGAGGTTGATTCCATGCCATACTTCTTGAGTAAGTCTTTAATGTATTTGGCTTAGTTTATGAAGATTCCTTCATCAGTCTGTTTTACTTGCAGTCCAAGGAAGAAATTCAGCTCACCCATCATGCTCATTTCAAACTTGCTCTACATAAGCTTGGAGAATCTCTTGCATAGATTTTCATCAGTAGATCCAAAAATAATGTCATCAACATATATTTGAACTAATAGGACTTTATCTTTATGCTTTCTAAGAAATAGTGTGGTATCTACTCTACCTCTAATGAACCCATTTTCAATAAGAAAGTTAGTTAGAGTTTCATACCATGCTCTAGGTGCTTGTATAAGACCATATAAGGCTTTGTCCAATCTAAAGACATAATTAGAAAGAGATGGATTGATGAAACCTGGAGGTTGCTCTACATAGACTTCTTCTTGAAGTTCACCATTCAAGAATGCACTTTTGATGTCTATCTGAAAGACCTTGAATTTCATGTGAGCAGCAAAGGCAAGGAATATTCTGATGGCTTCTAGTCTGGCAATAGGTACAAATGTCTCATCATAGTCAATGCCTTCTTCCTGAGAGTAGCCCTTGGCCACTAGTCTTGCCTTATTCCTAGTTATTACACCATCTTCATCCATCTTATTTTTGAAGACCCATTTGGTTCCAATAACAGGATGATTCTTTGGTCTTGGTACCAATCTCCATACTTTTCTTCTTTTGAACTAATTGAGCTCTTCCTGCATGGCCTCTATCCAGCTGGAGTCTTCCATAGCATCCTCTATCTTCTTCGGTTCTATTTGAGACAGAAAGCTTAGATAAAATCATTCATTTTGGGTGGCAGCTCTTATTTTGACTCGGATCTCCAATGATTAGATCTTGAGTGTGATCTCTTGCCCATTTGCTTCCTGTTGGGACATCTGTTCTTATGCCTTCTTGTCTTAGATCTTCAAGATCTATTTCTTCTTCTTGGTGTGGAGGTTCATTGTCTGTTATAGGCCTCTCTACGATCTCATTTACTTGCTCAACGATTTCATTATTTGTTACTACGATCGTAGTGTTGAGCTCGATGACCTCATTCGTAGTGTCTGAACTATTGGTCGTAGTGTCTTAAGGCACTGTTTTGTCTAAGTCTGTCTCATCAAAGATGATGTGAATCGAGACTTCAACACTCAGTGTCTTCTTGTTAAACACTTTGTAGGCCTTACTGTCTGTGGCATATCCAAGAAAGATTCCTTCATCAGACATTGGTTGAAAATTTGTCAAGTAATGTTTTCCATTGTTGAGAATGTAGTATGCACTGCCGAAAACATGAAAGTAGCTGACACTTGGCTTTCTTCCTTTCCACAGTTCATAAAGAGTCTTTTTAATCGTAGAGTATATGAGTGATCTATTCTGAGTGTAGCATGTAGTGTTGACAGCTTCTGCCCAGAAGTATTCAGGCAGATGGGCTGCTGCTAGCAGAGTTCTTCCAGCTTCTATCAATGTTCTGTTCTTTCTCTCAGCTACTCCATTTTGTTGGGGAGTTCGTGGAGCTGAGAAGTTGTGACTAATGTCATTGTCTATGCAGAACTGGTCCATTTCTGAGAAATTGAATTCTCTGCCATGATCACTCCTTATGGCCTTGATTTTCTCTCCTTTCTCGTTCATCACCAGCTTAAACATCTTGATCAGTTGGGAGCTTGTTTTATCCTTTGAGGTTAGAAAGAACACCCATGTCAATCTACGTGTGTGTGCGTCATACTACGACGAGAGTATCTCTTTCCCCCAAGGCTCGTCGTTGGAATTGGCCCAAAAAGATCCATATGTAGTAACTGTAGAGGCTTGTCAATTGAGTTGACAGTTTTGCTCTTGAATGAGCTTCTGGTTTGCTTTCCAAGTTGACATGCATTGCATGGCCTTTCTTTAATGAAGTTAAACTAGGGTAAGCCTATAACTAGATCTTTTGAAGCTAATTTTGACATGCTTTTGAAGTTGAGATGAGATAATCTTCAATGCCATAGCCAGCTCATTTCTTCAGATGCTTTAGCCAGAAAGCATATAGTCTCTTCTGAGCTTAGTTGTCCAAGGTTTACTGTGTAGACATTTCCTTCTCTTGTTCCGGTTAATTTTACAGCAGATGTCTTCAGGTCTCGGACTTGACATTGATTGTTGAGAAATGTTACTTGATGACCCTTGTCGCAGTTGGCTAATGCTTAGAAGATTGTGTTATAGCCCTTCCACATAGGCCACTTTGCTGAAGGATACTGCACCATTTCCAGCTGAGCCATAGCCTCTTGTCTTGCCAGAGCCGTTGTCTCCAAAGATAACCGATGGACCCTCCTTCTCTATATAGTCAGACAGAAGGGCTTTGTTCCCTGTCATATGCCTTGAGCATCCACTGTCCAAATACCAGGTTGTGATCGTGGAGCTCTTTTCCTGTAGTAACATTAAACCTTCATTTTGGTACCCATACTTGCATGGGTCCTACATTGTTAGTGCCCTTGGGGACCCAAATCTGATTGATTTTGGGTCTCACGTGTGTGGAATTATAATGACATTTTGCAGCCTTGTGGCCAACTCTGTAGCACACAAAACATTTGATATGATGCATGTTTGTGTGTGTGTGTGAAAGTTCTTCCTCCATTTGGACTTTTGTGGGTTATTGGCCATCCTCCTGTTAAGCTGATATTCCTTCTTCCATGTGTTCTCGTGTTTCATGATTTGTGAGGAGTGTATCTTACTTCTACTGTACCTTCCCGGTTGGTTTGTAGAGTTGATCTTATTGGACTCTACGATCCTTCAAGGTTGGTGAGTAGTAGCTAGGTTACTCTTCTCTTTTCTGAAACCCAGACCGGCATGAGATCCCTTATTCCTGGAAATATGAACTGAATCAGCTGAGCAGGGTTTGACAGGCTCAACCTTCTGTGAGGATTTCACAAATATAATGCCTCTAAAACCTGAGACATTACTAATGCTAATTTCCTTTGCTTTTTCCACACATAACTCTGAGGTAGATTCCCTAAAGCCTAACCCTATTCTATCAGAGACATTTCTCTGGTTAGAGATTAAGGAGTCCATGGATGAAGAGGATTTATTCCATGTAGAGATTATCTTTTCTAGATCCTCAATCTTAGAGGTTAGACTTGACTCTCTTTTTACATTGAGCTTATTTGTTTGTCTCAAGAGCTTATTTTCAGCTTCAAACTTAAAGAGAGAATCAGTACTAAGAAGGGTTGTTTCCAGTTCTTCTGGAACCTTTTCTTTCTCCTTTTGAAGAAGTGAATAATCCTTAGACAGAACTCTAAACCACTTCATGTATTAATGCAGATCAGATGTTATATCATGCAGTGTAGTTCTTAGGTCATTAATATCTACATCAGGAGATTTGAAGTCAAATACCTCATCAATACTTACTTCATGTATGTTGGAGTTCTGTTTGTCCCCTGGATTTTTTGGCCATCAGGCAAAGATTTGCCATTTGAGGATCTGCATCATCTCCGGATTTTGGAGTTGAGTCATTGTCTGAGTCACTCCATGATCCTCCAGCTACAAGGCCTTTGTCTTTCTTCTGAGGCCTCTTATTGCCTTTGTATTCCTTCTTTGAATGTGATTTCTTCTTGAGTTCTTCTCTGAGAGGTTTGTTGCAATTGGCAATGAAGTGGCAAGCCTTCTTGCAATTGTAGCATAGGTCATTCATTTGCTCCTGGCTACTGTAGTTGCTTACTTTCTTTGGCTTGCTGGTTTTGCCTTGTCGCATAAACCTTCTTAGTCTTTTCACCAGCATTGCAAAGTCCTCATCATCATCTTCATCGTAGTCAGAATCAACTTCAGTGTTGACTTTGGAGGTGTTTTCAGTTTCTTTAAGAGCAACAACTTTATCCTTCTTTCTTCCTTCAGACAAGGTTTCTGCTTGTTGAGTCAGCTCTAGTTCGTATGTGAGAAGGTTGCCATACAACTGTTGGACAGTCATTTCATGTAAATTCTTTGATTCTCTAATGGCAGTGGTTTTGGCATCCCACTTGCTTGGTAAGGCTCTCATGAACTTTATGATTAGATCTTTGTTTGGATAGATCTTTCCATAGGCTCGTAGAGAGTTGAGCATTTCGTTGATCAGCTTGATAGACTGTGATTCTTTTCAAGGCCTATCTATTTCTTTCAAGTCATAGATCAACCTAACATCTTTGATCTCTTAATCTATACATTCGTTTATAGAATGATGAACATTAAAAGCTAAGATCAACCTAACAATTTGATCTATCACTAAGTCCTTGTACATATATTCCTTGAAGGACTTTACATATAATCATGAGCATTTACTTTAAACATCAAATCAAAATATGCATTCTTCCAACAATTATTATTTGCAAGAGTGAGCTCGACAGCTCAGCAAGTTCTAACAGTTTTCATGCATCACATAGCACATTATTATATGCTCAACATACATATCCTAATAATTAAAGTAACATGGCATACATGCTTTAATTCACATAGCAAATATAAAGATTGAGTTCCTTACTCAATCATCATTATTTAACCAAAATAATGTAGTCATAAATTGACTTTAAAATTTCATGATTACAACATGTATAACATATCATACTCGCTTACAACACATATAACATATCATGTAATTTAAAATAGTTCATCAAGTCCACGTAGAAAATAGGAACCGAAAGACTTGCCTTGATCATTGTTTACTAATAACATATTAACATCTTACAGCTATTTGCACTTCACGTGCCCTACATAATTATATAATCATACACATCAACTATTAGTCACATAACAACACATAGTAATTGTAATGTAAACTCTACTCCACATCTCATAATCCTTCCTGTTAATTAGCACACAATGTTCAATTAGATTATGTTAACTTTTTGACTTATGTAATATTCGAAATTCATTCAAGTGTTTAAGTCTTGCTAGGAATACTTATGGGTTTTATATTAAACCCATTCCATATCTTATAATGTTCATTAACACTTGTCACGGCGTTTCGACGTTCATTCGTCACACGCCCGAATCGTCTCTCTTGTGTATGCTTAGTGTGCTTACATAACTTATCTAATACATCATTTATTAATGTCAAACATCATTATATTTACTAACATTCATGTTTTATAACTTAGAACAACATCTATTATCGTCGATATCACTATACTTGTGTATGTGCATGTCTGACGCCCTCTGATTGCCTCCGAATACGCATTAGTCACAAAGATGACCATTTTGACCCCCTTCTAACGACCTCAAATTAAAAAAGTTAAAAAAATAAAAGTTGTAGGTCTACTCGTGCTCGTTCTGGATCATCTTAAATCTCCTCAAACGGAGTTCGTATGAAAAAGTTATGGCCATTTTACTAACGGATGTCAAAATAGTTTTGCATTACAACAATTAAACCACCCAGAAAGCATGGTTACCCGCTGGGGCGGGTCCCCCAAGGACAAAAGCCCCTCTGGGGTGGGCCCCACTACTGTGCACATCTCAGTTCACGAACTGGTGGAGAAATAAGCCAATTTGGCTTATTTCTTCACACCAAATTCGATTTTTCCCAACATGATCGACATGAAACTTGCTAACAACAATATTTTAAACTCTTTAACATGATTATAACATATAAAATCCATAAAACACATAATTAAAACCAAGGTTTTCATGATTTTTGAAGAAAACTACGATATTAAGCGTTCTTGACGAAAATTGCTATTACGAATTCGTGTTTAAACCAATTCAAGTAATTCCAATTTTGATAACTCATATTCTTAACATACTAACATAATACATGATCAATTTCAACAATAAATCATAACCAAACATCAATTTGATAGTTTCAAAAGCCATTTTTTAGAAATTAATTCACAGAGAATCATTATAAACAAAATTCATCTTGTTTATCAAAATTACATGGATTGAATTGCTAGAACAACCATATAACTCATAATATATCATAATATAACCCATATTACACATAACTCGTGCTCACATCAAAGATTTAAGAACAATGTTCAACATAACTTAATAATCAAACTCTATGAACATGATTTCATCATGTTCATCATATCTTTGTGAATTGAAACTTTTGAACAACTGTAAAAATTTCATGTAAGAATATACATATATATATATATACACACACACACACACATCCCATTCACATATCAAAATTATGAAGTTTCACAACCTGTGAAGCCCCCAAATCCGTGTAACATCGATTACAGGACATGGTGCTCACGATACACATACATAACCATCTAACTACATAAACTCCAAAAAATAATAATAATAATAATAATAATAATAATAATAATAATAATAATAATATCTATTACATATTTATTCAAATAAAATCCTAAGTCTTTACAACCTTAAATAAACTGAAACTTTAACTTAGCATTTTTCGCTACATTACATCATATGCGAAAATTTAACTTATTACATAAATAACTCTCATCATTTCATCTTAGACTTTCCCTTGTCCTTGCCATAGCCCTCAGCGTTATCAGCCTTAACTGAAAGGTTTAAGCAAGAATGAGCACAAATTGCCCAGCAAGTATATAAAGTAGTTTGAGAACATACATCAGAAGTAAAAGCATTAGTATGAATATTTCTCAACAGTTGAAATAATTATCAAGAGATAAATAGGAATATCAAGATAAGAGTTCTGGAATACTCAATAGCATACTAAGGGGTGTTAGATACCCTGAGCATTACTTTGTTTCATCGAAAACCATCAGACAGTTTAACAATCAAATAGATTGTAAACAGTTTCTGCAAGTACTCTAGGTGATCATGTAACAATCCGAAATTTAAATTATAATTTTAAATATTTATTGAATTATATAAATATTTAATTGATGTGTTTATGGTTGAATAAATATTTGTTTAATTTGATTTGATGTGATTATTTATTTGTTAAATAAATAATTAATGAGTGAAGAAAATTAATTATTATGAGATTATATTCTAATTTAATTTAATAATTCAATTAGAGAGTTGATAGAGATTAAATAGATTATTATAATATTTTTAATTTAATTTGGTAATAAAAGTGTGACAATAAACTATGTTATAAGTGGGTTATTAAAATAAATTAAAGGAGTTTAAATTAGTTTTGCCAAACAAGGCTTAAGGATATTAAGTCTTTAATTTTAAAAAGGTTTTGCCAAACAAAGCCTTATGGCTTTTGGATTTTTAATTTTTAATTTTAAATAATATAAATAAAATATAAATAATATATATTAATTATAGTAACTGATAATTTAAGAGGGACATTAGTAAGACGTCGGTTTTAGACGTTTTGAAAATGCGTGCGTTGGCTTTATTTTATTTCACGTAAAAGAGTAAGTCTAGTTTGGTTTTGAGTCTAATATTGGCTTAAGAGAAAAGAGGACAAAGAATACAGAGAAAAGAATTAGAGAGAGTTGCATAGAGAAGTTTGTGAAAATTTGAGAGTGGGTTCTGTGATTCCAAGTAATTATCTGTGGTGGGCAAGGATTGCTCAAGCGATAAAAGGTATTTTCCAAAAGCTTAATATTATATATATGTACGTATATTTGTTTTTAACGACATGATTCCTAAGTTTTGTGTTCTTAAGTTTCACTGTAGTATAAAGTCTTTATAAAGTTTTCTGTAATCCAAATGTTTATAATTGGATATGAAGTTATATGCATATATAGTTGTAATGTTATAATTAGCATATATATATATATATATATATATATATGATTATAGTTGATTTGTATGATAGATCACGTTCAAAAGAAAGGAAATGGTTTTACAATGAATAAATGTATTATATTTGGTTGTGAGCTAATTATGAAATTGAACCTTAAGTATGTTAATTTCGTAAGAAATAAAAAGATTGTAGTTCGAATGAATTAATTTGGTGTATAATCGGGATTACAGTGTTAGTTTTGTCAAACAATGTCAAAAATTGAGTTTTTAGTTTTAGTCATTGCATTCAAGGATTTAATCTTGCTAAAGTTATTGTTTAGATGCTTTAATCAATATGTATATATGATGGGTAACATTTATGTGTAGTTTATGTAAATTATACGTGTTAATTTAGGTGCTAGAAGTGTTGAACAGTCAAAAAATTAGCTTTTTATTACATTCTTCGTGTTTTGATTACGTAATTGAGCGCCTCTGCGCCAAAATCGAAGCCATCGCAATTTCTAACCTTCATGCATGATAAATATTATTTATGGCGCCAACCTACTTTCCTGACACTGAGACGTGAGCAAATTTCAGCATGGCCTTGACCTCGATTTAACCTCGTGGCGCCCTTGTTGCCGATTCAACAGAATGGCCAGAAATGATTTTTCTTTAACACAGAGTCTGTAATTATTGATATAATGCAATACTACGACTGTTAAAAAAAATATAATTCTTGTGTTGTGGTATTATAGTGCTAAGAATGAGCATATTATTAATACTTAACGAGTTTTATTATTATTTTATTGATGTAACTTGATTATGTGATTAAAAGTCAAGCCATACATGAAATAGACACTTATGTGTATACAGAGTATCGGTAGTAACTAATAATGTCGTGATGACATGTGTATAGGATATTGTGAATCAAATTATTATGATTTAGCTCATACGCAAGGTAAGTTTTCCTAACTCTAAACTTTCTTTGAGCAAGTTTTCTAAACCTAAACTTCTTTGTGCAAGTTTCGTAACTCTATTTATATTGTGCAAGTTCTTAAATCTTACCTTTTGATATTGAGCCAGTCTTTCTGATATTTAACTTGTTGTTTAGCATGCAAGTCTCTAAATTCTGATACACTGATATTGAACAAGTTTTGTCATTCAATTTACTATTTGTTATGCATGCTCAATACTCAATTTTAAATAACCTTAGCTTAATATTGTTCAAGCAAGGTATGTTACATTATTCAATGTTTTTGCTCTTAGATTATTCCTAAAGCCCTTAGTATACAATGTTGATTCACTTATGATTTACACCATAGTATAATGTTACTACATTTTTATTCAACTAATCCTTAGTTGATGTTCGTTAAACCTAAATTACCTTGAAACTTATCCAAACCAAACTTACTTTGGTGCGAACTCGTATTCTAAATGCTGAGATGAACAACACTATTATAGGGGATAATTTACGCATGGCGTTGAAATGTTTGCGCACAATACATTGTACGAAAGGGTGATCCCCGTAAGTACGAGGAGTCCTTATAGTCTTACGATTGTTAAAGCTTAAGTTGAAAGAATACTTATAACTATGGACATAGTTCGTGGTCTTTTGACCATCAGTTATATATTTCAGATTTTTTCCTGATTATTAGTATTGATTAAATACCTTATTCATTTTCTATTGAGCCTATTCATTTGGCAATTGATATGATATTTATTCATTGTCATTTTAAGTGAGCTTTGTTTTCTCACTCTTGCTTATATAAATATTACAGCTACAGTTGAGAAGGTTGATGAACCTACAACCAGTAGAGGGAAAGGGAAGATAAGCAAGTTTTGAAGACTTGTAAAACTGTTGACTATTATATTGTTGAACTTTATTTTAATCTGATGATGCATTTATTTAATTTTCCGCATATGATGTTTGTAATTAAAGGTTAGATAACCTGGAAGATTTTGTTGGATTTATTAATGTAACCCTTTAATTGGAAGGTTTATAATTAAACTTTTTATGTCTGGGTAGTTAGATATGCATGTTTTTATCAAGTGAACGCCAAATCTGGTGGAAATGTAGTACCCGGATTTGGGGGTGTCACAGATCATCCTATCGTACCCTACATTGTGCACAAGTATAAAGTTTAAACGCATAAGCATAAATGGGACTATATGCCCGACATCAGTTTTACCCCATTATCCGGGTTGTTCATCTTAGTATTCATACGGGACCGTACCAAAACAATTTGGATTGGTAGACTTTAATTAACTACAATGAATCTGAATAATTCAAATAATATAACATTTCGCATCAATAATGTCTAGCCGGAGCAAAAGGCCAGAAAGCATACTTGAAAGCAGTTCGTAAATAATTAAGAACTTTAAAGCATAACGATTGAAATAATAATTGAGTAATCATCAATAAAGCTTGTACAATGAATTTTTATAACCTATGTCATAAGAAACTTGTACATATTAATAAATAGCACAAGTTAAGAAACTCGCGATCACTGAATAAGGATAGAATATTTACTCAATTAAAAGAGTAAAGTTTAGAAACTTGCTCATTGAAAAAAAAAGAGAGTCAAGAAACTTGCCTGATAAGTCTTCTTCACGTAACTTATTCATTTAAGTCACATTAAGCAACTAAGTATTCAAATACTAATTTTAAGGATAAATGATTATGTTCATTTCAATTAGAATATATATTTAATTCTCATTCTATTATCAATACAAATTAATCACATAACGTGTCGCATCACATAGGTAGAATTGTACAATTTTAGAATCTGAGAAAAAAGAAAAAAAAACGACCCGACATTGAAATTTTTTGTTTCTTGCAGCCACTTTTGCGATTTTATTCCCGCTAATCTACATATGATATGACCATGATACTTGGACACAATAAACATCATACAGCAAGGTATTTTACAAAAATATAACATTCATGAAACTAGCATGTTAAGACCACAAACCAACTGCATAGATAAGTGTTCGCGGACTATTTCCAGAGTTCGAAAATTTTCTGGGTTTTCCAGATTTTTCCAGATTTTAATTATTTTCTTTCTAGTTCCCAAAATTCATATCTTGCTCGTTTTAATTCGGATTACATTCAAACTTGGTTAGGTTAGACATCGTGCTACCTAGTATTTTACAAAATTAATACATACATCAAACTAGCATATTAAGACCACAAACTGGATGCCTAGATAAGTGTGTGCGAAATGTTTCCAGAGTTAGAAAAATTTCTGGAAATACCAGAATCTGTAGATTTTTCCTTATGAACATGCTTGCTACCGAATTTCATATCTTACTCAATTTAACTTCGTTTCTTATGAAATTTGGTCTGGTTATACATCATACTACATAGTATTTTACAAAATTATTACCTGCCATAATCGGGTCACAGAAACCATGATTTCAAGGCTTCAAAAAACCCGAGAAGTCACATATTTTAAGTTTTAACCAACTTTGACAAAATACATGATTTCGATTCTAGCATGTAAGGAATTAGTTCCTACTGTCCAGATCATTTATACTCATATAAATACAAATGTCACAACAATTGAACTCACTAAATTTCCATGATATGATCAAATTAGCATCATTGAGTCATATTATCAAATATTTGGCATGCATGACATAATTTCTTGATTCTCTACGATATTGAGGCATGATTAAACCAGAACTTTTGTTCTTACATTCACATAACATCAACTAACAGTAGCATAGCATCACAAGGTCTAAAACAAATTGTTTGCAAAAAAATCACATAAGCATATTCTCTCATTTTTACTAAAAAACGTGGAAAATAGAGTTCATGGCTTACCTCTTTGGTGAATTCTTCTTGCTTGAACTCCTCCAATGATTCTCCTTGCTTGATTAGTCTCTGAAAACTCCAGAATTCGCCACCCTCTCAAGCTCTTTCCTCTCTCACTCTCAACTTCACTTACGGTAGGATTTTCACAAAAAGGATGAAAAGCTTGGATAGGTAGTATATATAAACATGATAACCATTGTTTTTTCAGCCCTTCCATCTCCAACATCAATTATATGTATTAAGTATATTGTATAAATTCAATTTAGTATGGGGTGGGGGTTAAAGAAAGGAAGAGTCTTGGATTTGTAAAGGGTTTGTAACTCATTACCTTATAATATGAATACTCCCTCTCTTATCCCAATTTAGTTGTCATGTGGGCCCCACAGCTGCTACACTTCTTTATTAAAATATTAATATAATCAATTTAATTGCTTAATACACTATTTTGACCATTTTGCCCTCCGTAGCCAAACATTTCGATACCAATATCGATTCCTACTAAATCGACGTTTCAGACGTCATGGGACTATTTGTTTCATCAAATTAGCCTCCAAAAATTCATGGTTGACTTTTTACCCGAAAAGGACAACCGCGACACATTTTGTGGTAACAGTCTATCTTGACTAATTTCGACGATCCGGACTCAAATACACAGTCCACGTCCCTAAATTCCATTCCGAAATCCATCTCATGTTTTAATCCCCTCCCACGCAATTAATCACTTTATTTACATAACTAACTCAAATAGTTAAATTAATCTAAACCAACTATTTACGCATACCTCATCACATAAACTTAAAATTAAACATGTATGTATAACACATATACACATACTCATACTTAAACATCTTAAAATAAGAATTTTATTTATTAAATTCTCATTTATTAATTCTTAAAAATCCAGGATGTCACAACCTTCCCTCCTCATAAGGATTTCGTCCTCGGAATCAACGAAACCTCCCTTACTCGGTTTTCACAAAATCTCTTTCATAATTATCATTGAATAACTTCAACACATTAACTTAGCAAAAAATTTTACATATATATATATATATATATATATATATATATACTTCATTCATTTCTTCACCAACTTTTAGGTTTTATTACATAACATTCAATTAAACATAGTCATATATCAAATATTATATATTCTTTAACTCGTTCGTTTCTTTTCTAAGGATCATTACCGAATACTCTACTCGTCAAATTAATATACTACAAAATTCACCGTCTATAATTATTCAGGTTATCACATTCACTCCTTCTTCTAAGAACTTTGTCCTCAAAATTTTAGTCTATCAATCTTTATATATCAATCTACCAAAATAGATTTTACGTTAATCTCTATTCGCTGGATTAAAGCGTTCTACAACTACTTCTTTCTAAGGGCTATTCTTCTCGCTACATTCTCCATCAGAATAATAAGAATCTTCCACAATTGCTCAATAATTGGAAGTGATATAAATATCTCAAGAATTTAAAAGATTCCAATAATGCTGAGTGGTCGCAAGACCTTGAACTTCTTTCTAGGTTTAATAGTGCTTCACCCCCGGTACTTCACACTATAAAGCGCATCGATCAAGACTCTAGGTGGCCAAATTTATCATTACCCTATGTTAGAGCCCAAACGTAATACATCGTAACGACTATATGCGCTACATTCGGAACTATTGTCTCCAATAACATGTCCCCTTTTATAGGGTTGTTCACCTCAACTTCCAAACATCTGAATTCGCACCAAAACAATTGATACATAGAACTCTAAAACTATGAAAACATAGGAGAACATGATTTTAAAACATATTTTTACAACAATTGTATTGTGAAAATCCTTTCATGGAATACAATCACATATGAACACCATATATACATATAAATTCATAATCATGAAAACCTAATTTTATAAAGACTAAATACAAAACATCTTAATTTAGCATAAGGGTTAGTTTGATACCTTTCTAGGTTGAATTGGGAGAAAAGATGGAGATGATGAAAGCTTTTCTTTTGTCTTCTTCTTCTTCTTCTTCTTCTTCTTCTTCTTCTTCTTCTTCTTCTTCTTCTTCTTCGTCTTCCTCTTCTTCTTCTCTGTATTCTCTCTTCTTCTCTTTGTTCTTAGTTTAGACTTAGGTTTAGAAAACTAACGTAACTTAGTGTATATACAATATACGTATAACACATATAATTATAGAATATGTAACTCTAAATATAATTACATATACTAATTATCAATTTAATATATAAGTTACAAAAATTAGAATTTTAAAAGCCCTAAGGCTTGTTTGGCAAAACCATATTATTTTAAAATCAGGTTTTAATAGTTAAGGCCTTATTTGGGTAAAACAAGTTTAAAACAAAAGTAAGGCCTTGTTTGGGAAAACGATTTTTAAAACTCTTTTAATAGATCCTTTAACACATATTCTTAATGTTATCCTTTAATTAATTAAATCTTAACATTAATTTAATTAATTAAAATTTTAACATCAATTAATCACATAAAGTTGTCACATTATAATAACTCGCTAATTATAACTTCATGTAATAATTATCACATCACTACATTATCTCAATTAAATTAGAACTATAACATAAAATCATTACATATTAATTAAATATTAAATAATCATTTAATTAATATAATACATTTAATTACATTACTCCATATTAATCACATAATCTCAATAAATAATTCAATTAAAATATTTATTTACTTCAATAAATATTAAATTAACATTTAAATTCTATTCACACTAATTCACATATTTCACAATATATCACATATACACATACTCGTACTTAAACATCTTAAAATAAGAATTTTATTTATTAAATTCTCATTTATTAATTCTTAAAAATCCGGGATGTCACACACATTCTGGGGGTAGACCGGAAAGTTCTTCAGGAAATACGTCAGAAAATTCACTAACAACAGAAATATTATTCAAATCTGACGTATTTTTGTTCAAGTCCATGACATGGGCTAAGAAAGCTTGACATCCGTTTTTCAATAAATGAATGGCTTTATGGCTTGATATGACAGTGATTGACTTTAGTGGTTTGGTTGCTTGAATTCGCATAACAGGTTGGTTAGGAATATGAAAACTAACAACCTTATAAAAATAATAAATTTTAGCATGATGAGTGGTTAACTAATTAATCCCTAAAATCACATCAAATGTAAGTATTTTCAAAGAAATAAGATCGATAGGTAATATGAGGGTCCCAACTTGAATTAAGCAAGATTTATAAATAGTGGATGTAATGAAAGTTTTTCCTAATGGAGTCTCAACAGATAAGTCAAAGTCTAATTTCTCTAGAGTCAAGTTCAAACTTTGAGCACAAGCAGGAGAAATAAAAGAATGGGTAGAACCAGTATCTAGTAAGGTATAAACTTCGCAAGAGTTTATGATTAGCTTACCCGTGATAACCTCGTACGGGTTCCTCGCATTTTGGCAGTCATGACAAACGCTCTTCCAGGAACCACTGACTTTGACTTGTCCGGGACAGCCTTTGGAGTCACCATTCCCGCTGGACTTGGTTTCGCTACAGGACAATCTCTAGCTATATGACCTTCCTTTCCACAATTATAACACACCTTGGATTGTTGTGGGTAGTTTGGGATAATGTGTCCCTCTTTCCCGCATTTATAACATACGATCGGTGGTCGTTCTCCTCCCCTAGGAACAGTTAATGTTGGTGTTGACGTCTTCACATTGTCATTATGTACTTTCTCTTTTTGAAATCTCCCCCCGACTCGCTTCTTCTACTATCATGGCCACGATTACCACCAGAGTGGTTACTGCTTTTGTCTGAATATTTTCCTCCCGCTGGTTGTCATTACTTCGATGACTGCTGCCACCAGTATGACCCTGGTTGTGGTCCTTCGGTTGAACATACTCATTATCTCGCTCAAATAATTGAGCCATGTTCACAACATCTGAATATAGAGAAAATTTGGGAGAAATAAGATATTGTTGAATTTTGGGTTTCAGACCTCTCAAAAACATCTGCGTCATATGTTCCTCATTCTCTACCAAATGAGGTGCAAACCTGGATAACTCTGCGAACTTAGCCTCATACTGGGACACAGTCATGTTATTCTGTTCCAGTCTAATAAACTCTACCTCCATCATATGACGAATACTTTCAGGAAAGTATTTGTCATTGAACAGTTTCTAAAATGTTTCCCAAGACATGTTGAGTGCGGCAAGCTGGGTACACTTCACAGATTCCCACCAGTAATCTTCCTCGCCACGGAACATAAATGTGGCGAATGGAACCTTATGTTCCTCCGTGCATCCCAAGACATCAAATATCTTGGTAATTTGCTTAACCCATGTTTTCGCCTTGATCGGATCCGACTTTCCCAAAAATTTTGGTGGTCCCAACTCTTTGAACAGCTTGGCTGTTACAAGCCGTGCGTTGCTATTATTTCCACCCGTATTTTGTACACGAGTCTCCCTCGTCTGATTTTGCATGAAATGCAAAAAGCTTCTAAACATCACATCATTCATCGTTTGATCGGTGGTGTTATTTACAGGAGGAACATTGTCGTCCTGTTGCACGTTCTCCTGGTTGGTGATTAAAGGTGTCACCACGGTCTCATTCACTCCATTGTTAACATTTTCAGCTGCCATTCTCGAATACTGCCATAAAACAAGGGTTAATTAAAGAAATTGACATAGCACATATTATCCCTATATTCTGACTGACCAATTAAATACCAAATAAGCTTAGGTAGGACACACTAGCGAAGGATTTACTCGTCTCTCCCCTCCTAGTTCCATTCCCCGATCTCCGCCAGAGACCATATCCCTAAGCTCGATACAGCGTGGCGACGCCTCAAAATAGGTCCACACAACCCATTCGAGTAGCCAAATACATGGTATGTGAAAACAACTACAACTTCATTATTACAATTGTCGTGCAAAAATACTTACAACATATATGTTGTGAGTTTAAATACAAATATTTTCTTATAGACAGTATTCAAACTCAAATAAGTCCACATTACAATTATTGATACACTATTTTACAAAATAGTGAGGACCGCTAAAACAACTGACTTAGAACATCACTGCACACCCCGACTAGTTCCCGCTATATGCTCGCCTCTTGAGAAGAAAAAATAGAACAAAAAGAAAAAGGATGAGCTCAACTAGACCAGTAAAGAATATTATGACTAAGATAATGTACAAGAAATTATCATTAGCCTTCAATAAATCAGATAAAATATAATGAACAAAAAGTTTTAGATCAATATTCACAGCGAAAATAACAATTCATTAGAAGAGTTAAGTGGAGAATGAAATCTACTATCTTTTATGATTTAAAAGTCCATCATCAATATTTTATCCCTGTAACATCAATCAATATACATCTTGAATCAAATATTCAACTTTGCACTATGGGCCAAAGAAATTCATTTGTATCACCAGTTGGTCATGTTCATCTCAACACTTGTTCATCTTTGCACTCAAAAGAATAGTACTTCTGGCTGAAATATCGGATATAACATTGAAGAAAACTTGCACTGCTTAACAACTCTCAAAGTATGTAAATACTCACAAAAATACACTCGATATTATAGAGAGAGAAAATTTCTTATTCTGGTGTGATTTTCAATTCTAACCTAAGCACCCTATTTATAGGAAAATGCTAGAACGTCAAAGCAGATTTAACCTGCTACCTGATGGCTTTACTTGCTACTATACACGCACACCACCATTAAAAAAAATTCTCAGCACACCAACAAGGACAAAAGTGGGGCTTACCCATTCTAGAAAATTTCCAAAAATGTTTTAAATATAAACAATATTCAAAAACTTCAATAATTCATAATAAATAGCCCCTTTATCAGAAAAATATGAATTTTATGTCCATCCCATAGGAAATTTAATTCTCTACAACTTTGTAGAAGAAAGTTTTTCCAAATTCCAAACAGAAAATGACCAAAATTCACATACGGATGATTTTTAATACCTCAATTCTGACAAAATACTTATAAAGCACCTCAACATTAATTCCTTCATTTATATCCATATAAAAATAAATATTTTCTTATCATATAAATCAATAATTAATTATTCACAAATAATATTACAGAATCACAATAATGGCAACCAGGTCGTTCCTAGGAAAGAGGGGGCTTTCCGATAAGGATTTCTCCTTACTGGCACGCAATTAGGTGACCAAACCCCTTTTCTAGACAGAACCTCCTTAGATATTGCCAATAATGCTATCTAATAATATTATTCAAATAATATGAATTATTGATCTGATAATGGGAAATATTGTACAGTGATAATGTGGCGAATGAATTGTTTAAATGATTTGTTTGAGTTGTTATTCTGAATGAATTGTTTGAATGATTTGTTTGAGTTGTGATTTTGGGGACAGAATCCTTGTAAGGAGGGAAGGATGTAACAATCCAGAATTTTAAATTGTAATTCCAAATATTTATTGAATTATATAAATATTTAATTGGTGCGTTTATTGTTGAATAAATATTTGTTTAATTTGATTTGATTTGATTATTTATTTGTTAAATAAATAATTTATGGGTTAAGAAAATTAATTATTATGAGATAATATTCTAATTTAATTTAATAATTAAATTAGAGACTTGATAGGGATTAAATGAATTATTATATATATTTTTATTTAAGTTAATAATAAAAGTGTGACAATAAACTATTATATAAATGATTTAGTAAAATAAATTAAAGGAGTTTAATCTAGTTTTGCCAAACAATGCTTAACGACAATAAGTCTTTATTTTTTTAAAGTGTTTTTGCCAAACGAAGCCTTATAGCTTTTCAAATTTGAATTTGAATTATAATATAAATAAAATAAATCAAAATAATAAATAAAATATATTTTATAACGGATATACGTTTAAGTTTTTGTAACTGATAAATTAAGTATGCGTAGTATTATGGCTATCAGTTTATAATTTACGCATAAGTGTTAGTTGGCCTAAACCTAAGAAGATCAGAGAAGAGAGAATACAGAGAAAAGAAATTAGAGAGAGTTAAGAAAGAGTTCTGTGATTCCAAAACAAATTATGTGGTTAGCAAGGATTGTTCAAGCAAGAGAAGGTATACTCCCATAACCTTAATATGTTATATATAAAAGCTCTGTGTTCATGAATTTCAAAGTCTCTGTGAATTCCAAATTGATGAATTGTTGTTATATAAAGTGTAAATTATGTGTATATGTAATTTTGATGTTAGAATTATCATCTAGACAAGGATTTAGTATACTAATTACGTTCAAAAATAAGAAAAACTGATTACAATGCATGTGTGTATGAATATGGCTTGTTGGAGTTCAAAATTGATACTTGGTTTGTAAACTAGTCTGTAAATTGAGTCTTGAATGTATTAATTCAGTAAGTAACGAAGAGAACGTAGTTTGAATAAGTTAATTTGGTGTACAATGGTGATCACAGTGTAAATTTTGTCAAGTGTGTTAAAAATGGAGTTTTGGCAAAAATATTGAATTCAAAATAGTTAATTTGATTGTAGTTGTTGTTAATAGTTCTAAATCAGTATATATACGATGGGTAATGTTTATATGAAATCTATGTAAGTATTATGGGTTAAATTGGTTGCTAGAAACTAAGTGTAGGACAAATTTGGCTTTGCTTGTGCTCATATTGCCCAAAAAATCGAACTTTGGCCAAGAATGCTTAACTCTCATCTCGCAGCAACTTGACACCAGTATGAGTTTGTGCCTCTCAGCATTGAATGAGCCAGATTGTCGCGTCAGCAGAGATCGTTCCCATGTAAATCTGGGCGCCAAGAACGCCGATAATAGCGATTGATAAGTAGGTTTTATACCTACTTATCCGGTATCTGTTACTTGAATTAGTTGCTTATATTCATGCTTCGTAGTTACTTTTTATACATTTTATGTTATTTTGTAGGCTATGACATGACATTGGCATGAAGAAGCAAGGATAAGCAATTCGGATATCTTTTGGACTAAAATACGCAAGCAAGTGCAAGAAGAGAATATTGAAGAACTTTTAATACCAAGTTAGATGCATGTTCTTGGCTTGGAACTTGGATTTTATGGTATCTCTACTTCTTAGCTTTCCGTAACATCTTGAATCATCTCAATCGGAGCTCGGATGTGAGAGTTATGGCTTTTTTATCAACGAAGATCAAAGCTAAGAGTTGTCATGTTTGCCATTTACATAGCATCTACTTCAAGCCAGATTTTCTCCTTTATCGAATTCGAATTTGTCAATCCTCAAAGAATGAAAGTTGTAGATCTCGTCGTTATCTTCGATTTGATAGGTGGCAGGCCCCGTAACTCCAAGCGGATCAAAAGTTATGCCTGTTTTACCAAAGGACGTCGTGTGAAAAAGCAGTGGCCGATCGCATACGCTTAGCGCCTGAAAGCGCTAGGACACCGAAACTATTGCTTGATGGATGCTGGATTGCGCCAGAAAACTAGGGACGGTATTTGAGTGCGTTAGGCGGCGGGAAAGGAGTGAAAATGGGTTATTTAGTGTCCAAATTGAGCTAGAATAGGATTCTTAGTTGCCTAACTTGCTAGGATGTCCATTAGAATTCTAAATACTTGAGTTTAACTTGGATTGGGAGGCTAATTCTAAGACTTTATAAAATCCCTCTTTTGGGATAGATTTCTATTATCTAATTCTATACTTTGTTTCTTAGATTAGGAGCCCTAGATTAGATTAGAATTGAAGATTGAAGCTATTGATTATCATTAGAGAATCAAATTGGAAGCAAGAGAATGCAGATTTGTTTATCTCAATTCTAATTTCTTTTCTTATTTATTTGTATCTTTTTAATGCTTAATCAATTGTGGATGATGGATTCTAGTTTATTTATGAATTAAACTCTATTTTGAGATTACTATGGATCTTATTGTGTAGTTTACTTTGATATGCTTCTTTGTTAGTCTTATTAGCTATATTTGGATTGTCTATTATGATTTGTAATGAATTGCTTAATTGCCTAGCTAATAATTACTGTGATAATCTATATGAACTCGAGAGATGAAGTATAGATTTAGATCTGATCATGATAGCATGTGTTTGTGATTTCTGCATAGATGGAATTCATGATTTGTGTTTAGGATAGAGATATGCCTTTACGCCATATGTAGTCTAATAAGAACTTGAACTTAAACCCTTTTTAATTGTAATTCACATAGAGATATAGTGGGTTAGTTAATTAGAGTGTTCAAATTGATTCTATCATCTGTGGATTTGATTTGATATGAGTGTGGTGCATTGAGAGATGGCCATATTTTACTTTCGTGTTCTTGATTAACACTCCAGTATAAATAATTTGGCGTAATAGGAAGTGTGTTGATTTAAATGTAACAATAAGTGAAATTGTAATCTCAAGTCTTCAATATCTTGTTTCATTCTAGGGATAGTTAGTAATAGTTTATTTAATTATTTTAAATTAAATTATTAAATCATTTGTTTAAATAAGATTAAATTGGTCATGGGTTAGTACTTGGTGATTTTTATTAAATAATTCTCTGTGGGAACGATACTCAACTTATCACTTTATTACTTGTTGACCACGTATACTTGCATGTTGTGCGTAATTAGATTTTACCCAACAAGTTTTTTGGCGCAGATTCTTGGGAATTAGTTTAATATTTTTTACCGATATTAATTTCAATCAAATTAGTCTTAAATTAAACATTTTTATTTTAATTTTAATTCTCTTACTATATTTCTCTCTTTTGGTACCATGGATGACTTTTGCGTATCAATGGCCATATACGAACATGACTCAACCAAAGGAAGCGAGGATTGATGGACTTAATGCATTTTCCGCAATATCGGCCTGATTAAAGAACTTTCGAGGAAGTTGGACGTTTTTTGCATCAAAGGAGTCGAAGGATGGCGATTATGTGTGACTATTGTCTTTGGTAATCACCGAGTAATCAATGCACCATCAATCTTGGTAGAGACTGATGCGGTGGTGGATACCTTAACGATTATACATATGTTAATTATCATCAAGTTTGGGGGTATCACCCGGATTCGTCATGGAGCTATACTTATGAAGACCAATACTACGCTCCAAATCCAACATATCCATCAAATTTCTCAAATCCACCTCCAATGCAACAAGAAGACAATTCTGATTTCAAGGAATTCATGTTAAGGATTATAGCAGAAAAAGAAGAGATGATAATGAGTCAGGAGTTATCAACCCAAAATTTTAATAATCGAATGGAACAACTCGTCACTACCTCAACCAATGGTCCTCAATACATGGCTTCAGAGATGCGAATGCAGAGAAAATTCAATTTGGGGAATTATTGTCCAAGTTCATAGTAGCTGAGGAGAAGATGAGTAATCAAGAGAGGTCAAGTCAAAATCTTGCGGATCAGATAGAGCAAATGACCAACGCCGTAAACAACCTTCCTCCAAACACTTGGCTTTATGACATGGATTTCGAAATTGATGGAGAACCCGAGTCGAATCTACGACTGGATGAGCCACAAGATATAGGAAGTATGGAGACAATTGGGGATAATGAAATAGAGGTCCACGAAGATCTAAATGGGTCTCCACTAAAGATCAACGAGTCAGTCAGATTTGCAAAATCATGCCCACTTGGTAGTCATGTTGTCGACGAAGCTCTTGATGACAAAAGAGCGAGTACAATTTTGAATCCATGGTGGGACGAGAAAGAGAGGATAGATGGAGAGCCCATTGTGTGTGACAAGCTTCCATGCCCCAAAGTGATCACATACTGATGGAGAAAAACACCTAGATGGGGGACGTTTTGATTGAGATCATACCAAATCAGAGCATGCTAGGTGACTTTAAAGCAATGGCTATCACAATTGGGAACCTACCAAAAGCTACATTATTTCCGATGGATGGAGGGTTCCTCAATTATCGAAGAGGAATTGGATAGCATTGACTGACATAAAGTCGGTGAAAGACTATAATTCAACGCTAAGCGGAAGGCAACCCAAGAATTTTTCTATTTATTTGTTTTACTAGTTTATTTAGTAGATAGGAATTAATTTTCTTATTAAGTTCTCTTACCAATCCAAAGTGTTATTCTAATCCATGTTGTCTCTTTTCATTGCGGTATTGGAGGTTGATGGAAAACCAAAAGATTATAGAAAGGTTATGCAAGTCGAACTCAAGTGTGATGCCCGATTCATTCCAATGTGCTTAACCTATTCTTCAAACTTCTGAACAAGGAGATAAGTTGCTATATATCGTGGAAGTCCTCTCTTTTAATTTTTCCTATCTTAGCCATTGAGGACATGATGTCTATTTTAAGTTTGGGGTATTTATCGTGTTTTAGTATTTACTTGGGCAATGTTTTGATGGAATTTGATTTTGGCCGATGATAAGTGGGTGGTTGATATTGTTAACTCTTGGAGAATTGATGAGCATGCTTAGTCTATATTTTAACTAGTTAGTTGCGTTTCACATTACTTGCGAAATTTTTGAAAATTTTTACACATATCCATTTGTTTAGCCAGTTGGGATTGAAAAATTTTTTGGCTAATTTCTTATGAAAGATACCATTGCAACTTGAGATATCTTATTTGAGCATCATTCGAAGTAAAAATTAGGCACTCATATAAGTTTGGGGGAAATCTTGGGGTATTTATGAAAAAAAAAATTATTGGAACCTTCCCGAGTTGAATAATTGAATCTTGTGGTGGGACGAGATGGAGCGTAAAACGCACTCGTTCGATGAAAAGTAGAAAGCGAGATGGAGCGTAAAACGCACTCGTTCGATGAAAAGTGGAAAGTGAGATGAAGCGTAAAACGCACTCACTAAATAGAAAAAAATAAAATATGTATGTTTGAAATACTTGGGAAGGGTTCTTACGTGCTGAAAAGTTTAAATATCCAGTTGATCCTCAAGAAAAATTTGTGTTATGTCTATATTAGCGGTGATTGATGTGATAAGAAGTTTTGAAAGTCGTTTTTGAAAATCTTTTATGAGTATTGGTTGATTTAATCTAAATCATGACTGGATTGAACATATGTATGCACACACACACTTAAAGGATCAAGAGTAAATGTGAATCTAACAAAAGTTGTTGAAATTTTAGACATGACATTGTTTTGAAATTTTCTACGGGTTATTATTTGTTGTAACCTTTGAGGCCATTGATCGAATTCATATTGATTCATTGTTTGGGTGGATCATTGCTAGAGGATGAATCTGTCTAATTTGTGCTTTTGCTTGAGGACAAGCAAATGTTTAAGTTTGGGGGTATATGATAAGTAGGTTTTATACCTACTTATCCGGTATCTATTACTTGAATTAGTTGCTTATATTCATGCTTCGTAGTTGCTTTTCATACATTTTATGTTATTTTGTAGGCTATGACATGACATTGGCATGAAGAAGCAAGGATAAGCAATTCGGATATCTTTTGGACTAAAATACGCAAGCAAGTGCAAGAAGGGAATAATGAAGGACTTTTAATACCAAGTTAGATGCATGTTCTTGGCTTGGAACTTGGATTTTATGGTAGATCTACTTCTTAGCTTTCCGGAACATCTTGAATCATCTCAATCGGAGCTCGGATGTGAGAGTTATGGCTTTTTTATCAACGAAGATCAAAGCTAAGAGTTGTCATGTTTGCCATTTACATAGCATCTACTTCAAGCCGGATTTTCTCCTTGATCGAATTCGAATTTGTCAATCCTCAAAATATAAAAGTTGTAGATCTCGTCGTTATCTTCGATTTGATAGGTGGCAGGCCCCGTAACTCCAAGCGGATCAAAAATTATGCCTGTTTTACCAAAGGACATCGCAATGAAAGAAAGCAGAGTGGCGTCGGCGCGCGCTTCGCCTAATGGCCGAGCACGCTAAGACACCGTAAACTTCTTTGCTTGAAAGAGCTTGGATTGTGCCAGGAAGGTCTAGGTCGAGTCTTTGAAAGGCGCTAGGCAATGGGAAAGGAGTGAAAATGGGTTATTTGGTGTCCAAATTGAGCTAGAATAGGATTCTTAGTTGCCTAACTTGCTAGAATGTCCATTAGAATTCTAAATACTTGAGTTTAACTTGGATTGGGAGGCTAATTCTAAGACTTTATAAAATACCTTTTGGGATAGATTTCTATTATCTAATTCTATACTTTCTTTCTTAGATTAGGAGCCCTAGATTAGATTAGAATTGAAGATTGAAGCTATTGATTATCATTGGAGAATCAAATTGGAAGCAAGAGAATGCATATTTGTTTATCTCAATTCTAATTTCTTTTCTTATTTATTTGTATCTTTTTAATGCTTAATCAATTGTGGATGATGGATTCAAGTTTATTTATGAATTAAACTCTATTTTGAGATTACTATGGATCTTATTGTGTAGTTTACTTTGATATGCTTCTTTGTTAGTCTTATTAACTATATTTGGATTGTCTATTATGATTTGTAATGAATTGCTTAATTGTCTAGCTAACAATTACCGTGATAATCTATATGAACTCGAGAGATGAAGTATAGATTTAGATCTGATCATGATAGCATGTGTTTGTGATTTCTGCATAGATGGAATTCATGATTTGTGTTTAGGATAGAGATATGCCTTTACGCCATATGTAGTCTAATAAGAACTTGAACTTAAACCCTTTTTAATTGTAATTCCCATAGAGATATAGTGGGTTAGTTAATTAGGGTGTTCAAATTGATTCTATCATCTGTGGATTTGATTTGATATGAGTGTGGTGCATTGAGAGATGGCCATATTTTACTTTCGTGTTCTTGATTAACAATCCAGTATAAATAATTTGGCTTAATAGGAAGTGTGTTGATTTAAATGTAACAATAAGTGAAATTGTAATCTCAAGTCTTCAATATCTTGTTTCATTCTAAGGATAGTTAGTAATAGTTTATTTAATTATTTTAAATTAAATTATTAAATCATTTGTTTAAATAAGATTAAATTGGTCATGGGTTAGTACTTGGTAATTTTTATTAAATAATTCTCTGTGGGAACGATACTCAACTTATCACTTTATTACTTGTTGACCACGTATACTTGCGTGTTGTGCGTAATTAGATTTTACCCTACAGCAGTATGGCCAGAAAGGTTGTTTTTATTGTATAAAAATCTGTAATTTTTGATAAGGTACAATGTTAGGACTGTTAAAATGTGATTTTTATTTTATGGTGTTATAGGAACAAGAGTAAGAATGTTATTAACAATTAATGAGTTAAATTATTGCATTACTAGTGTGACTTAACTATATGATCAAAACCAAGCCATACATGAAGTAGATACTTAATTGTATACAGAGTATATGTAGTAACTAATTATGTCATAATGACATGTGTATAGGATATTATGAATCGAGTTATTACGGTTTAGCTTACACGCAAGGCAAGTTCCTTAACTCTAATTTTATATTATGCAAGTTTTTCTGATCTTTAACTTGTTTCTTAGTATGCAAGTTTTCTTTACCCTACCTTGTTTACTATCGAGCACGTTATTCCTAGTCCTATTTATACAATTTAATTATATTCGTGCAAAGCTATTTAACCTTACTCTTACTTTGAGAAGGTTTCCTACTTTAACTTGTTTCTTAGCATGCAAGCTTCTAAATTCTGATACACTTATGTTGAACAAGTTTTATCGTTCAAATTGCTATTTATTATGCATACTTAATAATTCAATTCTAAACAACATTCTAACCTTAGCTTAATATTGTCCAAGCAAGGTATGTTACGTTATTCAATGTTTATGCTTTTAGTTCATTTCTAAAGCATGACCCTAACATACAAATGTTGATTCATCTATGACTTATTCCATAGCATATTGTTATTATATTTTATTCAACTAATCCTTAGTTGATGTTCGTTAAACTCTAAATTACCTTGAAACATATCCAAATCAAACTTTTTTTGGTGCAGACTTGTATTCTAAATGCTGAGATGAACAACCCTATTACAGGGGATAATTTACGCAAAGTTTTAGATGTTTGTGCACAATACATTGTATGAAGGGCTGATCCCCCTAAGTACGAGAAGTCCCTACAGTCTTATGACTGTTTAGGTTTAAGTTGAAAGAATACTTATAACTTTGGACATAGTTCGTGGTCTTATTACCCTCAGATATATATTTCGAATTTTGTTTCTGATTATCATTGATAAAGAATATTATTCAGTTCTATTGAGCCTATTCATTTGGTAGTTGTTATGATATATTATTCATTGTCACTTCAAGTGAGCATTTGTTTGCTCACTCTTACTTATATAAATATTACAGCTAAAGTTGAGAAGGTCGATGAACCTACCACCAGTAAAGGAAAAGGAAAGATGAACAAGTATTGAAGACTTGTAAACATGTGGTCTTTTATATTGGCAGACTCTATTTTAAATATTGTGATGTAGTTATTTAATTTTCCGCATTTGATGTTTGTATGTAAAGGTTAGATAACCTGGGAGATTTTATTGAACTTATTGATGTAATCCTTTAATGGGAAGGTTTATTGTTAAATTTTATTATATTTGGGTAGTTAGAAATGAATGTTTTTATCAAGTGAACACCAAATCTTGTGGAAAATGAAGTACCCGGATTTGGGGGTGTCACAGACAATTATTAAAACAACAATAATATAAAATATCAACGTAGCAATTATTGAATCAATAAAATAAAATATTAAATAGTAATTACTGTAACAATTATTGAGTACTTCTTACGTAGAATCAATACTCCAAAAAATACTGTGCAATACGGTTTGCTACTGTGCAACCACGCGTATTACTGTATTTTAACCACCGGGTATTCTAATAGTGTTAACGGTAACAATTACGCCGTTATTTAAAAAACTCAAACTTGTCATTTTCTTCATCCGACCATTTTTCGTTATGGGGCCCACAAATGGCTGCGCCATCGTACGAATATTCCCCGACAGCAAGAATATTCCACGACCAAACGAATATTCCCCAACAACAATGAATATTTTATAACCACTTGCTTATTTGGTAAAATTTGCACATTTCACCCATAACCAAAGCATTATATCACATTAACACCTTATTATTCAAAATAATAATTAGAGGAAATTCAATTTTATTAATAAAAAGTTTGGGTCGCACATGAGTCGCCAAATACATGGTACATAATTAAAATACAAACTTCATTAATACAACTATCGTGCAAAATACGACAACATATACGCTGTGAGTTTTAATACAAATATTGTCTTGTAGATAATATCCAAATTCAAATAAAGTCCTCATTACAATTATTGTTACACTATTTTACAAAATAGTGAGGACTGCTATAATAACCGTCTTGAACCATTACTCCACTCTCCAACTAGTCCCAGCTATATTCTCGCCTCCTGAGAAGAATAATGGAACCAAAAGTAAAAGGGTGAGCTCAACTAGCCCAATAAAGAATATTATGACTAAGATAATGTAGAAAAAATTATCCTTAGTTCTCAATAGGAAAAAATCTGATAGAATATAATAGACAACAAGTTTTAAAATCAACAACTACAGCGGAAACAACAATCTATTAGAAGAGTCAAGTAGAGCTTGATATCTACTATCTTCTATGATTTAAAAGTCCATCATCAATATTTTATCCATGTAACATCAATCAACAAATATTTCAAATCAATGAATTATCCATACACTACGAGCCAAAGATATTCGTTTGTATCACCAGTGGTCATGATCATGCCAAACACCTGTCCATCTATACACTACGGGACAAAGAGGACTTTCACCATAAACCTTATCTCAAACATTAAAGGTTATGATTATACCAATACACAATTCGTGGTCATACCCATACCAATCAATAGTCCATCTTTGCACTACGGGCCAGAGATGAATTTCAACACAATATAAGCATGAGGATGATGATAATGATATAATGAATCAATTAAATTATATCATAACATGGATTCAATTTCAAGAATAAGTTTCATAAAAGATAACTTGGACAAAGAAAAGAAATTAAATTATGTTGTGAACAGTACTCATGAATAGTACCATATGAATAGTGCCCATAAATAGTACCGTATGAATAGTACCCAAACATGAAAAGATTAAAATTTAATAAGAAATTTTAGACCAATATTTCAGTGAAATGATATTAGATGAAGCGCAAAACTTAAGGAATTTCTAATCATTTCAGGAATTATAGAAGCAATACTCACTACAAAAAATGGGCTTTTAGCAACGATTTTTCGTGCAACGACTTTATAAGTCGTTGCTAAAAGTATATGTTTAGCAACGAAATTTGTCCTTCGTTGCAGATTGTGTCAGGCTTTCACTTTTTGCAACAAAATTCATAAGTCATTGCAAAATTTTGTTACTAATTCATTGGCGGGAAAAAATTTCGTTAGAAATTCGTTGTAAATTTTTTGGCCACTTGCTTTCCCATCATCGTGGGCAATGAAAGTTTTTTTGTTGCTAAAAATGGGGCTTTGGCAACGATTTTTCAGGCAACGACTTATAAAGTCGTTGCTAAAAGTGTATGTTTAGCAACGAAACTTGTTCTTCGTTGCAGATTGTGTCAGCCTTTCACTTTTTGCAACGGAATTCATAAGTAGTTGCAAATTTTGGAAACAAAATTCGTTAAAAATTCGTTACAAAATTTCTAACCACTTGATTTCTCCTCAACGTGGGCAACGAAAGTTTTTTTGTTGCTATATTTCGTTGCCTAATATGGACCACATTCATTTATAACAATTTTTATTTTCGTTGCATATGTTATACAACTTTTTGCAACGACTATTAAAATGTTGCCTTAAATTAAGATAATAATAATAATACTAATAATAATAATAATAATAACAATAACAGTAGTAATAATAATAATAATAATAATAATAATAATAATAATAATAATAATAATAATAATAATACTAATAATAATAATAATAATAATAATAATAATAATAATAATAATAATAATAATATGTTGATGCACAGATTCAAACCCAAGACCTCTAATTTGGAATATTGATCCAATGACCACCCAAGCACATGGGCCTAGTTACTATTATTTTGCAAGGATTACTATTTATAACTGAACAAATCATTTCCCCCAAATTAAAACAGATCCCCTTTCTTTAGATTTATTACGTACATACATAAATGTACATAAATAATAATAATAATAATAGTCATAAAAATAATAATTTTTTATTTTATTTTACACGTGGACGAGCTGACATGGCGAATATTAAACTCTATCCCAAAAAATATGTTGATGCACAAATTCAAACCCAAGACCTCTAGTTTGGAATATTGAGCCAATGACCACCCAAGCACAAGGGCCTAGTTACTATTATTTTGCAAGGATTAGTATTTATAACTGAACAAATTATTTCCCCCAAATTAAAACAGATCCCCTTTCTTTAGATTTGTTACGTACATACATAAATGTACATAACTAATTGTGTGATAATAATAACAATAACAACAACAACAATAATAATAATAATAATAATAATAATAATAATAATAATAATAATAATAATAATAATAATAATAATAACAATAATAATAATAATAATAATAATGATAATAATAATAATAGTACTAATAATAATAATAACAATAACATTAATAATAATAATAGTAGTAGTACTAATAATAATAATAATAATAATAATAATAATAATAATAATAATAATAATAATAATAGTAGTACTAATAATAATAATAATAATAATAATAATAATAATAATAATAATAACAATAGCAGTAATAATAATAATAATAATAATAATAATAATAACAGTCATAAAAATAATAATTTTTTATTTTATTTTACACGTGGACGGACTGGCGTGGCGAATATTTCCCCATAATGTTATACAATGATGTTATACAATTGATGTAAATAATGTTACCTATGATGTTATAAATCATAGGTATATATTCTACTTAATTTGGTTATATTAATTATGGCATGGATATAAATATAGCTCCTCTATATATATATATCCAAAAACGAATCGGCTATACTGACATTGTCATAATTTATACTCATATTTTGTTTTATACATACAGATTATGTGAGATTTGTAGAAAAACTGCGATAAACGTTAGTGGTGTGGAAGACGTAAATATTGTAATATTGTTGGTGGAGTGGGATGAGAAGAAATTGATGGCTGCAGCTACATCACCATCATCGCTTATAGGAGGAGGAGGAGGAGGAGGATTCTCCGGATCAATGCAAGCGCACATTTCGTAACATTTTGATGGCATGCCTGGTTCTAACCTTTGTAGTTCCATGGTTCTTTTGAATAAACATGTTTTGAATTATGTTACGTTATTCATATCTATACATAAATATATTTACATACTTACAAATTCAATTCAATATGTTTAATTTATTTGATATTTTATTTACATAAATATTTGCATACTTGCACTCTAAAAGTAATTCTTTTTTATTTGATATTTTATTATAAATGTTGTTTACTTTTCCTACACATAATACGTATTATTTTATTTGTCATTATTTTAAAAGAAATCATATTAATTTCTATATGATAGTATAACATGATATATATATATATATATATATATATATATATATATTGTCTAATTACTATCTTGTCATATTATACTAAATTAAAACTAAGGTTGAACCAAACAAATAAATATCCTTAAAATTTATATATTTGTAATTAAAACTCTTAAAGTGGATCAATGGGTAATTTTCACCATGCTCCAACTCAAATGCTAGATTGAGTTAGTTATAAGAAGGGTAGAAATTATATATGCTTATTAATTGTGACAACAATAATCTAAATTAAAATCTCTTCATAATATATGATATTTTTTATGGGTTATAAAATAACATGTATACAAAAATAATATAATACCTATATTACACCCGCGCGAGTTCTGGCCATAATTAATTCACACCCAAAAAAATAAAACCTTAGATTTACTCGCACTCCCGCTTCCTATATTTAGGGTTTCTCTCCTATTCCCGATTCTACATTTTTCCCCCCACTTGCAGAGTTGCAGAGTTGCAGTTGTGAACTTCACCACCGGCGAATCGCCATGGTATCCCTCTTTATATATATCTATATTACACAACCACACACTACATATGTATTCATATAAAGTATATACACTCCATATATATATATATATATATATATATATATATATTTGTTGTGTAATTTGTTTGGGATTTATGAATGTAGGCTTCAGAGAGAAAATTAGCGAACCCGATGAGGGAGATTAAGGTTCAAAAACTCGTCCTTAATATTTCTGTTGGAGAGAGTGGAGATCGACTCACTAGAGTCTCTAAGGTATGCTATTCATTATAATCTTATTTGATGCAAATTCTCTATCTTATCGTTTTGCTACCCCACCTTTATCTTTGCTACGTCTATCCTCCACAGGTCTTGGAACAACTCAGTGGTCAAACCCCTGTTTTCTCCAAAGGTAACTTTCTCAATATTTTGCCTTGTTTGGTTTCTTAAAATAAAATTTGTATCTTGGGTCTTACAGCGTGTTAGCTGTAAGTTTTACTGGAGATAGCTGAATTAATTTTTGGGTTGCCGTCATTAGTTTTTTGGTTATTGTTTTTCTATTTTTCCAGATATTGCTTTTAATTGAGCCCTAGTCATTTTCAGTGTGATATTCTTGTAATTAGATGCTGAGAAAATGAAGTTGTTAATTACACGGACTTGATAAAAAAATCCTTGCTTTAAAATCCCATTATTTGTCTTAATTTTTTCTTTTTAACATTGTAATTAATGGGTTGTTCTATTAATTTGATTAATAGGCTGAATATTGGTTATTGCTTGTATTCTGAAACTGATACTTCGAGGATTGAAGAACTTATCTTTACCGACTTAATGCAATTATTCACGTAACTGAGTTGATTGTTTCATTATTTGCAAGATTAAAAGTTAAAATGTTCAACAGCTTAAAGGAACAAATGGAGATTTATGTAAACAAATGAAAATATTTTATTTAGTATCAGTTAAAAATTTTCTCTCTTTGCGTGTTCTGCTTGCAGCAAGGTATACTGTGAGGTCTTTTGGGATCAGGCGTAATGAAAAGATTGCCTGCTATGTCACAGTGAGAGGTAACAAGGCAATGCAACTTCTAGATAGCGGGTTGAAGGTGAAGGAATATGAATTGTATAGGAAGAACTTCAGTGATTCTGGCTGTTTTGGCTTTAGTATCCCGGAGCACATTGATCTTGGAATTAAGTAAGCTGTTCTATTTTATTTATCCTTTTATCCTTTCAGTTAATTTATATATGTTGCTGCTTTCATTATTGTTTTAATCAGAATGTTTAAAATTAGGGTGTAGAAGGTGTGAAAGTGTGAATGTAAAAATCACATTCTTGTCTTTAGCTGTCTCCTTATATTTAATTGGAAAATTGCTCATAATTTGTGAAGCTCAAATTTAGTACTGTTCTTGATGGAGGCTTTAGCAGAGTGAGTGGTCAAACGCTTTTGTCATGTGGATTATAAAATTTGATAATTGTTCTTTAGGGTAAGTTGGAATTTACAAACTACTAGGATAGATTTTCAGCATGTGAACCCTGCTTTCGAGTCTCAATAATTTCCCTCACAAGTCATTGAAATTGCTTTTGTGTACACCATCGGTGGCTTCCACAAGGATACTTCTCAATTCAATATCTTAGAATTCATGTTAACATCAATGAAATCAATTAACATCATCTGGAAGCTGGTTGCATGGGCCAAGAAGAAAAATAGGTATTAGCATTATCCTTGGTACCAAAAAAATAGATTAAGGACAGTTATAGAAATAAAATATTTATTCATGAAACTGAATTACTTGAAAAAGAAATAAGCCGTTTGAATATAGACAGTAGCCAACTACTAATTCAGACCGGCATTTATCATATTTTAATAACAACTTTTTGGATGGAGAATTATTTAAGATCAAGTCCTTAAAACAGTCATTTCATCCAGAGTTACAAATGGTTCGTCCACTTTTTTTTGCAGTATCAAAATTGCCTATGAATGTTCTATTACAACACAGACATTCTTGTTCTTCTCTATCTAGCACGTACACATTATGAAGCTGAACAATGGCAGGACTTCAAAATAACTTTACTAAGAGCCATCCACCTGGTTCCTTCAAATTACACCTTGAGATTTGATGTTGGAGTGACATTGCAGAAGTTCTCAGAGTCAACTTTACAAAGGACAAAAAGGACTATGGAAGAGGTGAAGAATGCAACCTACCTTGCTTTTTGTTAAGGATCCTAAGGCTTGCATGTGCTCCAATGTAAACATATGATGGTTACCGCTTTGTTTTTTATTTTTTTCTTAATAGCAGTTTCCTATCTTTTGTACCTTCTGATTATATTGAAGCTCTATGGCAAACATCATGGGCTATCAGCACCCATTTTATCAGTGGTATCATTATGGCACATGGAGATGATGTTGGTTTAATGCTCCCCCAAAATCTGGCACCTATTCAGGTACCTGAAGGTCTTCTACTTGTGGCTCATTTGAGAAATAGTTAGTACTTATATATTGATTTTTATCTTAATGCTATTTCAGCTTCTATTTACCTGCATATGACTTGAGATAAGGCAGCTGCTAAGAAAGCAATTGCCACATTAGAATCTGATGGTGCCCCTTCAGCTGGATCTCAGGATGATCAGGTATGTTCTTCAACATCATTGCATGATTATATTAGTTTCCATAACTTTTCTTGTATTTGGAAGATTTCTTTCTCTCTTATGGTACCTTTCTCAAAGTTCCGTATTATTCATATCAGTTACATTGACAACACAAAAGAGTTTGAGCCGATGTTTTATCTAGGATGTAGTTGATCCTGATTCAACACAGAAGGATATTAATTTGCCCCCATTTGACAAATATTATTTAAAAAATACTATCACATCCTGTTCCTACCCGTGGTTCTCTGAACATGTTGAGTGACCATTACATATTTTTTTTGAGGGACCTAGTTGATCCTGATTCAACACAGGAAGACGTTAATTTTCTCCACTTGACAAAATATTGTTTAAAGTGCAATCATATCAAATTCCTCAGTATTTCTATGAACATATTGAATGAGAGTGACATCATATATTTTATTGGGATTGTTGAAAAACTTCTGCACATCATGTTTTTTAGAATTTGATATCTTCAACTACTACATTCACCGCACAAATTTTACTTTAATATGTAAGAAGCCTCTTGTCAACCTGAGTTGTACTTTATTCACTAGGGCAGATGTACATGGCTATCTTGAGCTCTGTACCTAGCTAGATATCTTATGACAACTTATTTAATGGTGATCTATTTGCTTCATTTTCTTGACTTGCTATTATTTTTAAATATGTGCAGGAAGACTGTTTCTACGACCTGCCTTACAATACTGGGTATCAAATTTTCGTGCTACGTTTACGGAAGACAATGGACGAAATTATGAAGTGTACTCTCTCTATATGTAGATATATAATTTGATTGAAGAACTGTGGTAGCTTTAAATGGTTAATTGTAAAGATAATGAATGATTATGTAGTGGATGATTTTATTAAGTTAATAATATTTTAGTTTTTATATTTTTGTCATTATTTGTTATGGGACATTGAGCCAGTTAGGTACACAAAAAGAATATTAAATTTTGATTTGGCAACAATATAATTCGTTACTAAAGTATTGAACAAGTTTTAATATAGTAACAAATTTTTATACATTTAGCAATAAATTTTCGTTGCTAATGACATTAAAAATATAATATTTGGCAACGAAAAATTAACCTAATAACAACGGAGATGATATTGTTGTTAATACTAACATAAAAGGCAACATTTTTTATCGTTGCAAATCATATTAACTTTTGTTGCACATATAAAGAAACGACAACATATAATATCGTTGCTAATCGATGACTTTCGTTGTTATTGAAAAATAACCAGCAACAAATATTTTTGTTGCTGATTCAGCATAATGTCGTTGCCAAATAATATAATCAGCAACGAAAATCGTTGCTAAAAAGTTTACATTCCGCAACAAAAGCAAGCTTAGGCAATAATTTTCATAATTTATTGCAACGAAAAATGTCGTTGCAAAATGATGTCAATTGCAATGAAAATGCATTGTCGTTGCAAAAAAAAAAGAGTTCATTTCGTTGCCAATTAGTAGGATTTTGCAACGAAATGAGGTTTTTAGCAACGAAATTTTAATTATTCTGCAACAATACATTTTGTTGCTAAAGGATCGATGTCTCTGTACGAAAGCCAAATTTCGTTGCAAAATGTATTACTTTTGGCAACGAAAAAAAAACGTTCGTTGCAGAACAATTAGCAACGCTCATTGATCAACGAAAGACGCAACGACATTAAAGTCGTTGCCAAAACCCTTTTGCAACGAAATTTGGCACATTTAGCAACGAAAATTGGTTGTTGCTGAAGCCCCATTTTTTTGTAGTGACTTACCATAGTAAGTTTAAATTTAAGAATATGAGATGAAATAATATTTCTTACGTAATATGGAGTATGAAAAAAAAATATCCCTTATGAGTATGGAAGGAAATAATATATCATTTACAAGTATTGAAAGGAAATAACACCCTTTACGAAAAAAAATATCATTTATCTTAATAGAAAAGTAGTTCTGAGTGGAATAACGGAGGTTATGTTGAGGAAATCTTTCACTGCTATCAACACTCAATCCTTATACTCACAAGAAATACGCTCAATATTATAGAGAGAGAATTTTCTGATTCTGGTGTGAGTTTCATTGTTTAACTAAGCAACCTATTTATAGATAAATGCTAGCACACCAGGATTGACAATTTACACCCACGCACCTTAGTTTTGAAAACACGCAACACACTTATTTGAAATAGGAGAGTTCAAAATCAACATGAGAACTCCCACTTTATTTCACATGTTTTAAAAGTTTTAACCATTATTAAAAAGAAATTCAAATTTAATTTGCTCTTTTTCACCTCATTGTATTTATATACCATAAATTTATTATAGTAATATTACCATTTAAATTATAAAAATTATACTATTATATTATCACATTATACTATTATAATGTAATTATTATAATAATATATAAATATATTATTGGAGAAGATAATTATGGTTTCATAGAAAAATATAATAAACTTTTGACAAATATCTCATTCTAAAATTTCTCCATTTATATCAAAATTGAAGAAAAATTTACTTACCATATTCATCAATTATTTATAATTCTTCAATAATTATTTTTAATTAATATTATAAATTGACAACAAAAAAGAGGGGACTTTTTCGATAAGGATTTCTCCTTACTGACGCGCAATTATATAACTTAACTCCTTTTCTCGACAGAACTTTCTAGACATTATCAATAATGTTATAAAATAATATCATTTCAATAATATAAGTTACTGTGTCGTGACAATTATTGAATCAATAATGTAAAATACTATTCAATTATCACTGTAGAAATTATTGTATCAATAATATGAAAGACTGTACAATTTTACTGTATCAATTATTGAGTGACTTCTTATATAAGAATCAATAATCAGAGATAATGTGCAATACAGTGTGCTACTGTGCAACCATGCGTATTACTGTACTTTTATTACCAGGTATTTTAACATTTAACAGTAAAAATTTTGTCGTTATTTTTTATAAAATAGTTATTTCTGTCGCTTTCTATATCCGACAGTTATTCTATTATGTGGTTCATCAATGATTGCGCCATCGTACAGATATTTTTCGACAAAAAAAATATCCCGACCAAAATGAATATTATCCGACAAAATAAATATTTTGACAACTTGCTTACTTTATAAAATTTACAAATATCACCTATAGCTACAACATTTTATCAAATCAATACCTTATTCAAAATAATAATTAGAGAAAATTAAATCTTTATTCATAAAAATTTGGGATCTTAAAAGTCATGTTATATATTGTGACTAATTTATACTAAATTATAATTGTAAAATAAATCAATACACTTATTACATATCTCTTTAAAAAAATTATATTAATATTTATTCATATAATTAACAATAAAATAGTCACATCCGCAATAAAAAAAATCATGTCAAACATTAGAACCTTGCCTTTTGGAAGGTATGAACCTTAGCTGGTTACACGTACCTAACCAGATAATCTCACCTTCTTAAAAGTGCAATATATCAATCTATAATGATTAGATTTTTATAACCGTAATCCTATTCATCCAAGTACTGCTTCATAATTATCTTGCTTTTATAAAAGTTATTTCCAGTTGTACTGTACTCCTAAAAGTCCTATAATATAGAAACGTGCTATTAATTTAAGCAAAATTATACCATTTTATAATGTTATTTTTGAACTTCCCTCTTCAATTTATTTCGCTTTCTTATCATTAAAAAGGTACCTTTGAAGGTCCATTTAATAATAAAATTCTCTTGAAATAAGCAATCTATATTTTTAGAGCTTGCCTTCTGGAAGGTTAGGAACCTAGCTGGTTACACATACCTAATTAGATAATCACCTTCTTTAAACTGCAATAACGCCAAAGTGAAATATATCAATCTCTACATGATGAGATTTTCTTTGGAGGGACCTTATTAGATTTTCTTTCGACCCTTAATTACCTGTCTGCAGAGATTCGTTATTACCAGGACAAACTTTCGCAGTACTAAATACTCTGATGATAAAGAATTCTCGAGAATTCTTATAACTTATATGTTTTAACTTATTTATGATTATATTTGTTATTTTTACAACTTCATAACATTAAAATTATATTATTTATTTGATTTTTTATTTTTCTCTTGTAACATCTACTTTCTTGAATGTCTTGTCATATATGAAAAAGCTACACAATGTTCTCCATATTTGAGTGGTTGAATGGCACTTATGTCCCTCCAAGTTACCATCCACTTTTAAATTCGTCTCTAAAGTTTAATTTTTGTCAGTTAGGTCCTTCAAATGGCATTTTGTTAGCGTTTCTGTTCCTTCAGCCCAATTTGACCTCAACCCGACTCATTTTGCCAAATTTTGACCCAACTCGACCCAGTTTGACCCATCCCAAAATTTTAATATTTTAAAATATAAAATTATTTTTAAATAAGTTTAAAATAATAATTATATTTAACATTTAAAAATATATATATATTTAATATTTTAAAATAAATTATTATTTAATGTTGACTTTATCATATTCCATCCTTATATTTTGATGATAAATTATTCATGTACTAAATTGTTTTATGGTTTTTCAGGTATTGGTTGATTAAAAGAACATTGGTGGGATTTTCAAAAGGATAAAGAAGATTGTCTTTTCTAGGAAAACAAATGTAAGATCAATTGCATAAAAATTGATTTTTCATGTAAAGGCTCTAGGAAATATTATTTGCATTACATCTTGTTATATGTCTTAAATGAAAAATGATAAATCTAAATGGAAAAGGTTTTAAATATTAAAATTAGATATGTTATGGGTACAAAAAGAATTAATATGACATGGGTCTTTCTTTAGCTACATGTGAAGTTCTATGTATTTAATAATTGCCTAGAGAGCTTAAACGACAGAAGCAATATTCTTATTTGTTGCGTGTGCGATTTTCAAGAAATAATTATTTCTCATGCATAAATATTGGATATTTGGTTGTTAAGTTGTGTGCATGTCAGCTATATATATAGATTGTGCAATTTTCAAGGAGTGCAATTATGGAAGATTTGGACTCTATTACCTTGATTATGGAAAAGATAGAGAAAAATTTGTTACTCACTGCTACACGCCACTCCACAAGGACAAGAATTTGTCAAAGCTGTTAGTGGGATAATTTTAAAGAGTCCAACATGTATTTATTTCTATAACTGAAGATGTAGTTGAGGATATTTCTCAACTAGATTCTTATTGTTTGCTTATCTAGTTGGCAACGTATCAGTGCAGTTTACTTGGACTCATTATGCAACGGTAACTTTAATTTGATTATAAAAACCGAAAGTCATCATGCTTGATTTGGTACAACACAAAAAAATTATACTTGCGCTTATTTTACTGATATTTATCAAGCTACTAAACTTTAATCAAGTGCAAGCATTGAGCAGCTGAGGTATTATCATCTGATATTTTTTAGCTGATATTGGGTATGAAATTAATTGTTTATTTGTTTTGTGCTAATTGATCATTGCATATAGTTGAGCCTTTAATTGTTAAATTGATTATTCTTGCATTGATCATAGACCTCTATATTTGTAATTAATTTTTTATTTAGACTAAGTGTAGTCTAAAGGTGTTAATCCTAGCGGATTAGAGAAAAGGCTTACAAACAGGTTCAAGGAAACAAATGTGCTTGAAGAGTGCATAGGTGCACAAGGAGCAAGAGAGCTCAAGAGAAATTAATTGTTAATTAATTTTTGTAAGAATCTTTTTTGTAATATGAGATTATTTATAAAGAAATAAATAAAGTGAGTCTCCAATACTAGTTGGTATTGGACGTGGACTAGGCTATTATTATAGAGGGTAATAGCTGAACCACGTAAAAAATCTTGATGTTGATTTAATTATTTGTTTTACTTTAAAATCACATAAGCCATTTTAATTATCTTAATAATTAAAATTTGAATACTTGCATTATATTAAGATAATTCTTTAACACTAAGTATTTTATTTAAGTTATAAATTCATGAAATTCAGATAAGGCACACTTAGAAGGGGGGTTGAATAAGTGTTGATACAAACTATGACCAGTTAAAATCTTTTAACCAAATTATTGAATGTAGTCAACTATATAAATGAATGCAGCTTGCTGAATGAATATGGTCTACCGAATTGACTTTGTGTTTAAAAAAAATTATCTTGGTGATTTTATAAGTTAAATGAAATATTTAATGATAACAAAAATGCTTATGATCAAATTTTGTTTATTTAGCAAATCAATTAACTTGAGTGTAATTAAGTAAAATCAATTAATGAAAATAACACTAAGATTTTTACGTGGTTCACTATTACCCTCTATAATAATAGCTTTTACTCACGTCCAATACCAACTAGTATTGAGACTCACTTTTATTTCTTTAAAAGACTCTTGTTATAACACACGATTCTATAAAATTGAATTACAATAATTCACTTGAGCACTCTTTCCCTTATGCACCAATGCACTCCTTAAGCACCTATGCTTCCTTGAACCTGTTTGTAAACAAACCTTAATCCACCTGGATTAAATTCCCTTAGACAACACTAAGTCTAAAAAAAAATTTAAGATTACAATGATAGAGGTCTAATGATCAAAGCAAATAAACAATTTAACAATGCAAGGCTCAACTAGTGAATGCAATGATCAAGTAGTAAGAAAGAGATATCACCAAAATTAAGCTCACGTAAATAGCTGATAAATAATCTGAGTATAATCACACAACAACTGGGAATATTGCACCAAGAATAATGAATTAGCTTTTCAAGTATATGAGTGCAATAATTAATTCAAGTGATGTAAGTGTTGTAATTTGTATCACTGATCTCAGCTGCTTTTTATAGCCCAAACATATTACCGTTGCAAAAATGTTTACGTTGTAAAATAAGAAAAGCAACGTTCCAATGTTATTTCGGTTGAAAAACATACTTAAACTAATAACCTTTGGATAAATATAGGACTCTTTCAAAAATAATCTAGATAGAGTTTAAGTCAAACAAAAAGAGTAACTCTAGAATATTTTCCATAAAGTCTGCAACCATTACTTATCATAAAGTCACGGAACAAATTCCAACTCTTCAAAGATAACCATGATTTCCTACTTTCAAGGTATAATTTAAACACTCTACCGTCATATTCAATTTACCACTAACAGATAATGATAATTTCTTTAAACGGCACAAACAACTTTTCAGCTATCAATTATCTTTAAATATGTAACACTTAATCGGTCAGGACTCTTATGAATGCATGCAAACTCATTTCTCTTAATAGCATATAATAGTGAATGACATATTTTTAGACATGCACAAGATCATATTTAATGCACAAATAAAATGTCCTAGAGCCTTGAATTGAAAAATTAGATATTTGCAATGACCTTACATATTTTTCTTAGGACTCAAAACATCTTCATTCTTCTTGAATAATCCAATATACACTTCTTGAAATAGTTTCCTGAAATCCACAAATCACAATTTAGTACCGATGATCAAATCATCATCAAAACATTAGGCTAGACGTGAATTAATCAACAATTCAGCAGGATATTTTCTTCAAATAATCAGTCAATTCAATAGGCTATATTTGTGACGCCCCCAAAATAGGTATACATCACATATCTTGAGTCGCCAATTACATGGTACAAAATTCAAATACAACTTAATTATACAACAGTCGTGTAAAATACGACAAAACATATGCTGTGAGTTTTAATACAAATATTGTCATCTAAACAATATCCACACTCAATTGAGTCCTCATTACATTTAATATCACACTACTTAACAGAATAGTGAGGACTACTAATGATATTATCTGAGGCCGTCACTACATTGTTCCCGACTAGTCCTCGCTACGTTCTCATTTTTCAAGAGAACAATGAAAGTAAAAGGTGAGCTCAACTAGCCCAAGAAGAAATATTATAACTACGATAATACAGAATAAATTATCGTTAGCCTTCAACAGTGTTAAACTGATACAATATAACAAACATCAAGTTTAACTGCAGCGGAACAAGTAATCCATTAAAAGAGTCAAGTGGAGAATAAAATCTACTATCTTTTATGATTTAAAAGGTTTTTCATTACTTTTATCGCTGGGACTCGGCTTAATAAATAATCCACATCATCCCTGCACTACGGCCAAGGATATTCATTAGTATCACAACCACAAATTATTCATGCACTACGGGCCAAGGATATTCGTGTATTCATCAATGGTCATGATCATGCCAACAACTGTCCATCAATGCACTACGGCCAATAAGGACTTTTATCACATCATTTGTAACATTACGGTCATGATTATACAGAATAATCCCTGGTCATAATCATACCAAGTCCATCTATGCACTACAAGCCACATATGACTTTCAACATAATATAAACATGAGGATGATGACAATGATATAAAAATTCAATAAAACAAGTTCAAGAATTAATTTATCCAGGAACCAATAACGTCCAAATTGTCAACATGATACTTCTTGGTAGAGTAAAATTCAAGAATGCTCAGAAGAATATTTCCATGAAAAGATATTGGATGAAGCGCAAATATTAAGGATATTCCACTAATTTCATGGAGTATAGAAGTCAAAACTTTAACCAACTGAGTATAATAAAGAATGGAATAACAAAAGAAATCACCATGCATGCGATAGATCGCATGCAGACGAGGTTATTCCAATAAATAATAATAATAAATAATAGAACCAGGTAATAAAATGCGTAAGCACGCATTTACGTAATATTCCAACAGAATAATAAACAACGAAACCAGGTCATGCGTAAAGCACAGACAGGATGTTCCAACAGAATAATAAAGAATTGAATAACAGAAGAATTTCACCATGTATGCGGTACTGCCAGCGTGAGCAAAGTTATTCTAACATAATAATAAAGAATGGAATAATGGAAGAATTTCACCAAGTATAGGGTAGTCCTCGTATCTACAGGTTATTCCAATGTAATAATAAAGAATGGAATAATGAAGTTCTCTTCATGAATACTGAAGAAATAATACCCTTACCTTAGAAAGAAGAGTCTTGGATATAGGAGTAATGAAATAAGCAGAACACTTTTCTTCTTTTTCTCTATAGTTTCTCTCTAGAGTTTTAGGAAATTCGTAAGAAATAATGAGGGAATGAGCTTCTATTTATAGAAGAATGGACTGAATAGTAACTAATTCATGAACGGTTCAGATTGATTTACTTTTAATCGGACGGTCCATACTGATTTAATAAAATATTCTAATAAAACAAATTTTTTTAAATAAAATAAAATATATATTATATATTATATATTATATATATATAAGTTCACGGGTTATCACCTCCGTGAACCACCGTCCCCTCCATTATAACATGCCTTACTAATATATACCTATATAATACGTATATATATATATATATTATAATATACATATATAATATACATATATCTAATAATTAAACAAACATGCAAGCCACCCGTGAATCAAACATTTGAAATTCTCTGCCATCCCATTTTCCACACATGGGCCACACTTGTGGCCCCAACATGTGGGCCCACCTTTATTATATTAAATAACTTTCTACCGATTATTTTGAAAAATGGGTAAATGAGGGTCCATAAAATAAGCAAAATTTACACAATTATTTCATAAAAATCCCCTCAATATTTTTAACAACATTTATCATCATTATTATAATTCACAATATTAATCGACCAGGTCGTTCCCAGGAAATATGAGGCTTTCCAATAAAGATTTCTCCCTATTAGCGCCCAATTAGGTGACCAAACCTCTCCTTGGCAGAACTTCTAGACATCGTTAATATTGCAAATAATAATATTAATAACTCTGTCATTTCAATTATTGATTTAATAATATATAAAATATCGACAATAATTGAATCAAATAACGTGAGATACTATGCAACAATTACTGTGGTAATAATTAAACAAAACTGAGTGACTTCTCACGTAAGCATCAATAATCAATACCGTGTGCTACTATGCAACCACGCGTATTACTGTACTTTTACTACCGAGTAGTTCAACAGTTTTAACTGTAAAAATTTTGACGTTGTTTTCATAAAAATATTTTTGTCATTTTCTCAATCCGACAATAATTCCGTTGTGGGGTCCACCAATAATTGTTCCGTCGTATGAATATTCCCTATTAAAACGAATATTCCCCGACCAATCGAATATTATAAAACAACTTGCGTACTTTGCAAAATTTATAAATATTACCCACAACTATAACATTATATCAAATTCATTCCATAATATTCAAAAATGATATTTATAAAAAAATCATCTTTATTAAAAAGTTGGGGTCTTACAACCTCCCATTCTTATAAAATTTCGCCCTCGAAATTAGGGTACGTACCTGGTATATCGAAGAGGTAAGGATACCTTGATTTCATTTCAGATTCTAACTCCCAGGTCATTTCCTCAACATCATGGTTTCTCCACAAAACTTTGACTTGAGGTATAACCTTGGAGCGTAGAATATGTTCCTTCTTATCCAAGATTTGAACAGGAACCTCTTCATACGTTAAATCTTCCTCTATTTCGTCCGGTTCTAACTCAATAATGTGGTTCGGGTCTTCGACATATTTACGTAACATGGATATGTGAAAAACGTTATGAACACGAGACATACTTGGCGATAAAGCGAGTCTATAGGCCACAGTTCCTACTCGATCGAGGATTAGAAATAGGCCAATGAATCGAGGATTGAGCTTTCCTCTCTTTATAAATCTCATAACTCCTTTCCATGGAGCAACACGTAACAACACATGATCTCCAATATCGAATTCCACGTCCTTTCGATGAAGATCAGAATAACTCTTTTGTCGGTCTTGTGAGGTTTTTATACGTTTTTGGATCGTTTAAATCTTTTCCGCAGTCATACGTACCAACTCCGGTCCCAACAACGTTGCCTCACCCACCTCATCCCAGCATACTAGAGAACGACACTTTCTTCCATACAACGCCTCAAATGGAGCCATGCCAATACTTGTTTGATAACTGTTGTTGTAAGAAAACTCCACAAATGGTAAGAACTTATCCCAATTTCCCTTGAAATCAAGGACACAGAGTCTTAATAAATCTTCTATAGTTTGAATAGTCCTCTCTGATTGTCCGTCCGTCTGAGGATGATATGCCGAACTAAATCGTAAATCCGTGCCCATAGCTTTTTGCAAACTAACCTAAAATCATGAAGTGAATCTTGGGTCTCGATCAGAAACTATGGATCCTGGCATACCATGCAGTCTTACAATCTCGTTTATGTATATACGAGCAAGACGTTCAAGTGTATAAGTTTCTCGTATTGTTAAGAAATGAGCAGACTTGGTCAATCTATCAACAATGACCAAAATTACATCTATGCCTTGAGAAACCTTGGGAAGACCAGTAACGAAATCCATAGTAATGTGCTCCCACTTCCATTCTGAAATTTTAAGTGGTTGCAATGGACCTTTTGGTACTTGATGCTCCGCCTTGACTCATTGACAAATTAGACACCTTGAGATAAACAACGCTATCTCTCTCTTCATATTGCTCCACCAAAATGTATGACAAAGATCACGATACATTTTGGTACTCCCAGGATGGATTGCAAATGGTGTGTTGTACGCCTCCATCATGATTTTATACTTTAAATCAGGGTCGTTAGGAACACAAAGTCTGGAGTTGACTCGAAGTATTCCTTCTTCATCGATTCTTGCTTCCGGTATAGCACCTTCTTGCACTTTCTTTCTTTCTCATATCATCCCTCCAGTGCGTAGTTTGAGCAGCTTTAACTTTATCGATTAAAGTCGGTTCTACTCGTATATTCGCCATCATCACATGGGTTTCTGGATTCTTTAACTCTATCTCCATCCTTTGCAAGTCACATAAAATGGGCCTTTGCGTTGACAATATCGCACTCATACCCGCATATGATCTTCTACTCAATGCGTCAGCTACCACATTCGCTTTTCCAGGATGGTATTGGATGGTATGATCATAATCTTTCAACAATTCAAGCCAATGTCGTTGTCGCATGTTGAGTTCCTTTTGAGTGAAGAAATATTTGAGGCTTTTATGATCCGTAAAGATCTCCACTTTCTTCCCATATAAGTAATGCCTCCAAATTTTAAGTGCGAAGACAACAGCTGCCAACTCTAGATCATGAGTAGGATAATTCCTCTCATATTCTTTGAGTTGTCGAGAGACATAGGCTATGACTTTCCTATGTTGCATGAGAACACATCCTAACCCTTTGCCCGAAGCATCACTGTAGATGACAAATCCCTCTGAGCCAGATGGTATTGTCAGAACAGGTGCTGAAATGAGTCTTCTCTTGAGTTCTTGAAAACTCTTCTCACACTCCTCGCTCCAACTGAATTTTGTATCTTTCCGAGTCAGCTGAGTTAAGGGAGTAGCGATTCGAGAAAACCCTTCTACGAATCTCCGATAATAACCAGCTAAGCCGAGAAAGCTACGTACTTTGGTCACTGATTTAGGTTGCTCCCAGCTTTGAATAGCTTCAATCTTTGTTGGGTCAACAGATATTCCATGACTTGATACCACGTGCCCAAGGAATGCTACTTCCTCAAGCCAGAACTCGCATTTCTTCAACTTGGCATAAAGCTTATATTCATGAAGCTTTTGAAGTATTAACCTCAAGTGTTGCTCATGATCCTCACTAGTTTTGGAATATATGAGGATGTCATCAATAAAGACGACCACAAAGTGATCCAAATATTCCTTGAATACTCGGTTCATCATATCCATGAAGGCAGCAGGTGCATTAGTCAATCCAAAAGACATGACTAGGAATTCATAATGCCCGTCATCAGGAGTTTGGAAAAGCATCTTTGGAATGTCGCCGGTTCTAATCTTCAATTGGTGATATCCTAACGAAGATCAATCTTTGAAAAGAATTTGGCTCCTTGCAACTGGTCAAACAGGTCATCAATACGTGGCAATGGGTACCTATTTTTGATGGTGACATGATTCAACTCCCGATAATCAATACAAATTCGCATACTCTCATCTTTCTTCTTCACGAATAGAACAGGAGCACCCCAAGGAGAAGTACTAGGATGAATAAAGCCAATGTCTAACAATTCATGCAGTTGGGTCTTTAACTCTCGAAGTTCAATAGAGCCATTCGATATGGGGCTTTGGAAATAGGTTTTGTACTGGAGTTCAAGGTCGATACAAAATTTAATTTCACGCCTGGGGTAGGCCTGGGAAGTTCTTGAGGGAATACGTCGGGAAATTCATTAACAATAGAAATATCATTCAAAACTGACGTATTTTTGTTTAGATCCGTCACAAGAGCTAAGAAAGCTTGACATCCATTTTTTAATAAACGAATAGCTTTATGGCTTGAGATGACAGTGATTGATTTTAATGGTTTGGTTGCTTAAATTCGCATAATAGGTTGGTTAGGAATATGAAACCTAACAACCTTACGAAAATAATCAATTTTTGCATGATGAGTAGTTAACCAATCAATTCCTAGAATTACGTCAAATGCAAGTTTTTCAATGAAATAAGATCGACAGGTAATTGGAGGGTACCGATTTGAACCAAACAAGACTTATAAACAGTGGATGTAATGAATGAAGGTTTCTCCCAATGGAGTTTCAACAGATAAGTCAAAGTCCAATTTCTCCGGAGTCAAATTTCAACGTTGAGAGCAAGTAGGAGAAATAAAAGAATGGGTAGAACCGGTATCAAATAAGGTATATAATTCGCTAGAGTTTATGATAAGCTTACCCGTAATGACCTCGTTCGGGTTCCTTGCTTTCTGGGAGGTCACGACAAATGCTCTCCCTTGAACTACCGATTTTATCTTATGCAGACGGACCTTTGATGCCTCCATCCCAATTTGGACTTGTCTTCTTGCATGCATGACAAAAATCGGGCCAGGTGACCTTCTCTTCCACAATTGTAACATGCTTTAGATGGCATCGCGCAGTTTGGACTGATGTGTCCCTCTCCTCCATATTTGAAGCATATGATAGGTGTTCGTTCTCCTTCCTTAACAACGGGTGCTGGTGCTTACGTCTTTCCATCATTGTTGAATCTCCTCTTCTTGAAATGTCCATTCTTATTATTTTGGCCATGATTACCACCGAAGTGGTTACCATTTCTGGCATGTTGATTCCCTCCACACTTATTGTCACCGCATCGATTACTGCTATCACTAGTATTATCATTTTGTCGGCTGCTCTCTTTGGTTGGGTTGACTCATTATCACGCTCCAATAACTGAGCCCTATTAACAACATCTGAATACAAACACAGTTTATGAGAGATAAGATATTGACGTATCTCGGGTTTCAAACCTCTTAGAAACATTCACATCATTCTCTCCTCATTATCAACCAAATGAGACGCAAACCGGGACAACTTGGCAAACTTGGCTTCGTACTGCGACACGGTCATGTTGTTTTGCTCCAGCTTGATGAACTCTACCTCTTTCATGTGACGAATACTTTCAGGAAAGTACTTGTCGTTGAACAGTTCTTAGAACTTCTCCCAAGACATCTTTAGTGCGGCAGGTTGAGTACGCTTTATAGATTCCCACTAGTAATCTGCCTCTGCCAGCAACATGAAGGTGGAAAAGGGAACCTTTTGCTCCTCGGAGCATCCCAAGACATCAAATATCTTGTTGATCTGCTTTATCCACGTCTCCGCCTTAAGTGGTTTTGGCTCTCCAAAAAACTCCGGTGGTCCCAGTTCCTTGAACTGCTTAGCGGTAACCGTCTGAGAGTTGTCAGTGTTTCCACCTACATTTTGTACAGGAGCCGCTCTTACCTGATTTTGCATGAATTGCATAAAGCCTCTAAACATTCCATCGTTCATCATCTGGCCAGTGTTGTTGTTTGCCTGCGGATTGTAGCCTTTCTAATGCATATTATCCTGATTATTGATCTGTGGAGACTTAACGGTCTCCTGTGCTCCATTGATGTTCTCAATATTCTCGGATGTAATTTTCAAATACTGCCACAAAACAAGGGTTAATTAACATATCACATATTATCCCTATACTCTGACCGACCAATTAAATACCAAATAAACTTAGGTAGGTCATACTAGTGAAGGAATTTCCCCGTCTCTCCCTCCTAGTTCTTGTCTCACATCTTAGCCAGGATCATATCCCTAAGCTCGATACTAACCGTGACGCCCCAAAATAGGTATACATCACCTATCTTGAGTCGCTAAATACAATGATCGTGTAAAATACTGACAAAACATATGTTGTGAGTTTTAATACAAATATTGTCATCTAGACAATATCCACACTCAATTGAGTCCTCATTACATTTTAATATCACACTATTTAATGAATAGTGAGGACTACTAATGCTATTATCCGGACCGTCACCCGTTCCCCGACTAGTCTCTCGCTACGTTCTCATTTCTCAAGAGAACAATGAAAGTAAAAGGTGAGCTCAACTAGCCCAAGAAGAAATTTTATGACTAAGATAATACGAGAATAAATTATCGTTAGCCTTCAACAAGTGTTAAAGCGATACAATATAACAAACATCAAGTTTAATCTGCGGTGAACAAGTAATCCATTAAAAGAGTCAAGTAGAGAATAAAATCTACTATCTTTTATGATTTAAAAGGTTTTCATCACTTTTATCATTTGGGACTCAAACTTAATAAATAATCCACATCATCCTTTACTGACCAAGGATATTCATTAGTATCACAACCACAAATTATCCATGCACTACGGGCCAAGGATATTCGTGTATTCATCAATGGTCATGATCATGCCAACAACTGTCCATCAATGCACTACGGCCAATAAGTGTTAGAGTTTATGCCATAGAGGCCAATTATTTGATATATTTGCTTAACGTTTTGATATTATATTTGATTGAATAAATGAATGATTTTATTATGGTTTTATTTACTGCGTTATATAAATGTTAACATAATAAAAAATTCTTAGAATAATGATACAAATTATATAGTTTCAAGTATGTGACTTGAACATGAGATTATATAATTACAATTAGTATCATTGTTCTTAAATGTCCCTAGTCGAGTATCATTGTTGATGGGACAACAATGATGCATTGAGACTAGTATGTGGATTGACTGATGACCAAATCTCATTGGTCATAAATATATGAGATATTAAGTCAATGCATAGGTACATGTTAGAGAATGATGTACTGGACAGACCCACCATGAGAATTCTATGTGGAGCATTATGCGAAGTGTCATTAGAAATTCTCATAGTGACAATGATGTAATGGTCCTCCGACCTAAAATCACTATATTACTACACAAGAATTTATGTACTTTGATATCATCAAATGTCACCTTTAATAGGGTGGACTATAAAGGTGATTATTGGGTACATCATGAATCGTGTGAGGAATATGAGTGATCTAGATGGAATTTAACCCTCCTATTTATTAGTGGTGATATCCATAGGTCTCTTGATTGAGTAGGACTATGAAATGCATGGCCATGCTCAAATAGTGATTTGTTTCATATAGTCTACTCATTGATCAAGAAAACTCAGATTAAATTATGAAGAGTATGGCACATTCCATGACTAGAGTTTAATCTAGGATATTAAGGTTAAAAGGATTAAATTACATTGAAACATTGGTCACAAAAAGGTTGCATCGAATCATCGATCTTATTATTACTTGGGTAGCGTTGATGCATTACTAGATGTCATTTCAACGTTTATAATTTTATAATATGATTTTAAAATTATTGCCAACGTAATAATAACCTATATAGGTCACACACATGTAACGTTATTAAAGGGAATTAATTTAAATTATAAGGATTTAAATATATTAATATGATTAATATTATTTAAATCACGAATTTAAATTAAAAGGATAATTTGTATATATATATGTATATTAATTAAGTAAGACTTAATTAAGATATATATATATATATATATATATATATATATATATAATTCGGATTTTATGAAATTAGGTTTTGATTTGATTAATTCCTTTTAACTACTATATATATGATATATAGCAGCTACTTAGGGTAACATCATAATTGAAAAACCCTAGCCGCTCTTAGAGAGAGACTAGAGAGAAAACAGTTTCATAATCGTTCCTTTGGTGGCTAGTACCGCAAGTCCCTCTTATTGCAGAATCGTTCGACGGTTCGTGCGGCGTTCGTGTGGATACCGTAGAGGCGCGGTTCTAATTGGATTGCGTAAAGGATTCGAAGCTATTTCAGAATTTTTCCATAATCGGTATAATATCTAAACCACTGAATTAATTTTAGTTTCGCTTGGATCCTGTTTTGGGTTTCGGAATTGCTTTGATTTATTTTCTATTTCCGCTGCGTTTTTGTGCCGAAAACCCTACAATAAGGACTTTTACCACATCATTTGTAACATTACGGTCATGATTATACCGAATAATCCCTGGTCATAATCATATCAAGTCCATCTATGCACTACAAAGCATGAGATGACTTTCAACATAATATAAACATGAGGATGATGACAATGATATAAGAATTCAATAAAACAAGTTTAAGAATTAATTTATCCAGGAACCAATAACGTCCAAATTGTCAATATGATACTTCTTTGTAGAGTAAAATTCAAGAATGCTCAGAAGAATATTTCCATGAAAAGAATCTTGGATGAAGCTTAAATATTAAGGATATTCCACTAATTTCATGGAGTATAGAAGTCAAAACTTTAACCAACTGAGTATAATAAAGAATGGAATAACAAAAGAAATCATCATGCATGCAATAGACCGCACAGACAGGTTATCCAAACAGAATAATAAATAATAGAACCAGGTCATGCGTAAACGCACAGACATGATATTCCAACAGAATAATAAACAACGGAACCAGGTCATGCGTAAACGCACAGACATGATGTTCCAACAGAATAATAAATAACGGAACCAGGTCATGCGTAAAGCACAGACATGATGTTCCAACAGAATAATAAAGAATTGAATAACAGAAGAATTTCACCATGTATGCGATACTTCGCGTAGACAGGCTATTCCAACATAATAATAAAGAATGGAATAACAGAAGAATTTCACCAAGTATAGGATAGTCCTCGTATACCGGTTATTCCAACAGAATAATAAAGAATAGAATAACAGAAGTTCTCTTCATGGATACAGAAGAAATAATACCCCTTACCTTAGAAAAAAGAGTACTTGATATAGGAATAATGAAGTAGCAGAACACTTTTCTTCTTTCTCTCTATAGTTTCTCTCTCTAGAGTTTCAGGGAAATCGTAAGAAATAATGAAGGAATGAGCTTCTATTTATAAAAGAATAGACTGAATAGTAACTAATTCATGAACGGTTTAGATTGATTTACTTTTAATCGGACGGTCCATACTGATTTAATAAAATATTCTAATAAAACAAAATCTTTTAAATAAAATATAATATATAATATATATTATATATTATATATATATAAGTTCACGGATTATCACCCCGGTGAACCACCGTCCCCTCCATTAGAACACGCCTTACTAATATATACCTGCATAATATATATATATATATATATATATATATATATTATAATATACATATATCTAATAATTAAACAAACATGCAAGCCACCCGTGAATCAAACATTTGAAATTCTCTGCCATCCCATTTTCCACACATGGGCCCCACATGTGGGCCCGCCTTTATTATATTAAATAACTTTCTATCGATTATTTTGAAAAATGGGTAAATGAGGGTCCATAAAATAAGCAAAATTTACACAAATATTTTATAAAAATCCCCTCAATATTTTTAACAACATTTATCATCATTATTATAATTCACAATATTAATCGACCAGGTCGTTCCCAGGAAAGATGGGGCTTTCCAATAAGGATTTCTTCCTATTGGCGCGCAATTAGGTGACCAAATCTCTCCTTGGCAGAACTTCTAGACATCGTTAATGTTGCAAATAATAATATTAATAACTCTGTCATTTCAATTATTGATTTAATAATATATAAAATATCGACAATAATTGAATCAAATAACGTGAGATACTATGCAATAATTACTGTGGTAATAATTAAACAAAATTGAGTGACTTCTCACGTAAGCATCAATAATCAATAATGTGTGCTACTATGCAACCACGCCAGACATCGCATTACTGTACTTTTACTATCGAGTAGTTCAACAGCTTTTAATCGTAAAACTTCCGTAGTTGTTTTCATAAAAATATTTTTGTCATTTTCTCAATCAAATAATAATTCCATTGTGGGGTCCACCAATGATTGTGTCGTAGAAATACTGAATATTCCCCTGTTAAAATGAATATTTCACCAATCGAATATTATAAAACAACTTCAATACTTTGCAAAATTTATAAATATTACCCACAACTATAACATTATATCAAATTTATTCCATAATATTCAAAAATAATATTTATAGAAAAATCATCTTTATTAAAAAGTTGGGGTCTTACAATATTAATTCAGTAAGTTGATTTTAATCATTATAGTAGCCTGAAATTAATAGTTTAATTTAAAGTTTAAAAATTGGTCATAGATTGCTCCCACACTTATTCAACCCCCCCTTCTAAGTTTGCCTAGATAAATTTTAATTTTAAAATAATAATTATTTCATATTTTATAATAAAATAATAATTTTAAAAATATTTATTTTAAATATTTAAAATAAAATATTAGTTTTAAAAAATTAAATAATAATTATATTTAATATTTTAAAATAATTTTTTTAAAAATAATTATTATTGTTAATATTTTAAAAGAAAATATTAATTTTAAAATAATAATTATATTTAATATTTTATAATAATTTAATTTTTTTAAAAATAATTTGAAAATAATAATTATTATATTTAATATTTTAAAATAATATTTATTTTATATTTAAAATAAAATATTATTTTAAAAAGTTATGAAGATAATTATTATAATAAGGAAAAAATATTAGAAATTTTATTTTTTCAAAAATGAGTAAAGTTTCATAAAATATAGATTCAAAACATTACATAAGAAAATAAAACTTTATTTTTAAAAAATAAAGTAGATTTTTTTTTTCAATTTTTAAAATTGATTTTCAGAAAAAAGTTTATATCTTTACCATTATTATATGTTTTCTTAATATTAGAGTTTTTAAAAATAAAAACTAAAATAGAAATTAAAATACAAAAAAGCAGTAAAAGATAAATAAAAATTGATTCAATATTTTTAAATAAATAAATAATTTTAAAAATTATTATTATGTACAGGAAAAAAATTAGAAATAAGTAAGAATTTGAGGGATTCAATCTTAATTATTTCTAAATTTTTTCTAAAATTAAGATTTAATCTATATTTTATGAAACTTTACTCCTTTTGAAAAATAAAAATTTCTAATATTTTTTCTTAGAATAATAATTATCTTTATAACTTTATTAAAATAATATTTTATTTTAATACAGAAAATAAATATTATTTTAAATATTAAATATAATTATTATTTTGAAAATATTTTAAAATATATATTATTTTAAATATTAAATATAATTATTATTTTAAAATTAATATTTTTTAAAAAATATTAAAAATAATAATTATTTTGAAATTATTTAAAAAATATTTTTTAAAATATTAAATATAATTATTATTTTATTTTAAAGAAAACTAATATTTTATTTTTAAATATGAAAAGAACTATTTTTAAAATAATTATTTTATTTAAAAATATTAAAATATTTATTATTTTAAAATAATAATATATTTAAAATATTAAATATAGTTTTTTTAAATGTTAAATTAAATATAATTATCATTTAAACTTATTTTAAAAATAATTTTATATTTTAAAATATTAAAATTTTGGGTTGGGTCAAACTTAGTCGGATTTGAATAAAATAAGTCGGGTTGAGGTTAAATTGGGCTGAAGAAACAAAAATACCAACAAAATGCTATTTTAAGAATTAAGTGACGAAAATAAAATTTTAAAAACGATTTTAAAAGTGAATATCATTCGGCCATATTTGACTACTGCCATTGCATTACTTAATATCTCAAGTCCCATTCTTGAAAAACTTTGGATGCCATTGGTTTATCATATTCTTATGAAGATATTTATTGCTTTGGAGCAGATAAATACAAATGTAATAAGGTTTCCCCACTACGTGCACAGAACACTTTATCTACACTGAAAAATAAGCATGTGCCATTATTAGAATTGTTTTCATTACTTTTTAGATACTCTAGTTTGTTTGGTAATTGTTTATATTTTTACTTTTTATTTTTGTCTCTCTATATATATTTTACTTTTATTTATTTTTATTATTAAAAATAAAAATAAAATAATGATGTTAGACCGAGTACAATGAATAAAGTAGATGTTTGAAATTTTAAAATTAATCAACAATGTATAAAAAAGGTAAGCTCCTCTAGACTACCCCTAGCCCCCTTGCTAGTGCCTTCTTTGGGTTCCCCTAGACCCTAAAATAAAATGTATTTCTAAAACTCAATTATAATATAATAGGGGAGGAAAGGGGAGAGGGGAGTAGGGGTGGGTGGTGGGTGGGGGATGGGGGGTGGGGGGTGGTGGGCGGGGAGATGGGGGGTGGTCAGGGAGGGAATTTGTCATGATGACATGCTTAGTTATATTTTTTTCTCAAAATATAAAATTTTAAGCACTAAAATTTATTTTTGAAAATGCATATATTATGTCAATGATGTCTTAGGAGGTGTTTGATAAAAACTGAATGAATCTGAATTTGAATGAAAAAAACTGTTTGATAATTGATATGTCTGAAACATTTGAATGACAAAATTTTATTATTTTACCCCTCTAAAAAAATTCAAAATTGTTGTAAATTTATTTAATATTACTTAATATAATAATTAATATTTTTTTTTAATTTTTGAATTTTTTGAATTTTTTTAAATTCATTCAGTTGCTCATTAAGCCAAAAAAATCTGACTTTGCCATTCAGATCGTTCATCTTACCGATTCAACCATTCAGACCAAAACAAACGCACTTACCGATTCAGCAATTCAGATTCAGATCTAAACAAACACCCCCTTAATGTGATAGTTAAGATTGAGATTGTGCAAATATTAGGTCGTCAAAAAGCACTTTTACACCACTGTAGTTGTAGTATTTTAAGCAATTAGTCATTGTCTTTTAAAATATTCAATCAGTCCACTGTATTTTTTAAAAATGTTCAATCAACTCATTCCGTCAAATTTCTTGGACGAAGGTCAAATAATTATACACGTGACAGTTCAAAAATAAAATAAAAAAAAAAAAAATGACATGCGGCTCATCTTCTTCCTCATCGGATCATCTGACCGCCCTTACTCCTGTAAATGCTGATGTGACTCTGGATCATCTGACCGCCCTTACTCCTGTCCATATGAAGGGTGTGAAAAGGCCTGAACCTTCATTTGAGGAGAGAACATCCCAGCCATTTACTAGATGAAAATGCTAAGAATGCCCAATCTAATGTTGATAACGAGATGGATGAAGGCAATGATCAAGATGCTTATGCCGGAAAACGTGGAAATGTCAAAGTACAGAAACAAAGTCGGCCAAAGCCCAATCTGAAGCTACCTCCTTCAAAAGTTCCACAGCGTAAAGGCACAAGTACTGTTTCTGTTGCCAAAGCGCATATGAATGTAGTGAAAAAGCCATGGCCGGTTAAAGAAGAAACTTACGAGGAAGATGACAGCGAAGAGACTGAAGAGGACCGTGATAAAGTGGAGGATGGATGGAGGTATGGGGAGAATAATGATGATGACGACGAAGAAACAGAGTATAAGGACTAGGCTTAATAATGGAGCTCTGTAAATATGTTTTTTTTTTTTTAATTTTTTTAATTTTAAACTTGGCAATAGAAATTTGAGACAATTTTAAAGAATAGGGTACTTGATTCCTTGACTAAATTTGAGAACAATAATACTTGAGATATTAAAGAGGGACTTAGTGCCTGGTCAGATGTTCCAGAGTCATAAGCTGCTGCAGAAGATTTTGCAGCTTTGGGTGGCTTCACCCATTTGACCCTTTTAGAATGTGCACGAGTCGGGTTGACCTGACTGAAAAAGAAGATGAGTCACATCAACATTTACATGTTATTTTTTTTATTTTTATTTTACTTTTGTACTGTCACGTGTGTATTATTTGACGCCCGTCTAAGAAATTGGATGGAATGAGTTGATTGAATATTTTTAAAAAGTACAATAAGTTAATTGAATATTTTAAAATCACAATGACTAATTGCTTAAAACATTACAATCACAATATTGTAAAAGTGTTTTTTGCCGTATTAGGTCGCATTATATGATTCATTGTACCTATACGGCTATACTAAAATTCATTCATAATTAGACATTTTAAAAAAGTGTCTTGCTCAAAATAATATGAAAAAGTGTCGTATGAAAATTAATTATTTAATGGAATTGATTAGTTGGCCAACGGTTGGACCCATACTTCAACTGATAAAATTGACCAAGTTGATTCGCGACTCAATTATTTTATTATTTTTTGTATCACTAATTTTTTATATTTAGATTAAACATTTTGAGTAATATTAAAACTCAACATTATACTATAGTTTTTCAGATTTTTTTTTAAATCTTATTAATTATTTATAACGTATTTATCATATATTTATAGTGTCATCCGTTTAATAACAGTTCAATCATTAGTGATTCTTTCACTCGATAATACTCACTTTGTCTAATTTTACTTGTTCTAATTTGAAATTACACATCTATTATTAAAAATTTGATCTCCAAATTACTCATCTTAATTACTTCATTTGTCATTTAATATATATCGTTTTAGATTATTTTATGTTTCCTTAATTATTTATCGTTTTATATAATATAGGGAAATTAACTACAATCTTTTTAAAATTACCTTCATGAGAAAATATTATAGATGAGAGAGAGAGAGAGTATGAGATAAGTATGGTAATTATAGAAATTTAAAGGTATTATAAACAATTAATATTATATTTAATGTTATACAATCATTTTATTAATTCTGGTGCACAACTCTAAATCGACATATATTAAGATATCGAGGCCCAAGGGAGTACTTTATTATTATTTTCTCTGTTTTATTTAATCTCCCAACTCTTTCTTGGAACAATAAAAATACAGGAGAACGAATAAAAAAGAGTGTAGTTGTGATTCTAATATCAAAGTTAATAGTCCTACTTTTTCAATATGTCATGTTATTTTTAATGAATTTTTTTAAAATTAAATGAGAATATTATTGAAAAAGTAATGTCAGAAAAGGTATTAAAAGAAAAGAATACAAATACATTTGGAAAAATAAAAAAATATTAAAATAATTAAACTTGGACGGAAGGAATAATATTTTCGATTCAATCAGGGTTCTGAATCAAAAAATATTGCTTAATAAATATACCTACCCTCCGATTCCGTAATTGTAACCGGATGGCCGCGAACCGGGCGACTCAATTCCGAGTCTCCTCCGCATGAAATGAGAAAGGAAAAGAATAAAAAAAAATTATAAATTAAAGGAAAGGAATAATTGTGGTCAATTTAGAAACAATAATAACAATAATAATAATACTAATTGTGGTCTAGTAGACTAGTTAGTTCATGTAAAAAAGTCAACCGACACGAATACATTTTGCAATCAATTTCATTCGACACAAGTGGGTGACAGAGGAAAAATGAAGCCTACTTTACAAGTTGTGCTTTGTTTGTTTATATTATTACTTTGTATCTATCTATATGGGGAAGATGTGATGCGGAAAAGAGGGGTGTATCAATAATAGACTACCATAGTTGACCGGCGCTACCAAACGAGGCCTTATGGTCGTCCATGGGGCCTACCTTTACACTCCACCCCCTACTGAAGTTGTCTCTTTTTATGACCCTTCAATGCGGGGGGAGAAGATTGGACTTCTTTGATTGGAGTTGATCCAAACATTAAATTTTCAACATTATTAGAGCATGCCAAGAACAAACATTAATTTCCAACATTATTAGGGCATGCAAAAACAAAAATTGTGATAGGGATGAGTTCTTTCTTCTTCTTCTTTTTTTAATTTTTTTTATAAAAGATTATTCTATTATATTCAATTTTAGAGATAAATTTAATTCTAGGACTTGGGAAGAATTTAGAAAAGAGGTCAGGAAAGAAACTAGAGGTGAACAATCTACGGAAAATTTACCTTATTCATATAGCACCTTGATAAATTGTGAAAATTTTGAATTTGGCTTCCCCTGTTACACGTTTTTTTCAATTTTATCTAATACACTGACTATTTGATCTTAATAATTTTTTTTAATACTAATCAAAATATGTTAATAGATAGTTGATGAAATTAAGATTAATCATACAAAAAATTAGAATCATAAAAATATTTTTACCATTAAAAATCTAAAAGAATCTTCATCCATTGAAATTTTGATAAAATTCACATATTCATCAAATGGTGAAAAAGTCTTGGATTACTTTTTTTTTAAAAAAATAATGTTATTTAATATAATAATTTAGTTGACAAATATCGATTTCAAGTATAATATTTACAATTATAAAAATATAGTGTATTGAATGAAATTGGAGGAAATATGTAATGAAAGGATTCCAAATTCAAAATATTCAGACATTTGAGGAATATACTCATATCATATGTGAACTTGCACAGACGAACACTATACTATCACATTTAATCTAAATAGAGATTAATACAGTTGTAAATTACTAAACTATGAAATTTATAAATAATTACAGAGTTAGATATTAACATGACAAAAAGTTTGGACATAATATAATTAAATAATTTTATTTAAACAAAATATCTATTATTTTGTATTGTAATTTTTCTAATCCTATTTAATTGTCAATAACATATTTATTCAAAACTAAACAATTATTTTATGTCCCTGTTACTCTGTTAATATCTGTTCCCTAACTAAAATATTAATAGTAATCACATATGTAGACGATTTAATACATTTTCTAACATATACAAATAATTATTGATCAATTGAAGATATATTTTTTGCTAAATGTAATTGAAGATATTTGAATTTAAAATTTAAACAAATTTATTTATTTTTGACAAATGCAATTATTTTTTATTTTTTATTTTTGCGAAAGATTCCCGGTCACTATCCTTGGTGTGCACTAAGAATCCCATAAAGTTAATTTTTGACTGATAATTATTTTTTTTTACTCGTTACATGGTCACGGAAATATATATATATATATATATATATATATATATATATATATATACGGAAAAGATCTGGTTCGGGATCCCAGAATTTAGTCAAAAAATGAACTTCTTCTTTCAGCCGTCAGATTCATCCAACGGCCCAGGAAAGGATGCGTGTGGGAAAAAAATATACTCGGATCTCTCTTTCGGGTAAAAAAAGAAGCCTCCTCCAAATTTTCCCAAATTGCGTTTCTCTTTCAAATCGCGTCGGACGAAAAGAAGATCAGAGGAGCAATTGGTTCAGCAATCTTGAGGATACATTTTTCCCCTCAATCGCAAGAATCTGTATACATCTCACATGGGACGAAAGCATGTTCGCTGCTCTGCCTCCTACCGAAAACTCACAAATGATTTAGTCTCCCAAGGTACTCTGAATCTCGTGATCTCTGTCAAACCAAGAAGAATCGCGATTTAGGAGTCTCCCAAGGTATTTTCTAATTTTTTGTTTGAACCAAATGAATGAAATCTAGGGGATTTTTTACTTCGTGAGTTTATGTCTTTGTTGTGAAAAGCTGGCTATGAATTTGGGATATAGGAAATTCGAATTCATGTTTTTTTTTTCGTATTCTCACTGTTTTTGGTTGATTGAGCTTGTATTGATTTTATATTTTAACTTCTGAAGCATTTTTAATCAGTATTTTGGAATCTCAAGGCTATATATATACACACACAGACACTTCAAGCTCATAGTAGTATTATGTGAATTTTGATTTGTCATTTTTCTGTGTTATGTCCTAATTTTTCTGAACTGAGTTTGCTTGTGAGAACTGAACCAAACTTCCCTATAATTTTCATATGCAACTTGAAGGTTGGCTAGATTACATGCACTTTTTTGACTAACACACTCATTGCATTTCCAATTATATACAAACTTCACAAATCCTTCATGTAATTCTTTCACTAGTCCTTCATGTTGATGGTCTTTTCGTCACCGGCTTGTTGATTCTAAGTTGTATACTTGTTGGGTTTGCGTAATGCAAAGATTGTGTAGAAGAGATAGAAATGGTATCATCTGGTAATTCTTCTCAACAACTTTACACTCCGCAAGTTAAAAACGAGTTGATACCGAAAATTGGGCAACATTTTCACAACTTAGGTGATGTTCGCGACTTTTATAACAACTATGGTAGAGAAGGTGGATTTGATACGCGGTTAAATTCCAGTAAGAAGAGTCCTAACGGTGAAATAATCAAAAAGGAATTTGTTTGTTATAAAGAAGGGTTGAGGAGAATTATGCCCAACAAAACTCAACAGACTGTACGAAAACGGGGACTAACTAGAGCTGCTAGTGGTGCGAAAGTGGTAGTTGTGAAAGACCAGACCGATGCAGGGGGGTTTGTTATTAGACAATTTGTTGAGGGTCATAACCATCCTCTTACGACCCCAAGAAAAGTACATTTGTTGCACTCTCATCGTGTAGTGACACTTGTCAAAAGAAATTTAACAGAACAACTATCAAAAGCTAATGTGCCAACATGACAACAAATGAGTATTTTAGAGATGGAAGCTGGAGGTCTTGAAAATGTTGGATGTACAAAACGAGATCTGTATAATGCTGAAAGAGATAGGAGGAGGGCTTTAAAGGGACATGATGCTAATCTATTGTTCGAGTATTTTAAGGATGAGAAAAAAAAGAATCTCGATTTTTCTTTTACATTAGAGCAAGAGGAGGGTGTCATGATTCATTATTTTTGGGCGGATGCAACATGTAGAAAGTCATACAAAAGTTTTAGGGATGTTGTTGTGTTTGATACAACTTACAATACGAACCGCTACAATTTGATTTTTGCACCTATAGTAGGGGTTAATCACCATGGGCAGACAACTCTTTTAGGGTGTGCATTATTAAGTGGTGAAAAGATTGATGCTTTTGATTGGTTTTTCAAGGAATGGTTGAAAGCGATGCCAGGTATCCCGCCTAAAATGATCATAACTGATCAAGATCCAGCTATGCAAAATTCAATTCAACATATGCTTCCAAATACTTTTCATAGGTATTGCATTTGGCACATTTTGAAAAAGTTTTCTGAAAAATTAGGTCCAATTCCATACAAAGAACATTATGGCGAGTTGAGTTGTTATATATGGAAATCTGAGAGCCCAGACGAGTTTGAAAGAAGATGGGCGGAGGTTGTAGGGAAAGCTACATTTGACACGAATGATTGGTTACAGGAGATGTACGAAATCCGCGAGCGATGGGTTCCAGCATTTTTGAGACATATTTTTTCTGCCCACATGACTAGTAGCCAAAGAGTTGAAGGGGCTCATGATCAAAACTCAATATTGGATTTTGTGACGTGGTTTAATAGGGGACTTGCAAAAATGCGACATAATGAACTAGATTTCGATCATAAGGATGTCAATGAAAAGCCACAAACATAATTGGGAGGGTTATGGAATACCAGATGAGTGAGTTGTACATACAAACTATTTTTTACAAGTTTCAAGAGCAACTGCTTGAAAGTGGCAAGTATGTGATAACACGTACATTTAAAGATGACAACAACTGTATGTACAATGTTAAGAGTGTAAAGGAGGGTGATTCTAATAACCGTAAGCTTTCGTTTGACAAGTCATCAAACTTTGTTAAATGTAGTTGTCAGATGTTTAAGAGTGATGGAATTCCATGTAGACATATGCTGGCATATTTCATAAAAAAACAAGTTATGGAATTACCGAATCAATACATCTTGCGGAGGTGGACAAAATCTACGAAATGTGGCAGAGTAATGGATGACTTGGGTGGGAGTGTGAATGAAATATGTGATACTTCTGTGTTACTGAGGCGTAGTAGTCTCTTCCAAATTGCGTCTAATGTTATTGATGAAGCTGCATTAAGTGAAGATGACACAAAAGAGTTGAAAGAATTGTTGTTATCAACTCAGAGGAGGTTTACCGCCATGAAACATGGTAGCATAGATGTGGAAGGGAGTATCAACATGCCCATTTCTCTTGAGAGCCAACAACTAAGTCTCAAAGAACCATCTTCGGTAAGGACAAAGGGTTGTGGTAAACGACTTAAGGGAGGAAAAGAGAAGGCTATCAAGAAGGCTAGGAAATGCAATGGCTGTGGGATTGTTGGAGTGTCGCATGACAAAAGAAATTGTCCAAAACTTGTTGGAGTGTACAATGAGGACGTTGACATTAACGATGATTGTAAGTCTTTGTTTGATTGTTTTCCTTATTGCAATTTTGTCTCCATCTTATAGTTGACATTGATCACATTTTCGTGTTTCAGGATGGACTATCATTTTATAACAACTCTTTGAAGCCTGTTCTCCTAACTGGAAAATTGCAGGTTTGTAAATTTTATTAAAATTTCTTGGTTTGTTTTGTCTGAAGATTGTTTTGTAGTTCAGTACTTGTATCATATTAGTGAAGATGGTAGTTCACTTTAATACATTTACTATCAGTTGATCAACTGTACTTGATCTGATAATAATATTAATCTACCAGTTTTTCTTATGTCTTATTAACATGTACTTGCTTTTATGTGGTTTCAGGATAGTTTCTTTACTAGCTTTGCTCTTGGTTGGGTTATCACAAATGGTGCTGGCCTTGCCTCCTACCCCATTGACACTGTCCATAGAAGAATGATGATGACATCTGGTGAAGCTGTCAAGTCCAAGAGTTCTATAAAGAATTGTTGTTATTTTCTGATATATTGCAGTTTAAAGGATTATGATTAGAGAATAGGAGATTATGATTACATACCATATGTTTCTGTAAGATAAGAACTGGGATTAATTCTAGAAGTTGATTGACCAGCAAATGAAATTTGCGTCGTTAAAGCATATATTGAGTAAGTTAAGTATATATTGAAGAAGTTGAGGAAATTACATACCATATGTTTCTGCTGAGGAAGTTAAGGAGTAAAGATTGCTGAACCCCAAAACGCTCCTCTTAATTTTCTTAAGCTTAGAAAATGTATCCTCAAGATTGCTGAACCAATTGCTCCTCTGATCTTCTTTCGTCTGACGCGATTTGAAAGAGAAACGCGATTTAGGAAAATTTGGAGGCGGTTTCTTTTTTGACCCGAAAGAGAGATCCGCGTATTTTTTTTCCCACACGCATCCTTTCCTGGGCCGTTGGATGTATCCGACTAACAAAGAAGAAGTTCATTTTTGGCTAAATTCGGGATCCGGACGGATCTCTTCATATATATATATATATATATATATATATATATATATATATATATAGAGTCTAGTTCCGATTAGAACTCTCGGACGATACTAAATTTAAATTATTATTATTATTTTTTTGCTTTTTTTTATAACAACTAAAAAATAAGTTTATTATTTTATGGAACTTGAATTTTTTATAATCTGAAGTTTTGGTGTGATTTGGATACATATATAAAAACAGTCTGCATGCATGCATGCATATATATTTTGTTATATGTATCCAAATCACACCCAAAACACTATATTATGGAAAATTTGAGTTCCATAGAATATTAAAAAAAAATTTAGTTGTTTTAAAAAAAAGCAAAAAAAATAAAAAAGTTAAAATCCTGGAGTCTGGACCTGATTCTGCATATATATATATATATATATATATATATATATATATATATGGATCCAATCTATGACAATCGGTTGCCTTAACACTATTTATAACAACCAAGTTGCAACACCATGTAGCGACTTCAGTGGCGGAACCAGAACATTTATAGATGGGGGTCAAAATACATCAGTAAAAAAATTATTTATTAACGCTTGGAGTGCTTCTTTCAAATTTATTTTGCCCAATTATAGTATTTCACAACATCCTATTCTAACCCTTGTCAACTTTTGAGTTGTGAGTCTAATGACTTTAAATACATATATACTGTGACACCCCAAAAATAGGTATACATCACTCATCTTGGGTCGCCAAATATATGGTACATAACTCAAATACAAACTTAATTTATACAACTGTTAAGTGTCGTGTAGAATATGACAAAACATAAGCTGTGAGTTTTAATACAAATATTGTCTTCTAGACAATATTCAAACTCAAAATAAGTCCTCATTATAATTATTATCACACCATTTCACAGAATATTGAGGACTACTAATGCAACCATCTGAACCGTCACTCCGTTCCCCAACTAGTCCCAGCTATATTCTCATTTCTTGAAGAGAACAATGAAAGCAAAAGGGTGAGCACAACTAACCCAGTAAGAAATATTATGACTAAGATAATGCAGAATAAATTATCGTTAGCCTTCAACAGTGTTAAACTGATAAAATATAATAAACATCAAGTTTAACTGCAGCGGAACAAGCAATCCATTAAAAGAGTCAAGTAGAGCATGATATCTACTATCTTCTATGATTTAAAAAGTTTATCATCAATTTTATCGCTGAGACTCAGCTTAATAAATAATCCATATCATTCCTGCCCTACGGGCCAAGGATATTCATTAGGTTCACGACCACGAATTATCCATGCACTTCGGGCCAAAGATATTCGTGTTTTCACCAATGATCATGATCATGCCAACAACTGTCCAGTAACGCACTACGGGCCAATGAGGACTTTTACCACATCATTTATAACATTACGGTCATGATTATACCGAATAATCCCTAGTCATAATCATACCAAGTCCATCTATGCACTACGGGCCGTAGATGACTTTCATCATAATATAAGCATGAAGATGATGACAATGATATAAGAATTCAATTAAAAGAAAGCAAATGATAAATTTTTAAAAATTTATAATTTAATTTATCCAGAATTCAATAATGTCTAAATTGTCAACATGATACTAGTTTGTGGAGTAAAATTCAAGAATAATATTGCATCAAAAATGATTTGGACCGAAAAGAAATCAAATTTGTTATAAATAGTACCCCGGGTGAATAGTAATCGAGTCAATAGTACCCCATGAATAGTAATTTGGGAATAGTGCCCCGTGAATAGTACTCTAGCATAAAAAGGTTAAAACTTATCAAGAATGCTCAGAATAATATTTTCATGAAAAGATACGGGATGCAGCGTAAATATTAAGGATATTCCACTAATTTCATGGAGTATAGAAGCCAAAACTTAACAAAATGAGTATAGAATTCGAAATCTAAAATGAAATAATATTACTTACATACTCTACTTACATACTACAGAGTATGGAAGAAAATTTATTTCATACGAATACTGAACAAAAATAATATTCCTTACCTTAAAAAGAAGAGTATTCCGACTGGTAGGGCGGGGATATTCTTGAAGAAAACTTGTACTATTTTCTACGCTCAAAACTTTCTTAAACTCTAAAGAAATACGTTCAATATTATAGAAGAAGAATTCTCTGATTCTGGTGTAATTTTCAATTCTAACTAAGCATCCTATTTATAGAAAAATGGAAGGATACTATTTAGAATATAAATCATGGACCAACAGTGGAAATAAAATCATGGACGTCTTATGCAATTCACGGATGACAATTTTGAATTCAATACACCCACCCATCATTTTCATTATCACCCACCACTACCCATTACACACACACACACACACCTTACACCTTTCACTATCACACACACACACATCTTACACATATCACTTTCACCCACCACTTTCCACTCACACACACATTTATATATATATATATATATATATATATATATATATATATATATATACACACACACACACACATCACATACTTATATAATATATATATATATATATATATATATATATATATACACACACACACACACATCACATCATATATATATATATATATATATATATATATATATATATATATATTCCTCCCTTTTACGTATACTCTTCCCCCCACTTCTAAAATCATTTCTTCCACACGTGGGCCTCACATGTGCCTTTATTATATAAAAATATACCGAATAACTTTCTACCATTTATTTTGAAAAATTGGTAAGTGGCGGTCCAAATAATAAGCCAAACTTACAACAAATACTTCATAAAATATCCCCTTAATATTTTTAACAACATTTATCATCATTATTATAATTCGCAATAATTAACAACCAGATCGTTCCCAGGTAAGAGGGGGCTTTTCGATAAGGATTTTTCCCTATTAGCGCGTAATTAGGTGATCAAACCTCTCCTCAACAGAACTTTCTAAACATCGTCAATATTGCAAATAATAATATGAATAACTTTGTCGTCTCAATTATTGATTTAATAATATAAAAATATTGACAATAATTAAATGAAATAACGTGAGATACTATGCAGCAATTACTGTAGCAATAATTGAATAAAACTGAGTGACTTCTCACATAAGCATCAATAATCAATACCGTGTGCTACTGTGCAACCACACATATTACTGTACTTTTACCACCGGGTATTTCAACAGTTAACGGTAAAACTTTCGCCGTTATTTTCATAAAAAGATAATTATGCCGTTTTCTAACTCCGACAATAATTCTATTGTGGGGTCCACCAATGATTGTGCCGTCGTACAAATATTCCCTATTAAAAGGAATATTCCCCGACCAATCGAATATTTTATGACAACTTGTATACTTTGCAAAATTTATAAATATTACCCACAACTATAACATTATATCAAACTCACTCCATAATATTCAAAAATAATAATTATAGAAAAATTTATCTTTATTCATAAAAGTTGGGGTCTTACAACCTCCCCTTCTTATGAAATTTCGTCCTCAAAATTAGGGTACATACCTGGTATGATGAAGAGGTGAGGATACCTTGATTTCATTTTAGATTCTAACTCCCAGGTCATTTCCTCAACATCGTGGTTTCTCCACAAAACTTTGACTTGAGGTATAACCTTGGAGCGTAGAATATGTTCCTTCTTATCCAAGATTTTAACAGGTACCTCTTCATACGTTAAATCTTCCGCTATTTCGTTCGGTTCTAACTCAATAATATAGTTCGGGTCTTCCACATATTTACGTAACATAGATATGTGAAAAACGTTATGAACACGAGACATACTTGGCTGTAAAGCGAGTCTATAGGCCACAGTTCCTACTCGGTCAAGGATTTTGAATGGCCCAATGAATCGAGAATTAAGCTTTCCTCTCTTTATAAATCTCGTAACTCCTTCCATGGAGCAACACGTAACAACACATGATCTCCAATATCGAATTCCACGTCCTTTCGATGAAGATCAGAATAACTCTTTTGTCGGTCTTGTGAGGTTTTTATACGTTACTGGATCACTTGAATCTTCTCCATAGTCATACATACCAATTCCGGTCCCAACAACGTTGCCTCACCCACCTCATCCCAGCATACTAGAGAACAACACTTTCTTCCATACAACGCCTCAAATGGAGCCATGCCGATACTTGCTTGATAACTTTTATTATAGGAAAATTCCACCAATGGTAAGAACTTGTCCCAACTTCCTTTGAAGTTAAGGATATAGAGTCTTAATAGATCTTCAAGGGTTTGAATAGTCATCTCTAATTGTTCGCCTGTTTGAGGATGATATGCCAAACTAAATCGTAAATCCGTGCCCATAGCTTTTTGCAAACTAACCCAAAATCGTGAAGTGAATCTTTGGTCTCGATCATAAACTATGGATACTGGCATACCATGTAGTCTTACAATCTCATTTATGTATATATGAGAAAGACGTTCAAGTGTATAAGTTTCTCGTATAGGTAAGAAATGAGCAGACTCGGTCAATCTATCAACAATGACCCAAATCGCATCTATGCCTTGAGAAACCTTGGGAATTCCAGTAACAAAATCCATGGTAATGTGCTCCCACTTCCATTTTGTAATTTCAAGTGGTTGCAATGGACCTTTTGGCACTTGATGCTCCGTCTTGGCTCTTTGAAAAGTTAAACACCTTGAGATAAACTCTGCTATCTCTCTCTTCATATTGCTCCACCAAAATGTATGTCGAAGGTAACGATACATTTTGGTACTCCCAGGATGGATTGTAAATAGTGTGTTGTGTGCCTCCATCATGATCTTATACTTTAAATTAAGGTCGTTTGGAACACAAAGTCTGGAGTTAACTCGAAGTATTCCTTCTTTATCGATTCTTGCTTCCGGAATAACACCTTCTTGTACTTTCTTTTTCATACGCATAAACACCAAGTCTGTAGCTTGAGCAGTTTTAACTTTATCGATTAAAGTCAGTTCTACTCGTATATTTGCGATCATCATATGGGTCCCTGGAGTCTTTAACTCTACCTCCATCCTTTGCAAGTTATACAAAATGGGCCTTTGCGTTGACAATATCGCACTCATACCCGCATATGATCTTCTACTCAATGCGTCAGCTACCACGTTTGCTTTTCCAGGATGATATTGAATGGTATGATCATAATCTTTCAACAGATCGAGCCAATGTCATTGATGCATGTTGATTTTTTTTTGGGTGAAGAAATATTTGAGGCTTTTATGATCCGTATAGATCTCCACCTTTTCCCCATACAGGTAATGCCTCCAAATCTTAAGCACAAAAACGACTGCTGCCAACTCTAGATCATGAGTAGGATAATTCTTCTCATATTCTTTGAGTTGTCGTGAGGTATAGGCTATGAATTTCCCATGTTGCATGAGAACACATCCTAACCCTCTGCCTGAAGCATCGCTGTAGATGAAAAATCCCTCTAAACCAGATGGTATTGTCAGAATAGGTGCTGAAATGAGTCTTCTCTTGAGTTCTTGAAAACTCTTCTCACATTCCTCGCTCCAACCGAATTTTGTATCTTTTTGAGTCAGATGAGTTAATAGAGTAGCGATTCGAGAAAACCCTTTTACGAATCTCCGATAATAACCAGCTAAGCCGAGAAAGCTACGTACTTCGGTCACTGACTTAGGTTACTCCCAGCTTTGTATTGCTTCAATCTTTGCTGGGTCAACAGATATTTCGTGATTTGATATCACGTGTCCAAGGAATGCTACTTCCTCAAGCCAGAACTCGCATTTCTTCAACTTGGCATAAAGCTTGTTTTCACGAAGCTTTTGGAGTATCAGCCTCAAGTGTTGCTGATGATCTTCACGGTTTTTGGAGTAAATTAGGATGTCATCAATAAAGGCGACCACAAAGTGATCCAAATATTCCTTGAATACTCGATTCATCATGTCCATGAAGGCAACAAAAGCATTAGTCAATCCAAAGAACATGACTAGGAATTCATAATGCCCGTACCGAGTTTTGAAAGCAGTCTTGGGAATGTCATCATTAGTTTTAATCTTTAACTGATGGTATCCGGAACGAAGCTCGATCTTTAAAAAGAATTTGGCACCTTGCAACAGGTTAAACAGGTCATCAATGCGTGGTAATGGATACCTATTTTTGATGGTGACATGATTCAACTCCCGATAATCAATACAAAGTCGCATACTTCCATCTTTCTTCTTCACGAATAGAATAGGAGCACCCCAAGGAGACGTACTAGGACGAATAAAACCGATGTCTAACAACTACTGCAGTTGGTTTTTTTAACTCCTGAAGTTTAATAGGAGCCATTCGATATGGGGCTTTGGAAATGGGTTTTGTACCGGGCTCAAGGTCGATACAAAATTTAATTTCACGCTCTGGGTGTAGGCCAGAAAGTTCTTCAGGGAATACGTCAGGAAATTTATTAACAATAGGAATGTCATTCAATTCTGACGTATTTTTGTTTAAATCTGTGACATGGGCTAAGAAAGCTTGACATCCATTTTTTAATAAACGAATAGCTTTATGGCTTGATATGACAGTGATTGACTTTAATGGTTTGGTTGCTTGAATTCATATAATAAGTTGGTTAGGAGTATAAAAGCTAAGAATCTTATGAAAACAATCAATTTTGACATGATTAGTAGTTAACCAATGAATCCCTAAAATCACATCAAATGCAAGTATTTTCAAAGAGATAAGGTCGACAGGTAATGTGCGGGTATCGATTTGAATTAAACAAGACTTATAAATAGTGGATGTAATGAATGTTTCTCCCAACGGAGTTTCAACAGATAAATCAAAGTCTAATTTCTCCGGAGTCAAATTTAAACGTTGAACGCAAATGGAGAAATAAAAGAATGGGTAGAACCGGTATCAAATAAGGTATAGACTTCGTTAGAGCTTATGATTAGCTTACCCGTTATCACCTCATTCGGGTTCCTTGCTTTCTAAGAGGTCACGACAAACGCTCTCCCTTGAACTACTGGTTTTGACTTCTCTAGGATGACCTTTGGTGCCTCCATCCCAGCTGGACTTGGCTTCATTGCACGACAAAATCGAGCTAGGTGACCTTCTCTTCCATAATTATAACACGTTTTGGACTACTGCATGCAATTTGAACTGATGTGTCCTTCCCCTCCGCATTTATATCATACGATCGATGATCGTTCTCCTTCTTTAACAACGGGTGCTGGTGCTGACATCTTTCCATTATTTTTGAATCTTCTCTTCTTGAAATTTCCATTTTTATTGTCTTGGCCATGATTACCACCGAAGTGGTTACCATTTCTAGCATGTTGACTTCCTCCACGTTTGTTGTCACTGCTTCGATGACTGCTACCACTGGTATTATCATTTTGCTGGATGCTCTCTCTTAGTTGGGTTGACTCATTATCGCGCTTCAATAACTGAGCCTTATTTACAACATCTGAATACAAACACAGTTTGTGAGAAATTAGGTATTGACGTATCTCAGGTTTCAAACCTCGTAGAAATATTCGCATCATCCTTTCCTCATTATCAACCAAGTGGCACGCAAACTGGGATAACTCGGCAAACTTAGCTTCGTACTGCTACACGGTCATATTATTTTTCTCCAGCTTGATGAACTCTACCTCCTTCATATGATGAATACTTTCGAGAATGTAATTGTCGTTGAACAGTTCTTGGAGCTTCTCCCAAGACATCTTTAGTGCAGCAGGCTGCGTACGCTTTACAGATTCCCACCAATAATCTGCCTCTCCTCGCAACATGAAGGTGGCAAAGGGAACCTTGTGCTCTCGTGAGCATCCCAAGACATCAAATATCTTGGTGATCTGCTTTATCCACGTCTTCGCTTTAAGTGGTTTTGGTTCTCCCAAAACTCTGGTGGTCTCGATTCCTTGAATTGCTTAGTAGTAACCATCCATGAGTTGCCGGTGTTTTCCACCTATTTTGGATAGAGTCTCTCTCTACTTTGATGTTGCATGAATTCTGTAAAGCCCCGAACATTTAAATCGCTCATCGTTTGGTCGGCGTTGTTGTTTACCCGAGGATTATTGCCTTCCTGATGCACATTATCCTCGGTATTGATCTGTGGTGACTCAACAGTCTCCTATGCTCCATTGCTATTCTCAAAATTCTCGGATGTTATTTTCAAACACTGCCACAAAACAAGGGTTAATTGACATGCCACATATTATCCCTATATTTTGACCGACCAATTAAATGACAATTAAACTTAGGTAGGTCATACTAGCGAAGGAATTACCCGTCTCTCCCCTCCTAGTTCTGGTCTCACATCTTAGCCAGGAATCATATCCCTAAGCTTTGATATGAACTGTGATGCCCCCAAAATAGGTATACATCACCCATCTTGGGTCGCCAAATATATGGTACATAACTCAAATACAAACTTAATTTATACAACTGTTAAGTGTCGTGTAGAATACAACAAAATATAAGCTGTGACAATACAAATATTGTCTTCTAGACAGTATTCAAACTCAAAATAAGTCCTCATTACAATTATTCTCACACTATTTCATAGAATAGTGAGGACTACTAATGCAACCATCTGGACCGTCACTCCGTTCCCCGACTAGTCCCAGCTATATTCTCATTTCTTGAAGAGAACAATGAAAGCAAAAGGGTGAGCTCAACTAGCCTAGTAAGAAATATTATGACAAAGATAATGCAGAATAAATTATCGTTAGCCTTCAACAGTGTTAAACTGATAAAATATAATAAACATCAAGTTTAACTGCAGCGGAAAAAGCAATCCATTAGAAGAGTCAAATAGAGCATGATATCTACTATCTTTTATGATTTAAAAAGTTTATCATTAATTTTATCGCTGAGACTCAGCTTAATAAATAATCCACATCATCCCTGCCCTACGGCCAAGGATATTCATTAGTATCACGACCATGAATTATCCATGCACTACGGGCCAAGGATATTCCTATTTTCTTCAATGGTCATGATCATGTTAACAACTGTCGATCAATGCACTACGGACCAATGAGGACTTTTACCACATCATTTATAACATTAAGGTCATGATTATACCGAATAATCCCTGGTCATAATCATACCAAGTCCATCTATGCACTACGGGCCACAGATGACTTTCATCATAATATAAGCATGAGGATGATGACAATGATATAAGAATTTAATTAAAAGAAAGCAAATGATAAATTTTTAAAGACTTATAATTTAATTTATCTAGAATTCAATAATGTCCAAATTGTCAACATGATACAGCTTTATGGAGTAAAATTCAAGAATAATATTGTATCAAAAATGATTTGGACCGAAAAGAAATTAATTTTTATTATGAATAATACCCCGGGTGAATAGTAATTGAGTGAATAGTATCTCATGAATAATAATTTGGGAATAGTACCCCGTGAATAGTACTCTGGCATAAAAAGTGTAAAACTTATCAAGAATGCTCAGAATAATATTTTCATGAAAAGATACTGGATAAAGCGCAAATATCAAGGATATTCTATTAATTTCATGGAGTATAGAAGCCAAAACTTAACAAAATGAGTATAGAATTCAAAATCTGAAACGAAATAATATTACTTAAATACTACAGAGTATGGAAGAAAATATTATTTCATACGAATTCTGAACAAAAATAATATCCCTTACCTTAAAAAGAAGAGTATTTCGACTGGTAGGGCGGGGATATTCTTGAAGAAAACTTGTACTGTTTTCTACGCTCAAAACTTTCTTAAACTCTAAATAAATACGGTCAATATTATAGAAGAAGAATTCTCTGATTCTGGTGTGATTTTTAATTCTAACTAAGCATCCTATTTATAGGGGAATGGAAGGATAATATTTAGAATATAAATCACAGACCAATAGTGGAAATAAAATCATGGACGTCTTATGCAATTCACGAATGACAATTTTGAGAATTCACGGATGGCAATTTTGAATTCAATACACCCACCCATCATCTTCATTATCACCCACCACCACCCATTACACACACACACACACACACCTTACACCTTTCAGTATCACACACACATATCTTACACATATCACTTTCACCCACCACTTTCTACTCACACACACATTTATAATATATATATATATATATCCCTCCCTTTTACGTATACTCTTCCCCCATTTCCAAAAGCATTTCTTCCACACGTTGGCCCCACATGTGGCCCCACATTTATTATATAAAAATATACCGAATAACTTTCTATTGTTCATTTTAAAAAATGGGAAAGTGGGGGTCCAAATAATAAGCCAAACTTACAACAAATACTTTATAAAAATATTCCCTCAATATTTTTAATAACATTTATCATCATTATTATAATTCACAATATTTAACAACCAGATCGTTCACAGGAAAGAGGGGGCTTTCCGATAAGGATTTCTCCCTATTGGCGCGCAATTAGGTGACCAAACCTCTCCTCGACAGAACTTTCTAGACATCGTCAATATTGCAAATAATAATATGAATAACTTTGTCGTCTTAACTATTGATTTAATAATATTAAAATATTGACAATAATTGAATCATTAAATTTTTTATTATATTGTATATACCTTCCTAATTCCAGCAGTATGAAATTACTTGTTGTTAGAAAAGAAAGTTTCTTTTTAAATAAATAATCCGACATTAATAATAATAATAATAATAATAATAATAATAATAATAATAATCTGACTTTATTATTATTATTATTATTATTATTATTATTATCATTAAAGTAAGATTATATTAAAACAAAGTGAACCGCTACACCTAGTAGCGGCTTGGACTTCACAACACTTTAATAATAATAATAATAATAAATGAATAATAAATTAATACTTTTTATTAATAAATGAATAAGATTGTTACAAAGTATATGCTTTATCATCAAACATGATTGGCTTGTGTGCATACTACTTTCAATCTCCCACTTGCACTAAAACCAATCGTCATGGTATCTCATACTCTTCTTCTCTAAGTGACGATTATCCTGCTGTTGGATAAGCTTTAGTTAATGGATATGTAATGTTGTTCATGAGATTCCACTATCTCTATAGTGATTTCCCATCTTTCAATGATTCTAATAATCAAATGAAAGTGCCACAACACATGTTTAGATCCAAGATGAGACTTAGGAACTATTCCTAGTTCGTAATGAACTTTTAATCCAAACAATCAACTTGCGACTTCATTTATAGCTATATACTTTGTCTTTATCACTAAACCAAAGAACTCTTTCTTTGTTTGGAACCTTTCCAATTCATCGCACCATTGCTCAAGATAACGCTTTACCTTAAAGTGGATTTTTCGTCATCTTGGTGCGTCTCGAAAAACTTGAGTTTGTTAAGCCCTCTAGTTTTAATTTAGATCCACCATGAATATGATCACATCCTTAGTGCTTGGGTTAAGCACTTTAAGATGTTTTCATCGACTCATAGTGAACTTCTCCATAATATGATTGATCAACATCGTGTCTCGTACATTTCATTACATACATGATTGTCACTCATGCGACCTCTCTTTCGAGAGTCCGTGGGGACTATTAAGAGATACACTCCATAGCTCATAGACATGAGACATCTCTTGGAGTTTGCCATGCTAAACAACTTTAGCATCAAATGAATATCGTTCCTTGGGTTAAGTCGAGCATCCTCTTCAGTATCTATCTATATAGATTTTATCCCCAATTAAGATACTCTTCCCAAATCATTCATGGAGGAATGTTTAGACAACTTTATCATTACTGATTGTAGCATTAGTATGTCATTCCTTATCCGTAGTATATCAACATATAATATTAGGAATGTCACGACGCTCCCAATCGACCCTTTTGTACACTGCTAGAACTCTTACCTCATCGTATGTAACTCTGGATCATCATCTTCTATGATGCGTACCTCATCATCATCATCCATGATGAATCCATACCTCCTAGGTATCTTCGGTATTATTCCAGATTTACGATTCGGTTGTGGTACAATAGGTCTATCTATAGGTTCCTCTTATTTGACTTATAGTGTTTTGTGGTTCTTGAACTCTTCAAGATCTATTATCCTCCCACTAGCCCCTTTTAATGATAAACACCTTTATCTTAGAAGGCAGCGTGTTTCGTAACAAACACCTTTTGCTAAGTAGAATTATAGAACATATACCCTAAACTTACTTTAGGATGTCCCACAAATCTGTACATGTCAAATCTTGTCCTAAGCTTATCCTTTGAAACCTTTTCACGTAAGTTGGACAACCCCTTATCTTAACATACTTAAGATTAGGAATCCTCCCTGTCCATAACTTTTATGGAGTCTTGGGGCCGGATTTTGAGGTTACCTTTTTGTAGATATGCAGCCATTTCTAGGACATGACCCTAGAGGGATACTGGAATGTCGATAAAATCATTATGGACAACACCATGTCCAACAAGGTACGATTTTTCCTTTCAGATACATCAATAAATTATTATGTATCAGAAGGTGTCCATTATGATAAAACCATTTGAGATGATCTAGAAACTTATTGCACAAGTATTTATTCCTTAATCTAATCAAAGAATCTTAATACTTTGTCAATTTGTTTCATTTCTGAATTCTTTGAACCTTTCAAATAATTCACACTTGTATTTCAACAAATACATACATTCAACTCTTTGAATGATCATCTCCTTTTCTTATACTAATTTGTTCAATATGCAAAATTATTTTCATGTAAGTCAAGTATACAAAATTTATTAGTAATATTCCATTCTATACAAAACATTATTATTATAAATAGAACAACAATTGTTCTTAATTATAATACCAAAGATTTCATTGTCCAACAATAAAATGGAAATAATATTTTTAACAAGAACTGGAATACAATAACAACTTATTGACTTAATAGATTTGCCCGTAGGCATTGTTAAATTATAAGTTTCTATGGCTAATGCAGCAACCTTTGCTTCATTTCCCACACATAGGATTACTTATATTTGTTTAGTTTTCTACTTCTGTTTGGTCCCTTCATAAATCTATAATTATGATAACCAAAGTTGGTATCCAATACCTAAGTAGAACATTGACTTAAAGAAAAAATTATTTTAAATCATTAACAAATTTGTATTTGTAACCAAAACTTCACTAAGCTTCTTTGGTTAGCCTCTGCAAGATGTTTCTCGCAGTTTCCTTCCAGTGTCCAGGCTTATTGCAGTGGAAGCAAACTCCTTTGCTATCCATATCAGTTTTGTTCTTATTATCCTTTATTTTGCCTTTCTATTTACCTTCTTTGAATCTTTCTACTTTTCAGAAGATCCTTTGGCCCCTACCAGTAAGACTTGGTCTTTCTTGGTTGGAAAGTGACTCTCAACATTTTTCAACATGTTAAGAAAATCGAGAGGTCGATATCTAGCTTGTTCATATATGAAAATTCACAACAATTGTGAAAGGAGTAAAGGGAGTGAGGGCAAGATAAAATCTTGGCTCAACTCTCCATCCATGACAAAAACATGTTGTCCTAATTGATCAATCAAATTGATTATGTTAAGAACTTTTTGTGCATGTACTATATAGTGCCATTGGCCATTCTAGATTGGAAGAGCTCCTTAGATATCTCGATATCTATCAGTCCCACTTTCCTCACCATCAACTACTTGATGTGCGGGAATATAGTAGGAGCATCCATAATTTCATGTCGACGCCAAGCTCGTTACTCATGGATGCGAGCATGATGCATTGAGCCAATGTGCATCATCTTGACACTTTCTAAAAGTAGCAATCTCTTCCTCGAGGCATTATTCGCAACCATTGCAGGATAGACATATTAAGGACATAAGATAACTTTTCAAACCATGAGAACTATTCTCAATTCCTTAACCAATCCGCTTAATACGGTTTGGTTAAATAACATCTAATATGTTTCGCAGTTGATAATAATTTAGACATTGTAAAATTCTGTAAATGAATTTGTAATTAACAACATTTTAACATACATTCTTTTATTAATTACCAAAATAAATTAGGTCCTTTTTTAAATTGGTATCTCCAACTATTTCTTCAAACTATATTACCCTCACTTATATAGTTCGGCAAAATCTAATTAAAGATTTGCTAGTGAGAATAAGGATCCCATTTCAAATGTATATATAGCTTTGTGGTGACACAACAAACTATATATAAATAAATAGGTAGACAACTTTTGTCAATTACATCAACTATGCAACTCCTTTTATATTGCCTCTTAGATTATTTTGATCAGTGGTGGTACATCCCAATCAAAATTATCCAAGTTAAGTCCAACCTAGCACTCCATATATTCAAAAAAGAAAAATATCATCCTTGTGGTGACACAACAAAACAATATTGTTCAATTTTCTTTATAAGCATCAAATGTGATAAATTAACATCTTAAATACTTAATACTTGCCTTGTGTTGACACAACAAACTCATATTAAATATTTAATACTCTATTAATTTTATCATGCTAGAAGGCGACGTTCGATATTCCAAATATCTTTGAACGCTTAGGACTTAATATAAAATTTTTTTGAGGGATTTATTATTAAATGTCTCATCTTGTTTAGCGCGCATGCAAATATATATAAAATACGCGTCATATTAATTAACATGCGAAGCATGTTTGCATAATATATAATATATATAGTATAAGCATTACATATATAGAATACTATATTCTACTTGGATTGATTATGGACTTTTATTCTAGTTTGGTTCACTAGAGCCACCAAGTGAACCAAAAGGTCAAACCCTAGGGTGCAAAAATTAATATTTAAATATAACTATTACATTTAAACCCGGGTTCCATTACAAACAGGTCTTCACACGCCTCTTGTCCTTGATTTCCAATTCTTCAAAATTAATTCTAACTATTCCTATTACAAAATTATTTAAAATAAATAGAAACCTTGATCGCGATCAAGGGAAGTACATAGGAGGAGATAGAATTTACATTAAGAAAAAATTAGAGAAGACGAGGCACGCAGTAACCCCATTTAATAAAACCCATACATTCATGCATCCAACTAAAATAAAATCCAATCACATCGTCAATTGTCCATAATCAATCTCATTTATTATCATACATATCACCATATACATCAATACATAACATTCATCCGATGAATAATAAACATTCAATATATATATTGATATCATTTAATGGGCAAATTTAGTTAGTATAAAATCTATTTTTGAATCAAAATAAACTCCTTTATTTTAATCTAAATTTAAATCAAAATAAAACTATTTTATTTTAATTTATCCAATTTTGAATAAAATAAACTATTTTATTTTAATCAAAATCTTTAATCAAAATAAACTCCTTTATTTTAATTAATTATGGAATCCAATTCCATATAAAAAAAAACTCCTTTATTAAAGGAAACGGATTCTTTCTATTCACAAATAAACTCCTTTATTTTGAATAATATGAAATCTTATTTCATATCTAAATAAACTCCTTTATTTAAGGAAAGATCGATTCTTTTTCCTATTCACAAATAAACTCTTTTATTTTGAATAATATGAAATCCTATTTCATATCTAAATAAACTCCTTTATTTAAGGAAAGACGGATGATTCTTTTTCCTATTCACAAATAAACTCTTTTATTTTGAATAATATGAAATCTATTTCATATCTAAATAAACTCCTTTATTTAAGGAAAGATGATTCTTTTTCCTATTCACAAATAAACTCTTTTATTTTGAATAATATGAAATCTTATTTCATATCTAAATAAAATCATTTATTTAAGGAAAATAGAATTCAATTTCAACTTCAATTAGTTATCATGGAATCCAATTCCAACTCTAATTAGTTAGCATGAAATTTAATTTTAAAATTAAAATAAATATTTTTATTTTAATATTAAAATAAACTTTTTATTATAAGATTAAAATAAACTTTTTATTTTAATTATAAAGAAATAAAAATAATATATTATATATATAATGTATATATAATATATATTATAAAATAATAATATATATATATATATATATATATATATATATATATATATATATATATATCCGCATCTCCTTTTATACATCAAAAAGTTCCTGAAGCAATATATGAATCACGTGAATCAAGGCATTAATTACATGAATCACGAAATGGTTTTGCAGGTAATGGAATATAATCTGATTATATATATCACCATAGATTACTTTCAGTATGTAAAAGCTAGCCACATGAATCATATAAACCATATAAATAAAGCATGGTCGGTAATCATATTACCTGAAGCATGGTCGGTGGTCCCCTTTTATGCATCAAATACACGGACAAATTAAATGACCTCATGAATGGAATTATTTTTAATTTTTAATTTATTTATTTTTTTTTTTATAAATTTTATACAATAAAATTATGCCCAATTAGATTGATCTAAACACATATCAATATATATATATATATATATATATATATCAAATTAAAACAATTAATAATTTACATAAAGGTTTGACTCGATGCCTTCGTTAGGTTTTGTAGTATTCATGAACGCAATCAAATTGCAAAATAAGTTTTAAACGTGTAAAAATCGAGTTTAAAATTTTACAAACCATATACCCGGATCACCCTTTATGCACAATTATTAATTAAACGAAAAAAGATGAATAAGAAACATACCCCTTGAAGATCCGAGCTTCCTCAGTACAAGTTCACCTCCATTCCTTTTCGCTCAACTTGAATCCACGGGTTTGGTTCCTTCCTTTGATCAACGTTAGCCACCCAAGTGTTTGGCCTCAGAGGTGATCCACCAAGGAAGAAGAAGGATTCAAGAAGATGGGTGGTTGGCTAAACCCAGTTTTTCTATCTCTATAGAAAAAAAGCGTACTCTCCAACCATTGGAATAACGTATATTTGATATCTGATATAAGACTCCTCTTATAAAGATATCAAGTAACCTTATTAAAATAAGGTATTATTTAATTAAACCCTTTTAATTAAAGGGGCTCCCTAATCTTATTAGGGATAATTAATTAAACTCCTTTAACTAATTTTCATTCATAATCCAATTAGGAATAAATGAGAGTACTTTATATTAAATTAATTCCTAAACTCTTTTAGAAATTAAAATAATAATAATAATTGTAATAATATTAATAAGACTCCTCTTAATAATTTATATTTAATATTTCTAAAATATTAAATAATAATATTAAGCTATTTAATTTATTCTATCACCATAGATTAAATTAAATATACATAACATATTATTACGATTATGCCATTAACTTCTTAAATAATTATTCTTCCTTTTATGGTGTGACCCTTTAGGTTCTCCATATTAAATAGGTTGTGAATAAATCAATTAGTACAATTCTAATCTTATTTAAATAAATAAATTAAACAATTAATTTATTTAAATAAATAATATTTATTCTACAATAGGGATAAGTCTCCTAGCGATCAACGACTTTTCGGATAATATAGATTTCAACATTAATCATAAAAGAACCTTTGAGTAAATAGTTACCGCATAATTCAATCCTTCCACCATACAATGTCCCAATTAAATATAAGATATGGAATTCTTGTCAAGTCTTATTTTATTTAATTATATGTATTTCGATCCTTAAATGCACAACACTAAATAATGCAAATTAGAAACTCCTTTCTAATTTCATTACGCCTTGGCCAAGGACTACCGGGTTGTCATTTATCGAATCACATAGGACATTTCTTCTTTTAATATAAGTGGTAGATTCTTTATTGATCATACATTATCTCCATGTACAACTTATTATACCAAAGCATACCCTTTGATATACCCTAAGGGTCTTATGGAATAAGTCAAAGTATAACTCATCATACACAAGATACTATGATGATCTCAAGTCTAAGGATCACTTGTACTACTATCACTACAGAATTCCTATTGACAAAGCAAGTAAAACTCCATTAGGTATTCCTTAAGCAGCGCGTTCAATTGAACTTATTCTCTAATAAGCACCTACATACTTGCTTTAGTGTCTCCACACAAATGATCATGAGATCAATCATCCTCATCCAATGAGCAAGCAACGTATGTACCAATCTATCCGGATTCACTAATCCCCAATTTAGTAATCCAATGATTGGGAACTATTTTAGTTTTAAGCTTTCTAAGAATTTAGATCTCATTAGAATGATCATCATCATTATTCTAAAAGCATTGCTTAAAACTATGGGTTTATCACATATTATAAAACAGCATCATGTAGATAATTAAAAGCCTTTAATAAATTAATACTTTTTATTAATAAATGAATAAGATTGTTACAAAGTATATGCTTTATCATCAAACATGATTGGCTTGTGTGCATACTACTTTCATTAATTTCTATTAATTCACCTGCTTATAACTATGTGTTCACATGTATGTACTATTGATTCCCATGCATGTACTATTAGGGGAGGTGGTGCAAGATTTATAATACTTGCATGACTAAATTAAAAATAGAGGTATAGATGAATGTACTATACTATAACTATTTTTTTTTACATGTATAGAACTATTGATTCACATGAATTTACTATTGATTCACATGATGTACTATTAGGGGAGGTGGTGCAAGTTTGATAATACAGATCGAAGAATTCCTCTGCAAGATGGGACACAATGAAGACAAGGTGGTTCAAAGCTTCAAGGAAGCTCCACAACAGATCTCTATTCTGAACTTAGTTTTCTTTTCAAAAGATCACCGGAAGGTCTTACTAAAAGTATTAGAAGAAGCCCACTTGCCAAAGATAGTGGATGTTGAAAAATTCCATCATCTGGTAGATCACATCTTCAACAGTAATGTGATATCCTTCACCGATGATGACATACCTCCCGAAGGGACAGGTCATTACAAACCGTTGCACATAGTGGTTATGTCTTCTGGATATATAGTTGGAGGAGCGCCAATAGATGGAGGATCATCCCTAAACATCTGCCACTACGCCACATTAGAAAAATAAACATCAATCTCAACAGGAGATTTGAAGCAAACCATATAATCATCAAAGCCTTTGATGGATCTCTCAAAAAATGTCATCGGAGAGATTGAGTTGCCAATGAAAATCGGTCCACATACATTCTACATATCCTTCCGGTGCTCAAAATCACTACAGGATATAATTCACTATTGGGAAGACCTTGGATTCATTTGGATGGAGACGTTCTATCCACTCTTCATCGCCAATGACTCAAGTTTATCATCAACGAGAATCTGGTCACCGCTTTGAGCTAGAATATCCTGCTCAAAGTGATATACCCCTTATCAGTTTCGATGCAGAAGTTGAGCATGTCAGCTTCCAAGCCCTTGAGGTGAGTAACACTCACTATCAACCCATAGGGGATCCACCTCTGAAACCCAGAGTTTCTGCCGAGGTAATGTCGGCAAGTCAAGAGATGATATCCTTGGGTTTTCAACCTGGACAAAGGTTAGGAAAGGATCATTAGGGAATCAAATGCCCAATTCAAGTTCCCAGTCAGACAGGGACAACCAAATTAGGCTACTCTTTTGGGTCCAGTCATAGGAACCCTCACAAGCATAAACTAGTTCCTTCATCTACAAGGAGGTTGCCTAAACCTATAGGTGCTAATCCTGCACAGCCTCTATGGAAAGTTCCTGCCCTTGTGGTAGCCATGATGTTTCCTAAGCCAATACTAGTTAAAGGAAAGGAAGTCCTGATTCTAGACCCGAAGGTGGAAGAAAGGAATCAAAGGTGTAAATAGGATATTAAGAAGCATTTGTCAAATATGCGTTTCCTGATCCATACGGAGGGTATGAACAAAGACATCTAAGATAATGATTATCCAGACATCATGGTCATCATTCAAGAGAAGGATGATGATAACAGCCCCTTCATCATAGCTGTTTACCAGGACTTGACCCTTGGCAATTGGAGTAGCACTCCTTGTATTTGCCGACAAGGGTAAAAAGGGAAGAAACTCCCTCTGCCCTGTAGATAGCAATAACTACTTACTTTTGCTGCACAATATTAGCAGTTGTTTTTGTCATTTCATGCTAACACTTTGTATGATTAAACAGTTTTATATATTAAGTGAAAGCATTTTGTTTCAGGACTCCAAAGTTAGATGTGCCTAAACTTCTTCGATGAGGTGCCTATTCTTCACAAGGACTGCAATTTTTATGTAAAGTTGAACTCGGACTTAATGGAGATTGAAAAAGAGGACTATGAGATACCTCAGGAGATCAAAGAATGGGTCAAAGATAAACCCAATCTAAATCTTGATCAAATCACCTCTTTTAACCTTGGAACCTCAGAAAACCCCAAACAAATCCAGATTGGTACGGACCTTACTCCAAACCAAAGGAATGACATGGTTACTCTATTGACCCAATTTCAGGATGTGTTTGCATGGTCTCATGAAGACATGGTTGGTTTGTCAACTGACATCATCATTCATCGCCTTCCCATAAAAGAGGGATTCAAGCTAGTCAGGCAGAAACTCAGGCGATTAAAACTTGAGTGGAGTTTAAAAGTCAAAGAAGAAATTGTGAAACAATTTTAAGCCGGTATCATCATGGTGTCAACATACCCTGAGTGGCTATCCAACATAGTCCCAGTGCCTAAACCCGGAGGGAAGGTGCGAGTTTGCATGGATTACAGGGATCTAAACAAAGCTTGTCTCAAATATAGCTTTCCCATACCATTCATCCACATACTCATTGACAATACAACTTAGTATGACATGTACTCCTTTACTAACTGCTTTGCTGGGTACCATCAAATCATAGTTGCTGAGAAAACTGTATTCATCACTCCTTGGGGAACCATTTGCTACAGACGGTTGTCATTCAGCCTCATCAATGCCAGAGCTACCTATCAGCGAGCCATGCTGGCTCTTTTCCATGATCTAATGCATAAAGAGATAGAAATCTATGTGGATGACATCATTTTCAAGTCTTAAAGGGAAGAAGACCACTTAGATCATCTCAAAAAGCTTTTCAGCCGGTTGTGTACGTACAATTTGAAGCTAAACCCAGTGAAGTGTGCCTTTGGCGTTAAATCAGGCAAGTTTCTAGGAATCCTAGTGAGCCACAAAGGAATTGAGCTGGATCCTAAAAAAATCCAGGCCATCACAGAAATGCCCATACCCCAGACAGAGAGGGAAATACGAGGATTTTTGGGAAGAATCAACTTCATCAGTTGGTTCATCTCACAACTCACAACAACCTGTGAACCCATCTTCAAGTTGTTAAGGAAGAACTCCTCCATGAAATGGAATGATGAGTGTTAGAAAGCCTTCCTTCTTATCAAAGAGCAGCTAATTAAAGCTCCTGTCTTGGTACCTCCCAGGGATGGTGTTCCCCTGTTTATGTACCTATCAATCAATGAAAATTCTATGGGATGCATGCTAGGGCAAAAAGATGATAGAGGCCAAGAAAGAGCTATCTATTACCTCAACAAAAGATTCAGCAGCAGTGAACACAAGTACACTCTGATTGAGAAAACTTGTTGTGCTTCCATGAGAGTACATCATTATCTACATGGTCACACAACCCATCTCATATCCAGCATGGATGCTCTCAGGTACGTGTTCAGCAAACCCATGTTGAATTGTCGACTGTCCAAATGACACTTGATCCTACAACAATTTGACATCATTTACGTGACTCAAAAGTCTATCAAAGGTCAAGGAATTGTGGAACAACTGGCCGCTGCACCTTCAGGGGATTTCAAACCTTTAGAAATATATTTCCCCGATGATGGGGTAATGACAGTTCAGCAACACCATCAGAACGATACACACCAACTATGAAAGATGTATTTTGATGGACCTATAAACATGGAAGGCTCTGGAGCTGGAGCAGTTCTAGTATCCATTTCAGGGGAGCAGTATCCCATTGCCGTCAAATTGCAGTTTACCAACGCCAAAACACAGTTGAGTATGAAGGCTGCATCATGGGGTTAAAACTAGCCCAATCCATGAGCCTCAGACGGTTAACTGTCTTTGGAGATTTTGAATTAGTAATCAGACAAACCACTGGGATCTATTACACCAAAGAAATACATTTGCTGCCCTACCATCAGAAAGTTATACAGATGGCTTTGGAATTTGAAGAAATATCCTTCCTCCACATTCCTCAGTAAAGGAATGACCTTGCGGATGCACTAGCAACTTTGGCCTCCTTGATCAATATACTTGATAAGGAAGACATAACAAATATCACATTTTCCCTGCAAAAGGCTCCAACCTATGGGAACTATTTTGGAGAAGTATCGGATGAGCTGCCTCTCATCCAACACCCTTGGTATCAGGATATTAAGGAGTATCTGCGAGATGGATCTATACCCGCTGAGGCGAGTCATGCTGATAGAAAGCGAATCCATAGAATGGCCAGGAAATTCTACCTGAGCGGAGATGCACTCTACAAAAGAGATGCACGAGTAGGTCTTCTAAGATGTCTAAACAAAGACCAAGCTCAGAGGCTAATGGATGAAATACATGGTGAAGTATGCGGCCCACACATGAGCGGCCCTCTGCTTGTCAAGAAAATCCTAAAACAGGCATTTACGGCTCTCTCAAGGCTGACTATGATGATCACGTCAAGAGATGTTACCAATGCCAAATTCATGGGAATGCTATCCACACCCCTTCAAGGGAGCTCCACAATATGAGTTCGCCCTGGTCCTCCTCAATGTGGGGAATGGATGTAATCGGGCCCATCGAGCCCAAAGCCAATAATGTTCATCGGTTTATCTTCACCATGATCAACTACTTCACCAAGTAGGTAGAAGCCGTCGCCTCCCATAGGGTTACTAAAGAGGTGATCATCAGTTTCATTAGAAACAATGTCATTTGTCAATATGGACAACCAGAGGTGATTGTATCAGACAATGCCAAAAACCTCAACAACCAAATGATGGAGGAGTTATGCAGTAAATTCCACATCAAACATCTTAACTTCGTCATCTACCGTTCAAAGATGAATGGTGCTGTTGAAGCGGCTAATAAGAATATCAAAAAGATCATGCAAAAGATGTTCGCTAATCACAAAGGATGGCCTGACTTGTTACCTATGACTCTATTAGTCTACAAAACATCAATGCACACTTCCACTAGGGCAACCCCGTACTCATCAACCTATGGCATGGAAGCAGTGCTCCCTATAGAAGTGGAAATGTAATCCCTCAGAGTGTTGATAGATGCTCAGCTGGATGAAGACCAATGGTTATAAGACCGGTACCACCAATTGTCTCTAATAGATAAGAGGCGGGTCACAACCATCTTCCATGGTTAGTTATACCAACATAGGATCGCTAGATCCTACAATAGAAAAGTCCGGCTACGAAAGTTCAAAGAACACGACTTGGTCTTGAAGAAGGTTCTTGACAACCAAGATTAATCTAAAGGAAAATTTGCCCCAAACTGGGAAGGCCCGTTTGTTGTTAAGGAGGTATTGACAGGAGGAGCCCTCAGATTACAAGAGATGGATGGCGAGGAATTTTCACAACTCATTAACTCGGACACCATGAAACGGTACTATGTCTGAAGTTACCTGCAAACCAACATCCTAATTTTGGATCACCAGATCCCTAGTCAATTCAGGTTTTCAAAACCTTTCTCACTACATACAATCCCCACCATTTCAGTTTGTCCCATTCAGGATCAAACATTTCACACCATCAGTTTGTCCCACTAGGGATAAAACCTTTCACAACTTTAGTTTGTCCCACCAGGGATCAAACATTTCACACCTTAAAGTTGTCCTACTAGGGACAAAACATTTTCACAACTTCAGTTTGTCCCATCAGGGGCGAACTACACAAATCTGATCTCCCCAATACACGGGAGTATGTAGGCTGTAACGCCTAAGAAAATCGGAACTTTATGTGAATTAAATTTTATTTGATTATTTGAATTTAATTGATTATTTATGTGAGTAAGCTATTTGAAGGTCGTTCTATGACCTAGAATGTGCGGATGTGGTTAGTATTCTGGCTATGTTCTAGGATTAATTGTTTTGAATTTTGTTGATCGATTTCACAATCAATGAATACGTGCAAGTATACACGGTCAACAAGTAATAAAGTGAAAGTAGAGTATCGTTCCCACGAGAAATTATTTAATAAAAATTACCAATTACTAACTCTTAACCAAATCAATTTTATTTAAACAATAGCAAATTGTGAATTTTCTAATTAAGAAAACTAAATTAACTAATTAAAACTAGGTTACTTTATAAATGAATTCAAATAAATAAAAGGTAAGACTCCAATATCCCCAATTATGAACTATAAACCAATTATCCAATTATCCCAATTATTATGTCTACTAAATTGTTAACAGGAATTCTCAAATGCCAAAAGCACTCTCTCGAGTGATCAATTGCCTTCTATTTAACCCATATTAATTTTGCTATATCTCTATGCAAAAAAATTGAATTAAACTCGTTACAATCCCAATTCTTTATGTGTTACATGTGGCAAATAGATATTCTCATTCTATTCATAAACCTAATTATTCCTTTGTCTGCAAATAACTAAGTCACATGTCACCATGCCCGATTCTAACCCTAGAATTCCTTTCTCAATTCCTTCTAGAGTAACAAGGTAATTCTTGATCGGATAATTAATCAATAAGCACAAAGCAAGATGAACAATTCACTTCAATATAAATAATTAGAATAAATCAAATAATCAATTCATAATCATAAAAAGTTCAATTGAAATCTTAATGAAAGAGTTAGTTCATAATTAATGAATTAAAATCAAGAATCCACAATTGAATAGACATTAAAAGATTAAAAGTAAGAGAAGAGAAGATAATATAATCTATTGTCAGTAGCCTTGAGACTCCTCTTTCGCTCCTGCTTTGAATCTTCAATGGTCTCCAAGTTGCTTCAATCTCCAAAACTAATAAGAACTAGGGTTATGTTCTAATCTAAAGGAGTGTTTAATCTAGGCTAAGCTATGTAATCTCCTTTTATTTTATGCCTTACATCATGTATTTATAGGTTACAAGTCCAATTTTTAGTTTAGGAACAAACCCAATCCAATTTAGAGTCAAAAGGTGTCAAAATTAGCCCAAAACGCGGCCCAGCTGCACGCAAACCTCTTCCCGGCCTTGTTATTGCAAATACAAGCACAACGGACATCGCCTTATATAGCGTCCCAGCGATGCAAATAGGCCTAAAATTAGTGCCCCGGCGCTACCCCATTTTTTGACATTTTCTGCTCCGACGTCCTTTGGGAAAATGCCCATAACTTCTTCGTCCGAACTCCGATTTAGAAGATTCAAGTTGATCCGGAAAGAGGAAAAGTAGATCTACAACTTTCGTTCTTTAAGTGTTTCGAAATAAGGTCTGTAGAAATACTCAAATTGGATCTGAAGTGATTCTTGTGTGTAAATGGCTAATAAAAACGCAAATCTAGCCACCCTGAACGTCGATCCATGTAACTTTTGTCCCAATTCCTACAAAATAACATAAAACATGCTTGAATAGACATAAACACTTTAAAAACTAATCTAAAAGACTTGAGAACAACAATAAATTAAGCCCGAATGTATCCAATTCATGTGTATAAAACTCACTCATCAAATACCCCCAAACTTAAACCTTTGCTTGTCCTCAAGCAAAAACACAAAAGAACTAAAAATAAACAAAATAACTCAACTAAATGAATGCATAATCTACTTCCTAATATACCTACGAACCGAGTAATAAATCAGTATGATATATAGCAACAGGCCTCAAAGATACCATTGGTACTCAAACAATATATCCAATCAATTCAAAATCCATAACTCTAACCAATTAGTCAACCCAAACCTGTCATCACCCGTATTTGTGCGTGTATGCGTGTTAACCATTCTTACCAACCACAGTTCAAGATAATCACATAACAAACTTCTTATAAGAAAAATTTCAGTTCCAATTCAATTACTTTTGTGAACATGACAACTCCGGTTAAAACTAAGCAATTACCAAATCTAAGGGTAAATACAGTATTTATTTATACTTTTATTCAACCACGAGGGCATTTTGCTATTTCTCGTGTTTTTTTCATGGTGTGCAATGTCTCATTCCATTAGGCTAATAAAGGCCACCCCTTAGCGAGCTTTCAACCAACGACTCCCTGACCATATAAGACCTTAGGGCGCTAGGTGTTAAGACACCCCTTCGGGCATACTTGCTCAAGTAACAAAGGCCCCGAAACAAAACTAACCACGGTTTTTCTTCTTTTTTTTTTGGATTTTCTATTTTTTTCTCTTCATCAATTTTTTTAGTATATATATCCCATAGATTCCCCAAACTCAAGCTTTTATGTCATTCCAACCTTTACCTGCCAGATTCACTAATTTCCTTAAATTTTAACAAAGATTTTCCTCGAAACAAATTATGAAACCCTTGAACCAAGTGGATTAAAACAGTTAAACTTTAAGTTCTAGCAGGTTACATAAGTTTCGTGACAAAGCTCGGATTATCATCATGATTAAAATTAGAACTCATCATCAATTATCAACACTGCTCAAGTTAACATGCAAAACCAATCTTATCATAGGCCGAGCTAAGACCACACCAACCTATCACATGATTCATGCAAAATAAAAAAAAATGCAATTATACTACATCAACACATATATGAAGATGCAAAAAAAAATACCATGTATTATATGCAACCTAAAAAACATAATGCTAACACATAAAAAAAAAAATTACTATGCAGATAACTAACTATATGCAGTACGACACTAAAATGCCCCCAAACTTAAACTAGACATTGTCCTCAATGGCTACAATAGAAAAAATTAAAGCAGAGGACTTCCCCGAAAATATATCAATCTTCCTCCTTGTCCGCTAAGTTTGGAGAATAAAGCTAAGCACATGGAACAAATTGGGCACCACACTTGAATTTGACTTGAATAACTCAGTAAAACCATGATAGAAGCAATTTTATTAAATCCTAAATAAATGCAAATTCAAAACTACTAATATAAAACTTAATAAAACTAAAATAAAAATTGAACTTGGGTTGTCTCCCAATAAGCGCTTGTTTTATAGTCTCAGCCTGACTTCTTCAATTCTCTATCCAATTCCCCTACGAAAATTGAGGAACCCTCCATCCATCAGAAGCAATGTCTCTTTTGAGAGGTTCCCATTAGCAAAAACCCTTGAATTCAAGTCACCTAGCATGCTCTTTGTAGATAGGATCCCCATTAAGAACGATAAACCACTAGGTGTTTCCTCCATTATGTCGATGATCAAATAAGGCAATTGAGGCTAATAAAACAAAATGAAATCTCCTCTATCTTCTCCTTTTCATCCCACCATGACTCCACAACCTGTATTAGCTCTTACGTCACCAAGAGCTTCTTGGGTGACATGACTTCCAATTGGGCATGGTTTTGCAAAACTGCCCGGATTATTGAACTTTGGTGGAGAAGGTACATGGGACACTATCAAAATTGGCTCATCTTCGTTGGTACTCAAAGTTAGATCTTTGCCGATCTCTTTTTCTTGGTCCCCAAGTCTTTCCTCTCTTTCAACATCTATATCATTTGGCACATCCGGTTGCAGATTTGGTTCGGGCTCACCATCAGTCTCAGAATTCATGTCATAGAGCCAAGTGTATTGAGGACGATTGTTCAACGCATGTGCTATCTGCCCCAATTGATTTTCCATATTCTTGATCGATGCATTTTGACTTTGTATACTCAGCTCCATTTGATTAAGTTTCTTTTCATGTTCCTCATATTTCTTTTCAGAAGCTTTAATAACTTTTTCCAAGGCTTCCTCCCAATTTGAATGTTCTTCCTGTTGTAGTGGAGGTGGACACGAGAAATCCGGTGGGTATGTTGGACTTGGAGCATAAAATTGATCTTGATTGATACTCCATGAAAATCCGGGTGATACCCCAACTCGATGATAGTTGTTGGGATAAACATAATTATTGGGGTAATCACCACCATATCACTCATTTCGGCGATGGCGCATTGATGATTCATATGATTTCCAGCACAATAATCACAAGTAACCGCCACACTTTGATGACGTTGAGCTTCAAAAGCTTCAAACATCCTCGAAAGTGTCTCCATCTGTGCTGATAATGAAGAAAGTTTCTCGAGTCTGTCAATCTCCGCTCCCCTTGGTTGACTCATGTTCGTGTATGGCCATTGATACGCAAAGTCATCCATGGTACCTAAAAAGAGAGAAATATAGGAAGAGAATGAAAAATAAAAATAAAAATAAAAATGTTTAAATTAAGACTAATTTGATTGAAATTAATATTGGTAAATAATTATTAAATTAATATTTGATGAGTGAGTTTTATACACATGAATTGGATACATCCGGGCTTAATTTATTGTTGTTCTCAAGTCTTTTAGATTAGTTTTTAAGTGTTTATGTCTATTCAAGCATTTTTTATGTTGTTTTGTAGGAATTGGGACAAAAGTTACATGGATAGACGTTCGGGGTGGCTAGATTCGCGTTTTCGGCTTGCCATTTACACAGCAGTCACTTCAGAGCCGATTTTAGTATTTCTACAGACCTTATTTCGAAAATCTGAAAGAATGAAAGTTGTAGATTTACTTTTCCTCTTTCCGGATCATCTTAAATCATCTAAATCGGAATTCGGACGAAGAAGTTATGGCTATTTTCCCAAAGGACGTCGGAGCAGAAAATATCAGAAAATGGGGTAGCGTCGGGGTGCTAATTTTAGGCCTATTTGCAGCGCCGGGGCGCTATAAGGTAGTGTCTGAGCGTCGTGCCTAGTCTTTGGAAGTGTGAAGGTACTGAGGGAAGAGGTTGGAGTGCGGCTTTGACGCGCGTTTTGGGAGAATTTTGACACCTTTTTGACTCCAAATTGGATTGGGTTTGTTTCTAAACTAAAAATTGGACTTGTAACCTATAAATACATGATGTAAGACATAAAATAAAAGGAGATTACATAGATTAGACTAGATTAAACACTCCATTAGATTAGAAAATAACCCTAGTTCTTATTAGTTTTGGAGATTGAAGCAACTTGGAGACCATTGAAGATTCAAAGGGGAGCGAAAGAGGAGTTTCAAGACTAACGACAATAGATTCTCTTCTCTTCTCTTCTCTTACTTTTATCTTTTAATGTCTATTCAATTGTGGATTCTTGGTTTTAATTCATTATTTATGAACTAACTCTTTTATTAAGATTTCAATTGAACCTTTTATGGCTATAAATTAGTTATTTAATTTATTCCAATTATTTGTGTCAAAGTGAGTTGTTTATCTTGATTTATGCTTATTGATTAATTATCGATCGATAATTACCTTGTTACTCTAGAAGGAATTGAGAAAGGAATTCTAGGGTTAGGCTGGGCATGATATCATGTGACTTAGTTATTTGCACGGATGAATAATTAGGTTTGTGAATAGAATGAGAATATCTATTTGCCGCGTATAATACATAAAGAATTAGGATTATAATGAGTTTAATTCAATTGTTTTGCATAGAGATATAGCAAAATTAATGGGTTAAATAGAAGGCAAATGATCACTTGAGAAAGGGCTTTTGGCATTTGAGAAGATTTCATAATCAAAGCAAACGTGCAAGTATACACGGTCAACAAGTAATATAGTGATAAATTAGAGTGTCGATCCCTCAGAGAATTCCAATTAATAAATTCCAACTATTAGTATTATATCAATTCAATTTTATTCAAACAACCAAAAATTGTGATTATTAAAACTAAGAAAACTAATTTTAAATAAAGCAAGAAATAATTCTAAAAAAAAACAAATAGCAAATTAGAAATTAATTGAATGCAGATGAATGATAATTAAGACTCCAATTCTCCAATTATGATTATTAAATCAATTATCCAACTATCCCAATTATTATGTCTACTGAATTGTTAACAGGAATTCTCAAATGCCAAAAGCCCTCTCTCGAGTGATCAATTGCCTTCTATTTAACCCAGATTAATTTTGCTATATCTCTATGCAAAACAATTAAATTAAACTCGTTACAATCCCAATTCCTTATATGTTACATGCGGCAAATAGATATTCTCATTCTATTCACAAACCTAATTATTCACTGTGCAAATAACTAAGTCACACGTCACCCCCGCTTGATTCTAACCCTAGAATTCCTCTCGATTCCTTCTAAAGTAACAAGGTAATTATTGGCGGATAATTAATCAATAAGTGCAAGACATGATGAACAATTCAATTTCAACATAAATAATTGGAATAAATTAAATAATCAATCCATAACCATAAAAGGTTCCATTGGAATCTTAATAAAAAGAATTAGTTCATGAAAATAAAATCACAAATACTTGATAAATCATCCTTAATAAATTACATAATTTTAAAAGAATAAAGAAGAAGAAGAACTCTAAATTGTAGCCTTGGATCGGATCTTGCTCCTTGCTCTCTCCCAATTGTGTAGAAAAATCCCCCAATTCAATAAAAGAATCCATTTATATTTTTCTTGCCCAATTCCACAAATCCTAGTCCAAATAGGCTTCTAAAACACACCAAATACGAAGTCAACTGTTGGTCAAAGCCAGCCCTCGTCCGTTCCACACGCGCGCGCCTCTGTTAGAGTCAAACTAGGACCAAATACCGACGCTTATATTTAGCTATGCATCATCGTTCCTGACTTTATAGTGCAGAAAATGAATCTTGCCCCCTTTTTTAAGCCCAATTGCTCCCAATCGCTCCAACAACGCACAATCATGCCACAACACAACTTAAATGGGTAAAATAATTCTTAAACGCTTCGAACACACAACAAATTAAGGTTAAACGTAATCAATTCATGGGTGTATTACCCAATCATCAAATACCCCCAAACTTAAATCGTTACGTGTCCTCAAGCAACAAAACACCAAACACGAATAACTAAACATTATGCAAATGCAAACTAACTACATGACTTTAATCCCAACAATTCAATAGTTGACGAATATTCAGGCCTCAGAAAAAATCATAAAAACATGCTAATACCTCATGTTAAAACAGATCAACAATATCCCAACACTCAATCAATCCAAATCTGTTATTACTGACATTGTGAGTGTGTGTTCAACAACCATGCTAACCAATGATAAGCAAAAATCTGAAAGATAATAAGGTTCATATCAAGCTTCATACAGTTCAACTCAAGAACGCGTCAAATGATGTAGATTCAACTGAAATTACACAATCACCAAAATTCAGGGGTCAACATGAAATACTTATGCTAATAGCATTTTTTTTTCAGACGGGGGCATTTTGCACTTTTCCCGCTTTATTTATTATTATTTTTTTTTTACCTATAGTCATCCAATGTCTCATTCCATTAGGCTAACAGTGCCACCCCTTAGCGAGCTTTCAACCAACGACTCCTAGACCATATAAGACCTTAAGGCGCTAGGTGTTAAGACACCCCTTCGGGCGTACTTGCTCAAGTAACAAAGGCCCCGAAACAAAACAAGCATGCCACGGTGATTTTTTTTTATAACAATTAAATGTGAGAGTATCGCAAACTTGTTGATCGATTTCGCAATCAATGAATACGTGCAAGTATACACGGTCAACAAGTAATAAAGTGAAAGTAGAGTATCATTCCCACGATGAATTATTTAATAAAAATTACCAATTACTAACTCTTAACCAAATCAATTTTATTTAAACAATAGCAAATTGTGAATTTTCTAATTAAGAAAACTAAATTAACTAATTAAAACTAGGTTACTTTATAAATGAATTCAAATAAATAAAGGCTAAGACTCAATATCCCCAATTATGAACTATAAACCAATTATTCAATTATCCCAATTATTATGTCTCTTGAATTGTTAATGAGGAATTCTCAAATGCCAAAAGCCTCTCTCGAGTGATCAATTGCCTTCTATTTAACTTGATTAATTTTGCTATATCTCTATGCAAAACAATTGAATTAAACTCGTTACAACCCCAATTCCTTATGTGTTATATGTGGCAAATAGATATTCTCATTCTATTCACAAACCTAATTATTCACTGTGCAAATAACTAAGTCACATGTCACCATGCCCAGTTCTAACCCTAGAATTCCTTTCTCAATTCCTTCTAGAGTAACAAGGTAATTACTGATCAGATAATTAATCAATAAGCACAAAGCAAGATGAACAATTCACTTTAACATAAATAATTAGAATAAATCAAATAATCAATTCATAATCATAAAAATTTCAATTGAAATCTTAATGAAAGAGTTAGTTCATAATTAATGAATTAAAATCAAGAATCCACAATTGAATAGACATTAAAAGATTAAAAGTAAGAGAAGAGAAGAGAATATAATCTATTGTCAGTAGCCTTGAGACTCCTCTTTCTCTCCTGCTTTGAATCTTCAATGGTCTCCAAGTTGCTTCAATCTCCAAAACTAATAAGAACCTGGGCAAGGATTATTATTATTGTGTTAAAAATGTAGTAAATACACTCATTTTGATGTTGTTACAATGGAATGAATGTATAGTTAGTAGTACCGTGTAGCACCATCTATCAGGTTGGAATATACCCAGATTTGGGGGAATCACAGAGGCAGCCATTTTTATGGTCCGGTCTAACTACAGAAAAAAATAATATTTCCACACCCTCTTCACCATCTACAACTTTCAACCTTTTCACGCTAGGTTGTAACTTCTTGAGACTGATCTCCCTCATCAATAGGGATACGTGGCAACCATTCATGGTTGGTCTCACCTCTACCAAAATATAAAAACTTGTCAAATGGTACTGGGATCATCCTTGAACCTTCAAACCCACATCATGGCTTGGACCAAAGGGATGGAACTACTGGACCCCCATGCCGATGGGAGAGAACCGACGACCATCTAAGGCTGCGGTTGAGTCCTCAAAGAGAAACACTAATCCATAAGAGATGGAACTACTTGGGCTCCCTAATACAAATGAGTACTGAAAACCATCTGTGGGGCGGTCAACCTCAAAGAAGAAAGCCACAATCCTCTCCATAACTATATACAGAAACCAGTCCCAAGACACCAAAGGGTAGGGAATACACAAATAAATGATCCATTCTGAAATATCCTGAGACATCTCAATGTCGATCCATGAAGGGGGAGTTCAGAATACATCTAGATTATAAGCCCTGGAGAAATAGGCAACTATCAAGTAAGTAACAAGGCATAACTAAAAGGGAAGTGAATCAAAATATATTTCCTTGCCATATAATACTGTTTGATATATATAATGTGTCCTGTACATGACAAAAATGGCTAAGCTAGTCTATGTAGGAAAATCAAATCTAATCTACAAACCAGTGGATAAGCGCGCCATCAAATCTAACATGGCATCCCTCTCAGAAGAAGGAGGTAACTCTGTGAGCTCCTACCCTAAGGTATCAATGTGAGCCAAGAGATCCACAACCATCTACATGGTGACACTATGCTCATCAATGAATGTGCCCATCTTTGCAAGGATATTAGCAGTATGGGACCTCAATGCAGTACTATCTATAATAGCGGCATCTCGGGCAGATATAGCACCAACCCGCTCAATAACAATTGAATTGTGTTATAGAGATAAAATATTGATGATGAACTTTTAAATCATATAAGATAGTAGACATCATGCTCTACTTAACTCTTCTAATGGATTGCTTGTTCTGCTGCAGTTATTGATCTATACTTGTTATCTATTGTATTCTATCAGATTTTACACTGTTGAGGACTAAGGATAATTTATTCTACATTATTTTAGTCATAATATTCTTTCTTGGGCTAGTTGAGCTCACCCTTTTTTTTTTCATTGTTCTCTTGTGAAATGAGAATATAGATGGGACTAATCGAGGAGTGGAGTGACGGTCCAAGATGGTGGCTATAGTAGTCCTCACTATTCTATAAAATAGTGTGATAATAATTATAATGAGGAATTTATTTGAGTTTGAATATTATCTACGAGACAATATTCGTATTAGAACCCACAGTTTTCTTTTTGTCGTATTTTACACGATAGTTAATAATTGTATAAATAAAGTTTGTATTTGATTTCTGTACCATGTATTTGGCCACTCAGAATGTAAGACCCCAAATTATTAATAAATAAAATTTAATTTCCTCTATTTATTATTTTGAAATAGTAAGGGTTGATTTGATTAATGTGGATAGTTATGGGTAAAATACACAAATATTTCAAATAAGCAAGTGGTTATAAAATATTCGTTTGGTCGTGGAATATTCTTGTTGTCGGGGAATATTCGTATGACGGCGCAGCCTTGTGTGGGCCCCATAACGAAAAGCGATTGGATGAAGAAAATGACAAGTATAAGTTGTTTATAAATAACGGTGTAGTTATACTGAATTATCTTGTTAAAATACTAAATTGGTTAAAACACGATAGCACGCGATATTGCACCAATTATTGATTCTTACGTAAGAAGGCACTACTTTCAATAATTGTTACGATAATTATTATTAAGTATTTTATTTTATTGATTTTATAATTGTTGCGTTGATATTTTATATTTTTGTTGTTTGATAATTGTCACTTCTACGGTATTTTCATTATCGAAGCAATAATTCATATTATCTGAATAATATTATTAGATAACATTATTGGCAATGTCTAGAAAGCTCATACAGGAGAGGTTTGGTCACCTAATTCATGCGCGATAAGGAGAAATCCTTATTGGAAAGCCCCTACATCTTGTGAAGCGCACTGATTCATCGATTATTGTGATTACGTAATATTATTTGTGAATAATTAATTATTGATTTATATGATGAGGAAAATATTGATTTTATGTGGATATAGATGGAGAAAATTTTAATGTGACAATTGTTGAAAATTAATATTTTATCTTTTACGATAAAAATTCATTTAAATATATTATTATATTTTAATAATATAATAATGGTGATATTTTTACAATTAATGTGGGATATATGAGTATATGAGGAGGAGGAGTATTTTTGTTACCAAAAATATTTAAAACATATTTTACATGTCTGTGGACCCCATTTCTTGAATAAAATTTGATTATAGCTTTGTAAAATGCCTTGGTTTGTGAATTTTTGACTAATTTACATTTGGAATTTGGAAAAATTTCTTACGCAAAGTTGTAGATAATGGATTTGCCTTTGGAAAAGCGCGAGTTTAATTTTTTGATAAAGGGCTATTTATTATGAATTATTGAAGTTAGGAGTTAAAATAATTGATTTTGGAAGTTTTAATTATTTTATAAAAAAAAGCGTTTTTTTTTTTTTTGGGAGGTGGGCTACATGTGTGGGTGATCTTTGATTAAGAAAAATAATGCGTAGGAAGGTTTAGAAAATAATAATAATATTTAATAAATTTTCTACTTTGGTGTTCTAAGCATTTTCCTATAAATAGGGTGCTTAGGTTAGAATTGAAAATTACACCGTAGGCTGAAGTTTTTCTCTATTTCTCTCTATATATTGAGCGTATTCTTGTGAGTATTTTGATACTTTGAGTATTGTTATACTGGTTGCAAGTTCCTTCAAGACTATATTCGAAATTTTAGTCGGAAATCTTGTCTTTTTTGAGGTAAGGGATATTATTTTTTTAAAAATGATATTAATTCTTCCAATATCATTATGCCGAAGTATTGATCTGAAATTTTAATCAAATTTGGAACTTTTTGTGTCGGGGTTACTATTTACGTATACGGCACTATTCACGAATACGACACTATTCATCAATAAAATGAAAATTTTCCTTTTCGTCCAAATTATCTATTATGGATACTAGCTTTGATTGTATCCATGTTTTGATCATTCTTGAATTTTACACCACTATGATTATTTATGAAGTATTTTTGGACATAAAATAGCTAAAATATGAACCTTTAATATTTATTCTTTTGTTTCACTGGATTCGTTTTCTTTAAAATAATTTTAATCATCCTCAGTCCTAAATGATTACATGTTGTTGAATATCTTTGGCCTGTAGTACAAAGATGATTGATTTTATTATGAATATCTTTGGCCCGTAGTGCAAAGATGTACAGGTGTTGAGATGAACATGACCGACTGATAAATATCTTTGGCCTGTAGTGCAAAGATGAATATTAATTGATGTTACAGGGATAAAATAATGATGATGGACTGTTAAATTCATAGATATTAGTAGATTTCATCCTTTACGTAACTCTTCTGTGAATTATTATTTCCGCTGCGAATATTGATCTGAAACTTGTTGTCTATTATATTTTATCAGATTTTTCCCTGTTGAGGACTAACGATAATTTGTTCTATATTATCTTAGTCATAATATTCTTTACTGGGCTAGTAGAGCTCACCCTTTTCCTTTTTATTCCATTTTTCTTCTCAGGAGGCGAGAATGTAGCGAGTACGAGTCGGGGTATGGAATGATGGTTATAGAGAAAGTTGTTTAGTAGTCCTCACCATTTTTATAAAATAATGTATAAATAATTGTGATGAGGATTTATTTGGGTATAGATATTGTCTAGAAGATAATATTTGTATTTAAACTCACAGTTTTATTGTTGTATTAATAAAGTTGTAGTTATTTCTGTACCATGTATTGACAACTTAGAATGGGTGATGTATACCTATTTTGGGGGCGTCATAGTTGGTATCAGAGCTTAGGGATATGATCTCTGGCGGAGATCGGGGAATAGAACTAGGAGGGGAGAGACGAATAAATCCTTCGCTAGTGTGTCCTACCTAAGCTTATTTATTAGTTGGTCAAGTATATAAGGATATTATGTGATATATTGATTTCCTTAATTAACCCTTGTTTTATGGAAGTATTTAAGAATGGCAACCGAGAATGTTAACGATTGGAGTAAATGAGACCGTGGAGATGCTCAGACTTACCAAGCGAGGAGAACGTGCAACAAGTTGGCAATGTTCCTCCCATGAAACAACACCATTGAAAGCGAGATGATGAACGAGGGGATGTTTAGAAACTTTTCAGTTCATTCAAAAATCGGCGAGGAGACTCGTGCTCAAAATACTGAGGAGGAAATGATAGAAATTCACGGGTTGTCACACCACCAAACAGTTCAAAGAGTTGGGACCACGAGTGCAATTGGGGAAAGCCAGATCCGATTAAAAAGTGAGCGTGGTCAAAACAAATCACCAAGATATTCGATGTCTTGGGATGCACGGAGGAGCAGAAGGTGCCATTCGCCACCTTTATGTTCCGTAATGAGGCAGATTACTGGTGGGAATCTGTGAAGCGTAACCATCCACCCGCGCTCAGCATGTCTTGGGAGACGTTTTAGAAACTATTCAATGACAAGTACTTTCCTGAAAGTGTTCGTCATATGAAGGAGGTAGAGTTTATTAGACTGGAGCAAAATAACATGACGGTGTCCCAGTATGAGGCAAAGTTTGCCGAGTTTTCCAGGTTTGCACCTCATTTGGTGGAGAATGAGGAGCGTATGACGCGGATGTTTCTGAGAGGTTTAAAACCCGGTATACGTCAGTATCTCATTTCTCATAAATTTTCTCTCTATTCAGATGTTGTTAACAGGGCTCAATTGTTAGAGCGAGATAACGAGTACGTTTAACCGAGGGACCATAACCAGGATCATACCGGAGATAGTAGTCAACAGAATAATGATAACCAGTGAAGAAAGAAAAAGATGGACAAAAATGGTAACCACTCTGGTGGTAATCATGGCCATAAAAATAGAAGAAGTGAGTCGGGGGGAGATTTTAAAAAGAGGAGATTTAACAATGACCATGTGAAGGCGTCAACACCAAAGACAAGAATCGGTTCTAAGGGAGGAGAACGACAATTAGGTCATATCTTATAAGTGCGGGAAGGAAGGACATATATCCCCAAACCGCCCACAACAGTTCAAGGTATGTTATAATTATGGAAAGAAGGACATATCGCTCGAGATTAGCACGGTAAGCGAAACCAAGTTCAATGAGGGACGGTGACTCAAAAGGTCATCCCGAGAAAAGTCAAAGTCAATGGTTCCTGGAAGAGCGTTTGTCGTGACTGGTCAAAATGCGAGGAACCCAAACGAGGTGATCACGGGCAAGCTAATCATAAATTCTTTTGAAGTTTATACATTACTTGATACCGGTGCTACCCATTCATTTATCTCTCCTGCTTGTGCTCAACGTTTAAACTTGACTCCGGAGAAATTAGACTTTGACCTATCTGTGGAAACTACGTTAGGAGAAACTTTCATCACATCCACTGTTTATAAATCTTGTCTAATCCAAGTTGGCACCATCACATTACCTGTTGACCTTATCTCTTTAAAGATACTTGCTTTTGATGTGATTTTAGGGATTGATTGGTTAACTACTCATCATGCCAAAATTGATTGTTTTTCGTAAGGTTGTTAGTTTTCATATTCCTAACCAACTTTGTTATGCAATTCAAGCAACTAAACCATTAAAATCAATCATTTGTCATATCTAATCATAAAGCTATTCGTTTATTGAAAAGCGAATGTCAAGCTTTCTTAGCCCATGTTATGGATTTGAATAAAGACACGTCAAAATTGACTAATATATTGTTGTTATTGACTTTCTGACGTATTTCTGAAGAACTTCCGGTCTACCCCGGGAATGTGAAGTTGAATTCTTTATTGATCTTGAACACGGTACAAAGCCCATTTCTAAAACCCCATATCGAATGGCTCCTATTGAACTTCAGGAGTTAAAGGTCCAACTACAGGAATTGTTAGACATCGGTTTCATTTGTCCTCGTACATCTCCTTGGGGTGCTCCTGTTTTATTTGTAAAGAAGAAAGACGGGAGTATGCGACTTTGTATTGACTATCAGGAATTGAACCATGTCACCATCAAGAATAGGTATCCACTACCTCGTATTGATAACCTGTTTAACTAGTTGCAAGGAGCAAAATTCTTTTCAAAGATCGATCTTCGTTACGGATATCATCGGTGAAGATTAGAAACCGAGGATATTCAAAAGGCGCTTTCGGAACTCTGATGCGAGCATTATGAATTCTTAGTCATGTCTTTTGGATTGACTAATGCTCTTGCGACTTTCATGGATATGATGAACCAAAGTATTCAAGGATTATTTGGATCGGTTCGTTGTTGTCTTTATTGATGACATCCTTATATATTCCAAAAGTAGTGAAGATCATGAGCACCATTTGAAAAGTTGGTACTCCAAAGGCTTCGTGAAAACAAGCTTTATGCCAAGTTGAAAAATGCGAATTTTGGCTTGAGGAAGTAGCATTCCTTAGGCGCGTGGTGTCAAAACATGGAGTATCTGTTGATCCGTGAAGATTGAAGCAATAAAAGTTGGGAACAATAGAAGGCGGTGGCCATCAAGTGCGTAGCTTTTTGGAAGCAATTTGGGTATTATCGGAGATTCGTGGAAGGGTTTTCTCGAATTGATACTCCATTAACTTAGCTAACTTTCGGAAGGATACAAAATTCGTTTGGAGCGAAGAATACGAGAAGAGTTTCAAGAGCTTAAGAGAGACTTATTTCGACTGATTCTAACAATACCATCGGTTCGGATGGATTTGTTATCTACAGTGATGCTTCGAGCAAAGGGTTAGGATGTGTTCTCATGCAACGTGGGAAAGTCATAGCCTATGCCTCGCGATAACTTAAAGAATATGAGAGAAATTATCCTACTCATGATCTAGAGTTGGCAGCAGTCGTTTTCGCGCTAAAGATCTGGAGGCACTATCTATACGGGTAGAAAGTGGAGATATATTCAGACCATAAAATCCTCAAATATTTCTTCACTCAAAAAGAACTCAACATGCGGCAGCGACGGTGGCTCGAGCTATTGAAAGACTACGACTACACTATTCAATACCATCCTGGAAAAGCGAACGTGGTAGCTGAAGCATTGAGTAGAAGGTCATACGCGGGAACGAGTGCGATGTTGTTAACACAAAGGCCCATTTTGTGTGATTTATAAAAGATGAGAATAGAATTTAAGACTCCGGGGACCCATGCAATGATGTCAAGTATACGTATAGAACCAACTTTAATTGAGAAGCGTTAAAGTTGCTCAAGCCCATGGAACCGGGCGATGATTATGAAGAAGATAGTACAAGAAGGTGCTATTCCAGAAGCAAGAATCGATGAAGAAGGAATACTTCGAGTCCACTCCAGACTTTGTGTTCCTAACGATTCTGATTTGAAGTATAAGATTATGATGGAGGCACACAATACACCATTTGCAATCCATCCTGGAAGTACCAAAATGTATCGTGATTTTCAACATACATTTTGGTGGAACAATATGAAGAGAGAGATTGTAAAGTTTATCTCAACGTGTTTAACTTGTCAACGTGTAAAGGCGGAGCATCAAGTGCCAAAGGGTCCATTGCAACCACTTGAGATTCTGAAATGGAAGTGGGAACACGTTACCATGGATTTCGTTACGGGTCTTCCTACGGTTTCCCAAGGCATCAATGCTATTTGGGTTATTGTTGATAGATTAACCAAGTCTGCTCATTTCTTGCCGATACGGGAGACTTATTCCCTTGAACGTCTTGCTCAAATGTACATAAATGAGATTGTGAGATTGCATGGCATGCCAGTATCCATAATTTCGGATCGTGACCCAAGATTCACTTCAAGGTTTTGGGTTAGCTTGCAAAAAGCTATGGGTACGGATTTATAATTCAGTTTGGCATACCATCCTCAAACGGACGGACAATCAGAGAGGACTATTCAAACTCTTGAAGATTTATTAAGACTATGTGTCCTAGACTTCAAGGGCAGTTGGGATAAGTATTTACCATTGGTGGAATTCTCCTACAACAACAGTTATCGAGCAAGTATAGGTGTGGCTCCATTGAAGCATTATATGGACGAAAGTGTCGCTCTCGGTATGTTGGGGACGAGGTGGGTGAAGCAACATTGTTGGGACCGAGAGTTGATACGTATGACTACGGAAAAGATCCAAATGATTGACAACGTATATACAAAGCGGCACAAGATCGACAAAAGAGTTATGCGGATCTTCATCGAAAGACGTAGAATTTAGTATTGGGAATCATGTATTATATTGCGTGTTGCCCATGGAAGGGAGTTACAAGATTCGAGAAGAGAGGAAAGGCTGAATCCACGATTTATTGGTCCATTTCAAATTCTTGACCCGAGTAGGAAATGTAGCCTATAGACTCGCGTTACCTCAAAGTATGTCTCGTGTTCATAATGTGTTTCACATATCATGCTGCCGTAAATATGTGAAAGACCGAATCACATTATAAATTAGAAGCCAGGACGAGATAGTGAAAACTTAACATATGAAGAGGTACTGTCAAGATCTTGGATAGGAAGGAGCATGTCCTACGCACAAAGGTCATACCACAAGTTAAAGTTTTGTGGAGGAATCATGCTATAGAGGAAATGACGTGGGAGTTGGAAATGGAAATGAAAGCGAGGTATCCTCACCTTTTCAAAACACCAGGTACGTACGTCAATTTCGAGGACGAAATTTCATGAGGAGGGGAGGTTGTAAGACCCCAAATTATTAATAAATGAAATTTAATTTCCTCTATTTATTATTTTGAAATAGTAAGGGTTGATTTGATTAATATGGATAGTTATGGGTAAAATATGCAAATATTTCAAATAAGCAAGTGGTTATAAAATATTCGTTTGGTCGTGGAATATTCTTACTGTCGGGGAATATTCGTACGACGGCACAGCCTTGTGTGGTCCCCATAACGAAAAGCGATTGGATGAAGAAAATGACAAGTATAAGTTGTTTATAAATATTGGCGTAGTTATTCACCAATTAATCTTATTAAAATACTAAATTGGTTAAAACATAGTAGCATTTGCGGTATTGCACGATTATTGATTCTTACGTAAGAAGGCACTACTCAATAATTGTTACGATAATTCTTATTCGATATTTTATTTTATTGATTTTATAATTGTTGCGTTGATATTTTATGTTACGAGTTGTTTCAATAATTGTCACTACGGTATTTTCATTATCGAAGCAATAATTCATATTATCGAATAATATTATTATATAACATTATTAGCAATGTCTAGAAAGTTACATCTAAGGAGAGGTTTGGTCACCTAATTCTTGGCGCCGGTAAAGAGAAATCCTTATTGGAAAGCCCCTCTATCACAAAGCGCACTGGTTGTCGATTATTTTGATTACGTAATATTATTTGTGAATAATTAATTATTGATTTATATGATGAGGAAAATATTGATTTTATGTGGATATAGATGGAGAAAATTTTTAATGTGACAATTATTCAAAATTAATATTTTATCTTTTTCTGATAAAAAATTCATTTAAATATATTATTATATTTTAATAATATAATAATAGTGATATTTTTACAATGAATGTGGGATATATGAGTATATGAGGAGGAGGAGTATTTTTGTTACCAAAAATATTTAAAACATATTTTTCATGTCCGTGGACCCCATTTCTTAACTGAAATTTGATTATAGCCTGTAAAATCGCCGTTTGTGAATTTCGGTCAATTTCTGTTTGGAATTTGGAAAAGTTTTCTTCTGCGAAGTTGTAGATAATGGAATTGCCTATGGAAAAGACGCAAGTTTTGAATATTTTGATAAATGCCTATTTATTATGAATTATTGAAGTTTTGGAGTTCCGAAATAATTGATTTTTGGAAGTTTTAATTAATTTATAAAAGAAAAACATTTTGTTTTCTTTTTGGGAGGTGGGCTACATGTGTGGCTGATCTTTGATTAAGAAAAATGTGCGTAGGAAGTTTTAGAAAATAATAATAATATTTAATAAATTTTCTGCTTTGGTGTTCTAAGCATTTTTCTATAAATAGGGTGCTTAGGTTAAAATTGAAAATTACACCAGAAACTGTAGTTTTCTCTCTATTTCTCTCTCTATATTGAGCGTATTCTTGTGAGTATTTTGATACTTTGAGTATTGTTATACGGTGCAAGTTCCCTTCAGCACTATATTCAGAATTTTAGTCAGAAGTACTGTCTTTTCGAGGTAAGGGATATTAATTTTTTAAAAATGATATTAATTCTTCCAATATCATTATGCCGAAGTATTGATCTGAACTTTTAATCAAATTTGAAACTTTTTGTGTCAGAGTTACTATTCACGTATACGGCACTATTCACGAATACGACACTATTCATCGAACTTTTAATTTCACGCTCTGGGTGTAGGCCAGAAAGTTCTTCAGGGAATACGTCAGGAAATTTATTAACAATAAGAATGTCATTCAATTATGACGTATTTTTGTTTAAATCTGTGACATGGGCTAAGAAAGCTTGACATCCATTTTTTAATAAACGAATAGCTTTATGGCTTGATATGACAGTGATTGACTTTAATGGTTTGGTTGCTTGAATTCATATAATAAGTTGGTTAGGAGTATAAAAGCTAAGAATCTTATGAAAACAATCAATTTTGACATGATTAGTAGTTAACCAATCAATCCCTAAAATCACATCAAATGCAAGTATTTTCAAAGAGATAAAGATTGAACGGTAATGTGCGGTACCGATTTGAATTAAACAAGACTTATAAATAGTGGATGTAATGAATGTTTCTCCAAGCGGAGTTTCAATGAGATAAATCAAAGTCTAATTTCTCGGTCAAATTTAAGCGTTGAGCATAAATGGAGAAATAAAAGAATGGGTAGAACCGGTATCAAATAAGGTATAGACTTCGTTAGAGCTTATGATTAGCTTACCCGTTATCACCTCATTCGGGTTCCTTGCTTTCTAAGAGGTCACGACAAACGCTCTCCTTGAACTACTTGGTTTGACTTCTCTAGGATGACCTTTGGTGCCTCCATCCCAGCTGGACTTGGCTTCATTGCACGACAAAATCGAGCTAGGTGACCTTCTCTTCCATAATTATAACACGTTTTGGACTACTGCATGCAATTTGAAGTGATGTGTCCTTCCCCTCCGCATTTATATCATACGATCGATGATCGTTCTCCTTCTTTAACAACGGGTGCTGGTGCCGACATCTTTCCATTATTTTTGAATCTTCTCTTCTTGAAATTTCCATTTTTATTGTCTTGGCCATGATTACCACCGAAGTGGTTACCATTTCTAGCATGTTGACTTCCTCCACGTTTGTTGTCCTTTGCTTCACGATCGCTACCATGGTATTATCATTTTTTGGATGCTCTCTCTTAGTTGGGTTGACTCGTTATCGGCGCTCAATAAGCGAGCCTTATTTACAACATCTGAATACAAACACAGTTTGTGAGAAATTAGGTATTGACGTATCTCAGGTTTCAAACCTCGTAGAAATATTCGCATCATCCTTTCCTCATTATCAACCAAGTGGCACGCAAACTGGGATAACTCGGCAAACTTAGCTTCGTACTGCTACACGGTCATATTATTTTTCTCCAGCTTGATGAACTCTACCTCCTTCATATGATGAATACTTTCGAGAATGTAATTGTCGTTGAACAGTTCTTGGAGCTTCTCCCAAGACATCTTTAGTGCAGCAGGCGGCGTACGCTTTACAGATTCCCCACCAATAATCTGCCTCTCCTCGCAACATGAAGGTGGCAAAGGGAACCTTGTGCTCCTCAGAGCATCCCAAGACATCAAATATCTTGGTGATCTGCTTTATCCACGTCTTCGCCTTAAGTGGTTTTGGTTCTCCCAAAAACTCTGGTGGTCTCAGTTCCTTGAATTGCTTAGTAGTAACCATCCGCGAGTTGCCAGTGTTTTCACCTGTATTTTAGATAGGAGTCTCTCTCGCCTGATGTTGCATGAATTGCAGAAAGCCTCTGAACATTTCGTCGTTCATCGTTTGGTCGGTGTTGTTGTTTACCTGAGGATTATTGCCTTCCTGATGCACATTATCCTGGGTATTGATCTGTGGTGACTCAACAGTCTCCTATGCTCCATTGCTATTCTCAAAATTCTCGGATGTTATTTTCAAACACTGCCACAAAACAAGGGTTAATTGACATGCCACATATTATCCCTATATTTTGACCGACCAATTAAATGACAATTAAACTTAGGTAGGTCATACTAGCGAAGGAATTACCCGTCTCTCCCCTCCTAGTTCTGGTCTCACATCTTAGCCAGGGATCATATCCCTAAGCTTTGATATAAACTGTGATGCCCCCAAAATAGGTATACATCACCCATCTTGGGTCGCCAAATATATGATACATAACTCAAATACAAACTTAATTTATACAACTGTTAAGTGTCGTGTAGAATACAACAAAATATAAGCTGTGACAATACAAATATTGTCTTCTAGACAGTATTCAAACTCAAAATAAGTCCTCATTACAATTATTCTCACACTATTTCACAGAATAGTGAGGACTACTAATGCAACCATCTGGACCGTCACTCCGTTCCCCGACTAGTCCCAGCTATATTCTCATTTCTTGAAGAGAACAATGAAAGCAAAAGGGTGAGCTCAACTAGCCCAAGAAGAAATATTATGACAAAGATAATGCGAATAAATTATCGTTAGCCTTCAATGATGTTAAAGCGATAAAATATAATAAACATCAAGTTTAAGCTGCGGTGAAAAAGCAATCCATTAGAAGAGTCAGTAGAGCGTGATATCTACTATCTTTTATGATTTAAAAGTTTATCATTAATTTTATATTTGAGACTCGACAATAAATAATCCACATCATCCACGCCTACGACCAAGGATATTCATTAGTATCACGACCATGAATTATCCATGCACTTCTGGGCCGAGGATATTCCTATTTTCACCAATGGTCATGATCATATCAACAAGCATCCATCAATGCACTCACGGGCCGATGAGGACTTTTACCACATCATTTATAACATTAAGGTCATGATTATCTTAGAATAATCCACGGTCATAATCATACCAAGTCCATCTATGCACTACTACAGCCACGAGATGACTTTCATCATAATATAAGCGTGAGGATGATGACAATGATATAAGAATTTAATTAAAAGAAAGCAAATGATAAATTTTAAAGACTTATAATTTAATTTATCTAGAATTCAATAATGTCCAAATTGTCAACATGATCTGACTTTATGGAGTAAAATTCAAGAATAATATTGTATCAAAAATAATTTGGAATGAAAAGAAATCAATTTTTTATTATGAATAATACCCGGTGAATAGTAATTGAGTGAATAGTATCTCATGAATAATAATTTGGGAATAGTACCCGTGAATAGTACTACTGGCATAAAAAGTGTAAAACTTATCAAGAATGCTCGAATAATATTTTCATGAAAAGATCTTTGGATAAAAGCTTAAATATCGAGGATATTCTATTAATTTCATGGAGTATAGAAGCCAAAACTTAACAAAATGAGTATAGAATTCAAAATGCAAAGCGAAATAATATTACTTAAATACTACGAGTATGGATGAAAATATTATTTCAAAGCGAATCTTGAACAAAATAATATCCCTTACCTTAAAAAAAAGAGTATTTATTTGGTAGGCGGGGATATTCTTGAAGAAAACTTATCTTTGCTTTTCACGCTCAAAACTTTCTTAAACTCTAAATAAATCTGATTCGATATTATAGAAGAAGAATTTCTCGATTACGGTGTGATTTTTAATTCTAACTAAGCATCCTATTTATAGGGGAATGGAAGGATAATATTTAGAATATAAATCACAGACCAATAGTGGAAATAAAATCACGGACGTCTTATGCAATTCACGGATGACAATTTTGAGAATTCACGGATGGCAATTTTGAATTCAATACACCCACCCATCATCTTCATTATCACCCACCACCACCCACTACACACACACACACACACACACACCTTACACCTTTCAGTATCACACACACATATCTTACACATATCACTTTCACCCACCACTTTCCACTCACACACACATTTATATATATATATATATATATATATATATATCCCTCCCTTTTACATATACTCTTCCCCCATTTCCAAAAGCATTTCTTCCACACGTGGGCCCCACATGTGGCCCCACCTTTATTATATAAAAATATACCGAATAACTTTCTATTGTTCATTTTAAAAAATGGGAAAGTGGGGGTCCAAATAATAAGCCAAACTTACAACAAATACTTTATAAAAATATTCCCTCAATATTTTTAATAACATTTATCATCATTATTATAATTCACAATATTTAACAACCGAGATCGCTGGATTGTGAAAGAGGGCTTTCAGATAAGGATTTCTCCTATTGGTAGCATGATTAGGTGACCAAACCTCTCCTCGATGAACTTTCAGAACATCGTCAATATTGCAAATAATAATATGAATAACTTTGTCGTGTTAACTATTGATTTAATAATATTAAAATATTGACAATAATTGAATCAAATAACGTGAGATAATATCCAGCAATTACTGTAGCAATAATTGAATAAAACTGAGTGATTTCTAACGTAATAATCAATAATCAATCAGGTGTTAGCTTACTACGCAAGCACGCCAGACATCGTAATTTTACCATCGGGTATTTTAATAGTTAATGGTAAAACTTTCACGTTATTTTTATAAAAGATAATTATGTCGTTTTCTAACTTTCAAACAATAATTCCGTTGTAGGGGGTCCATTAATGATTGTCTTGAGCCATACGAATATTCCCTGTTAAAACGAATATTCCCCGACCAATCGAATATTTTATGACAAATTGCATACTTTACAAAATTTATAAATATTACCCACAACTATAACATTATATCAAACTCACTCCATAATATTCAAAAATGATCATTATAGAAAAATTTATCTTTATTCATAAAAGTTAGGGTCTTACACACACACACACATATACATATATATATATATTTTAATTTTTCTTGAACTATGAGACTATTAATCGGACTTTGAAATTTTTAGTCAACTGATTAGTTATTTTTATAGATAAATTATAAATTATATTCAAAACCTTGTATTGTGGTTCATGAGATTAATTAGCTTGAAAGAATAAATTACAGAAACAAAAATAAAACAAAAAATAAAATAGAAGAAGACAGATTTTATAATCTTGATAGGATAAAACTATGGTGAACTTATGGTCACTATAGTAGGATCCAAAAAAAATTATTTTATTTCTTTAGTTTTTTATTTTTAATTAGTTTACAGAGAGAATTGTTATCACTTTTTTTTTGCCTCACTTTGATTATAAAGTCAAAATAAAAAAAAGCAAAGGAGAAAAGGAAATACATAAAAAAACAGGATGGAAAAAAAAAACAAATAACCTCCAAAAATTCCAGCTGGTTCCGCCCATGAGCGGCTTCACATGTGTAAATGGGTTCCACTTTGTGATATTTTATATTAAAAAAAGACTATCACTACACCTAATAGCGGCTTGCACTTAAATTTTAAATTGTTAGCTTAGCTTTCAACCGCTACACCTAGTAGCGGCTCGGTCTTGGTCATTAAAATTTGCTTGGTTCGATTGTTGTGTTTGCACCGCTACATGCTGCTCCATTAAAAATATTATTTTATTTTACATTCATTTCCTTGTCCCATTATTAAGTCACTTATTATTATTATTATTATTATTATTATTATTATTATTATTATTATTATTATTATTGTTATTACTATTAAAGTACGATTATATTTAAAAAAAAGTGAACCGCTTCACCTAGTAGTGACTTGGATCAAAACAAAACCCTTGAACACTTGAACATTGAACACTGAACACTTGAACACTTGAACACATTACTTCTCTAATTGAACACACCGCTACACCATATAGCGGCTGAATCATTAAATTTTTTATTATATTGTATATACCTTCCTAATTCCAGTGGTATGAAATTACTTGTTGTTAGAAAAAAAAGTTTCTTTTTAAATAAATAATCCGACATTAATAATAATAATAATAATAATAATAATAATAATAATAATAATTTGACTTTAACACATTACTTCACTAATTGAACACACCGCTACACCATGTAGCGATTGAATCATTAAATTTTTATTATATTGTATATACCTTCCTAATTCCAAATGGTATGAAATTACTTGTTGTTAGAAAAGAAAGTTTCTTTTTAAATAAATAATCCGACATTAATAATAATAATAATAATAATAATAATAATAATAATCTGATTTTATTATTATTATTATTATTATTATTATTATTATTATTATTATTATTATCATTAAAGTAAGATTATATTAAAACAAAGTGAACCGCTACACCTAGTAGCGGCTTGGACTTCACAACACTTTAATAATAATAATAATAATAATATTGTCAATAATAATAATCCCATTTATTATTATTATTATTATTATTATTATTATTATTATTATTATTAAAGTAGGATTATATTAAATAAAATGAGACTGCTAAATGGTGTGGCGGCTTTGCTTACACACTCACTTGGTTTGTCCCATTTTCATTTATTTCCATTGAAGTGGTGGCTGCCAAAGTTTGTCCCAAAAGGTAATTGTGTAAACCGCTACCTCTTGTAGCGGCTGTCAAATTCAATTAATAATAATAATAATAATAATAATAATAATAATAATAATAATAATAAGATTAAGAAATTTAATAATAATAATCTGACTTTATTATTATTATTATTATTATTATTATTATTATTCAAATAAGATTATATTAAAAAAAAAGGTCCGCTACTACATGTAGCGGCTTAAAATTATATCCTTCAGTTTTATGCTTATCTTGTATGTTTAATAAATTAATTTCTTATTTTGTTTTCTTACCGGGCAACACATAATTTAATTTTTTATGTTAGGATAAAGACGTTGTAAGGCTAAATTCACTCTTTTTGTTCAACCAACTTGTCATGTTCAAACTTATGTAAAAGTGTGCCCACTTTATCTGCAAATGCCAACTCTACATTCCAACCGCTACATGTTGTAGCGGCTTGACTTTAATTTTTTTTTTTCATGTTCAAACTTGTGTAAAAGAGTGCCTGTAGACACTCGAAATTTTGCATTCCTATTACTAACCCTGCAGGAGGGCAAAATCGTCTTCTAGAGATAACCCTGGAAGTCAAATCAACTCAATCTCGGAGACAACCCCGGGATACTCAATTTTCAATCTCGGAGACAACCCCGAGATACTCAGTGGCAATCCTGGAGATAACCCCGGGAGATTCAATTCCAACCTCAGAGATAACCCCGAGGGATGCAGTTCCAGTTTTGGAGATAAACCCGGAGAAGTCAGTTTCAACCCCAGAGATAACCCCAGGACACTTAGTTCCAACCCCGGAGATAATCTTGGGAGGTCAAGATACCTCAGATATGACCGTGAGGACATTCATCATTCACATCAACCCAATATTAGAGACCCTGAGCAACGACTTCTACATCAACAAAGAGCCGGAGATAACCCTGGTAAGGGGCAAAATCGTTATTTTGCCACATGGATACTGCATTCACGTCGTCTCAACATCATTTCATCCCACATTTCATACCGAAGTGTCCCACAAGAACCATAGCTCAAATCCCGAGTGGCTACTACACAAGACAACACACCGGATATAATTTGAAGACTTGAAGATCTGGTCATGGACCCATCTTCCCAACTTCTTACAACTTCTTATCCCATGTCATTGTGTAGCTCTCGACAACAATATTTCGGAAAGGTATAACACGCCTCAATCGGATGCCCGGATTGAAAGAAATGAAGGTTCGAACGGACAGCGCGTTGCACGAGTGCATGTACTTCAAGACGACGGGACCCACACGGCCCGGGATAACATGGGCAGCCGCATGTAGACCCGTGGCTGCCGCGGGTAGACCCGCGACCATTAGTTCTATAAATAAAGGCCTTTAGTTTGCCATTTGAAGAAAAGAAGAGCGAGAGAACTCTGTCCATTTAAGTTCATAAACACATCTAGAGTGCTCTAAACTGAGTGATTCTTTTTTCTAAACACTTGTAAGCTCGTGTTTTACAACATACTGAAATTTAAGCAGTGGAAACCAAATTTTCAGGCATTAAAAGCTATCTGAAGTCTTCTTGGCACCAACGTAAGAGATATTTGATTTTAAGCTTTTATTACTTACATACATACCTATCTACTAACGTTGAGAGTTGCATGGTGTGGGTATATATATATATATATATATATATATATATATATATATATACTTATATATGTTATTATTATTATCGAACTATGCTTCGATTGAGCCCAAATATAATATTCGGAGCGTTTACTGCTTTTGTATATATTTAAATACTTATATATATATATATATATATATATATATATGTCTTCATCAAACTCTGTTTGATTGAGCTCGGATATAATATTCAGAGCGTTTACTATTTTTGTATATATATAACTACTTATATATATCTCTCTTCATCAAACTCTGTTTGATTGAGCCTGTATTTACATCCGGAGCGTTTACTACTTATATATATATTTCTTGCTATCAAACTCTGTTTGATTGAGCTTGAATATACATTCAGTGCGTTTACCGCTTATATATATATAAATACTTATATATATATATTTACAACTTATATATATAAGCGATAAATGGCCATGAAGTGATCTCCAGGCCTAACTAAAATGTAGATATATATATAGGGGTTCCATCCACAGCAAACGGTTGCTGTGGAGAAACCCCTTTTTTGCCCTATTGAAATTTTGGCTGGAGCAAAAAAAAATAAAATAAAAATTCAACAGGCCAAAAAAGGGGTTGCTCCACAGCAACCGGTTGCTGTGGATGGAACCCCATATATATATATAACTGTTTATCAACATGCGGGTTAGATTTGTCTAAATTTGGCTAATTCTCACTTTAATCGGTTCATGGTGACTAAACTGGAACCGTTGAAGTTAGAATGCTTAGATTTACTCAAATCTAATTCATTTTATAGCTTTTGCTGCGAGCTAAATTTATCTCAATCTGGTTATTTCTCACTTTAACCGGTTCATGGTGTCTAAACTGGAACCGATGAAGCTGAAATAGTTTAGATTTATTTTAATCTAGTTCTTGTTTTAGATTTTGTGCATATTGCTTTATTAAGTGAGCCTAGGAATCATGTGATCATAGATTCAGTTTCTGAATCTAGATTCGGTTCCCGTGACGGACATTTTCAGCTTCAGCCAGCTTGTAAATTATTCACGGTGTCTGAATTTCCTTAGATGACTCTCATGCTCATAAGGAGTTCGGCACTGCTATGTATCTTATTTTCTCGAATATGCTTCGCATCTCGAAAATAAAAGCAATCAAACCGAACACATAATAAAATGAAAGTATCAAATGCCTCAATTACTATTAAGCACAAGGGTTGGAAAAGCCTGTTTTACAAAACATCATTGCCATATCTCGTTAAAATTGGACTTTTATACAAAAGTCAAACCCTTTGTATATAGGTGTGAACAAGGCATAACACTACTTCCAAATAACTGCACATAGACCTACACACACACACACAAGCAAATAAAAGTTTAATGAAAAGTGGCGGTAACCGTGTTATCACGGAAGTCGGGGGGTTCCTAACAAGCCCCCGAACCCTAACGAATTTCATTTTTGCAGACCAGTTAAATAGTGTCACATCACTAGGTCTTTGTGCTAACCTTTTCTCAGTTGAGTTGGTGCAACCATTTAAAAATACCAACTGCCGACTCTTACAGTCAAATCGTCGACATATACATGTCAGACCTTTTCAAACTTATTTTTTCAAATAAATCTCACCTAACATGAGAACATCAAAAGACAAGAACAGAAAGGGACAAATAAAAATCCCGACGTCGGCAGGTGGTGACTCTGTTGTGGACTCCAGTAAGAGGGCTTAAGCCGCTATTAAAAGCTTTTTAAAACTTTTATCTACTTATGTGTGGATGTTGCATTTACATTTGAATGAATGTGTACTAATGCTTTATTTACTGCACTTAGTGCTTCATACAATATCTGCATGTGATATTAGTGCTTCGCACATGTCATCATTTCCATACGGTGAGACGCAATGTATGCGAATGTATATTGTGTGGTCCCTCCACCGGGAGGCTATCCTGTCAGTGTTTGATTACTGGACTCATCGGGAGATTAATTCCATGAGGCTCAAGAAAGGCACCTCCCAGATTCGCTCCAGTTGAAAGATCAGATTAACTTCCCATCGAGTAAATTGCGATGATCTGGGAACCTTCATGCGAAATGCCGCGAGAGTAGCCTAAGATAGGTCAGCCTCTAATAAACCAAACGCTAAGGGAAGTCTCTTCATACTTTCCCATTTTTATTACTTGTAATTTCAATTACTTGTAATTTCAGTTGCATATCAATCTCAATGTAATGGAAAATATAATGCAAAATGTGAACATGCATATTAAAAACTGTCATGCTATCCTGTCATTAAAACAACTGACATCCGTTTTGCAAGATAATACTCCTAAAAAATAGACACATTACATAGCATGTAACATTGCCACGTTTCCCCATACTAAACTATGTAAGTCTTTTTATAGGGAAACAATTGGTCCCGTTACCTGTTCAAAGTCCAAGAAGGTACTAAGCCTACAACCAAACATGGCTACATCTGGTCAGCCTAATCCTACTCCTATCTCTCACAAGGAGTTTGAAGGATTAAGCAATCAAATCACAGAGTTGGCTGTTCTGCTAAAAAAACTACACAAATCAACTCAGGGTCCACAAATACCCGTCCACACAGAACCCTCTGCACATGGAGGAATCCAGGGTCCGGACAAAGAAGTTCCAGCACCTGAGTATCAGTTTGATAAGACCAACAAAACCCCTAAAATCACCAATCTTAAAGAAGATCAAGACACCGGTGATATTCGGAAGAAGGTTCTACAAATGGAAGAGACCATTCGGTCCATCAAAGGGATTGGAACACACGGAAGTGTTTTATATTCAGACCTTTGCATCTTCCCCGGGGTTCATTATCCAAAAAAATTCAAGACTCCCAATTTTGAAAAATATGATGGATTGGGAGATCCTTATATGCACTTAAAGGTGTTCATTAGAGAGCTTAGATCTTATGCCGAGAATGAAAAGCTCAGAATGCAGCTATTTTAGAAAAGTCTGACTAGTGAAGCCAAAGCATGGTACACCAGATTGGATAATTCCAAAATTCACAGCTGGGAGGAGTTAACCTATGCTTTCCTCAGTCAATACAACTTTCAAACTCAGATGGCTCCAGACCGGTATCAAATTTCCAAGGTCAAGAAACAAGTCAATGAGTTATTCAGAGAGTATGCCCAAAGATGGAGGCGTCTGGCTGATCAAGTTATCCCATCCATGACAGAGTTTGAAATGGTGATGACCTTCATAGATATTCAAGAAGCTCCATTTTATGAGAGGGTCCTAGCTGGAATAGGAAAGCCCTTCCCAGAAATGATTAATCATAGAGAAATGGATGAAATGCGATTGAAATAAGGGAAGATTCAAGATCTCGCCACATTAAAAGCTATAGGAGCGCATCCAATCTGGAAGTTATGGGAACAATCCTCGGAGGGTCCATAAGAAGAAAGAAGAGGATGTTTCCTTGATACTGCAAGGACAAAAAGACAATCAAAACTTGCCTATTCAGAGGATAAATTATTCCTCTTTTCAAGCACAGTTTTCAAATCCTCCCTTGCTAAAGAGTGGAGAAGTAAGACGTATAAGAGTGTTCACACCCTTAGGGGATTCACTCGAAAACATTCTCAAACTTCTGACAACTCAGAAGAAAATCACTTATCTCCTTCCATCAACCAACCCTGGTGGGAAGGGCTTCAATGCAAGCAAGAAGTGTGCTTACCATGCTCGAGCTCCAGGCCATGACACTCAGAATTGTTGGGCCCTTAAGCATAAGATCCAGGACTTAATTGACAGTGGTGAGATCGTGGTGACCAAAACTGACCAACCATATATTCTAGACAACCCTCTCCCTTAACACAAGGAAGAAAAGGTTAACATGATCAACATGGGAAGTGGAGAGAGCTCCAGATACCTCAAATATATGGGCTGTTCATCCCAGATCAATAAGGATAATTCCGACAGATAGGATTATTCAGAGTTCCAGTTCATGATAGAACGTGAGTTAATGTAAGACCCCAACTTTTATGAATAAAGATTAAATTTTCTCGAAATATATTTTTGAATATTATGGTGTGGATATGATATAATGTTATAGTTGTGGGTAATATTAACAAATTTTGCAAAGTAAGCAAGTTGTTATAAAATATTCGATTGGTCGGGGAATATTCGTTTTAACAGGGAATATTAGTACGACGGCACAATCATTGGTGGACCCCATAACAAAAGTATTGTCGTAATTAAAAAATGACAGAATTATCTTTTTATAAAAATAACGGCGAAAGTTTTACTGTTAAACTGTTGAACTACCCCGTAGTAAAAGTACAGTAATACACGTGGTTATATAGTAGCACACGGTATTGATTATTGATGCTTACGTGAGAAGTCACTCGGTTATACTCAATTATTGCTCATGATAATTGCCGATCATATCTCTCATATTATTGATTCAATTATTGTCACAAAGATCATCTGCATAATATTTTATATTATTAAATTAATAATTGAGACGACAAAGTTATTTATATTATTATTTGCAATATCGACAATGTCTAGAAGTTACACAAGGAGAGGTTTGGACACCTAATTGCGTGCGATAAGGAGAAATCCTTATCGAAAAGCCCCCTCTTTCCTGGGAACGACCTGGTTGTTAAATATTGTGAGTTATAATATTAATGATGAATAAGTTCGTGTTGATTAAAGATGAAATTGATAGTTCCATTGTGTTGGGATTATTAGTGTTAGTGGAAATTGACATTTATTTCGATAATAATTTATGTCTGGAAGTTAAATTGACCAATCGGATAATTAATCGGATAAATGAGAAATTAATTGTTAGGTTTGTAGTATTCATGAACGCAATCAAATTGCAAAAATAAGCGAAAACGTGTAAAAATCAGAGTTTAAAAATTTTACAAACCATATACCCGGATCACCCTTTATGCACAATTATTAATTAAACGAAAAAGATGAATAAGAAACATACCCTTGAAGATCCGAGCTTCCTCAGGTACAAGTTCACCTCCAATCCTTTTTCGCGTTCAACTTGAATCCACCGGGTTTGGTTCCTTCCTTTGATCAACGTTAGCCACCCAAGTGTTTGGCCTCTAGAGGTGATCCACCAAGGAAGAAGAAGGATTCAAGAAGATGGGTGGTTGGCTAATCCCTAGTTTTTCTATCTCTATAGAAAAAAGCGTATTCTCCAACCATTGGAATAACGATATTTGATATCCGATATAGACTCCTCTTATAAAGATATCAAGTAACCCTATTAAAATAAGGTATTATTTAATTAAACCCTTTTAATTAAAGGGCCCCTAATCTTATTAGGGATAATTAATTAAACTCCTTTAACAAATTTTCATTCATAATCCAATTAGGAATAAATGAGAGTACTTATATTAAATTAATTCCTAAACTCTTTTAGAAATTAAAATAATAATAATAATTGTAATAATATTAATAAGACTCCTCTTATTAATTTATATTTAATATTTCTAAAACATTAAATAATAAATATTAAGCTATTTAATTTATTCTATCACCATAGATTTAATTAAATATACATAACATATTATTATGATTATGCCATTAACTTCTTAAATAATTATTCTTCCTTTTATGGTGTGACGCTTTAGGTTCTCCATATTAATAGGTTGTGAATAAATCAATTAGAACAATTCTAATCTTATTTAAATAAATAAATTAAATAATTAATTTATTTAAATAAATAATATTTATTCTCTGATAGGGATAAGCCTCCCTAGCGATCAACGACTTTCCAGATAATATAGATTTCAACATTAATCATAAAAGAACCTTTGAGTAAATAGTTACCGTACAATTCAATCCTTCCACCATACAATGTCCCAATTAAATATATGACATGGAATTCTTTGTCAAGTCTTATTTTATTTAATTATATATATTTCGATACTTAAATGCACAACACTAAATAATGCAAATTAGAAACTCCTTTCTAATTTCATTCTGCCTTGGCCAAGGACTACTGGGTTGTCATTTATCGAATCACATAGGACATTTCTCTTCTTTTTAATGAAGTGGTAGATTCTTTATTGATCATACATTATCTCCATGTACAACTTATTATACCCAAGCATACCCTTTGATATACCCTAAGGGTCTTAAGGAATAAGTCAAAGTATAACTCATCATACACAAGATACTATGATGATCTCAAGTCCAAGGATTACTTGTACTACTATCACTACAGGAATTCCTATTGACAGGCAAGTAAAACTCCATTAGGTATTCCTTAGCGAGCCAACGCTCAAAGTGAACTTATTCTCTAATAAGCACCTACATACTTGCTTTAGTGTCTCCACACAAATGATCATGAGATCAATCATCTTCATCCAATGAGCAAGCAACGTATGTACCAATCTATCCGGATTCATTAATCCCCAATTTAGTAATCCAATGATTGGGAACTATTTTAGTTTTAAGCTTTCAAAGAATTTAGATCTCATTAGAATGATCATCATCATTATTCTAAAAGCATTGCTTAAAACTATGGGTTTATCATATATTATAAAACAGCATCATGTAGATAATTAAAAGTCTTTAATAAATTAATACTTTTTATTAATAAATGAATAAGATTGTTACAAAGTATATGCTTTATCATCAAACATGATTGGCTTGTGTGCATACTACTTTCAATCTCCCACTTGCACTAAAACCAATCGTCATGGTATCTCATACTCTTCTTCTCTAAGTGACGATTATCCTGCTGTTGGATAAGCTTTAGTTAATGGATATGTAATGTTGTTCATGAGATTCCACTATCTCTATAGTGATTTCCCATCTTTCAATGATTCTAATAATCAAATGAAAGTGCCACAACACATGTTTAGATCTAAGATGAGACTTAGAACTATTCCTAGTTACGTAATGAACTTTTAATCCAAACAATCAACTCATACTTCATTTATAGCTATATACTTTGTCTTTATCACTAAACCAGCAACTCTTTGCTGTTTGGAACCTTTCCAATTCACTACATTACTGTTCAAGATAACGCTTTACCTTAAAGTGGATTTTTTTGTCATCTTGGTCTATCTGAAAAACTTGAGTCTGTTAAGCCCTCTAGTTTTAATTTAGACCCACCATGAATATGATCACATCCTTAGTGTCGGTTAAGCACTTTAAGATGTTTTTCACTGACTCATAGTGAACTTCTCCATAATATGACTGATCAACATCAGGTCTCGTACATTTCATTGCATACATGATTGTCACTCATGCGACCTCTCTTTTCAGGAGTCTGTGGGGACTATTAAGAGAGATACACTCCATAGCTCATCGACATGAGACATCTCTTGGAGTTTGCCATGCTAAACAACTTTAGCATCAAATGAATATATGTTCCTTGGGTTAAGTCGAGCATCCTCTTGTATCTATATATATAGATTTTATCCCCAATTAAGATACTCTTCCCAAACCATTCATGGAGGAATGTTTAGACAACTTTATCATTACTGATTGTAGCATTAGTATGTCATTCCTTATCCGTAGTATATCAACATATAATATTAGGAATGTCACGACGCTCCCATTGACCCTTTTGTACACACTAGAACTCTTACCTCATCGTATGTAACTCTGGATCATCATCTTCTATGATGCGTACCTCATCATCATCATCCATGATGAATCCATACCTCCTAGGTATCTTCGGTACTATTCCAGATTTACGATTCGGTTGTGGTACAATAGGTTTATCTTAGAAGGCAGCGTGTTTCGTAACAAACACCTTTTGCTAAGTAGAATTATAGAACATATACCCTAAACTTACTTTAGGATGTCCCACAAATCTGTACATGTCAAATCTTGTCCCAAGCTTATCCTTTGAAACCTTTTCACATAAGTTGGATAACCCCTTATCTTAACATACTTAAGATTAGGAATCCTCCCTGTCCATAACTTTTATGGAGTCTTCAATGGATTTTGAGGTTACCTTTTGTGAGATATGCAACCATTTCTAGGACATGACCCTAGAGGGATCTTTGGAATGTCGATAAAATCATTATGGACATGACACCATGTCCAACAAGGTACGATTTTTCCTTTCGAGATACATCAATCAATTATTATGTATCGGGGAGGTGTCCATTATGAGAAAACCATTTGAGATGATCTAGAAACTTATTGCACATTTATTTATTCCTTAATCTAATCAAAGAATCTTAATACTTTGTCAATTTGTTTCATTTCGAATTCTTTGAACTTTTCATATAATTCACACTTGTATTTCAATAAATATATACATTCAACTCTTTGAATGATCATCTCCTTTTCTTATACTAATTTGTTCAATATGCAAAATTATTTTCATGTAAGTCAAGTATACAAAATTTATTAGTAATATTCCAGTTCTATAAAAATATTATTATTATAAATAGAACAACAATTGTTCTTAATTATAATACCAAAAATTTCATTGTCCAACAATAAAATGGAAATAATATTTTTAACAAGAACCGGAATACAATAACAACTTATTGACTTAATAGATTTGCCAGTAGGCATTGTTAAATTATAAGTTTCTATGGCTAATGCAAAGAACCTTTGCTTCATTTCCCACACATAGGATTACTTATATTTGTTTAGTTTTACTTACTGTTTAGTCCTTCATAAATCTATAATTATGATAACCAAAGTTGGTATCCAATACCCAAATAGAACATTGACTTAAAGAAAAAATTATTTTAAATCATGAACAAATTTGTATTTGTAACCAAAACTTCACTAAGCTTCTTTGGTTAGCCTCTGCAAGATGTTTTCGCAGATTTCTTCCAATTGTCGAGCTTATTGCGGTAAAGGGAAGCAAACTCCTTTGCTATCCATATCGGTTTTGTTCTTATTATCCTTTATTTTGCCTTTATATTTACCTTCTTTGAATCTTTCTTCTTTCGGAAGATCCTTTGGCCCCTACCAAGTAAGACTTGGTCTTTCTTGGTTGGAAAGTGACTCTCAACATTTTTCAACATGTTAAGCAAATCGGTGAGGTCGATATCTAGCTTGTTCATATGAAAATTCACAACAATTGTGAAAGGAGTCCAGGGAGTGAGGGCAAGATCAAATCTTGGCTCAACTCTCTATCCATGACAAAACATGTTGTCCTAATTGATCAATCAAATTGATTATGTTAAGAACTTTTTATGCTGTATTTATAGTGCCATTGGCCATTCTAGATCGGAAGAGCTCCTTAGATATCGATATCTATCGGTCCCTACTTTCCTCACCATCAACTACTTGATGTGCGGGGAATATAGTAGGAGCATCCATAATTTCATCTTGATTTGAAGCTCGTTACTCATGGATGCGAGCATGATGCATCGAGCCAACTGTGCATCATCTTGACACTTTCTAAAAGTAGCAATCTCTTCCTCGAGGCATTATGCGCAACCATTGCGAGGATAGGCGTATTAAGGACATAATATAACTTTTCAAACCATGAGAACTATTCTCAAATTCCTTAACCAATTAGTTTAATACGGTTTGGTTAAATAACATCTAATATGTTTCAGCAGTTGATAATAATTTAGACATTGTAAAATTTCGTAAATGAATTTGTAATTAACAACATTTTAACATACATTCTTTTATTAATTACCAAAATAATTTAGGTCTTGTTTTAAATTGGTATCTCCCACTATTTTCTTCAAACTATATTACCTCACTTATATAGTTCGGCAAAATCTAATTAAAGATTTGCTAGTGAGAATAAGGATCTCATTTCAAATGTATATAGCCTTGTGGTGACACAACAAACTATATATAAATAAATAGGTAGACAACTTTTGTCAATTACATCAACTATGCAACTCCTTTTATTTTGCCTCTTAGATTATTTTGATCAAGTGGTGGCACATCCAGAATCAAAATTATCCAAGTTAAGTCCAACCTAGCACTCCATATATTCAAAAAGAAAAATATCATCCTTGTGGTGACACAACAAAACAATATTGTTCAATTTTCTTTATAAGCATCAAATGTATAAATTAACATCTTAAATACTTAATACTTGCCTTGTGGTGACACAACAAACTCATATTAAATATTTAATACTCTATTAATTTTATCATGCTAGAAGGCGACGTTCGATATTCCAAATATCTTTGAACGCTTAGGACTTAATATAAAAAAAATTTGAGGGATTTATTATTAAATGTCTCATCTTGTTTAGCGCGCATGCAAATATATATAAAATACGCGTCATATTAATTAACATGCGAAGCATGTTTGCATAATATATAATATATATAGTATAAGCATGCACATATAGAATACTATATTCTACTTGGATTGATTATGGACTTTTATTCTAGTTTGGTTCACTAGAGCCACCAAGTGAACTGAAAAGGTCAAACCCCTAGGGGTGCAAAATTAATATTTAAATATAACTATTACATTTAAACCCGGGTTCCATTACAAACGGGTCTTCACACGCTCCTTGTCCCTTGATTTCCAATTCTTCAAAATTAATTCTAACTATTCCTATTACAAAATTATTTAAAATAAATAGAAACCTTGATCAACAAATCGAGGGAAGTACATAGGAGGAGATAGAATTTACATTAAAAAAATTAGAGAAGGCGAGGTACATGCAGACCCCATTTAATAAAACCCATACATTCATGCATCCAACTAAAATAAAATCCAATCACATTTGGTCAATTGTCCATAATCAATCTCATTTATTATCATACATATCACCATATGCATCAATACATAACATTCATCGATGAATAATAAACATTCAATATATATATTGATATCATTTAATGGGCAAATTTAGTTAGTATAAAATCTATTTTGAATCAAAATAAACTCCTTTATTTTAATCCAAATTTAAATTAAAATAAAACTATTTTATTTTAATTTATCCAATTTTGAATAAAATAAACTATTTTATTTTAATCAAAATCTTTAATCAAAATAAACTCCTTTATTTTAATTAATTATGGAATCCAATTCCATATAAAAAAAACTCCTTTATTAAAGGAAACACGGATTCTCTTTCCTATTCACAAATAAACTCCTTTATTTTGAATAATATGAAATCTTATTTCATATCTAAATAAACTCCTTTATTTAAGGAAAGATCGATTCTTTTTCCTATTCACAAATAAACTCTTTTATTTTGAATAATATGAAATCTATTTCATATCTAAATAAACTCCTTTATTTAAGGAAAGCAGATTCTTTTTCCTATTCACAAATAAACTCTTTTATTTTGAATAATATGAAATCTATTTCATATCTAAATAAACTCCTTTATTTAAGAAAAGGCTTTGATTCTTTTTCCTATTCACAAATAAACTCTTTTATTTTGAATAATATGAAATCTTATTTCATATCTAAATAAAATCATTTATTTAAGGAAACATAGAATTCAATTTCAACTTCAATTAGTTATCATGGAATCCAATTCCAACTCTAATTAGTTAGCATGAAATTTAATTTTAAAATTAAAATAAACATTTTTATTTTAATATTAAAATAAACTTTTTATTATAAGATTAAAATAAACTTTTTATTTTAATTATAAAAGAAATAAGAATAATATATTATATATATAATGTATATATAATATATTATAAAATAACCGAATATATATATATATATATATATATATCCGCATCTCCTTTTATACATCAAAAAGTTCCTGAAGCAATATATGAATCACGTGAATCAAGGCATTAATTACATGAATCACGAAATGGTTTTGCAGGTAATGGAATATAATCTGATTATATATATCACCATAGATTACTTTCAGTATGTAAAAGCTAGCCACATGAATCATATAAACCATATAAATAAAGCATGGTCGGTAATCATATTACCTGAAGCATGGTCGGTGGTCCCCTTTTATGCATCAATACATACGGACTAAACCAACAAAATTTCATGAATGGAATTATTTTTAATTTTTAATTTATTTATTTTTTTATAAATTTTATACAATAAAATTATGCCCAATTAGATTGTTCTAAACACATATCAATATATATATCAAATTAAAACAATTAATAATTTACATAAAGGTTTGGCTCATGATGCCACTTTATTAGGTTTGTAGTATTCATGAACGCAATCAAATTGCAAAATAAGTTTTAAAGCGATGTAAAAAATCGAGTTTAAAATTTTTACAAACCATATACCCGGATCATCCTTTATGCACAATTATTAATTAAACGAAAAAGATGAATAAGAAACATACCCTTGAAGATCCGAGCTTCTTCAGGTACAAGTTCACCCCCAATCCTTTTCGCGTTCAACTTGAATCCACCGGGTTTGGTTCCTTCCTTTGATCAACGTTAGCCACCCAAGTGTTTGGCCTCTAGAGGTGATCCACCAAGGAAGAAGAAGGATTCAAGAAGATGGGTGGTTGGCTAAACCCTAGTTTTTCTATCTCTATAGAAAAAAAGCGTACTCTCCAACCATTGGAATAACGTATATTTGATATCCGATATAAGACTCCTCTTATAAAGATATCAAGTAACCTATTAAAATAAGGTATTATTTAATTAAACCCTTTTAATTAAAGGGGCTCCCTAATCTTATTAGGGATAATTAATTAAACTCCTTTAACAAATTTTCATTCATAATCCAATTAGGAATAAATGAGAGTACTTATATTAAATTAATTCCTAAACTCTTTTAGAAATTAAAATAATAATAATAATTGTAATAATATTAATAAGACTCCTCTTAATACTTTATATTTAATATTTCTAAAATATTAAATAATAATATTAAGCTATTTAATTTATTCTATCACCATAGATTAAATTAAATATACATAACATATATTATTACGATTATGCCATTAACTTCTTAAATAATTATTCTTCCTTTTTATGGTGTGACCCTTTAGGTTCTCCATATTAAATGGGTTGTGAATAAATCAATTAGTACAATTCTAATCTTATTTAAATAAATAAATTAAACAATTAATTTATTTAAATAAATAATATTTATTCTACAATAGGATAAGCCTCCCCAGCGATCAACGACTTTTCGGATAATATAGATTTCAACATTAATCATAAAAGAACCTTTGAGTAAATAGTTACCGTACAATTCAATCCTTCCACCATACAATGTCCCAATTAAATATAAGACATGGAATTACTGTCAAGTCTTATTTTATTTAATTATATATATTTCGATACTTAAATTCACAACACCAAATAATACAAATTAGAAACTCCTTTCTAATTTCATTCTGCCTTGGCCAAGGACTACCGGGTTGTCATTTATCAAATCACATAGGACATTTCTCTTCTTTTAATAGAAGTGGTAGATTCTTTATTGATCATACATTATCTCCATGTACAACTTATTATACCCAAGCATACCCTTTGATATACCCTAAGGGTCTTATGGAATAAGTCAAAGTATAACTCATCATACACAAGATACTATGATAATCTCAAGTCTAAGGATCACTTGTACTACTATCACTACAGGAATTCCTATTGACAGGCAAGTAAAACTCCATTAGGTATTTCTTAGCGAGCCGCGTTCAGTGAACTTATTCTCTAATAAGCACCTACATACTTGCTTTAGTGTCTCCACACAAATGATCATGAGATCAATCATCCTCATCCAATGAGCAAGCAACGTATGTACCAATCTATCCGAATTCACTAATCCCCAATTTAGTAATCCAATGATTGGGAACTATTTTAGTTTTAAGCTTTCTAAGAATTTAGATCTCATTAGAATGATCATCATCATTATTCTAAAAGCATTGCTTAAAACTATGGGTTTATCACATATTATAAAACAACATCATGTTGATAATTAAAAGCCTTTAATAAATTAATACTTTTTATTAATAAATGAATAAGATTGTTACAAAGTATATGCTTTATCATCAAACATGATTGGCTTGTGTGCATACTACTTTCATTAATTTCTATTAATTCACCTGCTTATAACTATGTGTTCACATGTATGTACTATTGATTCTCATGCATGTACTATTAGGGGAGGTGGTGCAAGATTTATAATACTTGCATGACTAAATTAAAAATAGAGGTATAGATGAAGGTACTATACTATAACTATTTTTTTTTACATGTATAGAACTATTGATTCACATGAATTTACTATTGATTCACATGATGTACTATTAGGGGAGGTGGTGCAAGTTTGATAATACAGATCGAAGAATTCCTCTGCTAGATGGGACACAATGAAGACAAGGTGGTTCAAAGCTTCAAGGAAGCTCCACAACAGATCTCTATTCTGAACTTAGTTTTCTTTTCAAAAGATCACCGGAAGGTCTTACTAAAAGTATTAGAAGAAGCCCACTTGCCAAAGATAGTGGATGTTGAAAAATTCCATCATCTGGTAGATCACATCTTCAACAGTAATGTGATATCCTTCACCGATGATGACATACCTCCCGAAGGGACAGGTCATTACAAACCGTTCCACATAGTGGTTATGTCTTCTGGATATATAGTTGGAGGAGCGCTAATAGATGGAGGATCATCCCTAAACATCTGCCACTATGCCACATTGGAAAAAATAAACATCAATCTCAACAGGATTTGAAGCAGCCATATAATCATCAAAGCCTTTGATGGATCTCGGCGAAATGCTGTCGGAGAGATTGAGTTGCCAATGAAAATCAGTCCACATACATTCTACATATCCTTCCAGGTGTTCAAAATCACTACAGGATATAATTCACTATTGGGAAGACCTTGGATTCATTTGGATGGAGACGTTCTATCCACTCTTCATCAGCAGCTCAAGTTTATCATCAACAGTAATCTGGTCACTGTCATGCTGAGCTAGAATATCCTGTTCAAAGTGATATACCCCTTATCAGTTTCGATGCAGAAGTTGAGCATGTCAGCTTCCAAGCCCTTGAGGTGAGTAACACTCACTATCAACCCATAGGGGATCCACCTCTGAAACCCAGAGTTTCTGCCGAGGTAATGTCGGCTAGTCAAGAGATGATATCCTTGGGTTTTCAACCTGGACAAAGGTTAGGAAAGGATCATCAGGGAATCAAATGCCCAATTCAAGTTCCCAGCCAGACAGGGACAACCAAATTAGGCTACTCTTTTGGGTCCAGTCATAGGAACCCTCACAAGCATAAACTAGTTCCTTCATCTACAAGGAGGTTGCCTAAACCTACAAGTGCTAATCCTCAAGATGACCTCTATGGAAAGTTCCTGCCCTTGTGGTAGCCATGATATTTCCTAAGCCGATACTAGTTAAAGGAAAGGAAGTCCTGATTCCAGACCCGAAGGTGGAAGAAAGGAATCAAAGGTGTAAATAGGATATTAAGAAGCATTTGTCAAATATGCGTGTCCTGATCCATACGGAGGGTATGAACAAAGACATCTAAGATAATGATTATCCAGACATCATGGTCATCATTCAAGAGAAGGATGACGATAACAGCCCCTTCATCATAGTCATGTTTATCAGACTCTCGACCTTAGCAATTGGAGTATCACTCCTTGTATTTGCCGACAAGGGTAAAAAGGGCAGAAACTCCCTCTGCCCTGTAGATAGCAATAACTACTTACTTTTGCTGCACAATATTAGCAGTTGTTTTTGTCATTTCATGCTAACACTTTGTATGATTAAACAGTTTTATATATTAAGTGAAAGCATTTTGTTTCAGGACTCCAAAGTTAGATGTGCCTAAACTTGCTGATGAGGTGCCTATTCTTCACAAGGACTGCACTTTTTATGTAAAGTTGAACTCGGACTTAATGGAGATTGAAAAAGAGGACTATGAGATACCTCAGGAGATCAAAGAATGGGTCAAAGATAAACCCAATCTAAATCTTGATCAAATCACCTCTTTTAACCTTGGAACCTCAGAAAACCCCAAACAAATCCAGATTGGTACGGACCTTACTCCAAACCAAAGGAATGACATGGTTACTCTATTGACCCAATTTCAGGATGTGTTTGCATGGTCTCATGAAGACATGGTCGGTTTGTCAACTGACATCATCATTCATCGCCTTCCCATAAAAGAGGGATTCAAGCTAGTCAGGCAGAAACTCAGGCGATTAAAACTTGAGTGGAGTTTAAAAGTCAAAGAAGAAATTGTGAAACAATTTTAAGCCGGTATCATCATGGTGTCAACATACCCTGAGTGGCTATCCAACATAGTACCAGTGCCTAAACCCGGAGGGAAGGTGCGAGTTTGCATGGATTACAGGGATCTAAACAAAGCTTGTCTCAAATATAGCTTTCCTATACCATTCATCCACATACTCATTGACAATACAACTTAGTATGACATGTACTCCTTTGCTAACTGCTTTGCTGGGTACCATCAAATCATAGTTGCTGAGAAAACTGTATTCATCATTCCTTGGGGAACCATTTGCTACAGACGGTTGTCATTAAGCCTCATCAATGCCAGAGCTACCTATCAGCGAGCCATGCTGGCTCTTTTCCATGATCTAATGCATAAAGAGATAGAAATCTATGTGGATGACATCATTTTCAAGTCTTAAAGGGAAGAAGACCACTTAGATCATCTCAAAAAGCTTTTCAGCCGGTTGCGTACGTACAATTTGATGCTAAACCCAGTGAAGTGTGCCTTTGGCATTAAATCAGGCAAGTTTCTAGGAATCCTAGTGAGCCACAATGGAATTGAGCTGGATCCTAAAAAAATCCAGGCCATCACAGAAATGCCCATACCCCAGACAGAGAGGGAAATACGAGGATTTTTGGGAAGAATCAACTTCATCAGTTGGTTCATCTCACAACTCACAACAACCTGTGAACCCATCTTCAAGTTGTTAAGGAAGAACTCCTCCATGAAATGGAATGATGAGTGTTAGAAAGCCTTCCTTCTTATCAAAGAGCAGCTAATTAAAGCTCCTGTCTTGGTACCTCCTGAGGATGGTGTTCCCCATTTATGTACTATCAATCAATGAAAATTCTATGGGATGCATGCTAGGGCAAAAAGATGATAGAGGCCAAGAAAGAGCTATCTATTACCTCAACAAAAGATTCAGCAGCAGTGAACACAAGTACACTCTGATTGAGAAAACTTGTTGTGCTTCCATGAGAGTACATCATTATCTACATGGTCACACAACCCATCTCATATCCCGCGTGGATGCTCTCAGGTACGTGTTCAGCAAACCCATGTTGAATTGTCGACTGTCCAAATGACACTTGATCCTACAACAATTTGACATCATTTACGTGACTCAAAAGTCTATCAAAGGTCAAGGAATTGTGGAACAACTGGCCGCTGCACCTTCAGGGGATTTCAAACCTTTAGAAATATATTTCCCCGATGATGGGGTAATGACAGTTCAGCAACACCATCAGGACGATACACACCAACTATGAAAGATGTATTTTGATGGAGCTGTAAACATGGAAGGCTTTGGAGCTGGAGCAGTTCTAGTATCCATTTTAGGGGAGCAGTATCCCGTTGCTGTCAAATTGCAGTTTACCAACTCCAAAACACAGTTGAGTATGAAGGCTGCATCATGGGGTTAAAACTAGCCCAATCCATGGGCCTCAGACGGTTAACTGTCTTTGCAGATTTTGAATTAGTAATCAGACAAACCACTGGGATCTATTACACCAAAGAAATACATTTGCTGCCCTACCATCAGAAAGTTATACAGATGGCTTTGGAGTTTGAAGAAATATCCTTCCTCCACATTCCTCAGTAAAGGAATGACTTTGCGGATGCACTAGCAACTTTGGCCTCCTTGATCAATATACTTGATAAGGAAGACATAACAAATATCACATTTTCCCTGCAAAAGGCTCCAACCTATGGGAACTATTTTGGAGAAGTATCGGATGAGCTGCCTCTCATCCAACACCCTTGGTATCAGGATATCAAGGAGTATCTGCGAGATGGATCTATACCCGCTGAGGCGAGTCATGCTGATAGAAAGCGAATCCATAGAATGACCATGAAATTCTACCTGAGCGGAGATGCACTCTACAAAAGAGATGCATGAGTAGGTCTTCTAAGATGTCTAAACAAAGACCAAGCTCAGAGGCTAATGGATGAAATACATGGTGGAGTATGCGGCCCACACATGAGCGGCCCTCTGCTTGTCAAGAAAATCCTAAGAACAGGGCATTTCTGGCTCTCTCTCAAGGCTGACTATGATGATCACGTCAAGAGATGTTACCAATGCCAAATTCATGGGAATGCTATCCACACCCCTTCAAGGGAGCTCCACAATATGAGTTCGCCCTGGTCCTCCTCAATGTGGGGAATGGATGTAATCGGGCCCATCGAGCCCAAAGCCAATAATGTTCATCGGTTTATCTTCACCATGATCAACTACTTCACCAAGTAGGTAGAAGCCGTCGCCTCCCATAGGGTTACTAAAGAGGTGATCATCAGTTTCATCAGAAACAATGTCATTTGTCAATATGGACAACCAGAGGTGATTGTATCAGACAATGCCAAAAACCTCAACAACCAAATGATGGAGGAGTTATGCAGTAAATTCCACGTCAAACATCTTAACTTCGTCATCTATCGTTCAAAGATGAATGGTGCTGTTGAAGCGGCTAATAAGAATATCAAAAAGATCATGCAAAAGATGTTCGCTAATCACAAAGGATGGCTTGACTTGTTACCTATGACTCTATTAGTCTACAAAACATCAATGCACACTTCCACTAGGGCAACCCCGTACTCATCAACCTATGGCATGGAAGCAGTGCTCCCTATAGAAGTGGAAATGTAATCCCTTAGAGTGTTGATAGATGCTCAGCTGGATAAAGACCAATGGTTATAAGACCGGTACCACCAATTATCTCTAATAGATAAGAGGTGGGTCGCAACCATCTTCCATGGTTAGTTATACCAACATAGGATCGCTAGATCCTACAATAGAAAAGTCCGGCTACGAAAGTTCAAAGAACATGACTTGGTCTTGAAGAAGGTTCTTGACAACCAAGATTAATCTAGAGGAAAATTTGCCCCAAACTGGGAAGGCCCGTTTGTTGTTAAGGAGGTATTGACAGGAGGAGCCCTCAGATTACAAGAGATGGATGGCGAGGAATTTTCACAACTCATTAACTCGGACACCATGAAACGGTACTATGTCTGAAGTTACCTGCAAACCAACATCCTGATTTTGGATCACCAGATCCCTAGTCAATTCAGGTTTTCAAAACCTTTCTCACTACATACAATCCCCACCATTTCAGTTTGTCCCATTCAGGATCAAACATTTCACACCATCAGTTTGTCCCACTAGGGATAAAACCTTTCACAACTTTAGTTTGTCCCACCAGGGATCAAACATTTCACACCTTAAAGTTGTCCTACTAGGGACAAAACATTTTCACAACTTCAGTTTGTCCCATCAGGGGCGAACTACACAAATCTGATCTCCCCAATACACGGGAGTATGTAGGCTGTAACGCCTAAGAAAATCGGAACTTTATGTGAATTAAATTTTATTTGATTATTTGAATTTAATTGATTATTTATGTGAGTAAGCTATTTGAAGGTCGTTCTATGACCTAGAATGTTCGGATGTGGTTAGTATTCTGGCTATGTTCTAGGATTAATTGTTTTGAATTTTGTTGATCGATTTCAATAATCAATGAATACGCAAGTATACACGGCCAACAAGTAATAAAGTGAAAGTAGAGTATCGTTCCCACGAGAAATTATTTAATAAAATTACCAATTACTAACTCTTAACCAAATCAATTTTATTTAAACAATAGCAAATTGTGAATTTTCTAATTAAGAAAACTAAATTAACTAATTAAAACTAGGTTACTTTATAAATGAATTCAAATAAATAAAGGGTAAGACTCAATTATCCCCAATTATGAACTATAAACCAATTATCCAATTATCCCAATTATTATGTCTCTTGAATTGTTAATGTGAATTCTCAAATGCCAAAAGCCTCTCTTCGAGTGATCAATTGCCTTCTATTTAACCCTGATTAATTTTGCTATATCTCTATGCAAAACAATTGAATTAAACTCGTTATAATCCCAATTCTTTATGTGTTACATGCGGTAAATAGATATTCTCATTCTATTCACAAACCTAATTATTCATCATGCAAATAACTAAGTCACATGTCACCATGCCCAGCTTCTAACCCTAGAATTCCTTTCTCAATTCCTTCAGAGTAACAAGGTAATTATCGATCGATAATTAATCAATAAGCACAAAGCAAGATGAACAATTCACTTCAATATAAATAATTAGAATAAATCAAATAATCAATTCATAATCATAAAAAGTTCAATTGAAATCTTAATGAAAGAGTTAGTTCATAATTAATGAATTAAAATTAAGAATCCACAATTGAATAGACATTAAAAGATTAAAAGTAAGAGAAGAGAAGATAATATAATCTATTGTCAAGTAATTTGAGACTCTCTCTTCGCCTCCCGCTTTGAATCTTCAATGGTCTCCAAGTTGCTTCAATCTCCAAAACTAATAAGAACTAGGGTTATGTTCTAATCTAAAGGAGTGTTTAATCTAGGCTAAGCTATGTAATCTCCTTTTATTTTATGCCTTACATCATGTATTTATAGGTTACAAGTCCAATTTTTAGTTTAGGAACAAACCCAATCAATTTGGAGTCAAAAAAGGTGTCAAAATTAGCCCAAAAGCGGCGTCAAAGCCGCTTTTCCAACCTCTTCCCTGCCTTGCTTCAAATACTGGGCACGACGCTCGAGACAACGCCTTATAGCGCCCCGGCGATGCAAATAGGCCTAAAATTAGCGCCCCGGCGCTACCCCATTTTCTGACATTTTCTACTCCGACGTCCTTTGGGAAAATGCCCATAATTTCTTCGTCCGAACTCCGATTTAGAAGATTCAAGTTGATCCGGAAAGAGGAAAAGTAGATCTACAACTTTCGTTCTTTAAGTGTTTCGAAATAAGGTCTGTAGAAATACTCAAATTGGATCTGAAGTGACTGCTGTGTAAATGGCTAGCCGAAAATGCGAATCTAGCCACCCCGAACGTCGATCCATGTAACTTTTGTCCCAATTCCTACAAAATAACATAAAACATGCTTGAATAGACATAAACACTTTAAAAACTAATCTAAAAGACTTGAGAACAACAATAAATTAAGCCCGAATGTATCCAATTCATGTGTATAAAACTCACTCATCAAATACCCCCAAACTTAAACCTTTGCTTGTCCTCAAGCAAAAACACAAAAGAACTAAAAATTAACAAAATAACTCAACTAAATTAATGCATAATCTACTTCCTAATATACCTACGAACCGAGTAATAAATCAGTATGATATATAGCAACAGGCCTCAAAGATACCATTGGTACTCAAACAATATATCCAATCAATTCAAAATCCATAACTCTAACCAATTAGTCAACCCAAACCTGTCATCACCCATGTTGTGCGTGTATGCGTGTTAACCATTCTTACCAACCACAGTTCAAGATAATCACATAACAAACTTCTTATAAGAAAAATTTTAGTTCTAATTCAATTACTTTTGTGAACATGACAACTCCGGTTAAAACTAAGCAATTACCAAATCTAAGGGTAAATACAGTATTTATTTATACTTTTATTCAACCACGAGGGCATTTTTGCTATTTCTCGTGTTTTTTTTTCATGGCTGTGCAATGTCTCATTCCATTAGGCTAATAAAGGCCACCCTTAATGAAGCTTTCAACCAACGACTCCCGGACCATATAAGACCTTAGGGCGCTAGGTGTTAAGACACCCTTCCAGCGCATTTTGCTCAAGTAACAAAGGCCCCTCAAACAAAACTAACTACGTTTTTTCTCTTTTTTTTTTTTGGATTTTCTATTTTTTCTCTTCATCAATTTTTTTTTAGTATATATATCCCATTGATTCCCCAAACTCAAGCTTTTATGTCATTCCAACCTTTACCGCTTGAGTTCACTAATTTCCTTAAATTTTAACAAAGATTTTCCTCGAAACAAATTATGAAACCCTTAAACCAAGTGGATTAAAACAGTTAAACTTTAAGTGCTAACTTCGGTTACATAAGTTTCAGACAGGCTCAGATTATCATCATGATTAAAATTAGAACTCATCATCAATTATCAACACTGTTCAAGTTAACATGCAAAACCAATCTTATCATAAAGTAGAGAGCTAAGACCACACCAACCTATCACATGCATTCATGCAAAAAAAAAAAAATGCAATTATACTACATCAACACATATATGAAGAAAAAAAAAAATACCATGTATTATATGCAACTAAAAAAACATAATGCTAACACAAAAAAAAAACTACTATGCGGATAACTAACTATATGCAAGACGACACTAAAATGCCCCCAAACTTAAACTAGACATTGTCCTCAATGGCTACAATAGAAAAAATTAAAGTAGAGGACTTCCCTGAAAATATATCAATCTTCCTCCTTGTCCGCTAAGTTTGGAGAATAGGCTAAGCACATGGAACAAATTGGGCACCACACTTGAATTTGACTTGAATAACCTGTAAAACCATGATAGAAGCAATTTTATTAAATCCTAAATAAATGCAAATTCAAAACTACTAATATAAAACTTAATAAAAACTAAAAATAAAAATTGAACTTGGGTTGTCTCCCAATAAGCGCTTGTTTTATAGTCTCAGCCTGACTTCTTCAATTCTCTATCCAATTCCCCTACGAAAATTGAGGAACCCTCCATCCATCAGAAGCAATGTCTCTTTTGAGAGGTTCCCATTAGCAAAAACCCTTGAATTGAAGTCACCTAGCATGCTCTTTATAGATAGGATCCCCATTAAGAACGACAAACCACTAGGTGTTTCCTCCATTATGTCGATGATCAGATTAGGGCATTGAAGCTTAATAAACATAATGGAATCTTCCTCTATCTTCTCCTTTTCATCCCACCATGACTCCAACAATGTATTTAGCTCTTACGTCACCAAGAGCTTTCTTGGATGACATGACTTCCAATTGGGCATGGTTTTGCAAAACTGCCCGGATTATTGAACTTTGGTGGAGAAGGTACATGGGACACTATCAAAATTGGCTCATCTTCGTTGGTACTCAAAGTTAGATCTTTGCCGATCTCTTTTTCTTGGTCCCCAAGTCTTTCCTCTCTTCAACATCTATATCATTTGGCACATCCGGTTTGTGATTTGGTTGAGCTCACCATCGGTCTCGTAATTCATGTCATAGAGCCAAGTGTATTGAGGACGATTGTTCAACGACGTGCTATCTCGCCCCCAATTGATTTTCCATATTCTTGATCGATGCATTTTGACTTTGTATACTCGGCTCCATTTGATTAAGTTTCTTTTCATGTTCCTCGTATTTCTTTCGAAGCTTTAATAACTTTTTCCAAGGCTTCCTCCCAATTTGAATGTTCTTCTGTTGTAGTGGAGGTGGACACGAGAAATCCGGTGGGTATGTTGGACTTGGAGCATAAAATTGATCTTGATTGATACTCCATGAAAATCCGGTGATACCCCAATCTCGATGATAGTTGTTGGGATAAACATAATTATTGGGGTAATCACCACCATATTGCATCGCATTTCGGCGATGGCGCATTGATGATTCATATGATTTCCAAAGACAATAATCAAAAGTAACCGCCACACTTTGATGACGTTGAGCTCAAAAGCTTCAAACATCCTCGAAAGTGTCTCCATCATCGGCCGATAATGCAGAAAGTTTCTCGAGTCTGTCGATCTCCGCTCCCCTTGGTTGACTCATGTTAGTGTATGGCCATTGACACATAAAGTCATCCATGGTACTAAAAAGAGAGAAATATAGGAAGAGAATGAAAAATAAAAATAAAATAAAAATGTTTAAATTAAGACTAATTTGATTGAAATTAATATTGGTAAATAATTATTAAATTAATATTTGATGAGTGAGTTTTATACACATGAATTGGATACATTCTGCTTAATTTATTGTTGTTCTCAAGTCTTTAGATTAGTTTTAAGTGTTTATGTCTATTCAAGCATTTTTTATGTTGTTTTGTAGGAATTGGGACAAAAGTTACATGGATAGACGTTCGGGGTGGCTAGATTCGCGTTTTCGGCTTGCCATTTACACAGCAGTCACTTCAGAGCCGATTTTAGTATTTCTACAGACCTTATTTCGAAAATCTGAAAGAATGAAAGTTGTAGATTTACATTTCCTCTTTTCGGATCATCTTAAATCATCTAAATCGGAATTCGGACGAAGAAGTTATGGCCATTTTCCCAAAGGAGGTCGGAGCAGAAAATATCAGAAAATGGGGTAGCGCCGGGGCGCTATAAGGCGATGTCTGGCGTCGTGTTGTTATTTGGTATCAAGGGAAGAGGTTGAGTGCAAACTGGATGCATTTTGGGAGAATTTTGACACCTTTTTGACTCCAAATTGGATTGGGTTTGTTCCTAAACTAAAAATTGGACTTGTAACCTATAAATACATGATGTAAGGCATAAAATAAAAGGAGATTACATAGATTAGACTAGATTAAACACTCCATTAGATTAGAAAATAACCCTAGTTCTTATTAGTTTTGGAGATTGAAGCAACTTGGAGACCATTGAAGATTCAAAGCAGGAGCGAAAGAGGAGTTTCAAGACTATTGACAATAGATTCTATTCTCTTCTCTTCTCTTACTTTTATCTTTTAATGTCTATTCAATTGTGGATTCTTGGTTTTAATTCATTATTTATGAACTAACTCTTTTATTAAGATTTCAATTGAACCTTTTATGGCTATAAATTAGTTATTTAATTTATTCCAATTATTTGTGTCAAAGTGAGTTGTTTATCTTGATTTATGCTTATTGATTAATTATCTGATCAGTAATTACCTTGTTACTCTAGAAGGAATTGAGAAAGGAATTCTAGGGTTAGAACTGGGCATGATATCATGTGACTTAGTTATTTGCACAGTGAATAATTAGGTTTGTGAATAGAATGAGAATATCTATTTGCCGCATGTAACACATAAGGAATTAGGATTGTAACGAGTTTAATTCAATTGTTTTACATAGAGATATAGCAAAATTAATCTGGGTTAAATAGAAGGCAAATGATCACTTGAGAAAGGGCTTTTGGCATTTGAGAAGATTTCATAATCAAAGCAAACGTGCAAGTATACACGGTCAACAAGTAATATAGTGATAAATTAGAGTGTCGATCCCTCAGAGAATTCCAATTAATAAATTCCAACTATTAGTATTATATCAATTCAATTTTATTCAAACAACCAAAAATTGTGATTATTAAAACTAAGAAAACTAATTTTAAATAAAGCAAGAAATAATTCTAAAAGAAAACAAATAGCAAATTAGAAATTAATTGAATGCGAGATGAATGATAATTAAGACTCAATTTCTCCAATTATGATTATTAAATCAATTATCCAACTATCCCAATTATTATGTCTCATTGAATTGTTAATGAGGAATTCTCAAATGCCAAAAGCCCTCTCTCGGTGATCAATTGCCTTCTATTTAACCAGATTAATTTTGCTATATCTCTATGCAAAACAATTAAATTAAACTCGTTACAATCCCAATTCCTTATATGTTACATGCGGCAAATAGATATTCTCATTCTATTCACAAACCTAATTATTCCTTTGTGCAAATAACTCAAGTCACATGTCACCCCGCTTGATTTCTAACCCTAGAATTCCTCTCTCGATTCCTTCTAAAGTAACAAGGTAATTATTGGCCAGATAATTAATCAATAAGTGCAAGACATGATGAACAATTCAATTTCAACATAAATAATTGGAATAAATTAAATAATCAATCCATAACCATAAAAGGTTCCATTGGAATCTTAATAAAAAGAATTAGTTCATGACGAAAATAAAAATCACAAATACTTGATAAATCATCCTTAATAAATTACATAATTTTAAAAGAATAAAGAAGAAGAAGAACTCTAAATTGTAGCCTTCAGATCGGATCTTGCTCCTTGCTCTCTCCCAATTGTGTAGAAAAATCCCCCCCAATTCAATAAAAAGAATCCATTTATATTTTTCTTGCCCAATTCCACAAATCCTAGTCCAAATAGGCTTCTAAAACACACCAAATACGAAGTCAACTGTTGATCAAACCAAACCCTCGTCTGTTCCATTAATAGCGCTCTTTTTTAGAGTCAACTAGGACCCGGTACCGACGATTATATATATTTAGCTATGCATCATCAGTACCGACGCTATAGTGCAGAAAATGAATCTTGCCCCCTTTTTAAGCCCAATTGCTCCCAATCGCTCCAACAACGCACAATCCTGCCACAACACAACTTAAATGGGTAAAATAATTCTTAAACGCTTCGAACACACAACAAATTAAGGTTAAACGTAATCAATTCATGGGTGTATTACCCAATCATCAAATACCCCCAAACTTAAATCACACGTGTCCTCAAGCAACAAAACACCGAACACGAATAACTAAACATTATGCAAATGCAAACTAACTACATGACTTTAATCCCATCAATTCAATAGTTGACGAATATTCAGGCCTCAGAAAAAATCATAAAAACATGCTAATACCTCATGTTAAAACAGATCAACAATATCCCAACACTCAATCAATCCAAATCTGTTATTACTGACATTGTGAGTGTGTGTTCAACAACCATGCTAACCAATGATAAGCAAAAATCTGAAAGATAATAAGGTTCATATCAAGCTTCATACATTTCAACTCAAGAACGCGTCAAATGAATTAGATTCAACTGAAATTACACAATCACCAAAATTCAGGGGTCAACATGAAATACTTATGCTAATAGCATTTTTTTTTTCAGACGGGGGCATTTTGCACTTTTCCCGCTTTATTTATTATTATTTTTTTTTACCCATAGTCATCCAATGTCTCATTCCATTAGGCTAACAGTGCCACCCCTTAGCGAGCTTTCAACCAACGACTCCTAGACCATATAAGACCTTAAGGCGCTAGGTGTTAAGACACCCCTTTGGGCGTACTTGCTCAAGTAACAAAGGCCCCGAAACAAAACAAGCATGCCACGGTGATTTTTTTTATAACAATTAAATGTGAGAGTATCGCAAACTTGTTGATTGATTTCGCAATCAATGAATACGTGCAAGTATACACGGTCAACAAGTAATAAAGTGAAAGTAGAGTATCATTCCCACGAAGAATTATTTAATAAAAATTACCAATTACTAACTCTTAACCAAATCAATTTTATTTAAACAATAGCAAATTGTGAATTTTCTAATTAAGAAAACTAAATTAACTAATTAAAACTAGGTTACTTTATAAATGAATTCAAATAAATAAAGGCTAAGACTCCAATATCCCCAATTATGAACTATAAATCAATTATTCAATTATCCCAATTATTATGTCTACTGAATTGTTAACAGGAATTCTCAAATGCCAAAAGCCCTCTTTCGAGTGATCAATTGCCTTCTATTTAACCCAGATTAATTTTGCTATATCTCTATGCAAAACAATTGAATTAAACTCGTTACAACCCCAATTCCTTATGTGTTACATGTGGCAAATAGATATTCTCATTCTATTCACAAACCTAATTATTCACTGTGCAAATAACTAAGTCACATGTCACCATGCCCAGTTCTAACCCTAGAATTCCTTTCTCAATTCCTTCTAGAGTAACAAGGTAATTACTGATCAGATAATTAATCAATAAGCACAAAGCAAGATGAACAATTCACTTCAACATAAATAATTAGAATAAATCAAATAATCAATTCATAATCATAAAAAGTTCAATTGAAATCTTAATGAAAGAGTTAGTTCATAATTAATGAATTAAAATCAAGAATCCACAATTGAATAGATATTAAAAGATTAAAAGTAAGAGAAGAGAAGAGAATATAATCTATTGTCAGTAGCCTTGAGACTCCTCTTTCTCTCCTGCTTTGAATCTTCAATGGTCTCCAAGTTGCTTCAATCTCCAAAACTAATAAGAACCTGGGCAAGGATTATTATTATTGTGTTAAAAATGTAGTAAATACACTCATTTTGATGTTGTTACAATGGAATGAATGTATAGTTAGTAGTACCGTGTAGCACCATCTATCAGGTTGGAATATACCCAGATTTGGGGGCATCACAGAGGCAACCATTTTTATAGTCCGGTCTAACTACAGAAAAAAATAATATTTCCACACCCTCTTCACCATCTACAACTTTCAACCTTTTCACGCTAGGTTGTAACTACGCAGACCTGATCTCCCCTCATCAATGGGAGTACGTAGGCAACCATTCATGGTTCGGTCTCACCTCTACCAAAATATAAAAACTTGTCAAATGGTACTGGGATAATCCTTCAAACCTTCAAACCACACATCATCGGCTTGGACCAAAGGGATGGAACTACCTGGACCCCCCATGCCAATGGGAGAACCGGCGACCATCTAAGCTGCGGTTGAGTCCTCAAAGAGAAACACTAATCCATAAGAGATGGAACTACTTGGGCTCCCTAATACAAATGAGTACTGAAAACCATCTGTGGGGCGGTCAACCTCAAAGAAGAAAGCCACAATCCTCTCCATAACTATATACAGAAACCAGTCCCAAGACACCAAAGGGTAGGGAATACACAAATAAATGATCCATTCTGAAATATCCTGAGACATCTCAATGTCGATCCATCAAGGGGGAGTTCAGAATACATCTAGATCACAAGCCCTGGAGAATTAGGCAACTATCAAGTAAGTAACAAGGCATAACTAAAAGGGAAGTGAATCAAAATATATTTCCTTGCCATATAATACTGTTTGATATATATAATGTGTCCTGTACATGACAAAAATGGCTAAGCTAGTCTATGTAGGAAAATCAAATCTAATCTACAAACCAGTTGATAAGCGCGCCATCAAATCTAACATGGCATCCCTCTCAGAAGAAGGAGGTAACTCTGTGAGCTCCTACCCTAGGGTATCAATGTGAGCCAAGAGATCCACAACCATCTACATGGTGACACTATGCTCATCAATGAATGTGCCCATCTTTGCAATGATATTAGCAGTATGGGACCTCAATGCAGTATTATCTATAATAGCGGCATCTCGGGCAGATATAGCACCATCCCGCTCAATAACAATTGAATTGTGTTATAGAGATAAAATATTGATGATGAACTTTTAAATCATATAAGATAGTAGACATCATGCTCTACTTAACTCTTTTAATGGATTGCTTGTTCCGCTTCAGTTATTGATCTATACTTGTTATCTATTGTATTCTATCAGATTTTACACTGTTGAGGACTAAGGATAATTTATTCTACATTATTTTAGTCATAATATTCTTTACTGGGCTAGTTGAGCTCACCCTTTTTTTTCATTGTTCTCTTCAGGAAATGAGAATATAGATGGGACTAATCGAGGAGTGGAGTGACGGTCCAAGATGGTGGCTATAGTAGTCCTCACTATTCTATAAAATAGTGTGATAATAATTATAATGAAGAATTTATTTGAGTTTGAATATTATCTACGAGACAATATTCGTATTAGAACCCACAGTTTTCTTTTTGTCGTATTTTATACGATAGTTAATAATTGTATAAATGAAGTTTGTATTTGATTTCTGTACCATGTATTTGGCCACTCAGAATGTAAGACCCCAAATTATTAATAAATAAAATTTAATTTCCTCTATTTATTATTTTGAAATAGTAAGGGTTGATTTGATTAATGTGGATAGTTATGGGTAAAATACGCAAATATTTCAAATAAGCAAGTGGTTATAAAATATTTGTTTGGTCGTGGAATATTCTTGTTGTCGGGGAATATAAATGCGACGTGCTGGTAGTACCTAATGTGGGCCCCATAACTAAAAAAGCGATTGGATGAAGAAAATGACAAGTATAAGTTGTTTATAAATAACGGCGTAGTTATTGTTCAATTAATCTTGTTAAAATACTAAATTGGTTAAAAACACAATAGCATTTGCGATATTGCACCAATTATTGATTCTTACGTAAGAAGGCACTACTCAATAATTATTTAGATTAATTCTTATTCAAGTATTTTATTTTATTGATTTTATAATTGTTGCGTTGATATTTTATGTTACTGTTATTTTAATAATTGTCACTACACAGTATTTTTCATTATCGAAGCAATAATTCATATTATCTGAATAATATTATTAGATAACATTATTGGCAATGTCTAGAAAGCTCTGTCTAAGGAGAGGTTTGGTCACCTAATTGCGCGCCAGTAAGGAGAAATCCTTATTGGAAAGCCCCCTCTATCTTGTGAACTGCCTGGTTGTCAGTATTGTCATTCTGTAATATTATTTGTGAATAATTAATTATTGATTTATATGATGAGGAAAATATTGATTTTATGTGGATATAGATGGAGAAAATTTTTAATGTGACAATTGTTGAAAATTAATATTTTATCTTTTTCTGATAAAAAATTCATTTAAATATATTATTATATTTTAATAATATAATAATGGTGATATTTTTACAATGAATGTGGGATATATGAGTATATGAGGAGGAGGAGTATTTTTGTTACCAAAAATATTTAAAACATATTTTTCATGTCTGTGGACACCATTTCTTGACTAAAATTTGATTATAGCCTGTAAAATTGCCCGTTTGTGAATTTCGGCCAATTTATGTTTGGAATTTGGAAAAATTTCTTCTGCAAAGTTGTAGATAATGGATTTGCCTATGGAAAAGGCGCGAGTTTGAATTTTTTTGATAAAGGGCTATTTATTATGAATTATTGAAGTTCCGGAGTTCCGAAATAATTGATTTTTGGAAGTTTTAATTATTTTATAAAAGAAAAATATTTTTTTTCTTTTTGGGAGGTGGGCTACATGTGTGGCTGATCTTTGATTAAAAAAAATGTGCGTAGGAAGGTTTAGAAAATAATAATAATATTTAATAAATTTTCTACTTTGGTGTTCTAAGCATTTTCCTATAAATAGGGTGCATAGGTTAGAATTGAAAATTACACGTAAACCCAAGTTTTCTCTCTATTTCTCTCTATATATTGAGCGTATTCTTGTGAGTATTTTGATACTTTGAGTATTGTTATACGGTGCAAGTTCCTTCAAAGACTATATTCGTAATTCCCGATAAGAAATCTTGTCTTTTTTGAGGTAAGGATATTATTTTTTAAAAATGATATTAATTCTTCCAATATCATTATGTCAAGTATTGATCCGAAATTTTAATCAAATTTGGAACTTTTTTGTGTCGGGGTTACTATTCACATTATCTAAGACTATTCACGAATCTGACACTATTCATCAATAAAATGAAAATTTTCCTTTTCGTCAAATTATCTATTATGGATACTAGCTTTGATTGTATCCATGTTTTGATCATTCTTGAATTTTACACCACTATGATTATTTATGAAGTATTTTTGGACATAAAATAGCTGAAATATGAATCGTTAATATTTATTCTTTTGTTTCACTGGATTCGTTTTCTTTAAAATATTTTTCATCATCCTCAGTCCTAAATGATTACATGTTGTTGAATATCTTTGGCACCGTAAGAGTGCAAAGATGATTGATTTTATTATGAATATCTTTGGCCCGTAGTGCAAAAGATGTACAGTGTTGAGATGAACATGACCGATCGATAAATATCTTTGGCTTCAGAGTGCAAAAAGATGAATATTGATTGATGTTACAGGGATAAAATAATGATGATGGACTGTTAAATTCATAGATATTAGTAGATTTCATCCTCTACGTAACTCTTCTGTGAATTATTATTTCCGCTGCGAATATTGATCTGAAACTTGTTGTCTATTATATTTTATCAGATTTTTCCCTGTTGAGGACTAACGATAATTTGTTCTATATTATCTTAGTCATAATATTCTTTACTGGGCTAGTAGAGCTCACCCTTTTCCTTTTTATTCCATTTTTCTTCTCAGGAGGCGAGAATGTAGCGAGTACGAGTCGGGGTATGGAATGATGGTTATAGAGAAAGTTGTTTAGTAGTCCTCACCATTTTTGTAAAATAATGTATAAATAATTGTGATGAGGATTTATTTGGGTATAGATATTGTCTAGAAGATAATATTTGTATTTAAACTCATAGTTTTATTGTTGTATTAATAAAGTTGTAGTTATTTCTGTACCATGTATTGACAACTCAGAATGGGTGATGTATACCTATTTTGGGGGCGTCATAGTTGGTATCAGAGCTTAGGGATATGATCTCTGGCGGAGATCGGGGAATAGAACTAGGAGGGGAGAGACGAATAAATCCTTCGCTAGTGTGTCCTACCTAAGCTTATTTATTAGTTGGTCAGTATATAAGGATATTATGTGATATATTGATTTCCTTAATTAACCCTTGTTTTATGGAAGTATTTAAGAATGGCAACCGAGAATGTTAACAGTGGAGTAAATGAGATCGTGGAGATACCTGTACTTACCAACGAGGAGAACGTGCAACAAGTTGGCAATGTTCCTCCTATGAACAACACCATTGAGCAGATGATGAACGAGGGGATGTTTAGAAACTTTTTGCAGTTCATTCAAAATCAGACGAGGGAGACTCGTGCTCAAAATACAGGAGGAAATGATAGAAATTCACGGGTTGTCACAGCCAAACAGTTCAAAGAGTTGGGACCACTGCACTGCGGGGAAAGCGGATCCGATTAAAAGCGAGACGTGGGTCAAACAAATCACCAAGATATTCGATGTCTTGGGATGCACGGAGGGAGCGAAGGTGCCATTCGCCACCTTTATGTTCAGTAATGAGGCGATCTTGGTGGGAATCTGTGAAGCGTACCATCCACCATTGCCAAAGGCATGTCTTGGGAGACGTTTTAGAAACTATTCAATGACAAGTACTTTCACGAAAGTGTTTCATATATGAAAGAGGTAGAGTTTATTAGACCTGAGCAAAATAACACGCGGTGTCCCAAAGATGAGGCAAAGTTTTTGAGAGTTTTCGAGTTTGCACCTCATTTGGTGGAGAATGAGGAGCATATGACACGGATGTTTCTGAGAGATTTGAAACCCGGTATACGTCAGTATCTCATTTCTCATAAATTTTCTCTCTATTCAGATGTTGTTAACAGGGCTCAATTGTTAGAGCGAGATAACGAGTACATTTAACCGAGGGACCATAACCAGGATCATACCGGAGATAGTAGTCAACAGAATAACGATAACCAGCGAAGAAAGAAAAAGATGGACAAAAATGGTAACCACTCTGGTGGTAATCATGGCCATAAAAATAGAAGAAGCTAGTCGGGGGGAGATTTTAAAAAGAGGAGATTTAACAATGACCATGTGAAGACGTCAACACCAGCAGTAACTGGTTCTAAGGGAGGAGAACGACCACTGGTCATATGCTATAAGTGTGGGAAGGAAGGACATATCAGCCCAAACTGCCCACAACAGTTCAAGGTATGTTATAATTGTGGAAAAGAAGGACATATCGCTCGAGATTGTACGATAAGCGAAACCAAGTTCAGCGGGGACGGTGACTCAAAAGGCTGTCCCAGAAAAGTCAAAGTCAATGGTTCCTGGAAGAGCGTTTGTCGTGACTGGTCAAAATGCGAGGAACCCAAACGAGGTGATCACGGGTAAGCTAATCATAAATTCTTTTGAAGTTTATACATTACTTGATACCGGTGCTACCCATTCATTTATCTCTCCTGCTTGTGCTCAACGTTTAAACTTGACTCCGGAGAAATTAGACTTTGACCTATCTGTGGAAACTCTGTTAGGAGAAACTTTCATCACATCCACTGTTTATAAATCTTGTCTAATCCAAGTAGGCACCATCACATTACCTGTTGACCTTATCTCTTTAAAGATACTTGCTTTTAATGTGATTTTAGGGATTGATTGGTTAACTACTCATCATGCCAAAATTGATTGTTTTCGTAAGGTTGTTAGTTTTCATATTCCTAACCAACCTGTTGTACGAATTCAAGCAACTAAACCATTAAAATCAATCACTGTCATATCTAATCATAAAGCTATTCGTTTATTGAAAAACGGATGTCAATCTTTCTTAGCCCATGTTATGGATTTGAATAAAGACACGTCAAAATTGACTAATATTCCTGTTGTTATTGACTTTCCTGACGTATTTCCTGAAGAACTTCCCGGTCTACCCCTGGAATGTGAAGTTGAATTCTTTATTGATCTTGAACCTGGTACAAAGCCCATTTCTAAAACCCCATATCGAATGGCTCCTATTGAACTTCAGGAGTTAAAGGTCCAACTACAGGAATTGTTAGACATCGGTTTCATTCGTCCTCGTACATCTCCTTGGGGTGCTCCTGTTTTATTCGTAAAGAAGAAAAGCGCGGGAGTATGCGATTTTTGTATTGACTATCGGGAATCGAACCATGTCACCATCAAGAATAGGTATCCACTACCTCGTATTGATGACTGTTTAACTAGTTGTAGGAGCAAAATTCTTTTCAAAGATCGATCTTCATTACGGATATCATCGGTGAAGATTAGGACCGAGGATATTCCAAAGGCGCTTTCGGAACCCGATGCGGGCATTATGAATTCTTAGTCATGTCTTTCGGAATGACTAATGCTCCTGCGACTTTCATGGATATGATGAGCCGAGTATTCAAGGATTATTTGGATCAGTTCGTTGTTGTCTTTATTGATGATATCCTTATATATTCCAAAAGCCGTGAAGATCATGAGCACCATTTGAAGCTGGTACTCCAAAGGCTTCGTGAAAACAAGCTTTATGCCAAGTTGAAAAAATGCGAATTTTGGCTTGAGGAAGTAGCATTCCTTGGGCACGTGGTGTCAAAACATGGAGTATCTGTTGATCCGACGAAGATTGAAGCAATAAAAAGTTGGGAGCAACCGAAGACGGTGACCGAAGTACGTAGCTTTTTGGGCTTAGCTGGGTATTATCAGAGATTCGTGGAAGGGTTTTCTCGAATCGCTACTCCATTAACTTAGCTAACTCGGAAGGATACAAAATTCGTTTAGAACGAAGAATGCGAGAAGAGTTTCCAAGAGCTTAAGAGGAGACTTATTTCGGCACCTGTTCTAACAATACCATCTGGTTCGGATTGATTTTTTATCTACAGTGATGCTTCGAGCAAAGGGTTAGGATGTGTTCTCATGCAACGTGGGAAAGTCATTGCCTATGCCTCGCGATAACTTAAAGAATATGAGAGAAATTATCCTACTCATGATCTAGACAAAGCGTGATCGTTTTGCGCTAAAGATCTGGAGGCACTATCTATACGGGTAGAAAGTGGAGATATATTCAGACCATAAAATCCTCAAATATTTCTTCACTCAAAAAGAACTCAACATGCGGCAGCGACGGTGGCTCGAGCTATTGAAAGACTACGACCACACTATTCAATACCATCCTGGAAAAGCGAACGTGGTAGCTGAAGCATTGAGTAGAAGGTCATACGCAGGAATGAGTGCGATGTTGTTAACACAAAGGCCCATTTTGTGTGATTTATAAAAGATGAGAATAGAATTCAAGACTCCGGGGACCCATGCAATGATGTCAAGTATACGTATAGAACCAACTTTAATTGAGAACGTTAAAGTTGCTCAAGCCACAGACCCGGAGCTGATGATTATGAAGAAGAAAGTACAAGAAGGTGCTATTCCAGAAGCAAGAATCGATGAAGAAGGAATACTTCGAGTCCACTCCAGACTTTGTGTTCCTAATGATTCTGATTTGAAGTATAAGATTATGATGGAGGCACACAATACACCATTTGCAATCCATCCTGGAAGTACCAAAATGTATCGTGATTTTCAACATACATTTTGGAGGAACAATATGAAGAGACAGATTGCAAAGTTTATCTCAACGTGTTTAACTTGTCAACGTGTAAAGGCGGAGCATCAAGTGCCAAAGGGTCCATTGCAACCACTTGAGATTTCGAAATGGAAGTGGGAACACGTTACCATGGATTTTGTTACGGGTCTTCCTACGGTTTCTCAAGGCATCAATGCTATTTGGGTTATTGTTGATAGATTAACCAAGTCTGCTCATTTCTTACCGACACGGGAGACTTATTCCCTTGAACGTCTTGCTCAAATGTACGTAAATGAGATTGTGAGATTGCATGGCATGCCAGTATCCATAATTTCGGATCGTGACCCAAGATTCACTTCAAGATTTTGGGTTAGCTTGCAAAAAGCTATGGGTACAGATTTACAATTCAGTTCGGCATACCATCCTCAAACGGACGGACAATCAGAGAGGACTATTCAAACTCTTGAAGATTTATTAAGACTCTGTGTCCTAGACTTCAAGGGCAGTTGGGATAAGTATTTACCATTGGTGGAATTCTCCTACAACAACCGTTATCAGGCAAGTATAGGTGTGGCTCCATTCGAAGCATTATATGGACGAAAGTGTCGCTCTCCAGTATATTGGGACGAGGTGGGTGAAGCAACATTGTTGGGACCCGAGTTGGTACGTATGACTACGGAAAAGATCCAAATGATGATTATTAAGCGATAACAAAGCGGCACAAGGCCGACAAAAGAGTTATGCGGATCTTCATCGAAAGGACGTAGAATTTAGTATTGGGGATCATGTATTGTTGCGTGTTGCCCCATGGAAGGGAGTTACAAGATTCGAGAAGAGAGGAAAGCTGAATCCACGATTTATTGGTCCATTTCAAATTCTTGTCCGAGTAGGAAATGTAGCCTATAGACTCGCGTTACCTCCGAGTATGTCTCGTGTTCATAATGTGTTTCACATATCTGTACTTCGTAAATATGTGAAAGACCCGAATCACATTATAGAATTAGAACCGGACGAGATAGCTGAAAACTTAACATATGAAGAGGTACCTGTCAAGATCTTGGATAGGAAGGAGCATGTCCTACGCACAAAGGTTATACCACAAGTTAAAGTTTTGTGGAGGAATCATGCTATAGAGGAAATGACGTGGGAGTTGGAAATGGAAATGAAAGCGAGGTATCCTCACCTTTTCAAAACATCAGGTACGTACGTCAATTTCGAGGACGAAATTTCATGAGGAGGGGAGGTTGTAAGACCCCAAATTATTAATAAATGAAATTTAATTTCCTCTATTTATTATTTTGAAATAGTAAGGGTTGATTTGATTAATATGGATAGTTATGGGTAAAATATGCAAATATTTCAAATAAGCAAGTGGTTATAAAATATTTGTTTGGTCGTGGAATATTCTTACTGTCGGGGAATATTCGTACGACGGCACAGCCTTGTGTGGTCCCCATAACGAAAAGCGATTGGATGAAGAAAATGACAAGTATAAGTTGTTTATAAATAACGGCGTAGTTATTACAGATTATCTTTGTTAAAATACTCAAATTGGTTAACACATAATAGCACACGGTATTGCACCAATTATTGATTCTTACGTAAGAAGGCACTACTCAATAATTGTTACAGTAATTACTGTTCAGTATTTTATTTTATTGATTTTATAATTGTTGCGTTGATATTTTATGTTACTGTTGTTTCAATAATTGTCACTACACAGTATTTTTCATTATCGAAGCAATAATTCATATTATCTGAAAAATATTATTAGATAACATTATTGGCAATGTCTAGAAAGTTCTGTCTAAGGAGAGGTTTGGTCACCTAATTGCTTGCATACCAAAGAAAGAGAAATCCTTATTCGAAAGCCCCTCTATCCCAGGAAACCGCCTTGGTTGTCGATATTTTGATTCGTAATATTATTTGTGAATAATTAATTATTGATTTATATGATGAGGAAAATATTGATTTTTTGTGGATATAGATGGAGAAAATTTTTAATGTGACAATTATTGAAAATTAATATTTTATCTTTTTCTGATAAAAAATTTATTTAAATATATTATTATATTTTAATAATATAATAATAGTGATATTTTTACAATGAATGTGGGATATATGAGTATATGAGGAGGAGGAGTATTTTTGTTACCAAAAATATTTAAAACATATTTTTCATGTCCGTGGACCCCATTTCTTGACTGAAATTTGATTATAGCCTGTAAAATCGCCCGTTTATGAATTTCGGTCAATTTCTGTTTGGAATTTGGAAATGTTTTCTTCTGCAAAGTTGTAGATAATGGAATTGCCTATGGAAAAGACGCAAGTTTTGAATATTTTGATAAAGGCCTATTTATTATGAATTATTGAAGTTTCAGAGTTCTGAAATAATTGATTTTTGGAAGTTTTAATTAATTTATAAAAGAAAAACGTTTTGTTTTCTTTTTGGGAGGTGGGCTACATGTGTGGCTGATCTTTGATTAAGAAAAATGTGCGTAGGAAGTTTTAGAAAATAATAATAATATTTAATAAATTTTCTGCTTTGGTGTTCTAAGCATTTTTCTATAAATAGGGTGCTTAGGTTAAAATTGAAAATTACACCAGAAACTGAAGTTTTCTCTCTATTTCTCTCTCTATATTGAGCGTATTCTTGTGAGTATTTTGATACTTTGAGTATTGTTATACGGTGCAAGTTCCCTTCAACATTATATTCGTAATTCCAAATGTAAATAATTGTCTTTTCGAGGTAAGGGATATTAATTTTTTTAAAAATGATATTAATTCTTCCAATATCATTATGTCGAAGTATTGATCTGAACTTTTAATCAAATTTGGAACTTTTTGTGTCGGGGTTACTATTCACGTATACGGCACTATTCACGAATACGATACTATTCATCGAAAAAATCAAAATTTTCCTGTTCGTCCAAAATATCTATTATGGATTCTAGCTTTGATTGTATCCATGTTTTGATCATTCTTGAATTTTACACCACTATGATTATTTATGAAGTATTTTTGGACATAAAATAGCTGAAATACGAATCCTTAATATTTATTCTTTTGTTTCACTGGATTCGTTTTCTTTAAAATATTTTTCATCATCCTCAGTCCTAAATGATGACATGTTGTTGAATATCTTTGGCCTGTAGTGCAAAGATGATTGATTTTATTATGAATATCTTTGGCCCGTAGTGCAAAGATGTACGGGTGTTGAGATGAACATGACCGACTGATAAATATCTTTGGCCTGTAGTGAAAAGATGAATATTGATTGATGTTACAGGGATAAAATAATGATGATGGACTGTTAAATTCATAGATATTAGTAGATTTCATCCTCTACGTAACTCTTCTATGAATTATTATTTCTGCTGCGAATATTGATCTGAAACTTGTTGTCTATTGTATTTTATCAGATTTTTCCCTGTTGAAGACTAATGATAATTTTTTCTATATTATCTTAGTCATAATATTCTTTACTGGGCTAGTTGAGCTCACCCTTTTCCTTTTTGTTCCATTTTTCTTCTCAGGAGGCGAGAATGTAGCGAGTACGAGTCGGGGTATGGAATGATGGTTATAGAGAGTTGTTTAGTGGTCGTCACCATTTTTGTAAAATAATGTATAAATAATTGTGATGAGGATTTATTTGGGTATAGATATTGTCTAGAAGATAATATTTGTATTTAAACTCACAGTTTTATTGTTGTATTAATAAAGTTATAGTTGTTTCTGTACAATGTATTGACAACTCAGAATGGGTGATGTATACCTATTTTGGGGGCGTCACACAGAATGGGTTGTATGGACCTATTTTGGGAGCATCACAATAGTAGGATGACTATGTTGACTGACTTAGTTAAATATGAAAAAAAATTCAGTGAATTAGTGGTGAAGGCTAAGATTAGGTAGAAACCTAAGTTTGGGGGAAGATATGGGATCCATACATGAAAAAAAGAAAAGAAAAAGAAGTATGAATAAATACCGTGAGTAGTTTAGTTCTGTGGCCTTTGTTACTTGAGTAAGTATGCCCAAGGGGATATCTTTACACCCAGTGCCCTAAAGTCAGCTGATTTGGGAGTCGTTGGTCGAAATCTCGCTAATAGGTAGCACTGAAAAGTCTAAGAGGACAAAACGTTGCACAGTCATGAGTAAAAATTAATGAAAATGGGAAAAAGAAGGAAAAGACCCCATAAGTGAATTAGAAAGAAAAAATATTCCATATTGACTTCCACTTTGGTAACTGTTAAGTTTTAGTTAGATCCTTGCTTGTTTACAGATTTCTTGATGTTAAACTGTTTTTCTCCTTTAAAGAAGCATATTATGTGTGTTATTAGATTTACAGTCCGTTTTCATGATTGTTGAGCACACGCGCACTATGTTAGTAATAACAGGGATTGATTTGGCAATTGATATGAGGTTATTGAAATTTTTTGGTAAGATTTGTTGTTCATGTTTATTGTAATTTCTCTGAGGCAATCTGAATAAACTTTGTACTGTCTGATAGTTGGTTTCGTAGGCATGTAAGTAGTTGCATTACATTGAATTTTGTTGTGATTGAGGAGAAGCACTGTCTAAGTTTGGGGAAATTTGATGAGTGGGTTTCATACCAACGAATCTATAATTTTTTGGACTTAAATGGTTGCTAATCCGTATGTTTTAGTACTGTTTTATGTGTGGGTATTGTGTTTGTGTGCATGTTCTGTTTATTTTGGCTAAAGCGAGGTTTAATTGGCAAGGCATAAGAAAGAACAGGAAAAACAGCAAAAATAAGTGAAGTACAGAGCCAATGCCTGCCGGGGCGGGAGTTCATAGAGTAAAATATGCCGTTGGGGCGGGGATCCACGTCACTAACTATATTTGATACCCCGTCGGGGTGGGGGTTTCGAAGAAGAAAAGGCCCGTTGGGGCGGGGGTGCGCGGTAAAGATGAAGGACTTGTGATGAAATTGTACTTCAGATGTTGCGTGGCTTTCAGACTTATTACGTGATTGGGACAAGTGAAGAAGGCTAATCAGTTACAAAAACATAGAGATCATCAACTACATTAATCAATCATCATTCCAACTAGCAAGACCTAACTTGGAGAAGATTTGGAAGAATTGACGCAAGGAGGTTGGAGAACGAAGATTTCAGAGTTAATTAAAGAAAATGGTAGTTCTATTTATTTTTTGTATTCTTCAATTTCAATTTTGTAATCACGATGCTTGATTCTTTGATCTTTTTAGTTTTTAATACATTAGCTATGAACTAAATTCTTTTATTAAGCCTATGCCGGATCTTTTTGCCTAATGAGGATTATCATGCTTTGATTTTAATTTAATGATGCTATTTTCAGTTCATCTGTTATGGTTTGTGCTTAATTTATGAGTTGCTTGATCACAAATTCTTTGTGAACCTATATGATCAACTGCGTTTTGTTGGGATTCATAATTTATGTCTAGTATAGAGATATACCTATACATCACATGTAATCCGTGACACCCCCAAATCTGGGTACTTCATTCCCACAAGATTTGGTGTTCACATTCATTTCTAACTACCCAAGTATACTAAAGTTTAAACAAAAAAAACTTTCCCATTAAAGGGTTACATCAATAAGTCCAATAATATCTCCTCGGTTATCTAACCATTAAAAGAAACATCAAGTGCAGAAAATTAAATAATTACATCTCAATAATTAAAACAAAGTCTGACAATATAAAAATTAACAGATTTACAAGTCTTCAACACTTGTTCATCTTTCCTTTCCCTTTACTGGTGATAGGTTCATCGACCTTCTCAACTTTAGTTGTAATGATTATATAAGCAAGAGTGCCAAATGAATAGGATCAATATAACTGAATAATGTTCTCTATCAATAACAATAAAGAAATGAAACCATAATTTAAAATATATTCAAAGGTCACAAGACCACGAACTGTGTCCAAGGTTATAAGTATTCTTTCAACTTAAACCTAAACAGTCATAAGATTGTAGGGACTTCGTACTTAGGGGGATCAGCCCTTCGTACCATGTATTGTGCACAAACATCTAAATGCTTAACGTAAATTATCCCCTATAATAGGGTTGTTCATCTCAGTATTTAGAATACAAGTTTGCACCAAAGTAAGTTTGGTTTGGATAAGCTTCCAGGGAAATTTAGAGTTCTACGAACATCAACTAAGGATTAGTTGAATCAAAAGTGTAATAACTATTCAAGAATTTGATAAAAAATGAAGTATAAAATAACCATGGGTTATAAGTGATTAAACATCACACATCAAGATCATTCATTAGGAATACTGGAAAGTATTAAAAAATAAAATAAACCTTTCTTGAACAATGATAATAAGCTAAGGTTACATTCGTTGACAATAAGGAAACAATTTAGGAACTTTATTCAATGGTTTGCATCATACAACATAAATAGGATTCAAGAGCTTAATAAAGGATTAAGTGACATGTGAAATCTTAAAAGTATAGCATGATAGCGAAAAGTAAACTTTGCTGAATAATAAAATAGCAAAGGTTTAGTAACTTGTATGAATGTAATCAAGTTATGATACATAATAGTAAGATTAAGACTTGTTCTATTATAAGTAAGATAGGACAACTCAGATAAAGATTGGGTTCTTAAAACTTGCCTTTTGTGTAAGCTAAACCGTACACTTGATTCTCAATATCCTATACACATGTCATCATGACATAATTAGTTACTACATGTACTAAATACATAATTAATTATCTATTTCATGTACGACTTGTAGTCTTAGGTTCAACTATTTGGTTAAACCATAACTCTTCAATTCATACTTGGTACTATAACACCACAATATGACAAAAATCACATTTTAACAGTCATAACATTACTCTTTATCAATAATTATAGAATTGTATAATTAAAATAAATTTTTCGACTAATATCTGCTAATGCTTGGTATTTAGTCACCTAATTTATCTTGGGAATGGCGTTGCGGTGCTGAGCTAGTGCTACGGGGCGAGACAAAAGCCTATAACTGGCACTAGAATTTTACTACTACGAATGATATACTGTTCAAGAGAAATACGATTCTAGGCATGTTGTTCGCGATGAACACAAACAAAGCCAAATTGGCCTACAAGCTACTTTTTAACAACTAATTTAACACATATAAATTACATAGACTTCACAGAAATATAACTTAAGGTTTTCAACATGTTCTTAACTATTTAAACAACATAATCATCAACATTATAACCTTTAATTTCACTGTTTTTACCATTTCTTAACCCTTTTGACATTCATAGTGAAATTCATCACTGTGAATTCATTTTTCAACCAAAACAGTTAATTTAAATTACTTTGTTTTCATTTCTTCATGTATTTTCACAATCAATAGTCAATTCATGGTTTATACTATGAATTGAGAATCAATTTTAATTCTAAATTGAGCATATATCAAACATATATCCATATAAATTTCATTGTAATATAATTTTCTCCATATTAAAACATATTACATGAATCAATTTACTCCAAATCATCTATAACACATATGATAACAATTTATATCAACAATTATCATATAAAAATACATAATAAACAATTAATCTTTCACACCAAAATTTATAGAGAACTTTTGATAGAATAAAAGTAAAGCTAAAAAAAACTTAAATTATACCTTTGATTGCTAAAAGATATGAAAGACTTGAAAATCTTCCTCATTCACCTAAATTCTCAAACTCACAGAGAATCTCTCTTCTTCCTTCTCTCTTTTCTCTCTTCTATATTTTCTCTGTTCTTTCTTTCTCTTCTACTTTTACGTAATATAAACTGATATAATATAATATAACGTATACTTATAATACGTATTAATATATAATATAAATATATATAACTGATGTCAGTTATATCATTTGAAAATCAAAAGCCATAAGGCTTGTTTGGCTAAAACCATTTTTAAAAATTAAAGCCTTAAAACCCTTAAGTTTTGTTTGGCAAAAACTAAATTAAAAATAATAACTTAGAATCCTTATGCCTTGTTTAGTAAATCTCATTTAAATTAAAGATTTAACATTCATTAAGCCTTGTTTGACAAAAATGAATTAAAATCTTTTAATTTATTTTAATAACTCATTTATAATTTATTGTCCCATTGTATTTAATTAAATGCATATTCAAATTTAATTAAATTAAAGCTAATAACAATTTATTAAATCAATTTTCTACATAATCCAATACAACAAAATTATTATTTCCATTATAATTTTATTTAATAAGTTAATACATCACTTTAATTATTAACTTAAATTAAAATAACATGATAACAATTCATTCAATCCTTATCAACTCTCTAATTTTAATTATTAAATTAAATTAGAATATTAACTCATAAAATTTAATTCATCACTCTTTTATTTTAATTAGCTTCAAAATACTAATTATGAACTTAGTTAAAATCTTACCTTAATTAAGTTATTTCCCATAACTCATAAATTATTTATTTAACAAATAAATAATCAAATTAAACAAATATTTATTCAACAATAATACACCAATTAAAATATTTATTTACTTAATAAATATTTGAATTTACAATTCAAATTCTAGATTGTTACATAATCTTATGAGAACTTGGGATTAAACCTTCTTTAATTATAATTCATATAGAGATATAGTGAATTAATTAATTAGGGTGTTTTGCTTAATTCTATCATTTGTGGATTTAAGTTGATATGAGTATAGTGCATCGAGAAATGGTTATATCTACTTTCATGTTCTTGACTAATGAACTGGAATAGTTAATTTGAATTAAAAAGCAGTGCGATAATTTGAGTGAAGCATAAAGTGAAATTGTAGGCTTAATTCTCCAATACCTGATTAAAGTTTGTGGGAGTTAGTTGAATTAACTTTATTTAGTAGTTTTTCATTAATTTCATCATTAAATCATTAGTTTAATAAAATTGAGATAATACAAGATTGGTAGTTGTTAGAATAAAATTTGATATTTGTCTCTGTGAGAACGATACTTTACTTATCATTATATTACTTGTTGATCACGAATACTTGCGTGACGTGCATAGTTAGATTACACCTAACATTACTCATGGCTCCGAGCATGATGCATTGAGCCAACTATGTATCATCTTGCCACTTTTTAAAAGTAGTAATATTTTACTCAGAGGCATTATCTGCAACCATTGCAGGATAGACATATTAAGGACATAAGATAGCTTTTCAGCCGTGAGATCTATTCTCAATTTCCTTAACCAATCTGTTTAATTCAGTCCAGTTAAATAGCATCTAATATGCTCCTCATTAGACAATGTAAAATTCTGTAAATGAATTTATAATTAACAACATTTTAGCACGCACTCTTTTATTAATTACCAAAATAAATTAGGTCTTATTTTAAATTGATATCTCCCACTATTTTCTTCAAACTATAGTACCCTCACTTATATAGTTCAGCAAAATCTAATTAAAGATTTGCTAGTGAGAATAAGGATCCCATTTCAAATGTATATAGCCTTATGGTGACACAACAAACTATATATAAATAAATAGGTAGACAACTCTTGTCAATTACATCATCATGTAACTCCTTTTATTTTGCCTCTATGATTATTTTGATCAAGTGGTGGCACACCCGAATCAAAATTATCCAAGTTAAGTCCAACCTAGCACCTCATATATTCAAAAAGAAAAATATTGTCCTTGTGGTGACACAACAAAACAGCATTGTTCAATTTCTTTATAAGTGTGACACCCCCAAATCCAGGTACTCAAATTTCCCACAGATTTGGTGTTCACTCATCAAAATAAATAGCATCTAACTACCCATATATAAATAAATTCATAAATGAAATAGAAATCTTCCCAATAAAGGGATACAACAACTTAAACAAATCAATCCCATGTCATCTAACCTTAATACATCAATGCGGAAATTTCATAAATAAATAAGTCTAAAACATAACATCATAAGTCTTAACATAATCATTCTCAAATAATAAATAAGTCTTCATCATTTACTTGCTTTTCCTTTACTAGTAGATGGCTTATCAACTCTTTCAACTTTAGCTACAATGTTATTATGCAAGAGTGAGCAACAATTGCCCACAAGTTTAATAATAACAATAATAATAACATGCGAATAAACAATGGATAGTGAACAAATGAAAGCTCAGCTTTTGAATCAAGATTAGAATAGGAATCAAAAGTATATCTGAGGGTCACTAAACCATGAACTATGTCTCTGTTTATCAAGTATTTCTACTTTAAACCTTTAACAGTCATAAGACTATATGGACCTTACTTCTCGTACTTAGGGGGATCAACCCTTAGTACCATGTATGTGCACAACATATTAATGCTATCGCGTAATATAATCCCCTATAGCAGGGTTGTTCATCTCAGCTTTGACATTAGAGTTAGCACCAAAGGAAGTTTGGTTTGAATTGATCTCAAGGGTAATTTAGAGTTCAACAATCATCAACTAGGGATTAGTTGAATTAATAAGGATTCACTATCTATTCAAGGTTTCAATGCAATATTGAAATCAATATGTAAATCAAAGATTGAATCTCAAATCTATACAATTGAATGAACATTGTATAACAAGGGTAATATTTCAAAAGAATTAGAACATTTCATTTGGAATCATGAACTTGAATAATTAAGCTCTGAATAATTCGAAATAAGAATATGAAGCTTTCTCAACAATAATAAAGTTTAAGAATTTACTCAACAAAAGTTTAGAAATAGAAACTTGCTAAATCATAATATAGAATAAGAATTTACTCAATGTAAGATTATGGTTTGGAAACTTGCTCAAATAAAGTTTAGGGTTAGAAATCTTGCTCAATATAAGATTAGGGTTCAGAAACTTACCTCGTGCGTAGATTGTGTGACACCCCCAAATCCAGGTACTTCATTAGGATTTGGTGCTCACTTATCAAAAAATATTACATCTAACTACCCATAATCAAAGGATAAAGTCATAATTTAAATAACTTAAACAATCATCTTTCCCATTAAAGGGTTACTTCATCTCAAAACAATCCCAGGTGATCTAACCTTAAAATTATTACATATGTTTGCGGAATACATCATATATTAAAACAAGTCTTTAACATAATTCATTAAAATAAAATTCTCATAAGTCTTCAACATTTAGACATCTTGCCCTTTCCTTTGCTAGTAGACGGCTCATCGACTTTCTCAACTTTAGCTGCAGTGTTAAATGCAAGAGTGAACAAAAAATTGCTCACTGATATAGAGAATAACAATGATAGCAACATGAGAGTGAACAACGAATGCTGAACAACAATGAACTTGCTCTACGAATCAAATATAGAAAACAAGTTTGAAATCATTATCTGAGGGTCTTACGACCACGAACTATGTCTCCGGTGTATAGGTATTATTACCTTAACCTTAACAGTCATTAGACTGTACAGACCCTTCTTAGCGTACTTAGGGGGATCAACCCTTTGTACCATGTATTGTGCACAAACATCTAAACGTTACACGTACAAAAATCCCCTAAATTAGGGTTGTTCGTCTCAGCTTGAATTTAGAATTTCCGTACTAAAGAAAGTTTAGTTTGGATATAGCTTATCAGTGTCTCTAGAATTTTAGAACACTATTCAACTTCCATCAATAAAGATTTAATACGAGAATGTAGAACTTGAACAAGGCTATTAAAATCAAAGATCGGATATCAACAATATATATAACTGAATAACATAATATACATGCAAAGTGCTATATTCAAAGGAGTTTAGAACAATCTTCTATAAATCAATGTTTTAGAATAATATATGCTTTGAATGATAATAAGGAAAATAAAACTCGCTCGATGTAACGAATTAGGTTACAAGAGCTTGCACAAACATACTCAAGATAAACTAGGCTTGCTCAATTTTAAGAACTTGAACAATAATAATATAGGAATGGAAACTTGCATTCAATATGAAAAGAATGAAGTTAGAAATCTTGCTCAATTGTAAGGAGATAAGGATTAGAAACTTGTACAATTATAAAAGTAGGGTTAGAGAACTTGCCTTGCTTGTAAGCTACATAAGTGTAAAATAATCTCCAATTATCCTACATATATCATTGAAATCGCAACAACAATTAATCACATGAATATTAGCTTTAGGGTTTAAACCATCATTTAGGTCATAACCCTAACCTAGCACCTAACCACGTAGGTTAATATACTTAACGTATCTGAAATCTCATTACAAGCCAACATATCTTAATCATTCATCTCTAACATTAAAAACATCACACTTGGTTTCATTTTAGAACTTATTTACATAATTATTTCAAATCTTTACACTTTGCATTACAACACATTGGAATTTGTTACTATAATTTCTACTATGGCTTAACATCATTAACATGCTTGCTTAGCTAACATAAGTCCATTAAACATGACGTGCAAATTAAGCAAACTTCAGTGTTTGTGACTGGCTACCCACGTGGCCGCGCGAGTAATATACTGGACTATCGCGCTTTCATGCGATAATCACATGCCAGTGAGCAAATCTTCTTGCAGCCACATGACAACCTTAGCGCTTGCGATACCGCCAGACCCAAGATGCGACGACGCACTGACTCGATTTTCTGGGTTTCGAACTAATACCTTCTTTGAAGGCCAAAAATCCCAATTCAACAGAATTTCTCCTAAATTCAACATCTAAAACTTTAACATATTGTAGTTACACATGCTAAATACCATTCTTCAAACAAAAACATTATATAAACTCTATTTTTATGAATCAAAACTATATTTTTCCCAAATTTCCTCATTTTTATACTTTTAACGAATTTGATCGCCATGAACTCATTTCTTGATCAATTGTCACGATTCAAACTACATTGTTTTCATTTCTTAATATATTATCATAATCCACCAACAAATTACAGATTACATCACACATTGGACAAGAAATTTGGTACTTTATAAGGCCATACTATATGAATACTAACATTGTGATTTTTCCTTTTCTTCCTACACCCAATTTACACGAATTTGATAACTGTTTGTTGCCTCTTTTACAATCCAAATAAAAGAGCTCAAACTCATGCAAGCATACATGCGTCAACAAGTAATACTGAGTAAGTAGAGTATCAATCCCACAGAGAAAGTTGTTAAATTTAAACTGTTATGCATAAATTAACTCATTGTATTTATATGCTTAAACTAATAACTAGAATTGTTGAATTAAACTAATTGTACTAACAACTAAAAATAAGAATAATAATGGAATAAATATAAACTAGAAATAATGGGACCCTAACTTCATTTAATATTTCATCTCATTGCCACTATCATGCAAGAAGTGTTCACATGTCATAGGAAAATAGCCAAGAGCACGAATAGAGTTATAACCATTTTTCAATGCACTATAACCTACTTACACAACATCCATAGATGATAGACTCTATGTAATTATCAACACAACCAAAATCACTATATGTCTATGTGAAATTGCAATTATATTGATTTTAAGCAAAAGCCCTTACTCTCGCTCATACGGTGAAACCGTATATGTCTATCTGGTTCACAAAATATGCAAGCCATATATAACAGCCCCATATTCGTATGCTATCATGATTACAATCTATACTTGCATGTTCATTGTCAATTCCATACAAATAATGAGATGAATCGTGATAAGGCATTCATACATATAAAACAATCACGATAGAATTCCCATATAATATGCAAAATAACCTTAACATTTAAGCGTGCAACCAAACTACATATTAAAATTCGTTAGAATCCCATAATGGAGTTTAGTTCATGTCTGAACCAAAAGCCATTATGGGATCAACGCTAAACATGATCAATAAGCAAACAATTGAAATATGAAAGATAGAACGATCAAACCCAATTGCTGAATAAAAACCAATGATCAATGATTAAATCCTCATAGAAATCCAGTAAACAATAATAAAAATCCACAATGACAGAGAATCCAAAGAAGAATTGGAGAAGTAGACGTTTTGGCTTTGTTCTACGTTGGAATCTCTCCCAAGGTGTAAACCCTAGTTATGATGTGTAAAATATGCTAAAAGTATCAATCCTCCTTTCTGACACCCGTCAGAATCGTTTTAAAAACAAATTACAATTCATTTAATTAAAATTAAAATAAAACAAAATCACAGCTTCAGCATTGCGCGCGGCCGCGCTCCTCAGGTATGTCCCTCGCGCGGGAGCGAGACTTGCAGAAAGTTTGCCTGTCAACCGAAGTTAGATGCTGCAAGCGCGCTCTCCAGTGCTCTTCACCATGGTCTTTAGTCTAGAAGTTCGGTTACGATTCTACTCTTTCGTCATCTATGTCATTGCTACTACTTGCTCTTTCATGCTTGATATTCTTCCATGCTTGGTCTCCATGCTTCATTGTACCTCCATGCCATGCACATCACCGCTTGTGCCTCGCCTTCACGCATCCCTTAGCGTCGTTCCCTCTAATATCACCAAAATTAAGCCGATTCCTACACTTATTCACAAAAAGGAGTTTTAAGTAAATGCAATGCAAAATAACATGAAATTCAACTAAAACACAATAAAATGTACTTGAGAAGGACACAATTTGCATGAATTGGTGTTCAATAAGTAGGTAAAAATACCACTTATCACTGTTATACAATCACAGATGATAACCAACCAATTTATTAAGAGTATACATATATTCAATCATCCACGTGACTTAATAATTATAGAAAATTTTCACAGAGAACTCAAAACATAAAAATTAGAACTACAATATACCGTACTCCTTGTTTATTGAGGCAATAGATATGTAGTGGCTTCAATCCCTTTCACAATAAACCCTCAATCTCTTGGCAATTCTCTTTGTGTTTTTCTCTCTTCTTCCAAGCTCTCTCTCTCTCAACCCTTTACTGATAACTAGACTTAGAGAAAAAATAAGACGCGAACAAAACTAATATGGCTTAACCCTCCCACGTACTCATCCGTTAATGAAAACAAAAGACGTCAGTTACATAATGCCAAAGGCCATAAGGGCTTGTGCAATGTCTCAATCCATTAGGCACACTACTACCCCTTTGCGGGATTTCAACCAACGACTCCTAGACCATGAAAGACCTTAGGGCGCTAGGTGTAGAGACAATCCCCTCGGGCGTAGTTGCTCAAGTAGCCAGGGCCCCGAATTAAGACTAGCCACGTTATTGCTATTTGATTTTTATTTATACATAGCATACCCATGTTTTCCCAAAATTTCTGCATGTCAATGTTTTATACAGTCTAAGAGCACTTTTCACATGTTTCTCTTTTTAAAACTACATGTTCTATCGAGCAATGCAACACACATTTCTTAAACCTACAAGTGATTGTGAACACGTTCGTGCAAACCTAAAACATTTAAACAGCAACATGAATCTCATCGTGTAAAACATTATATCTCAGCTCATGTTATCCAACATACTCTAAAATCCTTCACAATTCACTATCATCATTGGCTAGGCAAGAATTTCTATAAAGCAAGAATTTGTGTGAAACATGCAACTAAAACATACTAACACAATCAATAAATGAATAAAAATTAAAAATTTTCTGCAAAATTTTATCTAACACATAAACATGCAAAATTAAACTAAATATGCAGCAATTAAATAAAATTAAGTTACTATGCTATAATCCCCAATACCCCCAAACTTATAATATTCAATGTCCCCATTGTATGAAGGTAAGGGTATAGAAAACTCCCCTAATGATCGGCTTGACCACCCTCCTCGGGTGGTGAATCTGGTGGTGGATATGGCACTGCGGTTCCAAACTGAGGCCACCCTAGCATTGTTCCTTGCTGCGCGAAAGCTTCGGCCAAGGCCCTTGTGAGTCCCGTAGCAAACATTCAAAAATTGTCATACATGGCGTCGACTTTGTGCTCCAACCTTTGGAGCTGGCGATTGCTAGGAACGGTGTGTGCTCGGGTGTATAGGCCTGCTTTATCTGTCTGAGGGGACTGCTGCGATGGCTCTGGGAATGCGAGCCAGAGAATAAATCATCATCCACATGGGTGTGGCTCACCACCTGCCCAGTCCTCAAATTTAGCGATGGTGGCATAGGTGATGTCCTGGCTTGGATATTACATTTGTTCGTTGCCCTAATTTCACCCCTGATGCGCACATAGCATGGCTACAACTGAAGCATGTGGAATGCTCCCAGAGGTAGTTCCCTTCAGATACTTCACAATATTTTGATGAATCAAATAACCCACATCAATGTACTGGCCAGTAATTATGCCCCACAATATTATGGCCCTTTCCGCCGTGATCTCGTGCTAGTGCGATGAAGGCAATAACTTGGCACAGATGAACAGGTTCCACGGCTTGGCGTATCGATTCAGTGCAGCTACTTGGAATATGCGAGGCTAGGTCGTGCCAACTTTGTAAGTCCACTTCGTGCTTGGTATGCACAACTCTGCAATGACACGCTCCAAGTCCGTTTCCTGATGTGCTCTTGTGATCCAATTGGCAGCCCCTCTTGGTGGTGTTGCGGTGATTCTCAGGACGGTTCTGATGGTGGAAGGTCTGTAGTCTATCTCGACACCACGAACCATAGAGGTATCGTTCATGGTGACTTTGGCATTGGCATAAAATTCTCGGACTAAGCTTGTAAAATCCCAAATTTTACGAATAAAGATTTAAATTTCTCGAGTTTTGTTTTTTGAATATTATGGTGTGGATTTAATATAATGTTATAATTGTGGGTAATATTTATAAATTTTGCAAAGTATGCAAGTTGTTATATTATATTCGATTGGTCGGGGAATATTCTTTGTGTCGGGGAATATTCGTACGACAGCACAATCATTGGTGGACCCCATAACAGAATTATTGTCGGATTGAGAAAACGACAAAAATATTTTTATGAAAATAACGGCGGAAGTTTTACTGTTAATAGTGTTGAACTACTCGGTAGTAAAAGTACAATAATACATGTGGTTGCATAGTAGCACACAGTATTGATTATTGATGCTTACGTGAGAAGTCACTCAGTTTTGTTCAATTATTGCTACTGTAGTTGCTGCATAGTATCTCACGTTATTTGATTCAATTATTGTTGATTGTTATATATATATATATATTATATAAGTTTTGTTTTATTATTATTATTAATGTAATAAAATAGAAAAGCTTTTTATATAAAACAAAATACTTTTATAATGTTATTCTATAAATAGAATATATTATATTCTATTATGCATAGTGTTTTGCATAGTAAAATCTTTTTATATAAAATAGAATACTTTTATAAAGTTTCTATAAATAGAATATATTATATTTTATTATGCATAGTGTTGCATAAGTACTGCATAGTATTTTTTGCATAGTAAAATCTTTTTATATAAAGCAGAATACTTTTATAAAGTTATTCATTTTATTAGATTATAAATAGAATATATTATATTTTATTTAAAAATTTTGCTTTAAATCTGGACCGTCTAGGTTAAAAGTAAATCAATCTGGACCGTCAAATGAATTAGTTATGTAATCCATTCTTCTATAAATAGAAGCCCATTCCTTCATTATTTCTTACAAATTCACTTTGAAACTCTAGAGAGAGAAACAATAGAGAAAGAAGAAAAGTATTACGCTACTTCACTACTTCTATATCCAGTTTCTTCTATAAGGTAAAGGTATTATTTCTTTTCGGATTCATGAAGAGAACTTCGTTATTCTATTATTTATTATTCATTGGAATAACTCAGATATCATGATCTACCATATACTTGGTGAAATTCTTACATTATTCCATTCTTTATTATTACATTGGAATATCCTCATGCATGCATTTTACGCTTGGGACTGGTTCCGTTATTTATTATTCATTGGAATAACACATACATGAGAAGTACCGCATGCATGGTGATTTACATTATTATTCCATTATTTATTATTACGTTGGAACATCACTTGCATTTAATTTCGCCGACCTAGTTCCGTTATTTATTATTCATTTGAATAACCTTTACATCAAGTACCGCATGCATGGTGATTTCGTTGTTATTCCATTCTTTATTATTTTGTTGGAATATCACGTCGAGGTCGTTATACCGACTGACACTGGTTCCGTTATTTATTATTCGTTGGAATAAACATTTATACATCATGAAATCACCGTATGCATGGTGATTTCTTTTGTTATTCCATTCTTTATTATACTCAGTTGATTAAAGTTTTGACTTCTATACTCCATGAAATTAGTGGAATATCCTTGATATTTACGCTTCATCCCGTATCTTTTCATGGAAATTTTCTTCTGAGCATTCTTGAATTTTACTCTACAAAGAAGTATCATGTTGACAATTAGGACGTTATTAGTTCCTGAATAATTTAATTCTTGAACTTGTTTTATTGAATTCTTATATCATTGTCATCATCCTCATGTTTTTATTTTGTTGAAAGTCATCTGTGGCCTGTAGTGCATAGATGGACTTGGTATGATTATGACTAGATATTATTCAATATAATCATGACCGTAATTTTACAAATGATGTGGAAAAAGTCCTCATTGGCCTGTAGTGCATTGATGGACAGTTTTTGCTATGATTATGGCTATTGATTCTCTTCGGCCAAGTAGATCACCAAGATATTTGATGTCTTGGGATGCTCAGAGGAGTAAAAGGTTCCATTTGCCACCTTTATGTTGCGTGAAGAGGCAGATTACTAGTGGGAATCTGTAAAACGTACCCAGACTGACGCACTCAAGATGTCTTGGGAGAATTTCCAAGAGCTGTTCAACGACAAGTACTTTCCCGAAAGTATTCATCACATGAAGGAGGTGGAGTTCATCAAGCTGGAGCAAAACAATATGATCGTGTCGTAGTACGAGGCTAAGTTTGTCGAGTTGTCTCGGTTTGCATCCCATTTGGTCGATAATGAGGAGCGAATGACGCGAATGTTTCTAAGAGGTTTGAAACCCAATATACGTCAATACCTCATTTCTCATAAACTTTGTTTATATTCAGATGTTGTGAATAGGGCTCAGTTATTGGAGCGCGATAATGAGTCAGCACAACCAAAAACCAACGACCAACAACACGATAATAATCATTACCCGGTGACAACGGCCATCGTCGAACAATGATAACCATCGTGGGGAAATTATCATGCCATGAATGGTAACCACTTCGGTGGTAATCATGGCTAAGATAATAGAAGTGGAAATTTCAAGAAGAGAAGGTTCAATAATGATGGAAAGACAGCAGCATCAGCACCCATTTCAAAGGAAGAAGAACGACCACCAGTCGTATATTTCAAATGCGGACAGGAGGGACACATCAGTCCAAACTGTAAGTAACAGTCCAAAGTGTGTTTTAATTACGGAAGAGAAGGTCACCTAGCTCGATTTTGTCGTATGGTGAAGTCAAGTCCAGCTGGGATGGTGATGCCAAAGGATGTCCCTGACAAGCCAAAGCCGGTAGTTTAAGAGAGAGTGTTTTTTTTCGTGACGAGGAACCTGAATAAAATTATCACGGGTAAGTTAATCATAAACTCTTGCGAAGTCTATACCATGTTAGATACCGGTTCTACTCATTCTTTCATTCCACTTAGTTGTGTTTAATGTTTGAATTTAACTCTGGAGAAGTTAGACTTTGATTTATCTGTTGAAACTCAGTTGGGAGAATCCTTCATTACCTCCACTATTTATAAATCTTGTTTGATTCAAATCAACACTTTCATGTTACCTGTCGATCTTATCCCTTTGAAAATACTTTCCTTTGATGTGATTTTAGGAATCGATTGGTTAACTACTCATCATGCTTTTAATTAGATTATTAGCTTTCATTTTCCTAACCAACCTGTTATGCGAATTCAAGCAACCAAACCACTAAAGTCAATCATTGTCATATCAAGCCATAAGTAAAGAGCCCCGGTCCTTTCGTTGTTGACTTCCTTGTGTGGAATGCACCGAAGCCAGACTTTCTGTAGGGGACGTTGTGAATAACGATGGCAAGTTGATAGGTATCAATGTGACGTGTTATCCAAGTCTTGGATGAGAGTCATAGTTGTTAATGATATTTCTATTGTTAATAAATTTCTTGACGTATTTCTGAAGACTTCTTGGCCTACCCCAGAGCGTGAAATCAAATTTTGTACTGACCCTAGTACAAAACCCCATTTCTAAAACCCTTAAATATTTCTTCAACTAAAACGAACGTAAAATGCGCCAAAGACGTTAACTCGAGCTGTTGAAGATTACGATCATACCATTCAATACCATCGTGGGAAAAGCGAACGTGGTAGCTGATGCGTTGAGTAGAAGAACTTATACGTTTATGAGTGTGAATATACGAACCTACGTGAAGATAACGAATATACGAGTAGAATAAACTTTAATCGATAAAGTTAAAGTCGCTCAAGCTAAATACTCAGAGTTGATGAATGTGAAAAAGAAGATTCAAGAGGGTGTTATTCTAGAAGCAAGAATCGATGAAGAGAGGAAATCTCAACCTTTGATTTTATTGACTCATTTGAAATCCTTGATCGAGTAGAAACTGTGGCCTATAGACTCGTTTTACCACCAAGTATGTCGCGTGTTCATAACGTTTTTCACATATCGATGTTACGTAAATATGTGGACGACCCGAACCACATTATTGATTTAGAACCGGATGAGATAGCGGATAATTTAACGTATGAAGATGTACCTGTTAAAATCCTGGAATGTATTCAACACTCAAAGGAGGTTATACCTCAAGAGTTTGAATCGGACGAAGTGTCCTCATCTGTTTGGCATACCAGGCACATATGTAAATTTCGAGGGCGAAATTTCATAAGGAGGGGAGATTGTAAAATCCTAAATTTTACGAATAAAGATTTAAATTTCTCGATTTTTTTGAATATTATGATGTGGATTTAATATAATGTTATAGTTATGGGTAATATTTATAAATTTTGCAAAGTATGCAAGTTGTTATATTATATTCGATTGGTCGGGGAATATTCTTTGTGTCGGGGAATATTTGTATGACGGCACAATCATTGGTGGACCCCACAACAAAATTATTGTTGGATTGAGAAAACGACAAAAATATTTTAATGAAAATAACGGCAGAAGTTTTATCGTTAATACTATTGAACTACTCTAGAGTAAAGTACAAGAAATACGATGTCGTGTGGATGCATAGTACACTGCACGGTATTGATTATTGATGCTTACGTGAGAAGTTACTCGGTTTTGTTCAATTATTGCTACAATAGTTTTTTGCATAGTATCTCACGTTATTTGATTCAATTATTGTTGATTGTTATATATATATATATTATATAAGTTTTGTTTTTTTATTATTATTATTAATGTAATAAAAGCAGAAAAGCTTTTTATATAAAACAAAATACTTTTATAATGTTATTCTATAAATAGAATATTTTATATTCTATTATGCATAGTGTTTTTGCATAGTAATTTTATTTTATATATAATAGAATACTTTTATAAAGTTTCTATAAATAGAATATATTATATTTTATTATGCATTGTGTTGTATAGTGTCTGCATAGTATTTTGCATAGTAAAATCTTTTTATATAAAACAAAATACTTTTATAAAGTTATTCGTTTTATTAGATTATAAATAGAATATATTATATTTTATTTAAAAAATTTTGCTTTAAATCTGGACCGTCCAATTAAAAGTAAATCAATCTGGACCGTTCATGAATTAGTTACTATGCAATCCATTCTTCTATAAATAGAAGCCCATTCCTTTATTATTTCTTACAAATTCACTGAAACTCTAGAGAGAGAAACTATAGAGAGAAAGAAGAAAAGTATTATGCTACTTCACTACTTCTATATCCATTTTCTTCTATAAGGTAATGTGTATTATTTCTTTCGAATTCATGAAGAGAACTTTTGTTATTCTATTATTTATTATTCTGTTGGAATAACCTGTATACGTAGTCTACCCTATACTTGGTGAAATTCTTCTGTTATTCCATTCTTTATTATTCTGTTGGAATATCCATGCGCATGCGTTTTTTATGGGACTGGTTCCATTTTTATTATTACATTGGAATATCATGTCTATGCATTTTACGTGGGACTGGTTCCGTTATTTATTATTCATTGGAATAACTCGCTCATGAGAAGTACCGCATGCATGGTGATTTCGTTGTTATTCCATTATTTATTATTCTGTTGGAACATCCCGCTTGGCATGTAATTTACTTTGACACGGTTCTCGTTATTTATTATTCCATTGGAATAACTCGCTCATCTGCATACCGCATGCATGGTGATTCTGTTGTTATTTCATTCTTTATTATTCCGTTGGAATATCGCCGTCGATGTATTATTTACTTGACACGGTTAGATTATTTATTATTCGTTGGAATAACTCCGTCATGCGCCAATACCGCATGCATGGTGATTTCTTTTGTTATTTCATTATTTATTATACTCAGTTGATTAAAGTTTTGACTTCTATACTCCATGAAATTAGTGGAATATCCTTGATATTTGCGCTTCATCCAGTATCTTTTCATGGAAATATTCTTCTGAGCATTCTTGAATTTTACTCTACAAAGAAGTATCATGTTGACAATTTGGACGTTATTAGTTCCTGAATAATTTAATTCTTGAACTTGTTTTATTGAATTCTTATGTCATTGTCATCATCCTCATGTTTATATTTTGTTAAAAGTCATCTGTGGCCTGTAGTGCATAGATGGACTTGGTATGATTATGACTAGAGATTATTCAGTATAATCATGACCGTAATTTTATAAATGATGTGGAAAAAGTCCTCATTGGCCCGTAGTGCATTGATGGACAGTTTTTGGTATGATTATGGCTATGGATTCTCTTCGGCCAAGGGAGCAAAGATGAATTGTTTTATGGCATGATCAGGACCGTTGATGAAAACGCGATTATCTTTGGCCCGTAGTGCATGGATAATTCGTGGTCGTGATACTAAATAATATCCTTGGCCTGTAGTGTAGGGATGATTTGATGATGCTAATTATTTATTAAGCTGAGTCTCAGCGATAAAAGTGATGAAAAACTTTTTAAATCATAAAAGATAGTAGATTTTATTCTCTACTTGACTCTTTTAATGGATTGCTTATTCCGTTGTAGTTAAACTTGATGTTTATTGTATTTTATCAGTTTAACATTGTTGAAGACTAATGATAATTTATTCTGCATTATCTTAGTCATAATTTTTCTTATTGGGCTAGTTGAGCTCACCCTTTCCTTCACCGTTCTCTTCAAGAAATGAGAATATAATTGGGGACGAGTCGGGAGCGAATTGATGTGATCGAGATGATAGTATTAGTAGTCCTCACTATTACATTAAATAGTGTGACAATAAATGTAATGAGGACTTATTTCGAGAGTGGATATTGTCTAGAAGACAATATTTGTATTAAAACTCACAGCTCTCTTGTTGTATATTTAAGATTGTATTTGTATTCTGTACCATGTATCTGGTGACTCAAGATGGGTGATGTATACCTATTTTTGGGGGCGTCACAATGCTCATCGGAATGGGCGTGGGAGACGCAGTCAGTCCACCCCAGCCTCATTTTTGGATCATGGCACACAGCTGTCCAATCTGGCCTTATGGTTTGAATCCTCTTTCCTTGATGAATGTTTTTGCTACGATTCGGTAGTACTCCTGTTGGGCTTCCAAATATAAGAACTTGGTGTGGCCGACAATGTCCTCCTCGTGACTATCGGAGGAGGATGAGGAAGATGATGATGGTCGTGCTCTCTTCGGACCCATTTGCAGATAATTGATTGAGAATGCAGATGAACTTACTGAGAGGGAATGAGAATTTGTGAGTTGATAACCTTCACACTTGTTTCTACCAACCCAATTGGGAACCCTAGCTTTATAGAGTGGATGAGAGCGTGGGTTGAGCTTGGGACCGGGAGAGAATCGTGGAGATTTAATGGAGAGATATACGGCTTCAATTTGTAACTGATAGAGAGATAGAGATGTGAGTTATGGGGAGTGAGAGAGTTTTGCGTCTGTTATTATCGCAAATGAGAGTCCAAATGGTACACAACTCTATTTTAAAATGTTCCGATCTGCCTTGATTTGGTGTCGCGGGCGACCGCATGAGTGTGTACTGGGCTGTGCGCGCAGGCGCGAGACTTGCAAAATGTTTGTCGGTCTGATTGACTTAGCGCACGGGCGCGCGAGTTTGTATTACATGGGCCGCGCGGCCGCACGAGCCTGATATCTGCAATGTTAACGTTACACTCCACTCTAACTATCAGTGATGCTTTCCAATGATGGTTCCTGCATGGACATTAATGCACATTGTTAAGACATAACTTAGTGGCCTCATAGTGCTACCATCTTGTAAATATTTGTGCAACAGTTCTTGCTATGCACTTAAGCATGAAAATCTAATAGCCTAGTAAGAAAAATGAATGACATAGACTAATTAAAAGAATTTCGAATGAATAACTAAAAAAAAATCAATGGGGGTAGAAATAATGGGTTGCCTCCCATCCAGCGCTAAGTTATAGTCAATTTGCTTGACTATCTCTGAATCTCACGTCACATCAAGAACTGAGGTGCCTTCCTTGTTGTCCACCACACCCCAGAATTTAGTGACTTTGACCTTCATCAACGGCTCTACCTTCAACTTTGAACTTTTGCCCGTTACACAACTCATCGGTTCATAATTCCTCGGTTTCTGTAACTCTTCCTTTAGGTCCCGGTCCACCAAGTTAACCAAAAAGCATTCTTCTTTGTCTGTTGGGAACTTTATTGCCTTAAAGACATTGAACGTGACCTCCTGATCATGTACGCGCATAGGGAGTTCCCCTTTTTGCACATCTATCGAAGCCTTGCCTGTGGCTAAGAATGGTCTCCCCAGTATGATCGGTATACTCTTGTGCTCTTCGAAATCTAGGATGATAAAGTCAGCTGGAAAAATGAACTTGTCCACCCTAACCAACACATCTTCAATAATTCCCCGTGGATATGTGATGGATCTGTCAGCTAGCTGTAGTGATATGTTAAATTACCTTGGGTAAGCGGTCCCAATCGATTTAATGATCGGCGGGGCATCAAGATAATACTTGCGCCCAAATCACATAAACACTTACTAAAGTTCATCTTCCCAATTGTGCACGGAATTGTGAAGCTCCTCAGATCTTTCAACTTTGGAGGTAGTTTGCGTTGGAGCACTGCACTGCATTCCTTGGTCAAGGCTACCGTTTCAAACTCATCTAATCTTCTCTTCCTTGACAATATACCTTTTATGAACTTTGCGTAGCTTGGCATTTGTTCCAATGCCTCAGCAAAAGGTATATTGATCTGCAGCTTTTTGAATACCTCCAGAAACTTGCTGAACTGTTTGTCTTCTTTCTGCTTAACTAACCTCTGCAGATATGGTACTTGAGGGTTAATTGGTTGTACTGGACTCTTGACCTTCTCTTCTGAATTTACTTTGTCTTTCTCATCCTGCTGAACCTTAGAATTTTCCCGATTTTCTTCCTCTTCAGTCACCTGCTCTGCCTCGCGCGGCCGTACGACCTCCTTAGTACTATCAGGCACGGGCGCGCGACTTGCAGTACCTGCCAAATCTTTTCCTGATCTCAACATGATCGCTTGACACTGCTCCTTCCTGTCTCTTCTAGGATTTGTCTTTGTGTTACTTGGCAATGAACCTTGGGGTCTATTGTTAAGCATGCTTGCCATTTTTCCCATTTGAGCCTCCAAATTCTTATTAGCCACTGCTTGGCTTTTGATCATAACCTCAGTATTTCCCATGTATTTCAACATCATTTCCTCCATCTCTAATTTCTTTTCTGGCTGTGGTGCAGCTGGAGTGTGATGTTGTTGTTGATGAGAGAATCCTGGTGGAAACGGTGGTTTTGGTGTAAACTGTGGCTGAGATGACTGTGACTAAAATTGATGATTAAATTTGAAACTAGTTTCTCATTGTTGTCCTTGATTGTTCGACCAACTAAAATTTGGATGATTTCGGTTGTTGGGGTGGTATGTGTTCTGGAATAGACTTTGGTCTTTTATGTAATTACTCACATATTGTACCGACTCTGAGCTGATAGCACATTGATCCGTGGAGTTTGACCCCGCACAAATCTCATAAACGAAGGCAACTGTTTTCATTTTTCTCTCTGCCAAAGTATTTATCTTCTTAGCCATAGCTGCCATCTGTGCCGACAACTGTGTAATCGCTTCTACCTCCAACACACCTACAACCTTGGGCTGTGGCATCCTAGCTGTAGGATTCTGATAGTTATTTGCAGCCATAGTCTCGATAAGTGTATAGGCCTCATCATAGCTCTTTGCCCATACGCCCCTCCTGCGGATGCATCCACAATCGGTCTCGACTGCCATCCCAAACCATTATAGAAGGAGTTGATCACCATCCAATCTGGCATACCGTGATGTGGACATTTCCTGAGCATCTCTTTGTATTGCTTCCATGCCTCATATAAGGACTCGCCCTGTTGTTGCTCGAACTAAGAGATAGCCGTCCTCATCTTTGCAGTCTTAGCCATTGGAAAGAACTTAGCTAAGAAATTTTGCGCTAAATCCTCCCATGTAGTGATTGACCTTGACGGCAAAGAATGTAGCCAACTTCTAGCCTTATCTCTCAATGAAAATGGAGATACCCGTAGTCTAATGGCATCCTCCGTTACACCATTGTATCTGAATGTATCATAAATCTCGATGAAGCTTAATAAGTGTTCATTCGGATCATCCGTAGCAGCACACCCAAACTAAACCGAGTTTTGCACCTTCTGAATAATGCCCGGTTTAATCTCAAAGGTATTAATTGCTATTGCTGGTCTGACTATGCTCGATTGTAGTCCATTTGTGTTTAGCATGGAGTACTCCCTTAGAGCCCGATGCTCTTCTCTTTGCTCAAGTCTTTGTTCTTCCGCCATTTTGGATGTTGTACTATCTAACTGAGCTTGCAAATTTCTCCGCACACTCGCTTTCCAACCTCTTCCGTTTATGTTATCCTGCGCTGGTGTTAGTTCTGAGTTGGATGATCGCGTGTGCATAAAAATCCAGGAGTACCTGAAACGAAAAAAAAATGAAACAAAAATAGAAATGAGAAACGATCAGAATTGTCTAAGTAATACAATTTAACTTTAAACTAATGATAATTATTTAAATTCAACGCCTTTCCCAGAAATGGCGCCAAAAACTTGTTGCCTCTTTTACAATCCTAATAAAAGAGCTCTAACTCATGCAAGCATACATGCGTCAACAATTAATACAGAGTAAGTAGAGTATCGATCCCACAGAGAAAGTTGTTAAATTTAAACTATTATGCATAAATTAACTCACTGTATGTATATGCTTAAACTAATAACTAGAATTGTTGAATTAAACTAATTGTACTAACAACTAAAAATAAGAATAATAATGGAATAAATATAAACTGAAAATAATGGGACCCTAACTTCATTTAATATTTCATCTCATCGCCACTATCATGCAAGAAGTGTTTACATGTCATAGGAAAATAGCCAAGAGCACGAATATAGTTATAACCATTTTTCAATGCACTATAACCTACTTACACAACATCCACAAATGATAGACTCTATGTAATCATCAACACAACCAAAATCACTATATGTCTATGTGAAATTGCAATTATATTTATTTTAAGCACAAGCCCTTACTCTAGCTCATACGGTGAAATAGTATATGTCTATCTGGTTCACAAAATACGCAAGCCATATAAAACAACCCCATATTCGTATGCTATCATGATTACAATCCATACTTGCATGTTCATTGTCAATTCCATACAAATACTGAGACGAATGGTGATCAGGCATTCATACATATAAAACAATCACGATAGAATTCCCATATAATATGCAAAACAACCCTAGCATTTAAGCATGCAACCAAACTATATATTAAAATCCGTTAGAATCCCATAATGGAGTTTAGTTCATGTCTGAACCAAAAGCCATTATGGGATCAACGCTAAACATGATCAATAAGCAAATAATTGAAATATGAAAGATAGAACGATCAAACCCAATTGCTGAATAAAAACCAATGATCAACGATTAAATCCTCATAGAAATCCAGTAAACAATAATAAAAATCCACAATGACAGAGAATCCCAATAAGAATTGGAGAAGTAGACGTTTTGGCTTCATTCTACGTTGGAATCTCTCCCAAGGTGTAAACCCTAGTTATGATGTGTAAAATACGCTAAAAGTATCAATCCTCCTTTCTGACACCCGTCAGAATCATTTTAAAAACCAATTACAATTCATTTAATTAAAATTAAAATAAAACAAAATCATGACTTGAGATCGCTTGTGGCCGCACAGCTCCTCAGATATGTCCCTCGGCATGGTAGCGAGACTTGCAGAAAGTTTTCCCTGTCCAACCTAGTTCTATGGGCGGTAGCTGCGCTCCCTGTGCTCTTATCTTGCTGTGACCTTGATCTATAAGTTCGGTTACGATTCTCTCTCATCATATATGTGCTTCTGCTACTACTTGCTCTTTCATGCTTGATCTTCTTCCATGCTTGGTCTCCATGCTTCATTGTACCTCCATGCCATGCACATCACCGTTTGTGCCTCGCCTTCACGCATCCCTTAGCGTCGTGCCCTCTAATATCACCAAAATTAAGCCGATTCCTGCACTTATTCACAAAAAGGAGTTTTAAGTAAATGCAATGCAAAATAACATGAAATGCAACTAAAACACAATAAAATGTACTTGAGAATGACACAATTTGCATGAATTGGTGTTCAATAAGTAGGTAAAAATACCACTTATCACTGTTATACAATCACAGATGATAACCAACAAATTTATCAAGAGTATACATATATTTAATCATCCACGTGACTTAATAATTATAGAAAATTTTCACAGAGAACTCAAAACATAAAAATTAGAACTACAATATACCTTAATCCTTGTTTATTGAGGCAATTGATATGTAGTGGCTTCAATCCCTTCCACAGCAAACCCTCAATCTCTTGACAATTCTCTTTGTGTTTTTCTCTCTTTTTCCAAGCTATCTCTCTCAACCCGTTACTGATAACTAGACTTAGAGAAAAATTAAGACGCAGACAAAACTAATATGGCTTAACCCTCCCACGTACTCATCCGTTAAAGAAAACAAAAGACGTCAGTTGCATAATGCCAAAGGCCATATGACCTTGTTTGGCTACCACATAAAACCCATAAACTAATTTATTTTAATAACCTTATATTATATAGTTTCCAATTGTCACACTTTTAATTTAGTTAATTTGAATAACTTTAGTTTAGCTAACTTATAATAATAATATAATTCTTATTATCATTATATCTTATAATTAATAAATAATTATATATATAATTTAATTAATAAATTAGACACATCACTTTATTTAATTTATTTATTTCCTTTAAATTAAACAATTCATTTAATTTAACTATTTTCTTAAATATTAAGAAATTGATTTAATTTAATTATTTCCTTAAATTAAATCCTTCAACTAAAATTATCATTACTCAATTTAATTAACACTAATCAATTTAGTTACTAAATTAATTCACCACAATTCATCAATTATTTATTTTCCTCAATAAATAAATTATTTAAAATATTTATTTAATTCAATAAATATTTAAATTAAATTATAAATTTCTCGATCGTTACATCCTTCTCTCCTTAAAAGGATTCTGTCCCCAGAATCACAACTCGAAAAATTTATTCGTTACATTTTTCCCTCCTTAACAAGATTCTGTCCCCAGAATCGCTATACAAAATCAAGCAAACAACTAAGGATAATTCTTCATCATAACGCTTTCAAGTTCCCACGTAACTTCTTCAGCATTGTGGTTCCTCTAGATTACCTTACCAGAAGGTATTACCTTATTCCTCAGCACTTGCTCTTTTCTGTTAACAATTTGAATAGGGACTTTTTCATAGGATAAATCTTTCTCAAACTGTAACGGCTCATATTCTATAACATGCTTATAATCAGGTTTGTATGGTCGCAATACCGATACATGGAAAACATTATGAATATGTTCCAACTCCGGAGGTAAAGCTACCTCGTACGCCACTTCACCAACTCATCGAAGCACTTCAAAAGGTCCTATAAATCTAGGGCTCAATTTTCCTTTCTTGCCAAATCGAATTTTCCCCTTCCAGGGAGACACTTTGAAGAAAACATAACTACCGACATCGAATTCTCTATTTTTTTTATGCTGATCGGCATATTTCTTCTGTCTATCTTGTGTGACTATTAATATCACTCAAATCACTTTGATGATCTCGACAGTCTGTTGTACCAATTTTGGACCCAATAGCTGACGTTCACCTACCTCATCCCAACATAATGGAGTTCTGCACTTCCTGCCGTATAATGCTTCGTAAGGCGGCATGCCAATACTCACGTGATAACTATTATTATAAGCAAACTCCACCAATGGTAAATGATCATCCCAATTTCCCTTGCAATCCATGATACATGCCCTGAGCATATCTTCTAGTGTTTGGATGGTTCTCTCATTCTGTCTGTCGGTTTGAGGATGGTACGCTGTGCTCATTCTCAGCTGTGTTCCTAAACACTCTTATAGTCATTTCCAAAAATTAGATGTGAAACGCGGAGCTCTGTCTGATACAATGGACACTGGTACACCGTGTCTTGACACAATTTCCTTCACGTACAGTTTTGCTAACTGATCTAGGGTAAATCGAATCTTGATTGGCAAAAAGTGTGCCGACTTCGTCAGTCGGTCGAAAATCACCCAAATGGCATCGTAACCTTGTTGGGTTGTTGGAAGACCTACCACAAAATCCATTATGATATGCTCCCACTCCCATTCTGGTATCTCCAACGGTTGTAACAATCCGCTTGGCCTTTGATGTTCAGCTTTAACTTTCTAACACGTTAAGCATTTTTCCACGCATTCAGCCACACCCCTCTTCATATTCGGCCACCAAAAATGATGGTTAAGATCTTTGTACATCTTTGTACTCCCAGGATGAATCGAATATCTTGAAATGTGAGCTTCACTCAGAATTTCTTCTTTAATTTCTTGTACTTGCGGAACCCAAATTCGCCCTTTAAACTGAAGTAACCCTTCTGAATTAATTTTGAATTTGTTTTCCTCACCTTCAGATATTTTCTGTTTAATCTTTTCGCTGTCTTCATCATGAAGTTGTGCATTCTTCACCTTATCTACTAACTTTGAACGGTTTCTCATCTGGAACAACTTTTCATCGGATTCTGTCGGATATTTAATTTCCAACTCCATCTTAGCCATTTCCGCCACTAGTTTCTCTTGAGCAGTTAACATCATTAACTTCTCCCGGCCCTTCCTACTTAAAGCATTAGCAACAACATTCGCCTTTCTAGGATGATAGAAAATCTCACAGTCATAATCTTTGATCAGTTCCAACCACCTTCTTTGTCTCATATTCAGGTCTTTTTGTGTAAAGATATACTTCAGACTTTTATGGTCGGTATATATATCTCACACCTCTCTCCATAAAGATAATGTCTCCAAATTTTTAGGGCAAACACCACTGCTGCCAACTCTAAGTCATGAGTTAGATACCCTTTCTCGTAATCTTTCAACTGACGTGATGTATACGCAATAACTCTGCCGTTCTGTATAAGCACACAACCTAGTCCTTTATGCGATGCGTTACTATATACCACAAAATTCCCTGTATCATGAGGCAATGACAACCCAGGTGCTGAACTCAACCTCTTCTTTAACTCTCAAAAACTTTACTCACACTTCTCTGACTAAACAAACTTAACCACCTTCATAGTTAAATTTGTCAACGGAGTTACGATTTTGGAAAAGTCTTGAATAAAATGCCTATAGTAACCTGCCAACCCTAAGAAACTCCTTACTTCTGATGGTGTCTTCGGCTGATCCCAGTTTATTATAGCTTCAACTTTTGATGGACCTACCAAAATTCTGTCCTTATCAATAACGTGTCCGAGAAACTGTACACGTTCCAACCAAAATTCACATTTTGAGAACTTAGAGTACAACTTCTCTTTTCTTAACGTCTCAACGTCAATCTCAAGTGTTCAACATGTTCCTCTTTGGTTTTGGAATACACCAGTATATCATCAATAAACACCACTACAAATTTGTCTAAAAATGGTTTAAACACCTTGTTCATCTAATCCATGAACGCTGCAGGTGCATTAGTTAAAACAAAAGACATAACCAGAAACTTGTAATGACCATACCGAGTTCTGAACGCTATCTTCGATATATCCTCCAGCCTCACCTTCAACTGATGATAACCACTTCTCAAGTCTATCTTAGAGAAATACCTTGCTCCCTTCAACTGATCGAACAAGTCATCGATTCTAGGCAATGGATACTTATTTTTAATCATGACCTTATTCAATTCTCTGTAGTCAATGCAGAGCCGCATCGAATTGTCTTTCCTCTTAACAAATAACAACAATGCTCACTATGGCGAAACACTCGACTGAATATACTTCTTGTCGAGCAATTCTTACAACTAGACCATCAACTCTTTCATCTCTAATGGGGCCATTCTGTATGGTGCCTTAGATATTGGGGCCGTTCCTGGTAGTAAGTCAATCACGAACTCGATTTGTAGATCTTGCGGAAGACCCAACAAATTGTTTGGAAATACGTCTACAAAATCCCTTATAATCGATATCTCTTCTAACTTCGCACTCTTCTTCTGCGTATCGACTATGCAGGCTAAGTATCCTACACATCCTTATCTCAACAACTTCTTAGCTCGCATCACCGCCAAACAACTTGCTTGTCGAGGTGACTTGCTGCCAAAGAACACAACCTTTGACGGAGTTATAAGGTTAACACACTTCCTTTGTCAATCAATTATTGCTCCGTAATTGAATAACAAATCCATTCCCAGTATAACATCGAATTCACCAAGTCTAATTGGTATCAAATCTACCATCATCTCGTGACCCTTTATGACCACTCTAAAATTCCTATATATGCATCTGACAGGAATCACTTCCTTGTTCACAATCTCTATACTTAAGGGAAATTTTAATTCTTCCTGAAGCAAATCTAAGTTTTGAACAAATTCATCGGATATAAATGAACAAGTAGCGCCCGAATCAAATAGTACATAAGCATTAATACCATTAATCGGAATGATACCTGACACCAAATCCTTAGACTATACAACATCTTGCACGGTCATATTGAAAGTCCTCGCAGTAGGTCGGCTTGATTGTGCTGGTCCAGTGATAGTCAATGCACCACCACCGTTGATGTTTCCATTTCCACCACTTGCACTTCCTGTTGGCTTCTTGGGACAGTCACGAGCCATCTGATCTTTTGAACCGCATGTAAAACATGCTCCTTTCTTCGGACTAAAATAGTTTGGTGCAATGTGTCCCTCCTGACCACAGTTAAAACACACCCGCTTTCCCTTCAATCATACTCCAGTATGGTTCTTTACGCATGTTGCACAAGCCTCAAACTTTTTCTTGTGCTGATTTCCTTGTTGTCCTCCCGCAGTTGAATTCCCACTCCATTTCCTCTTTTGATTGTTACTTCCAACATTACTTCCACCAGCCTTATTTTCATTTTCATTCTTCCTCTTCTTCTGTTCTCGGTTATACTTGGTCAAAGCATCGCTTCCACCTTCCGCGATAATTGCCTTCTCTAGTGCAGCCGCAAATGTGTTCAGCTAGAACATTGAAACCTTGCTATACAGCCAGGGTTTCAATCCTTGTTCGATCCTGCTCGCTTTAAGTTCATCAGTATTGACTTGATAAGTGGCAAACCTTGCCAACTCGTTAAACTTCGCAGCATATTCTGGTACCGTCATTGTTCGTCGTTTCAAATCCAGAAATTGCAATTCCAGCTGATTTCGGGAACTGGCTGGAAAGTACATTTCAAAGAACATCTCCTTAAATCTATCCCACACTGTCACTCCTTCTCCTCCACGAACCTTGTTAAATTGCCACCAGTAGCTAGCTTCAGACTTCAGCCTTCAGCATGAACGTTGCGAACTCAATCTTCTGATCTTCATTAACTCTAGCAACGTTGAACACCTTCTCCATTTCCATGATCCAGGTTTGGGCTTCCACTGGACTCATAGACCCTTAAAATTCTGGCAGTCCAACCGCTTTGAATTCCTTGAAAGTCGTGACTTGAGCTTGCGGTTAATTCGCAAGTGCACCCATCAACAGATCTACCAACTGCTGAACCGGATTAGTGTTGGTCTCATTGTTATTATTAGTACACCCCTCAGGAGGTGCTTGCTGCCGTGGTTGTCTTCTTCTAGGAGGCATTTTTTGTTAAGATATACGCTTATTAGCTCATTATTCAACTTCTTGGGTATTTGAAGGTTAACTTTAACATTCCAAGATTAAAGCTTTAACACATAACATTTCAAATAAAATTTAATATTTTATTCTTTTATAAAGTTTTAAAACATGTTCAAGATAACATAACCGCTATAAACATTCACTTTCCTGAATTAAACAAGTTCCAGGATTACATACTCATACTATCCCTTTATTTATCTCAAAATAAGGGATTCACAATTTATTTATTCACATAATTAACCACACATTATTATCTATCTTATTCTATCTAGGCATATTAAGACGTCATAGGGCTTCTTGATGTTCCTCCTCCATGATACGATATGCCGTTCTACGATCCATCACAAACCACGACGAATTCTCAAACTGAGGTGGGTAATAGTAGACTCGATCTTGGGCCCTATCAATCGCCGAATTAAAAGCATAATCCATCTCTTTCATCTTGGCTTTCTTCACTTAGACCTTAGCCTCAGCACGGTCTGCACGTTGAGTCGCCATCATCCATGCATCCTCTGCTCTTGTACGCATAACTTATTCCTCCTTGAAATCATCTTTCAATTTCTCCATGTCAATCTTCATCTTCTCGTTTACTGCTAACAAGTCTTCATACTGACCCTTGGTATGAACTAGATCCCACTCCTTGTTTCCAAGTTTTGAGTAAAGTTCCTGAATCTCTGCATCCTTCTGCTCCATCGAAGCATGATGCATCCCAACCAACTCCTTCAACTCCTTTACCTCGTCCTGTAATTCTACATTACGGTCATACAGAGCGTCATAACGTTTTTTATAAAAACGTTGTGGTATTTTTTTACAACGTTTTTTAAAAAAACGTTGTAGATATATATACCAAATAGACAACACTTAAACCACAACGTTTTTTTAAAAACGTTGTGGTATTTGTTTTACAACATTTTAAAAAAAAACGTTGTAGATATATATACAAAAACGTTATCTATTTAAAAGGGTATTTTTTTGGTGTTAACTAGATAACGTTTTTTTTTTTAAAAACGTTATCTATCAAGAAAAAGACGGAGCTTTAAAAATCTCATTTGAAATCTTGAAAACTTAAATAATAAGTATCACCATTATCGATTATTTTGCCTAGCCGCTCCTAGTCTCCAGTTGGATCTAAAATTTCTCAAAATTTTAACTAGAGGATTCTCCTCGCGATTGCCTTTCTCCCCCGCCACCTTGAAATCGAAGGCGCACGTCTTTATTCTGGGTACTGTGAGTCCCACAAAACGCGTCATCCCACACCGTGAAACGTGAAACCCATCACCACCTCTCTTCCAAGACGTTGAGCATTTGCTTCGGTCGGACCACCGCCTCTCTGAATTGTTTTTTCGTACAAACTAATCGATCGAGAGAAGTTTCGACAAGGACACCGCCGATGAAGATGGCAAAAGCATCACTGAGCTGGAGACAATTAAGGGTTTGGGTAGTGGAAACCTTTGGGTTTTGGGTTGCGATTTTAGTGTTTAGAATGGAAACATTCACGCTTCTTTGATCTTCTATCAAAGTTGCACCATATGAATTTGCCAGATCTGTTATTTCGATATCAAGCTTACCTGATTTCGTTCGGCTCTACACCAAATCTTAGATTAAGGTAATACTTTACTTGATAATATGTAGTATTTGATTATTATAGAGTTTTAGGTAAAAGTTGGATTAAGTTGGTTTGTATTTAATCCTGTTGGTTAAAAGTTGGATTAAGCAGGTTTTGAGCTTGAAGGGAGCATAATATGATAGTTCTGGTTTAAAAGGTTGACTTAGTTCTTAGATTTTTCTATCCAGTTCAAAATTTATGTTCTATTGGAAGGCTGATTGGGTGAAATATATCTCACTAGTTCACCCAATGTATCCTCTTTTCTTGCAGAAGACATATATACTTTCAGTTGACATGTTAAAACTATAGTCTTGAGTTAACAATTGCTATTCATGTTAACATGTCAGCGGAGGGTTGCCTCTGTGCCATCTTTGCGTAAGCATGAAACATCCCTGGTAATACATTATTTCATCTTAATTTGGGGACTTTCCTATTATATATCGGTTTATTCTTTGGTAAATCATTGTGGAGGACATATATTTTGGGGAATTTAGAGAACTTAACTTAGATACTCACTTTGGATTTTTGATTCGTCAAAGAAATAATTCTTGTTGGACTTTTGAGAATTTTTGTTTGTGATATAATAATGAACAATGATGAGGTTGCAAGACTTGGTGATGTTTCGTATGAGCTTGCACTCTATAACTAATTACCGCATTGGGCTAATGATTTTCCAGTCGAAAATGAAGATATTCGATCACCAAAGAGAGTTTACCTTGATCGAGCGTATTAGTAGAGCGGAATTCCTTCACATCACCGGTGAAGGATCACTAATGTTGTATATATGTTTTAAATAACAAAGTAAAGGTTTTTGACTGGTTGAGGCTTAAATTGTGTTGATAAATGGCCGGATTATGGTCTTTCACTTTTTGATTGAATTCTTAGTGGATTTTGGTCTTGGTACGAATTATTCTTTTAAAGAACTAGTGTAGTCTTCATGTTCTAAATGATTGTCCTATTTGCTAATTCTATTTCTCTCTCATTCTAATCTCAGGCAAAGGTACTGGTTTGCTTCGTCTCCATAGTACATATCGTCATGATCTAAAAAAATATAGTTCAGATGAGGGCCGTGTACAGGTATACTTCTGAAATATTTATGGGTTTATTTATATGTGTTTAAGCACTATCATGCTGTGCTTCTAGTGTTTATTTGTATGTTGATCTTTACTTTAGTTTATTATCATATGAGCTCTTCTACCACTTGTTGAGCAACTTGTACATAGCTTACCCCAGACATTCATGTTGTGTATGAGCTGAAACATTGATTGAATATTACTGACAGATGTCTGTGGCTGCCTTCGCAAAAGGCCTCCTTGATTTAGAAGGACAATTAACGCCAATCCTGGTATGTAGCTTGTTCTCAGAGATTTTGTATGTTTATTGACTTGTACTTTAGATAACTGACATGCTATATGCTATCTTCTAAAGGTTTCACTTGTCAGCAAGGACTCCTCTATGTTGGATGGACTTGATAATGCCAGATTGAGATGGAAGAAGCTAAGGTTTTCCTTCTCCTACGCATTATGTTGCTATGCTTTTATATGAAGTTAAATAGCAAAATTGTAGATCTGGTTATAGATACAACACTGCCAAACTATTACTAAGTTATAGTCAATTGAACTGTTGGAATTTTGAGATATATAATGGCGCTATTTGCCTATTAATATTTTTGACCCATCTTATTTTGGGTGTCATTAGATCAAAAGATTGGCACATCATTGTAATTAGGATGTTTAAAATTATTCTGTAATGGCAGTTTTCTTATATTATCCCCCCCCAAACTTTCGTCCGAGTCTAGGTTGACTAACATAATTACCTTTGGAGCAAAGATAGTTCATAACAACGGATCACCTGCAAAACCTTGGATAGTCGATGGGGTGGACTTCCTTCAAATGCTTCCGAACTTCTCCGATATTGGTAAGTCCCGATATATAACGCTTCTCAAGTTGTTTTCGGATATATATCACTACTCTTAATAGCAAATTCATTGTTCCTTTTGCAAACTTCTTTCCAAATTGGTCGAGGTTTTAGTATCTCATCGCTGTTAATATAACTTTGTAGGTTCATTTCACTATTTATTATTTTAATAACTTGCCATGGAGCCCTCAAACTCTAGTGGGAGTTGTTCTTGAGGAATACTCTATATATCGATACATCTCTATATAGATATGTACTAATCTAATCACCAAGATAGTTCATGAAGTCCTTGGATTATCAAAACATTGTTGAATGCTTCTTATTAATATCTTCTTTAATTTTCCTTGGGAGTTCTTTGAATGTTTAATTTATTTATGGGGATGACCATGCTATGCAATTCTAGCTGTGTAAATCGTTTCTTGAACACTAATTAGCTTGATTTTACTAGTGGCTAAGTTGACTTTTTATCTCTTCTTGATTTGGTTGCAAAATCGATCTCATGCTATCTTTACTATCACATTCGAGCAAATGCATAAGCTCAACTCTGGCGATAGTAGTCCTAATGGATGTATAGGTGAAGAGTATCTATGTGCCAAGTTGCATTTAGTGGATCTTCTTTGGATCGGAAGCGAGCTAAGAGGATGTGGCTACGATGGCATGTGTTTTAAGGAAGGTTGGTGGAATTTTTTTGTTTTACTTTTTCATCTCGGTCATTACAAAACCGACATAGTAATCAGTCTCACATTCAACAGGAGTTCACATAAATAAGGGCTTTCTTGCGCTTGGAAATGTTATCACAAGACTTCGGAGATGAGAAAAAGCAGAAAGAAGGTGTTCATGTTCCATATCGTGACGAAGAACTTACTCGGCTTTTGCGGGTTTGCCTCACTTCTATAGTTTAAAAGTTCAAGTAGCATAACCTGTGTATACAATTGTGAATTTATTCAAGAGTGACAAGGTTATGAGCTATGTAGTTTAAGCAACCTACCCTTAACTTTTTGTTTGCAAATACCCCTCTCCTATCGCCTACCGAGTTCTCTCCACCGATCACCATCACTTAGCACTTGGCGGTTTAATTGTTTGTTAGCAACATTTGTTTCATGTTTTTATACTTTTGTATTAATTTATTTCATATTTAATCTAAGTTCTTGTATACTTACAGGATTCTCTTGGTGGTAATATAGCGAGCAGTAATGATAAGCAAGTCTTGTTTGTTTATGTATATTTTGTTATCTATAGGAAGATGCTATTATGGTGATGGAATTATACCCATTATAGTTTCGATTACTTGTAGGAAAGAAAGTGCAGTTCTCTAGGTATATCTTCTTGATTTTCAATTATAATTTCATTTCATTTACTTGTAGAATTGTTGTGCGTGTATTTAGAAATTTTGGACTTTAGAAAGGAAATGTTAGGTTGTTGAAAGCGATGTGATGAATGAAGGAACTTCCGCCTTTCCATAGTGAAGCTAAAGGCCTATCTCGCCATGGATGGTTTAGTGTTTTATTGCATATTGGATTCTATTTTTTATCTATTCTCGCATTTTAAATGCCAAGTATTCTTTTTAGGTTTGTCGAAGCTTTTAGCGGGAACTTGAGCCCTGGGAAACAATTTTAGTTGGGGCTATATATCGGTGGGCTAGCTTCAGTTACTACAACTCCTTTTCGTATGTCATTATTTGTCATTGCAAACCAAACTGGGAAACTGGGATACCTGTTCACATGTCTCAACAATGGGGTGAGGTGAAATACTCTGTCATTGCAAACCAAACTGGGATCAATTCAACAGCATTGGTCGAGGGTTTTTTGCACATGCTTAGGTAGTAGCTTAATTTTATGGATAGTTTGGTTTATTTTGTGGATTGAAAAGTGAATTTGAGATGTATATATTGATAGTTTAGTATATATTTTGTGGATATAGTAATTTGAAACTGTAAACGAATGGTATTATTGGGATGTATTTTGAATGGTTGATACATTTTGGCTTTAAATTTAAATGAGATTCTAGACCTTTTAGCTATATATCATGACATTAGTATATTGAAGGTGCATTGGTTATGTAGGTGAATTATAACTTTTTTTTTCTTTTTTTTAATCTACAACATTTTAAAAACGTTGTGTAAATGTGCCTAAACATTGTCTGATATACTAAACAACAACATTTTTATCCAAAAAACGTTGTGGAATTATACCTTCTACAATGTTTTTAAGCATTTGCTAATTTTTGGAAAACAAATCTACAACGTTTTTTTCCTAAAAATCGTTGTGTAGTGTGCTTAACTACAACATTTTAAAAACATTGTGTAAGGGTGTCAAGTAGACAACACCCTTAACCACGACCTTTTTTTGACTGAAACCACAATGTTTTTTCCGCGTTGTCTATTTACTATTTTGTAGTAGTGAATCTTCTATAAATCGATGCATTAGAACAATATATGCTTCAAATGATAATAAGGAAAATAAAACTCACTCGATGTAACGATTTAGGTTACAAGAGCTTGCACAAACATACTCAAGATAAACTAGGCTTGCTCAATTTTAAGAACTTGAACAATAATAATATAGGAATGGAAACTTGCATTCAATATGAAAAGAATGAAGTTAGAAAGCTTGCTCAATTGTAAGGAGATAAGGTTTAGAAACTTGCACGATTATAAAAGTAGGGTTAGAGAACTTGCTTTGCTTGTAAGCTACACAAGTGTAAAATAATCTCCAATTATCCTACATATATCATTGAAATCGCAACAACAATTAATCGCATGAATATTAGCTTTAGGGTTTAAACCATCATTTAGGTCATAACCCTAACCTAGCACCTAACCCGTGAGGTTAATATACTTAATCTAATCAAATCTCATTACAAGCCAATATAACTTAATCATTCATCTCTAACATTAAAAACATCACACTTGGTTTCATTTTAGAACTTATTTAAATAATTATTTCAAATTTTTACACTTTGCATTACAACACATTGGAATCTGTCATTATAGTTTCTACTATGCCTTAACATCATTAACATGCTTGCTTAGCTAACATAAGTCCATTATACATGACCTGTAAATTAAGCAGACTTCAGTGTTTGTGACTGGCTACTCACGTGGCCGTGTGAGTAATATACTAGGCTATCGCGCGCCCGCGCGACACAGCCAGTCCCACATCAGAAGATAGGGGAATTTTTTTTTTCTGCATATAAGGAAATAAGTTACTACTAATAGTACCTTCAAGTCATGACCTTTTGGGTGAGCCTGTGGTGGGCTAAGTTGACCCAAGAAGATACTATTGGGCCAGTAGTTTGAGGCCTTATTTTGATGGATTTGATTCGATTCAGATTTAGGATTTGACCCAAGATTTGTTTCAAACTTGGGATTTGACCCGGGTTGTTTCATATGGTATCAAAGCCGACTCTCGAAAGCTCGGGTCGGGTTATCCAATAGGGTTGCCAAAGGTGGGGACACGAAGGCTGGTGGTATTATCCCACAATGGAGAGATGGAGGTCCGGAGGTGGGGACACGAAGCCAGCCGGTATTATCCCACAATGGCTAGAGAGGCAAAGATCTTTGGCCGTGTGTGATCGGTTTTGACGTGGACGTCATAAATTTAAGTGGGGGAGTTTGTAACACCCCAGTCCCACATCGGAAGATAGGGAAAAAATTTGTCTGCATATAAGGAAATACGTTACTACCAATAGTACCTTCAAGGCTTAACCTTTTGGGTGAGCCTGTGGTGGGCTAAGTTGACCCAAGAAGATACTATTAGGCCAATAGTTTGAGGCCTTATTTTGATGGATTTGATTCGATTTGGACTTGGGATTTGACCCAAGATTTGTTCCGAACTCGGGATTTGACCCGGGTTGTTTCATATGATGTAACGATCGAGAAATTTGAAATTTAATTTAAATATTTATTGAATTAAATAAATATTTTAAATAATTTATTTATTGAGGAAAATAAATAATTGATGAATTGTGGTGAATTAATTTAGTAACTAAATTGATTAGTGTTAATTAAATTGAGTAATGATAATTTTATTTGAAGGATTTAATTTAAGGAAATAATTAAATTAAATCAATTGCTTAATATTTAAGAAAATAGTTAAATTAAATGAATTGTTTAATTTAAAGAAAATAAATAAATTAAATAAAGTGATGTGTCTAATTTATTAATTAAATTAGATATATAATTATTTATTAATTATAAGATATAATGATAATAAGAATTTTATTATTATTATAAGTTAGCTAAACTAAAGTTATTCAAATTAACTAAATTAAAAGTGTGACAATTGGAAACTATATAATATAAGGTTATTAAAATAAATTAGTTTATAGGTTTTATGTTGTAACCTAACAAGGCCTTATGGCCTTTGGCATTATGCAACTGACGTCTTTTGTTTTCCTTAACGGATGAGTACGTGGGAGGGTTAAGCCATATTAGTTTTATTCGCATCTTATTTTTTCTCTAAGTCTAGTTATCAGTAAAGGGTTGAGAGAGAGAGCTTGGAAGAAGAGAGAAAAACACAGAGAGAATTTCCAAGAGATTGAGGTTTTGCCGTGGAAGGGATTGAAGCCACTACATATCAATTGCCTCAATAAACAAGGAGTAAGGTATATTGTAGTTCTAATTTTTATGTTTTGAGTTCTCTGTAAAAATTTTCTATAATTATTAAGTCACGTGGATGATTGAATATATGCATACTCTTGATAAATTGATTGGTTATCATCTGTGATTTGATAACAGTTATCAAATTCGTGTAAATTGGGTGTAGGAAGAAAAGGAAAAATCACAGTGTTAGTATTCATATAGTATGGCCTTAGAAAGTACAAAATTTCTTGTCCAATGTGTGATATAATCTGTAATTTGTTGGTGGATTATGATATATTAAGAAACGAAAACAATGTAGTTCAAATCATGACAATTGATCAAGAAACGAGTTTATGGCGATCAAATTCGCTAAAAGTATAAAAATGAGGAAATTTGGGAAAAATATAGTTTTGATTCTTCAAAATATAGTTTATATAATGTTTTTGTGTAAAGAATGGTGTTTTGCATGTGTAACTATAATATGTCAAAGTTTTAGATGTTGAATTAGAATTTTTGGCCTTTAGCAGTGTATTAGTTCGGCGATACATATAAAAATCGAGTATGGTGCATCATGACGGGTGCAATTACTGGAAGCGGTTGTCTCCCAAGGCGTGCGATTTGGACGCCTTGGTAGCGATGGCTCAAGATATATTACTCGTGCTGTCACATGAGTAACCCGATCATGAATAATTGAAGTGCGCTTAATTTGCAGGTCATGTTTAATGGACTTATGTTAGCTAAGCAAACATGTTAGTGATGTTAAGGGTTAGTAGAAACTATAATGACCGATTCCAATGTGTTGTAATGCAAAGTGTAAAGAATTGAAATAATTATTTAAATAAGTTCTAAAATGAAACCAAGTGTGATGTTTTTAATGTTAGAGATGAATGGTTAAGTTATGGAGACATAGTTCGTGGTCGTAAGACCCTCAGATAATGATTTCGAACTTGTTTTCTATATTTGATTCGTAGGGCAAGTTCATTATTGTTCAGCATTCGTTGTTCACTCTCATGTTGCTATCATTGTTATTCTCTATATCAGTGAGCAATTGTTTGCTCACTCTTGCATTTAACACTGCTACTAAAGTTGAGAAAGTCGATGAGCCGTCTACTAGCAAAGGAAAGGGCAAGATGTCCAAATGTTGAAGACTAATGAGAATTTTATTTTAATGAATTATGTTAAAGACTTGTTTTAATATATGATGTATTCCGCAAACTTATGTAATAATTTTAAGGTTAGATCACCTAGGATTGTTTTGAGATGATGTAACGCTTTAATGGGAAAGATGATTGTTTAAGTTATTTAAATTATGACTTTATCCTTTGATTATGGGTAGTTAGATGTAATAGTTTTTGATAAGTGAGCACTAAATCCTAGGGGAAAGAAATACCCGGATTTTTGGGTGTCACAGGTTGGTATCAAAGCTTTAGGTTATGAACTTTAGGTGGGGAAACCTTAGGAAGTAACAATTAAGGAAACAGAAAACATAGAGGTGTTCAACTCTTATCGAGTTTTAAGGAATGGATTAAGGTATTCATTGAAGCTAAATAATAAAAGACATTATATGCTATGTGTTAATAACATATGTGCTCGCGAGTATCGAAAATGTTAAGTAAAACTTAAAATATTTTGTTGTCAGGATGTTAAACGAAGGAGGATCCAGTCCAGCTAGAGAGGTGATACCTCAGATACCTATAGATGATGAGCCCCGGGATATTCATGTAGTGCGGGAGCAGTTGATCCAAGAGGATGTGCCTGTGACTGATCCTGAGGAGGTTAGTTCTGAGGATGTAGAGGAGGATGATGAGGAAGAGGATTCTGAGGAGTTTCCACCAAACTCCATATCAGCCGAGATGTATGATGCTTTGTATGACCATAACATAGAGTTATAGGACGAGGTCGAGGAGCTGAAGGAGATGGTTGAGATGCATCACACTTCGATGGAGCAGAAGGATGTGGAGATTCAAGAACTTGACTCGAAACTTGGAAAGACAGAGTGGGATCTGGTTCATACCAAGGGTCAGCATGAAGACTTGTTAGCAGTAAATGAGAAGATGAAGGCTAACATGGAGAAATTGAAAGATGATTTCAAGGAGGAGTCAGCTAAGCGTGCAAGAGCGGAGGATGCATGGATAAAGGCGACTCAACGTGCAGACCGTGCTGAGGCTAAGGTCCAAGTGAAGAAAGCAAAGATGAAAGAGATGGATTATGCTTTTAATTCGGCGATTGATAGGGCCCAGGATCGAGTCTACTATTACCCACCTCAGTTTGAGAATTCGCCATGGTTTGTGATGGATCGCAGAACGGCTTATCGGTTCCTGGAGGAAGAGCTTCGAGAAGCTTTACGACATCTTAATATGCCTAGATAGAATAAGATAGATAATAATGTGTGGTTAATTATATGAATAAATAAACTATGAATCCCTTATTTTGAGATAAATAAAGGGATAGTATGAGCATGTAATCCTGAAACTTGTTTAGTTCAGGAAAGTGAATGTAATAACGGTCATGCTATTTTGAGGATGTTCTAAAAACTTTATGAATGAATAAAATATTAAAGTTTATTTGAAATGTTATGTGTTAAAGCTTTAATCCTAGAATTTTTAAGTTAAACTTCAAATACCCAAGAAGTTGAGTAATGAGCTAATAAGCGTATATCTTAACAGAAAATGCCTCCCAGAAGAAGATAACAACGTCAGCAAGCACCTCCTGAGGGGTCTACTAATAATAAAAATGAGACCAACGCTAATCCGGTTCAGCAGTTGGTAGCTCTGTTGACTGGTGCACTTGCGAATCAACCGCAAGCTCAAGTCATGACTTTCAAGGAATTCGTAGCAGTTGGACCGCTAGAATTTCAAGGGTCTTTGAGTCCAGTGGAAGCGCAAACCTAGATCATGGGAATGGAGAAGGTGTTCAACGTTTCTAGAGTTAATGAAGATCAGAAGACTGCGTTCACAATGTTCATGCTAAAGTCTAAAGCTAGCTACTGGTGGCAAGCAAATAAGGTTCGTGGAGGACAAGGAGTGATAGCGTGGGATAGATTTAAGGAGATGTTCTTTGAAATGTATTTTCTAGCCAGTTCTCAGAATCAGCTGGAAGTGCAATTTCTGGAGTTGAAACAAGGAACAATGACGGTGCCAGAATATGCTGCAAAGTTTAACGAGTTGGCAAGGTTTGCCACTTATCAAGTCAATACAGATGAACGTAAAGCGAGAAGGTTCGAACAAGGATTGAAACCCTGACTGTATAGCAAGGTTTCAATGTTCCAGCTGAACACATTTGCGGCTGTACTGGAGAAGGCAATTATCGCGGAAGGTGGAAGTGATGCTTTGACCAAGTACAACCAAGAACAGAAGAAGAGGAAGAATGAGAATGAAAATAAGGCTGGTGGAAGTAATGTTGGAAGTAACAATCAAAAGAGGAAATGCAGTGAGAATTCAACTGCGGGAGGACAACAAGGAAATTAGCAGAAGAAAAAGTTTGAAGCTTGTGCGACGTGCGGGAAGAACCATACTGGGGTATGTTTAAAAGGAAAGCGAGTGTGTTTCAACTATGGTCAGGAGGGACACATTGCACCGAACTGCTTTAGTCCAAAGAAAGGAGCATGTTTTACCTGCGGTTCAAAAGATCACATGGCTCGTGATTGCCCTAAGAAGCCAGAGGGAAGTGCAAGTGGCGAAAATGGAAACAACAACGGTGGTGGCACATTGACTATCACTGGACCAACACAGTCAAGTCGACCTACTGCGAGGACTTTCAATATAACCGTGCAGGATGCTGTACAGTCTAAGGATGTGGTGTCAGGTATCATTCTGATTAATGGTATTAATGGTTATGTACTATTTGATTCGGGTGCTACTTGTTCATTTATATCCGATGAATTTGCTCAAAACTTAGATTTTCCTCAGGAAGAATTAGAATTTCCCTTAAGTATAGAGATTGCGAATAAGGAAGTGATTCCTGTCAGATACATATATAGGAATTGTAGAGTGGTCATAAAGGGTCACGGGATGATGGTAGATTTGATACCAATTAGACTTGGTGATTTTGATGTTATACTGGGAAAGGATTGGTTATTCAATTACGGAGCAGTAATTGATTATCAAAGGAAGTGTGTTAACCTTGTGACTCCGTCAAAGGTTGTGTTCTTTGGCAGCAAGTCACCTCGACAAGAAAGTTATCTGACGGTGATGCAAGCCAAAAAGCTGTTGAGACAAGGATGTGTAGGATATTTAGCCTACATAGTCGATACACAGAAAAAGAGTGCGAAGTTGGAAGAGATATCGATCATAAGAGATTTTGCAGACGTATTTCAAGACGATTTTTTGAGTCTTCCGCCGAATCGACAAATCGAGTTCGTGATTAACTTACTACCAGGAATGACCCCAATATTTAAGGCACCATACAGAATGGCCCCGGTAGAGATGAAGGAGTTGATGGTGTAGTTGCAAGAATTGCTAGACAAGAAGTATATTCAGCCGAGTGTTTCGCCATGGGGAGCACCAGTGTTGTTTGTTAAGAAGAAAGATGGTTCGATGCGGCTCTGCATTAATTACCGAGAATTGAATAAGGTTACGATTAAAAACAAGTATCTATTACCTAGAATCGATGACCTATTCGATCAGTTGAAGGGAGCAAGGTATTTCTCTAAGATAGACTTAAGAAGTGGTTACCATCAGTTGAAGGTGAGGCCGGAGGATATACCGAAGACAGTGTTTAGAACTCGGTATGGTCATTATGAGTTTCTGGTTATGTCTTTTGGTTCAACTAACGCACCTGCAGCGTTCATGGACTTGATGAACAGAGTGTTTAAAACATTCCTAGGCAAATTTATGGTGGTATTTATTGATGATATACTGGTGTATTCCAAGACCAAAGAAGAACATGTGGAACATTTAAGAGTGACATTGGAGATGTTGAAAAAAGAGAAGTTGTACACTCAGTTATTAAAATGTGAATTTTGGTTGGAGCGTGTACAGTTTCTAGGGCACGTTATTGATATGGACGAAATTTCTGTGGATCCATCAAAAGTTGAAGCTATAATAAACTGGGATCAGCCGAAGACACCGTCAGAAGTAAGGAGTTTCTTAGGGTTGGCGGGTTACTACATGCGTTTTATTCAAGACTTTTCCAAAATCGCAACTTCGTTGACAAATTTAACTAGGAAGGCAGTTAAGTTTGTTTGGATAGAGAAGTGTGAGGAAAGTTTTCTAGAGTTAAAGAAGAGGTTGAGTTCAGCACCTGTGTTGTCGTTGCCTGATGATACAGGAAATTTTGTGGTATATAGTGACGCATCACATAAAAGACTAGGTTGTGTGCTTATGCAGAACGACAGAGTTATTGTGTATGCATCACGTCAGTTGAAAGATTACGAGAAGGGGTATCCGACTCATGAGTTAGAGTTGGCAACAGTGGTGTTTGCCCTAAAACTTTGGAGACATTATCTTTATGGAGAGAGGTGTGAGATATATACCGACCATAAAAGTCTGAAGTATATCTTTACACAAAAAGACCTGAATATGAGATAAAGAAGGTGGTTGGAACTGATCAAAGATTATGACTGCGAGATTTTTTATCATCCTGGAAAGGCGAATGTTGTTGTTGATGCTTTAAGTAGGAAGGGACGGGAGAAGTTAATGATGTTAACTGCTCAAGAGAAACTAGTGGCGGAAATGGCTGAGATGGAGTTGGAAATTAAATATCTGACAGAATCTGATGAAAAGTTATTCCAGATAGGAAACGGTTCAACGTTAGTAGATAAGGTGAAGAATGCACAACTTTATGATGAAGACTGCGAAAAGATAAAACAAAAAATATCTGAAGGTGAGGAAAAAAAATTCAAAATCGATTCGGAAGGGTTACTTCGGTTCGAAGGGCGAATTTGGGTTCCGCAAGTACAAGAAATTAAAGAAGAAATTCTGAGTGAAGCTCACAATTCAAGATATTCGATTCATCCTAGGAGTACAAAGATGTACAAAGATCTTAAACATCATTTTTGGTGCCAAATATGAAGAGGGATGTGGCTGAATGCGCGGGAAAATTCTTAACGTGTCAAAAAGTCAAAACTGAACATCAAAGGCCAAATAGATTGTTACAACCGTTGGAGATACCAGAATGGAAATGGGAGCATATCACAATGGATTTTGTGGTAGGTCTTCCAACAACCCAACAAGGTTACGATGCCATTTGGGTGATTATCGACCGACTGACAAAGTCGACACACTTTTTGCCAATCAAGGTTTGATTTACCCTAGATCGGTTAGCAAAACTGTACGTGAAGGAAATTGTGTTAAGATACGGTGTACCAGTGTCCATTGTATCAGACAGAGATCTGCGTTTCACATCTAATTTCTAGAAACGACTACAAGAGTGTTTAGGAACATAGCTGAGAATGAGCACAACGTACCATCCTTAAACCAACGGACAGAGTGAGAGAACCATCCAAACACTAGAAGATATGCTCAGGGCATGTATTATGGATTTTCAGGGGAAATTGGGATGATCATTTACCATTGGTGGAGTTTTCTTATTATAATAGTTATCACGCGAGTATTGGCATGTTGCCTTATGAAGCGTTATACGACAGGAAGTGCAGAACTTCGTTATGTTGGGACGAGGTAGGTGAACGTCAGCTATTGGGTCCACAATTGGTACAACAGACTGTCGAGATCATCAAAGTGATTCGAGCGAGATTAATAGCCGCGCAAGATAGACAGAATAAATATGCTGATCAAGAAAGGAAAATTGTGCCTTAGATTTATAAGACCTTTTGAAGTGCTTCGACGAGTTGGTGAAGTGGCGTACGAGGTAGCTTTACCTCCGGAGTTGGAACATATTCATAATGTTTTCCATGTATCGGTATTGCGGCCATACAAACCTGATTATAAGCATCTAATAGAATATGAGCCCTTACAGTTTGATAAAGATTTATCCTATGAAGAAGTCCCTGTTCAAATTGTTGATAGAAAAGAACAAGTGTTGAGGAATAAGGTAATACCTTCTGTTAAGGTAATCTGGAGGAACCACAATGCTGATGAAGCTACGTGGGAACTTGAAAGCGTTATGATGAAGAATTATCCTAAGTTGTTTGCTTGATTTTATATAGCGATTCTGGGGACATAATCTTGTTAAGGAGGGAAGAATGTAACGAATAAATTTTTCGAGTTGTGATTCTGGGGACAGAATCCTTTTAAGGATGGAAGGATGTAACGATCGAGAAATTTGTAATTTAATTTAAATATTTATTCAATTAAATAAATATTTTAAATAATTTATTTACTGAGGAAAATAAATAATTGGTGAATTATGGTGAATTAATTTAGTAACTAAATTGATTAGTGTTAATTAAATTGAGTAATGATAATTTTATTTGAAGGATTTAATTTAAGGAAATAATTAAATTAAATCAATTGCTTAATATTTAAGAAAATAGTTAAATTAAATGAATTGTTTAATTTAAAGGAAATAAAAAAATTAAATAAAGTGATGTGTCTAATTTATCAATTAAATTAGATATATAATTATTTATTAATTATAAGATATAATGATAATAAGAATTTTATTATTATTATAAGTTAGCTATACTAAAGTTATTCAAATTAACTAAATTAAAAGTGTGACAATTGGAAACTATATAATATAAGGTTATTAAAATAAATTAGTTTATGGGTTTTATGTGGTAGCCAAACAAGGCCTTATGGCTTTTGGCATTATGCAACTGACGTCTTTTGTTTTCTTTAATGGATGAGTACGTGGGAGGGTTAAGCCATATTAGTTTTGTTCGCGTCTTATTTTTTCTCTAAGTCTAGTTATCAGTAAAGGGTTGAGAGAGAGAGCTTGGAAGAAGAGAGAAAAACACAGAGAGAATTGCCAAGAGATTGAGGGTTTGTTGTGGAAGGGATTGAAGCCACTACATATCAATTGCCTCAATAAACAAGGAGTAAGGTATATTGTAGTTATAATTTTTATGTTTTGAGTTCTTTGTGAAAATTTTCTATAAATATTAAGTCACGTGGATGATTGAATATATGTAAACTCTTGATAAATTGGTTGGTTATCATCTGTGATTGTATAACAGTTATCAAATTCGTATAAATTGGGTGTTGGAAGAAAAGGAAAAATCTCAGTGTTAGTATTCATATAGTATGGCCTTAGAAAGTACCAAATTTCTTGTCCAATGTGTGATGTAATCTGTAATTTGTTGGTGCATTATGATAATATATTAAGAAATGCAAACACTGTAGTTCGAATCATGATATCAAGAAACGAGTTCATGGCGATCGAATTCGTTAAAATTATAAAAATGAGGAAATTTGGAAAAAATATAGTTTTGATTATTCAAAATAGAGTTTATATAATGTATTTGTGTGAAGAATGGTGTTTAACATGTGTAACTAGAATATGTCAAAGTTTTAGATGTTGAATTTGGGAGAAATTTTGTTGAATTGGGATTTTTGGCCTTTAGCAGTGTATTAGTTCGCGTCTATAAAAAACTGAGACTAGTGCATTCTTGTGGTATACGCTTTACTAGCTATGCGGTTGTCATGTGTGCAAGACAACATTTAGGGTAAGGTGTTAGTTAAAGATATTATTACTCACATACAACATACGAGTAGCCGATCATACGACATTGAAATCTCCTTAATTTGCAACTCATGTATAATGGACTTATGTTAGCTAAGCAAGAATGTTAATGATGTTAAGGCATAGTAGAAACTATAATGACATATTCCAATGTGTTGTAATGCAAAGTGTAAAGATTTGAAATAATTATTTAAATAAGTTCTAAAATGAAACCAAGTGTGATGTTTTTAATGTTAGAGATGAATGATTAAGTTATGTTGGTTTGTAATGAGATTTCAGATTCGTTAAGTATATTAACCTACATGGTTAGGTGCTAGGTTAGGGTTATGACCTAAATGATGGTTTAAACCCTAAAGCTAATATTCATGCGATTAATTGTTGTTGCGATTTCAATGATATATGTAGGATAATTGGAGATTATTTTACACTTGTGTAGTTAGGCCAAATTAGGCCAAAACTTCACTCAAACAACAAATTCAATATTACCCATAAAATATAAACTTAACAGAAACATTATATAACATTCTCAGCATATTTTTGACAACTTAAGTCACATAAACAACAGGATTTAAGGCCATAATTTTCATGTTTTTATAAAAAAAACTCCATTTTTGACATTCTTAACGAAATCATCTACTATGAACTCGGTTTTCAACCAAATCAGTCCATACAAGTTTCGTTCTTTTCGTTTTTACAAGTATAAACATAATCAATTATTAATTTACCGATTAATAGGCAATTTAAACATAAGTTTTCATACTATTAAGCCATATTCATATATTCTTACTCTATAACTATAAAATTGCAATAAAACACAATTACATGGATTTGATTACTCTAAAACGCATATAAATTATATATAATTGAACTATACATGTTAATAAACATATACAACATCGTATATTCAATAATTAACCATAAAAATTTAATTACAAAGAGTTAAAACCAATTTTCATGAAAAACTTTAAGAACGTAAGTTAAAATTTGAGATTAAGGGATTACACTTGATTTCCCTGCTTAGATAAATAATGATGATGGAATGCTCCTCTTAATTCCCCAATTCTTCTTCCCCAATCTCAATTTCCCTCAAGTTTTCTCTCTTTTTCTCTCTAAGTTTGTGCTTTTTAGACTAAAAGAATAAAGAATAGAATGCGTATAATATAACCGATGGAATCATGGGCAGCAATTAAGCACAATGGAGAATTAACTACTCCCATGTTCCTTAGGTCATGTTTGGTTTATTCATAAAAGACTCATTTCCCATTTATTTTAATTAACTTGTTTATTATATAATTTATTTATCACACTTTAATTAATCAAATAATATTATTTAAATTCAATTAGAAAAAGGCAATATTACTTATTAAATCAAATCATCACATAATTAAAATTCTCATTTATTAATTCTAACAAATCAAAAAATCTCTAATTAATTATAATAACATTAAAATTATTTAACAACTCATTTAATTTAGTTATCTAAATTAAATTCACACTTTAATTATAACATTATTCCTCATTAATTTAATTAATGTGACACACTTAATTAAATTAATCTACTATAATTTCATGAAATATTTATTTAACTCAATAAATTAATTAACAAAATATTTATTTAATTCAATAAATATTTAAAAATTAATTACAAAAGTTTTGTTCGTCACATCTTTCACCCCTTAAAAGGATTCTGTCCCTAGAATCACGATTCACTTAATTTGTTCCGTTACATTCTCCACCCCCCTTACAAAGATCTATCCCCATAATCGCTACACATATATTAACCAAATAAATGAGGATAATTTTTCATCATTTGTTCTTCGAGTTCACATGTAGCTTCTTCAACGTTGTGGTTCCTCCAAATTACCTTAACAAAAGGTATTACTTTATTTTTGAGCACTTGTTCCTTCCTGTAGACTATCCGAAAAGGAACTTCTTCATAAGATAAATCTTTTTCAAATTGTAGGGGTTCATATTCTATAACATGTTTATAATCTAACTTATATGGTCGTAACACAGAAACATGGAAAACATAATGGACATGTTCTAAGGCCCAAGGTAAAGCTACCTCATATGCAACTTCGCTAATTCTCCTCAATACTTCAAAGGATCCAATGAACCTTGGCCTCAATTTTCCCTTCTTACCAAATCGGATCTTTCGCTTCTTACCTAATCAGATCTTTCCCTTCCATGGAGACACTTTCAAGAAAATGTAGCTACCAAATTCAAATTCTCGATTCTGTCGGTGTTGATAAACATATTTCTTCTACTTGTCCTGAGCAGTTATCAATCTTGTCCCGATCACCTTGAAAATCTTGACGGTCTATTGCACCAATTCTGGTCCTAGTAGTTGACGTTCACCAACTTCATCATAGCATAATAGAGTCCTGCACTTTCTGCCATACAACGCTTTATAAGGCGGCATGACACTACTTGTGTGGTAACTATTATTGTAAGCAAATTCCACCAACGGTAGATGATCATCCCATTTCCTTTGAAGTCCATGATACAAGCTCTTAACATATCCTCCAATGTTTGTATGGTTCTTTCACTCTGGCCGTCTATCTGAGGATGATATGCCATACTAATTCTCAATTGCGTTCCCATGCATTGCTGTAGTTGCTTTCAGAAGTTCGATGTGAAACGCGGATCTCGATCTAAGACTATAGACTGTGCCTTGAAATAATTTCCTTCACATATAATTTCGCCAACTAATCTAAGTTAAATTGAATATTGATTGGTAAGAAATGCGCTGATTTCCTCAGCCGATCTATAATAACCCAAATTGCATCGAAACCTTTTTAAGTCGTTAGAAGCCCTAGCACAAAATCCATCATGATATATTCCCACTTCCATTCTGGTATGTCTAACAGTTGTAACAACCCACTTGGTCTCTAATGTTTTGTTTTAACTTTCTGACATGTCAAACACTTGGCCACACAATCGGAAATATCTCTCTTCATATTCGACCACCATAAATGCCGTCGAAGATCCTGGTACATATTCGTATTCCCCGGGTGAATCGAATACCGTGAATTATGAGCCTCGCTCAAAATTTCCTCCTTTACCTCTGATATTTATGGAATCCAAATTCTTTTCTCGAATCTCAATATCCCTTCGTTATTAATCTTAAATTTCCTTTCATCTCCTTCAGATATTCTTTTCCCAATTTTCTCACATTCCTCATCTTTGAGTTGTGCTTCCTTAACCTTATCCACCAAAGTTGGACAAGTTTCCATTTAAAATAGTTTTTTGTTCGACTCCTTAGGATATTTCACCTCCAGCTCTAGTTTTACCATTGCTGAAATTTGCTCCTTCTAGGTGGTTAACATAAACAGATTCTCTCTACCCTTCTTGCTTAAGGCGTCAGTAACAACATTTGCTTTACCCCGATGGTATAAAATCTCACAATCATAATCCTTTATTAACTCCAAGCATCTCCTCTAATGCATGTTGAAATCCTTCTATGTGAAAGTATATTTCATACTCTTATGATCGGTATATATTTCACATTTCTCCCCGTAGAGATAATGCCTCCATATCTTCAAAGCAAACACCACTGCAGCCAGTTCCAAATCATGGGTAGGATATCCCTTATCATAATCCTTCAGTTGGCATGATGCATATGCAATAACCTTGCCATTGTGCATAAGCACACAACCTAGTCCCTTACGAGATACATCACTATACACTATAAAATTTCTTGTGCTATCGGGGAGGGACAACATAAGTGTCGTACTCAACCTCTTCTTCAGCTCTTGGAAACTTTCCTCACACTTTTTTGTCCAAACGAACTTCACCGATTTCATAATTAAATTCTTCAGTGGAGTATCAATTTTGAAAAAATCTTGAATAAATCTTCTGTAATAACCTGTCAGTCCTAGAAAACTCCTTACTTCCAACGGTGTCTTCAGCTGATCCTTGTTCATCACAACTTCAACTTTCGATGGGTCTACCAAATTCCCATCCTTGTCAATCATATGCCCATGGAATTGCACTCACTTTATCTAGAATTCACATTTCGAAAACTTGGCGTATAACTTATCTCTTCTTAACGCTTCTAATTTCATCTTCCAATGTTTCACATGCTCTTCCTTGGTCTTAGAATACACCAGAATATCTTCGATGAAGACCACCACAAATTTATCCAAAAATGATTTAAACACCATGTTCAGTAGGTCCATAAACACTGTAGGAGCATTTGTTAGACCAAATGACATCACCAGGAACTTGTAATGACCATAACGAGTCTTGAACGCTGTCTTCGATACATCTTCTTTCCTCACCTTCAATTGATGGTACCCACTTCTCAAATCTATCTTTTAGAAATACCTAGCTCCTTTCAACTGATCAAACAGATCATCAATCCTTGGCAATGGATACTTATTCATAATTGTGACCTTGTTTAATTCTCTATAATCTATAAATAGTCGCATCAATCCATCCTTCTTCTTGACAAACAACATCGGCGTTCCCCACGGTGATACGCTCGGCCGAATATATTTCTTATCTAACAGTTCTTGTAGTTGCACCATATTTTCTTTCATCTCCACTGGAGCCATACGGTACAAGGCCTTTGATATTTGGGCAGTTGCCAGCACTAAGTCAATCATGAATTCTACTTCCCTATCTGGCGAAAGTCCTGGCAAGTCATCTAGGAATACATCTCCAAAGTCCCTAACGACGGGTATCTCCTCTAATTTTGGACTCTCCTTCCAACTATCGACTATGTAGGCTAAATAACCTACTCAACCTTGTCTCAACAACTTGTTGGCCTACATCATCGTTAGACAACTCGGTTGTCTACGCAACTTGCTGCCATAAAATAGAACCTTTGATGGAGTTATAAGGTTTACACACATTGGCAATCAATTATCGCCCCCATAATTGAATAGCTAATCCATTCCCAAAATAACGTCAAATTCCCCAAGTTTAATCGGGATTAGATCTACCATCATCTCGTCGTCCTTAATGTCCACCCTATAATTCTTGTATACAAACCTAACAGGAATTGCTTCCTTATTCGTAATCTATATGTTCCAAGGGTAAACTAATTTCTCTTTAGGCAGTTTCAAATTCTTAGCAAAATCGTCTGATAAAAATGAACAAGTAGCACCCAAATCAAATAATACGTAATCATTAATATCATTGACCGGAATGATACTTGTAAACACATCTTGGGACTGCACAACATCTTGCACGGTCATGTTGAAAGTTCTAGCGGTGGGTCGGATTGGCGGCGTCGGCCCAACGACAGCCAGAGTGCTACCACCGCTGCTTCCCTAACTTACACCCGCTCTTGTTCCTCCTACTTCTTTCTTGGGACAATCCTTAGCCAAATGTTCCCTCGACCCGTAAGTAAAATAAGCTCCCTTTTTAGGGTTAGGGCAATTTGGCGCTATGTGGCCTTCCTTACCATAATTTTAGCAAACCTTCTTCCCCTTCATGCATACCCCAAGGTGATTCTTCCCGCAGGTAGGACAAGCCTCCACCTTTTTCTTTTGACTTCCTTGTTGATTTCCAATAGACACATTATCATTCCACTTCCTCTTTTGACTATGACCGCCACCGCCATTTCTGCCACTAGCTTTGTTGTTCTATCCTTCATTATTCTTATTCTTTTGTTCCTGATTATACCGGGTCAGAGCATCTCTTCCACCTTCTATAATAATTGCCTTCTCCAAAACTCCCACAAAAGTGTTCCATTTGAACATTTACACCTTCCTGTATAACCATGGCTTCAACCCCTGTTCAAACCTCCTAGCTTTTCTCTCATCTATATTCACTTGATAAGTTGCAAACCTATCCAACTCGTTGAATTTCATGGCATATTCTGGCACCGTCATGTTTCTCTGCTTCAATTCCAGAAACTGAACATCCATTTGGTTCTGAGAGCTCATTGGGAAATACATCTCAAAGAACATCTGCTTGAACCTATCCCATGTGATCATACCCTGTCCTCTTCTAACCTTGTTCGCCTGCCACCAGTAGTTGGCCTCTGACTTAAGTATAAACGTCACAAAAGTGGTCTTCTGATCATCATTGACCCTCGCAACGTCAAATACCTTCTCTATTTCCATAATCCAGGTCTGAGCTTAGACCGAATTCATGGTTCCCTAAATTCTGGCGGTCCTACCGCCTTGAAATCCTTAAACGAGGTAGCTCGAGGTTGCGGTTGATTCGCAAATGCTCTGGTTAAAAGGTTTACTAACTACTGAACAGGATTGGCGTTGGCATTGTCGTTGTTGTTGTTAATGTTCGTGGATCCTTCCTAAGCTTGTTGACGTGTTGGGCGTATTCTTGGCATCATTTTCTATTTAAGATATACGTTTATTAGATCATTACTCAATCTCTTAAGTATTTAAGATTCAACTTAAATAATTTAGGATTATCATCATTGTTATTTACATCAACTATCCCGAGATAAAGAATCTTCAAGATTAAATCATCATATTCCATTACTTATATTCACACTGGAATTTACATTATTAACTACTATATATATAACTCATACTGTTCTTATCACGACCTACTAAGACGTCGAACAACTTCTATGCGCTCTTCTTCCATGATACGAAACATCGTCCTACGATCTAGCATGTACCAAGGTAGGTCTTCGAACTGGACTGGATAGTACATAACTCGATCCTGAGTTCTGTTCATAGCAGTGTGTAAGACACAATCTATGTCCCCCATCTTGGTTTTCTTTTCCTGTACCTCTTCCTCGGCTACATTTGCATGCTAGGAAGCCTCCTTATACGTATATTCAGCCCTTTCTCTCTTGGCGGACTCTTCTTTTTAAATCATCCTTCAACTTCGCAAACTTTGCCATCACCTGCTCCTTGTCCCCCTCTGTGTGAACTAACTTCCACTCCACATTTCCAAGACGTACATCAAGACCCCGTATTTCCTTATTTTTTTGACGTATAGTGGTCTGGCGTTCATCTATCATCTCCTCTTACTCTCTGACTCTATCCTGAAGCTCAATGTTATGGTCATACACTTCGTCATACATCTGAGTTGCAATAGAATTCGGTGGGAACTATTTATGTAAATGAATAAATAGTTTAATTTATTTATTTAAATAAGATTAAAATTGTTTTAATTGATTTATTCACAACTGGTTTAATATGGAGAACCTGAAGGATCACACTCTGAAAGGAAGAATATTTATTTAAGAAGTAAATAGCATAATCGTAATAATAAGTTATGTGAGACCCTAGATTTTTTTTTGAATAAAGATTTTATTTCTCAAAATATTTTTTTAATATTAAGGTGTGGATTTGAGATAATGTTATAGTTGTGGGTAGTATTTGAAAATTTTGCAAAGTACGCAAGTTGTTATAAAATATTCAATTGGTCGGAGAATATTCTTTTTGTCGGGGAATATTTGTACGACGGCACAATCATTGGTGGTCCCCGCGACAGAAGTATTGTCGTATTTAGAAAATGACAGAATTATCATTTTACAAAAATAACGGCGGAGGTTTTAATTATCTTGTTGAACTACCCGGTAGTAAAAAAAGAATGATGTCTGGCGTGGTTGCATAGTAGCACACGATATTGGTTATTGATGCTTACGTAAGAAGTCACTCAGTTATACTGCATTATTGCTACAGTAATTGCTGCATCATATCTCTTATATTATTGATTCAATTATTGTCACAGTATCATGTGCATAATATGTTATTTTATTAAATCAATAATTGAGACGACAAAATTATTCATATTTTTAAATCACAATATTTACAATGTCTAGAAGTTCTGTCAAGGAGAGGTTTTGTCACCTAATTACGCGCCAATAGGGAGAAATCCTTATTAGAAAGCCCCTTCTTTCCTGGGAACGCCCTGGTTGTTAAATATTGTGAGTTATGATATTATTGATGGATAAGTTCGTGTTGATTAAAGATGAATTGATAGTTCCATTGTGTTGAAATTATTTGTGTTAAACATTTATTACGATAGTAATTGATGTCTGAAGGTTATATTGTTCAATCGGGTATTTGGGGCACTTTTTGTGTCGAATTACTATTCACGAGTTACTATTTATGAGTTACTATTCACGAGTTACTATTCACGAGTTACTATTCATGAGTTACTATTCACGAGTTACTATTCATAAGTTACTATTCACGAGTTTCTATTCACTCTATTATTGTGCATTCGGGTATTTGGGTACAATATTATTCCATAAGGAGATGTGCTAATTTTTCATACCGTTGGTTGAATGAATCAATATGGACCGCTGGTGGAAAGTTATAATAGTGAATCAATATGGGTCGTTGGTTTAAAGTTTTAATAGTAACTCAGTATGGACCGTCGCTTTAAGTTTTAATAGTAAATCGATCTGGATCGTTCGTTTAAAAGTAAATCGATCTGGACCATTCATGAATTAGTTACTATTCAATCCATTCTTCTATAAATAGAAGCTCATTCCTTTATTATTTCTTACGAATTCACTGAAACTCTAGAGAGAAAAATTATAGAGAGAAAGAAGAAGAGTATTCTGCTACTTCACTACTTTGATATCCAGTGTCTTTTACGGTAAGGGGTGTTATTCTTTCTTATTCATGAAGAGAACTTCTATTATTCCATTCTTTATTATTCGTTGGAATAACCTATAAAAAGTGGCATACCCTATACATAACCTGTATAAGCGGCATACCCTATACTTGGTGAAATCCTTATGTTATTCCATTCTTATTTATTACATTGGAATAACTTTTGTATCTGTGACATAACCTATACTTGGTGAAATCCTTATGTTATTCCATTCTTTATTATTACGTTAGAATAACTTTTGATCTCATGATTTACCTATACTTGGTGGAATGACCTTTATATGCGGTTTACCCAATACTTGGTGATCTTCTTACGTTATTCCATTCTTTATTATTATCTTTGGAATAACTTTGTTTATCTGAAATACCGCATACTTGGTAAAATTCTTTTATTATTCCGTTCTTTATTATTTCGCGGAATATCACGCCGGTGTGAATTTCACTTAACTTTGGTTCCACATTTATTATTAGTATTTATTATTACATTTGGAATATCACATGCGTGTGTTTTTACAGGACTGGTTAAAATCTTTATTATTCTATTGGAATAACCTGTCTGTGCGAAGTACCGCAAGCATGGTGATTTCTTTTGTTATTCCATTCTTTATTATACTCAGTTGGTTAAAGTTTTAACTTATATACTCCATGAAATTAGTAGAATATCCTTGATATTTGCGCTTCATCCAGTATCTTTTCATGGAAATATTCTTCTGAGCATTCTTAAATTTTACTCTACAAAGAAGTATCATGGTGACAATTTGGACGTTATTGGTTCTTGGACAAATTAATTCTTGAACTTGTTTTATTGAATTCTTATATCATTGTCATCATCCTCATGTTTATATTTTTTGAAAGTCATCTGTGGCCTGTAGTGCATAGATGGACTTGGTATGATTATGACCAGGGATTATTCGGTGTAATCATGACCGTAATGTTACAAATGATGTGGTAAAAGTCCTCATTGGTAGTAGTGTGATGATGGATGAGTTGTTGGCATGATCATGACCATTGATGAATACACGAATATCCTTGGCCCGTAGTGCATGGATAATTTATGGTCGTGATACTAATGAATATCCTTAGCCGTAGTGAAGGGATGATGTGGATTATTTATTAAGCTGAGTCCCAACGATAAAAGTGATGAAAAACCTTTTAAATCATAAAAGATAGTAGATTTTATTCCCTACTTGACTCTTTTAATGGATTGCTTATTCCGCTGCAGTTATACTTGATGTCTATTGTATTTTATCAGTTTAACATTGTTGAAGGCTAATGATAATTTATCCTGCATTATCTTAGTCATAATATTTCTTACTGGGCTAGTTGAGCTCACCATTTCCTTCACTGTTCTCTTAAGGAAATGAGAATATAGCTGGGACGAGTTGGGGAACGAATTGACAGTTCAGATGATAGCATTAGTAGTCCTCACTATTCTGTTAAATAGTGTGACAATAAATGTAATGAGGACTGAATTTGAGTTTGTATACTATCTATGAGGACTCCATTGAGAATGGATATTGTCTAGGAGGCAATATTCATGTTTAAACTCTCAGTTTATATTTTGTCGTATTTTACATGACAGTTGTATAATTATGTTGTATTTGATTTATGTACCATGTATTTGGTGACTCAAGATGGGTGATGTATACCTATTTTGGGGGCGTCACAAGTTAAGTGTATTTAATTTAATATACGGTGATCGAAAAAATTAAATACCTTAATATTTATTATTTAATATTTTGAAAATATTAAATATAAATTAATAAGAGGAGTCTTATTATTATTATTATTTAATTCCTAAAGGAGTTTGAGAACTAATTGATAAAAGTACTCTAATATATTCCTAATAAGATTAGGAGCCTAATTAATTAAAGGAGTTTAATTAATTAAAAGAAAACCCAATTCCTTAATTATTAAGGAGGGTTGCCTACATCTATAAATAAGAGGAGTCTTATTATGGGTGAGGGTTGATGTTTTTCACAACACACATGAATAAAAATTCTAAGAGTTGGGAGAGTACAGATAATTCTATAGTGATAGAATATAGGGTTTTGCAAAACACCCATCTTCTTGAATACTTGTTCTTCCTTGGTAGATCACCTCTAGAGGCCAAACACTTGGGTGGCTAACGTTGATCAAATGAAGGAATCAAACCCGGTGGATTCAAGTTTAACGCATAAATTATTTGGAGGTGAACTTGTACCTAAGGAAGCTCGAATCTTCAAGGATATAATTCTTGTTCTTCATCTTTTCGTTTAATTAATAATTATGCATAAAAGATGATCTGGGTATATGATTTATAAATTTTTTTAAAAAAAATTTCATGCTTCCGCTACTTTGATTCAATTTGATTGTTTACATGAATCTTACAAAACTAACAGTGATATTAGAGCCAAACCTTTATTCGAGTTATTAATTGGTCATATTAAATATGTATGTTGATATGTGTTTACTACAATTTTTTTGGGTATAATTATTAGTATAGAATCATGTTTTTGGAGAAAAACTGCATAATTCGCGAACTGAAAAAATAGGTTCTTCCCAGTGGCACCTTAGCACCTACCTAAGGCATATTGGAATAGCCAGCAGAGGTAGAAGTCGAGGATTTTTAAAACAAGAGTTTGGCGGCGCATGATTGCACGATGCTAGTTCACTAACTGACTCATGGCAAATACCACTACCAAAATTTTTTATTTGAATTTTAATTAAGATAAAAGGTTTATTTTAATTAAAATTAGATACAATGTTTTTCGGTAATTATAAACTAGAAATAAAGGAGTTTATTTTGATTTGGAATTGAATTAAAATAAAGTTGTTTATTTTAATTGGAATTGGATTCAACATTCGTTTGAATAAAAAAGTTTATTCAAAAGTTTTATAATAACTTGGAATTGGATTCTTTATTTTAGATACAAGGTTTATTTCAATTAAAATTGGATACAATGTTTTTCAGTAATTCTAAATTAGAAATAAAGGAGTTTATTTTGATTTGGAATTGAATTAAAATAAAGTTGTTTATTTTAATTGGAATTGGATTCAACATTCGTTTGAATAAAAGAGTTTATTTAAAAGTTTTATATTAACTCAGAATTGGATTCCACGTTTGTTTGAATAAAAGAGTTTATTCACATATGGAATAAGATTCCATGTTTTCTAAAATAAAGGAGTTTATTCACATATGGAGTAGGATTCCATGTTTCCTAAAATTAAAAATATTTAATTTTTTTTATAAGGAATAAGATTGAACATATTTTATTTTTTCAACAATTTTAAGTTAAAATAAAGGAGTTTATTTTGAAACTTCAAATTGTATTCCTTATTTATTAAATTAAAGAAGTTTATTTTAATTTAGAATTTGATTAAAAATAAAGTATTTTATTTTTATTCAAAATTGGACTAAATAAAATAATGAAGTTTATTATGATTTTGATTATAAATAAATGAGTTTATTTTGTTTCAAAATTGGATTTTAGGCTAATTAAAATTTCCCATTAAATCGATATCAATGTATATATTGAATGTTTATTATTCATGAGATGAAGGTTATTTACTGATGCATATGTTGATATGTATGATAATAAATGAGATTGATTATGGACTATTGACTAATGTGATTGTATTTTATTTTAGTTGGATGCTTGAATGTATGAGTTTTATTAAATGGGGTATGCGTATCTCATCTTCTCTAATTTTTTCTTAATGTTAATTCTATCTCCCTCTTATGTACTTTCCGTTGACTGTTGATCAAGGTTTCAATTTAAATTAAATAATTTTTGTAATAGTAATAGTTAGATTTTAAAGAATTAGAGATTAAGTAGCAAGGAGCGCTTGAAGACCCGTTTGTAATGGAGCTCGAGATTTAAATATAATAGTTATATTGAAATTTTATTCTTGCACCCTAAGTTTGACCCTTTGGTTCAATTGGTGGCTCTAGTGAACCAAACTAGAATAAAATTCATAATCAATCCGGGTAGAATATAATATTCTATATGTGCATGCTTTAATATATATATATATATATATGTGTGTGTGTGTGTGTGTGTGTGTGTGTGTGTGTGTGTGTGTGTGTGCGTGCATGCGCGTTAAACAAGATGAGACAAATAATAACAAACCCCTCAAAGATTTTATATTAAGTCCTAAGCGTTCAAAGATATTTGGAATATCGAACGTTGCCTTCTAACATGATAAAAATAATAGAGTATCGACTAATTATTATAATTTTGTTGTGTCACCACAAAGCTTATCTTAATTTTTTGAGATGCTAATTTTATCACAATTGATGCTTATTGTGACGAACAAAACTTTGTAATTAATTTTTAAAGATTTATTGAATTAAATAAATAAATTTTAAATTTATTTATTGAGTTAAATAAATATTTGATGAATTTGTGATAAATTAATTTAATTAAGTGTGTGACATTAATTAAATTAATGAGAAATAATGTTATAATTCAAAGTGTGAATTTCATTGAGATAACTAAATTAAATGAGTTGTTAAATAATTTTAATGTTATTCTAATTAATTAGAGATTTATTGGTTTGTCATAATTAATAAATGAGAATTTTAATTATGTGATGATTTGATATAATAAGTAATATCGTCTTTTATTTAATTGAATTTAAATAATATTATTTGATTAATTAAAGTGTGACAAATAAACTATATAATAAACAAGTTAATTAAAATAAATGGGAAAAGAGTCTTTTATGAACAAACCAAACATGACCTAATGAATATGGGCATAGTTAATTCCGCGTCGTGCTTAACTGCTGCCCATGATCCCACCGGTTATATTATAAGCATTCTATTCATTATTCTTTTAGTTAGGAAAACACAAACTCAGAGAGAAAAAGAGAGAGAACTTGAGGGAAATTGAGATCGAGGAAGGAGAATTGGGGAATTAAGAGGAGCATTCCATCATCATTGTGTATCTAAGTAGAGAAATCAAGGGTAATCCCTTAATCTCAAATTTTAATTTACGTTCTTAAAATTTTTCATGAAAATTTATTTTAACTCTCTATAATTGATTTTTTAGGGTTAATTATTGAATATACGATGTTGTATATGTTTGTTAACATACATAGTTTAATTATATATGATTTATATGTGTTTTAGAGTAATCAAATCCATATAATTGTGTTTTATTGGAATTTGTAGTTTACATAGTAAGAACATATGAATATGGCTTAAAAGTATGAAAATTTATGTTTAAATTACCTATTAATCGGTAAATTGATAATTGATTATGTTTATACATGTAAAAATGAAAAGAACGAAACTTGTATGGACTGATTTGGTTGAAAAATGAGTTCATAGTAGTTGATTTCGTTAAGAATGTCAAAAATGGAATTTTTTACAAAAACATGAAAATTATGGCTTTAAATGTTGTTGTTTATGTGACTTAAGTTGTCAAAAACATGCCGAGAATGTTATATAATGTTTCTGTTAAGTTTATATTTTTTGGGTAATATTGAATTCGTTGTTTGAGTGAAGTTTTGGCCTAATTTGGCTCTATTATTATGTGTTCTCATGAATCGCAGAATCATAAAGCGCATCGCATGGCCTTCTACAACGCCACTTAGCGAGCTTGTACATCTTGTTGATGTGCCATAAGCGCCCAAATACTCGTTCTAGTATAATTGGCACGTTGCGATTGCTTATAAGCGGAAGTTCTGACTCAATCGTGAAGCTTAATTTGTGCGTGCGGCATTGCGAGATCCGGTTCATTTTGGAAATGACTGCCATTTCACTTAGCAGAATTGACCAAAAAGTTCTAATTATGTGTTCTAGTCCAAAGAATGTAATTTAAACCCAATCTGGTGAACACGATAATGTATTAAACATATAATGTGATGTTAAAACATATTCTTAAAATGTCAATGATGTTCTTACGTGTTTAAATAATATGTCGAACGCATAGTTAACTCGTCGTTCGTGAAGTCTAGTAATGTGTGAAAACTAATGTTGTGGTTTGATTCATATAATCATAATCAGAGTTTAGACAAAAGAGGATGTACTTATGGTGTCACTTATGTTATAATTAATTGGTATTGTGAATATAAATGGTATGTAGGATTAAATTAAGGAACGTGGATAGTAAACGTGTAATCTATGCATGAGGTAAGTTTCTAAACCCTACTCTTATGTTGAGCAAGATTTCTAACCCTAAACTTTATTTGAGCAAGTTTCCAAACCCTAATCTTATATTGAGCAAATTATTATTTTATATTATGATTGAGTAAGTTTCTATTTCTAACCTTTCATTGAGTAAATTCTTAAACTTTATTATTATTGAGTAAGCTTCATATTCTTATTTCGAATTGTTCAGAGCATAATTATTCAAGTTCATGATTCCAAATGAAATGTTCTAATTCTTTTGAAATATTACTCTTGTTATACAATGTTCATTCAATTGTATAAAGTTAAGATTCAATTTTTGATTTGAATATTGATTACAATATTGCATTTAAACCTTGAATAGATAGTGAATCATTATTGATTCAACTAATCCTTAGTTGATGATTGTTGAACTCTAAATTACCCTTGAGATCAATCCAAACCAAACTTCCTTTGGTGCGGACTCTAATGTCAAAGCTGAGATGAACAACCTTGCTACATGGGATTATATTACGCGATAGCGTTAAGATGTTGTGCACATACATTTTAATAAGGATTGATCCCCCTAAGTACGAGAAGTAAGGTCCATATAGTCTTATGACTGTTAAAGGTTTAAAGTAGAAATATTTGACAACCTGGGACATAGTTCATGGTCTAGTGACCCTTAGATATACTTTTGATTCATGTTCTAATCTTGATTCAAAAGTTGAGCTTTTATTTGTTTAGTATCCATTGTTTATTTGCATGTTACTATTATTGTTATTATTAAACTTGTGGGCAATTATTGCTCACTCTTGCATAATAACATTACAGCTAAGGTTGAAAGAGTTGATGAGTCATGTACTAGTAAGGGAAAAGGCAAAGCAAGCAAATGATTAAGACTTATTTATTATTTGGGAATGATTATGTTAAGACTTATAATGTTATTTTTAAGACTTATTTGTTTATGAAATTTTCGCATTGATGTATTAAGGTTAGATGACATGGGATTGTTTTCTTCTAAGAATATATCTTCTGATACCTTGAGATCATCTTCTTGCAATGTTCCATTTATCAGTCACATTGTCAAACGTTACACAAACTTTATGATCTGTTGTTATAAGATAGTAGGATTGAGCCTTATGATCTTTTTGCGCTTTCTATTCTTGTATTCGTTTAATTGCTGATAGTAGAATGATGGAAGTTGTAGACTTGGGTTCTGTAACATCATTTCTACTATGACTTCATCTTCTGGTCGGTTTTCTGACTTCTTTATGAAGCTTAAATTTGTTATGCAGATTCTTTCTCATTCTCTTGATGCTCTAGCTGTCATGCAAAGTTGACAACATCTTTCTGAGTGAGCTATCCTTCTTTGTTCTCAAGTACTGGCCACTTCAATAAGAAGTCCTGAATTCTCTGTGATTTATTGTGAGATTTATGATTACGTAGAATATCCTTGCAATTGTGAGCTTTTGATTTCTTTTGGAGATCTCTTTTTGTGAGAGATATACTCAGATATCATCATAGTATATTCTCTTACCATATGCTTCTTCTTGAGTAAATTTCACTTTATATCCATGGCACAAACTCAGCTTGGTGATCTCCTCTAATTCGTGTAATCAGCGTTTCATATTTTTTCTTTACTGTTCTGAGGCTGATTTTACGATCTTGATTTCACCGAAAGATCTTGGAGTTATCTTTCGATATTTCTTTTATTTAGTGTCTGCTTGGAGTATATTCTACAATCACCCTTACTGAGCAATCTTTAATTTATGATCCATTGATTACTTAGCAAATTGATCGACTTTGCTAGATGATGTTTCACAGCTTCTTTAACTCCTTCTGCAGCTTTGTGATAGCTTTGCAACTTTGAGATCATTTATTCACCTCACGTGTAGCATCCCCAGATTCGGGTCCCAAATCACCACGGATTTGGTACATCATTTCTATAACTATTACGGAAGATATAAACATAAATTATTTATACATTAAACTTTACACACTAATCCCAAGGTCGAGAACCTTCACATAATACCTAAATCAATATCCTATCTAACATACAATGCTATTATCATACATTATTGTTATAATTTTAGCTGAACATATAATCCAAAGATGGACTTGTCTTTGCCTTTTCATGTATCCGACGTATTAGTCCTAATCTGCAATGTTTATCATGATATAGCAAGGGTGAGCAACAAGTTTGCCTAGTAAGTTTAAGTTCAATAAATTAAGGATATATCACGACGGAAAGAATTGAATAATAAGCTGGCTAAAATTCTACAATATAATTGTGAACTATAATGAAAAAAAAATTCATAGCTGAACGAACATCGAACATGAACAACTATATCTGGACCGAATGGTAATGAAGGTGATCAACCTTTCATACCTGATGAACACATCCAATATGCACAAAGTGCGGTTCAACAATTCATAGACATGGTAATCGGCAATGATTAACCACAAGCATACTTGAATTAAAGAACTCAAGGTCGAGTTAGAGAAAACTTGCACAATAACTGAGTATAAGAAACTTGCCTGTTCGGTTGATTACTGCTATGCATTATATTTAACTTTGTCTAAAAACCTAATATAGATAATACCGATCTCCAAATATTAGAATAATATCATCACAATATAATACTATTATATATAGTTAAAAAATAACCTAAACACATAACACATAACCCTATCAGTCTATACAGCACATAAGACCTAGCATCAAGTCAAACTATTACGAACCGAGTTGAATTCAAGACAATTCAAAGATCCCGACTACTAATGGGATAATTCACAAAGCCTATTATCCATAAGACTCTAATTAAACCTGGTTCACAAATATCTTAGATAATTTATTTATCAATTAAAATATTTTCTATAGCTTATAATAATTTTCAAATAATTATTATCATTTATCATGATTTTTCAACCAATCATATCATATTTATCCGATTTAAATATCACAATATTCTAATATCATTAATATTTATTAAATATCAAATATTAATGAAATACACATCATAATATTATAAATAATTTATAATAACTTAAAGTATTTTTAATACTTTATTATTGTTTTTAAATTATTTTAAAGTAATTAAAACCATTATTAAATATCTACCATTAATATTAAATATTAATGTATTTTATGACAAAATATCAAAAGTTATAGTTTATAACTTCAAATATTTTATAACCTTTGAATCATTTTATATGATATTTAAATCATTAATTCTATTTTTCCACAGCTTTATTTAATACATTTATTAAATAAATTAATTATCATTAATATTAATTATTTAATTAAATTCATCACAAAATATTAAAAGTCATTAAAAATAACTTAAAATATTTTCTCGTACTATAATATAATTTTAAATGATTTTTCAAGTATTAAAATCATTTTAAGTAATTTATTTAATAAAATAATTAAATAAATTAAATACCATTAATATTTCACAAATATTAAATATTAATGAAATATATTCAAAATTATTAAAAATCTATTTTTAGGCTTTAAAATAATTTTTATGAATGTATTATGAATTTTTAATAATTAAAAACAATTTTTCTCTATTTATTAAATAAAATAATTCATTTTCTAATTAAATTGTCGCTAAAAGTGGCTTTAGGCGACAAAACCGTCGCCATAGGTGTTCTTGAGCCAAACTTAGGAACTTCATGTTATTTATCAGGTGGTATATTTGACCAATGCTAGATTCGTGATCTTAAGGATTCTAGGCTTGCATAAGTGTTAATCATGTAGTATAAGTGTGATACTACAATAATCAATCAATATCATGGCTAACATATATCTAATCAGCAAGATCTAAGCCTCCAAAATCTTGTCAGTGGCTGTTCTTCATTTCTGGGTTACCCATAAATGAAGAATAGCTCGAGTGTGGTACTTTGGAGCTTCATGGTTTGCATTCTGGATCTACTATGTGTAGTTTAATGGTTCAATATTGTAGTAGAGATGTCAAAGAACATATCTAAAACATTAAATCAGTCTAACAACATCACAGGTGAGAGATCAAGGCCGGTCAAACCATATCAAAAAATTAATTCTTGAAGATTCTGGGTTTTTCATAAACCTTCATAAGGCAGTTTAGTCAACCTACTTTGACCATGATTATCTATGATTTTATACATGATCTAAGGACATTATTGTGTAGTCCTTATATCATACTACAACATCAAAACAACAAATTGGCCAAACTACCACACACGTGCAAGATCAGTGCCTTCAAAAATGGTTGTCAAGCTTTTTAGGTTTCTGGGTTGCCCAAAAACTAAGTTTTCCTGATCGGTCAACTAGGTTTGACCACCTATAACTTGCAAGATATACATGATCTGACCCTGATTCCAGTTTCAGATCATAATCAATATGGCATAGAACAGATCTATAACATAAAACACAGCTAATCATTAACACAGAGAGATCTATGAGCCCTGACATTCGGTTGTCAGACCATAATATTAGGGTTCAGGATCAGTTCTAAAAATCTTATTTTCGTGCATCTAGATGTAAAGGATCTAAGATATAACAACCCAGATCACTAAATAACACCCTCTAGAACCAATCTAAACAACAACTAACAACATTAACACAAATCTTAAAGTATTTTGAATATTTAGGGTTTTATACCACTTTGATGCTTTGATCTTGAATCTGATCATCATGATCTGATCTTGACTTGCTATGGATTATAATAAGGACTGAATCACTTAAGAATTTTGTGGGTCTAGAGGGAGAAGGTCTAAGTTAAGTGTTTGTGTACAAATGGATTATTTTTTGAACTTTTCTCTCTCTAATTCTATGTGTATGATAGATGTAATGAACTTGGCTGGTGAATATGGATGATTTGTATTGATTTGTTACACATGTGTGATCTAGGGTTGTTCTGAAAGTAGTATTCACTCAAGCCATTCATGTTTGATGATAAAGCATATACTTTGTAACAATCTTATTCATTTATTAATAAAAAGTATTAATTTATTAAAGGATTTTAATTATCTACATGATGCTGTTTTATAATATGTGATAAACCTATAGTTTTAAGCAATGCTTTTAGAATAATGATGATGATCATTCTAATGAGATCTAAATTCTTAGAAAGCTTAAAACTAAAATAGTTCCCAATCATTGGATTACTAAATTGGGGATTAGTGAATGGGATAGATTGGTACATACGTTGCTTGCTCATTGGATGAGGATGATTGATCTCATGATCATTTGTGTGGACACTAAAGCAAGTATGTAGGTGCTTATTAGAGAATAAGTTCACTGAACGTGGCTCGCTAAGGAATACCTAATGGAGTTTTATTTGCCTGTCAATAGGAATTCCTGTAGTGATAGTAGTACAAGTGATCCTTGGACTTGAGATCATCATAGTATCTTGTGTATGATGAGTTATACTTTGACTTATTCCTTAAGACCCTTAGGGTATATCAAAGGGTATGCTTGGGTATAATAAGTTGTACATGGAGATAATGTATGATCAATAAAGAATCTACCACTTCTAATAAAAGAAGAGAAATGTCCTATGTGATTCGATAAATGACAACCCAGTAGTCCTTGGCCAAGGCAGAATGAAATTAGAAAGGAGTTTCTAATTTGCATTATTTGGAGTTGTGCATTTAAGGATCGAAATACATATAATTAAATAAAATAAGACTTAACAGTAATTCCATGTCTTATATTTAATTGGGACATTGTATGGTGGAAGGATTGAATTGTACGGTAACTATTTACTCAAAGGTTCTTTTATGATTAATGTTGAAATCTATATTATCTGGAAAGTCGTTAATCTCTAGGGAGGCTTATCCCTATTGTAGAATAAATATTATTTATTTAAATAAATTAATTGTTTAATTTATTTATTTAAATAAGATTAGAATTGTTCTAATTGATTTATTCACAACCGGTTTAATATGGAGAACCTAAAGGGTCACACCATAAAAGGAAGAATAATTATTTAAGAAGTTAATGGCATAATCGTAATAATATGTTAAGTATATTTAATTTAATCTATGGTGATAGAATAAATTAAATAGCTTAATATTTATTATTTAATATTTTAGAAATATTAAATATAAATTAATAAGAGGAGTCTTATTAATATTATTACAATTATTATTATTTTAATTTCTAAAAGAGTTTAGAAATTAATTTAATATAAGTATTCTCATTTATTCCTAATTGGATTAGGAAGGAAAATTAGTTAAAGGAGTTTAATTAATTATCCTTAATAAGATTAGGGAGCTTAATTAATTAAAAGAATTTAATTAATTAAATAAATCTCAATTCCTTAATTCTTAAGGTGGGTTGCCCACATCTATAAATAAGAGGAGTCTTATTATGGGTGATGTGGTTGTTGACTTTTACAACGACATAATTCCAATTTGTTGGAGAGTACGCCCTTTTTCTATACAGATAGGAAAAACTAGGGTTTGAGCCAATACCCCTTCTTCATGAAAATTCTTTTTCCTTGGTGGATCACCTCTAGAGGCCAAACACTTGGGTGGCTAACGTTGATCAAAGGAAGGAACCAAACCCGGTGGATTCAAGTTGAACGCGAAAAGGATTGGAGGTGAACTTGTACCTGAGGAAGCTCGATCTTCAAGGGTATGACTCTTATTCGTTATCTTTTTTGTTTAATTAATAATTGTGCATAAAGGGTGATCCAGGTATATGGTTTGTAAAATTTTTTAAACTCTGATTTTTACACGCTTCCGCTTATTTTTGCAATTTGATTGCGTTCATGAATATTACAAACCTAACAGTGGCATTAGAGCCAAACCTTTATGCGAATTATTAATTGTTTTAATTTGATATGTATATTGATATGTGTTTAGAATAATTTAATTGGGCATAATTTTATTGTATAAAATTATTTAAAAAAAAAAAAGGGCCGATTTTTTTTTTGAAAAGCCACGATTAATCTTGTGATATCTTAGCGCGGTTCACGGAGCAAGGGACATGCAAGGATTTAAAAGGCTGATCGTGGGTAATCAAGGAATGTAAACAGGATTCACGTTTTTTTTTTCATTTGCACGGAAACAAGTGGTGATTATATATATATAATATATATTACGTAATATATATTTATATATATATATAATAATTTTATATAATTAAAATAAAATATTTATTTTAATCTTAAAATAAAAAGTTTATTTTAATTTTAAAATAAAAAGTTTAATTTAATTTTAAAATTATATTTCATGCTAACTAATTAGAGTTAGAATTGGATTCCATGATAACTAATTGGAGTTGAAATTGGATTATATTTTTCCTTAAATAAAGGAGTTTATTTAGATATGAAATAAGATTTCATATTATTCAAAATAAAAGAGTTTATTTGTGAATAGGAAAGAGAATCCATGTTTCCTTAAATAAAGGAGTTTATTTAAATATGAAATAAGATTTCATATTATTCAAAATAAAGGAGTTTATTTGTGAATAGGAAAAAGAATTCGTGTTTCCTTTAATAATTTTTTTTTTTATACATGGAATTGGATTCCATAATTAATTAAAATAAACGAGTTTATTTTAATTAAAATTTTTTTACATGGAATTGGATTCCATAATTAATTAAAATAAAGGAGTTTATTTGGATTAAAATTTTGATTAAAATAAAATAGTTTATTTTATTCAAAATTAGATAAATTAAAATAAAATAGTTTTATTTTGATTTAAATTTGGATTAAAATAAAAGAGTTTATTTTGATTCAAAATTAGATTTTATACTAACTAAATTTGCCCATTAAATGATATCAATATATATATTAAATGTTTATTATTCGTAAGATGAATGTTATTTATTGATGCATATGATGATGTGCATGATAATAAATGGGATTGATTATGGACTATTGACCAATGTGATTGGATTTTATTTTAGTTGGATGCATGAATGTATGAGTTTTATTAAATGGGGTCTACGTTCCTCGTCTTCTCTAATTTTTCTTAATGTAAATTCTATCTTTCTCCTATGTACTTCCCCTTGACTGCTGATCAAGGTTTCTATTTATTTTAAAATAGTTTTGTAATATGAATATTTAGAATTAATTTTGAAAAATTGGAGATCAAGGAGCAAGGAGCGCTTGAAGACCCGTTTGTAATGGAGCCCAGGTTTAAATGTAATAGTTATATTTAAATATTATTTCTTGCACCCCTAGGGTTTGACCTTTTGGTTCACTTGATGGCTCTAGTGAACCAAACTAGAATAAAAGTCCATAATCAATCCGAGTAGAATATAGTATTCTATATGTGCATGCTTTTACTATATATATATTATATATTATGCAAACATGCTTCGCATGTTCATTAATATGACGCGTATTTTATATATATATGTGCATGCGCGCTAAACAAGATGAGACAAATTAATAACAAACCCTCAATTTTTTATATTAAGTCCTAAGCGTTCAAAGATATTTGGAATATCGAACGTCGCCTTCTAGCATGATAAAATTAATAGAGTATTAAATATTTAATATGAGTTTGTTGTGTCACCACAAGGCAAGTATTAAGTATTTAAGATGTTAATTTATCACATTTGATGCTTATAAAGAAAATTGAACAATATTATTTTGTTGTGTCACCACAAGGATGATATTTTTCTTTATTGAATATATGGAGTGCTAGGTCGGACTTAACTTGGATAATTTTGATTCGGATGTGCCACCACTTAATCAAAATAATCTAAGAGGCAAAATAAAAGGAGTTGCATAGTTGATGTAATTGACAAAAGTTGTCTACCTATTTAATTATATATAGTTTGTTGTGTCACCACAAGGCTATATACATTTGAAATGGGATCCTTATTCTCACTAGCAAATCTTTAATTAGATTTTGCCGAACTATATAAGTGAGGGTAATATAGTTTGAAGAAAATAGTGGGAGATACCAATTTAAAATAAGACCTAATTTATTTTGGTAATTAATAAAAGAATGTATGTTAAAATGTTGTTAATTACAAATTCATTTATAGAATTTTACAATGTCTAAATTACTATCACTGCGAAACATATTTGATGTTAATTAACTGGACCGAATTAAACAGATTGGTTAAGGAATTTGAGAATAGTTCTCATAGCTGAAAAGCTATCTTATGTCCATAATCGCCTATCCTCGCAATGGTTGCGCATAATGCCTCGAGGAAGAGATTGCTACTTTTAGAAAGTGGCAAGATGATGCACAGTTGGCTCAATGCATCATGCTCGCATCCATGAGTTTAGCTTCAGCGTCAACATGAAACTATGGATGCTCCTACTATATTCCTGCACATCAAGTAGTTGATGGTGAGGAAAGTAGAACTGATAGATATCATATATCTAAGGAGCTCTTCCGATCTAGAATGGCCAATAACACTATAGTACAGACAAAAAGTTCTTAACATAATCAATTTGATTGATCAATTAGGACAACTGGTTTTGTCATGGATGGAGAGTTGAGCCAAGATTTGATCTTGCACTCACTCCCGGACTCCTTTTCACAATTGTTGTGAATTTTCATATGAACAAGCTAGATATCGACTTTGCCGATTTGCTTAACATATTGAAAAATGTTGAGAGTCACTTTCAACCAAAGAAAGATCAAGTCTTCTTGGTAGGGGCCAAAGGATCTTTGAAAAGAAGAACGATTCAAAGAAGGTAAATAGAAAGGCATAAACAAAGGATAATAAGAACAAAGCGTCACGGATAGCAAAGGAGTTTGCTTCCACCGCAATAAGCTCGGACACCGGAAAGAAACTCTGAGAAGCATCTTGGCAGAGGCTAACCAAAGAAGCTTAGTGAAGTTTGGTTACATAATACGCTTTTGTTCATGATTGAAATAAATTTTCTTTAAGTCAAGGTTCTACTTGGGTATTGGATACCGACTTTGGTTATCATAAATATAGATTTATGAAGGGACCAAGCAGAAGTAGAAAGTTAAACAAAGATAAGTAATTCTATGTGTGGAAAATGAAGCAAAGGTTGCTGCATTAGCTATAGAAACTTATAGTTTAGCAATGCCTACGGGCAAATCTATTAAGTTAATAAGTTGTTATTGTATTCCAATTCTTGGTAGAAACATTATTTCGATTTTATTGTTGGACAATAAAATTTTTGGTATTATAATTAAGAACAATTGTTGTTCTATTTATAATAATAATGTTTAAGTATAGAACCCGAAAAGATTACTTAATGGATTTTGTATACTTGACTTACTTGAAAAATATATTTTGCAAATTGAACAAACTAGTATAAGAAAAGGAGATGATCATTCAAAGAGTTGAATGTGTGTATTTACTGAAATACAAGTGTGAATTATTTGAAAGGTTCAAAGAATTCAGAAGTGAAACAAATTGGCAAAGTATTAAGATTCTTTGATTAGATCAAGGAATATATACTTATGCAATAAGTTTCTAAATCATCTCAAATGGTTTTCTCATAATGGACACATCCTGATACGCAATAATTGATTGATGTATCTGAATTAAAAATCGTAACTTGTTAGACATGGTGCGGTCCATAATGATTTTATCGACATTCCAGTATCCCTCTAGGGTCATGTCCTAGAAATGGCTGCATATCTACGAAAAGGTAACCTTAAAATCCAGCCCCAAGACTCCATAAAAGTTATGGACAGGGAGGATTCCTAATCTTAAGTATGTTAAGATAAGGGGTTGTCCAACTTATGTGAAAAGGTTTCAAAGGATAAGCTTGGGACAAGATTTGACAAGTACAATTTGTGGGACATCCTAAAGTAAGTTTAGGGTATATGTTCTATAATTCTACTTAGCAAAAGTTGTTTGTTACGAAACACGTTGCCTTCTAAGATAAAGGTGTTTATCATTAAAAGGGGCTAGTGGGAAGATAATAGATCTTGAAGAGTTCAAGAACCACAAAACACTATAAGTCAAATAAGAGGAACCTATAGATAGACCTATTATACCACAACCTGAATCATAAACCGGAATAATCACCAAGATACACGGGAGGTATGGATTCATCATAGATGATGATGATGAGGTACACATCATAGAAGATGATGATCCAGTTACATACGATGAGGTAAGTGTTGTAGACACTCAGAGAAATGGATTGAAGCAAGTTTCTCAAATATGGAACATTCGTTTTGATGAGGCAATCAAAAGAGTTTGATTTTATCAAAAATAAGAATGAACCTAGTGTGTACAAAAGGGACATTGGGAGCGCCGTGACATTCCTAATATTATATGTTGATATAATACGGATAAGGAATGACATACTAATGCTACAATCAGTAATGATAAAGTTGTCTAAATATTCCTCCATGAATGGTTTGGGAAGAGTATCTTAATTGGGGATAAAATCTATAAAGATAGATACAAGAGGATGCTCGACTTAACCCAAGGAACGTATATCCATTTGATGCTAAAGTCGTTTAGCATGGCAAACTCCAAGAGATGTCTCATGTCAATGAGCTATGGAGTGTATCTCTCTTAATAGTCCCCACAGACTCCTGAAAAGAGAGGTCGCATGAGTGACAATCATGTATGCAATGAAATGTATGAGACCTGATGTTGATCAGTCATATTATGGAGAAGTTCACTATGAGTCGGTGAAAACATCTTAAAGTGCTTAACCGGCACTAAGGATGTGATCATATTCAAGGTGGGTCTAAATTAAAACTAGAGGGCTTAACAAACTCAAGTTTTTCAGACAGACCAAGATGACAGAAAAATCCACTTTAAGGTAAAGCGTTATCTTAAAAAGTGGTGCAGTGAATTGAAAGGTTCCAAACAATGAAAGAGTTCTTTGGTTTAGTGATAAAGACAAAGTATATAGCTATAAATGAAGGCGCCAAGTTGATTGTTTGGATTAAAAGTTCATTCTGTAACTAGGAATAGTTCCTAAGTCTCATCTTGGATCAAAACATGTGTTGTGGCACTTTCATTTGATTATTAGAATCATTGAAAGATGGGAAATCACTATAGAAATAGTGGACTCTCAAGAACAACATTACATATCCATTAACTAAAGCTTATCCAACAGCAGGATAATCGTCACTTAGAGAGAGAAGAAGAGTATAAGATACAATGGCGATTGGCTTTTTGTGCAAGTGGGAGATTGAAAGTAGTATGCACACAAGCCATTCATGTTTGATGATAAAGCATATACTTTGTAACAATCTTATTCATTTATTAATAAAAAGTATTAATTTATTAAAGGCTTTTAATTATCTACATGATCTTTGTTTTATAATATGTGATAAACCCGTTTGTTTTAAGCAATGTTTTTAGAATAATGATGATGATCATTCTAATGAGATCTAAATTCTTAGAAAGCTTAAAACTAAAATAGTTCCCAATCATTGGATTACTAAATTGGGGATTAGTGAATCCAGGATAGATTGGTACATACGTTGCTTGCTTTCATTGGATGAGGATGATTGATCTCATGATCATTTGTGTGGAGACACTAAAGCAAGTATGTAGGTGCTTATTAGAGAATAAGTTCACTAAAGCGTGGCTCGCTAAGGAATACCTAATGGAGTTTTATTTGCTGTCAATAGGAATTTCAGAGTGATAGTAGTACAAGTGATCATTGGACTTGAGATCATCATAGTATCTTGTGTATGATGAGTTATACTTTGACTTATTCCTTAAGACCGTTAGGGTATATCAAAGGGTATGCTTGGGTATAATAAGTTGTACATGGAGATAATGTATGATCAATAAAGAATCTACCACTTCTAATAAAGAAGAGAAATGTCAATGTGATTCGATAAATGACAACCCAAAGAGTCCTTGGTTGCAAGGCGTAATGAAATTAGTAAGGAGTTTCTAATTTGCATTATTTGGAGTTGTGCATTTAAGGATCGAAATACATATAATTAAATAAAATAAGACTTGACGGTAATTCCATGTCTTATATTTAATTGGGACATTGTATGGTGGAATGATTGAATCATTTGTAACTATTTACTCATAGGTTCTTTTATGATTAATGTTGAAATCTATATTATCCGGAAAGTCGTTAATCGCTTGGGAGGCTTATCCTATTGTAGAATAAATATTATTTATTTAAATAAATTAATTGTTTAATTTATTTATTTAAATAAGATTAGAATTATTCTAATTGATTTATTCACAATAGGTTTAATATGGAGAACCTAAAGGGTCACACCATAAAAGGAAGAATAATTATTTAAGAAGTTAATGGCATAATCGTAATAATATGTTAAGTATATTTAATTTAATCTATGGTGATAGAATAAATTAAATAGCTTAATATTTATTATTTAATATTTTAGAAATATTAAATATAAATTAATAAGAGGAGTCTTATTAATATTATTACAATTATTATTATTTTAATTTCTAAAAGAGTTTAGAAATTAATTTAATATAAGTATTCTCATTTATTCCTAATTGGATTAGGAAGGAAAATTAGTTAAAGGAGTTTAATTAATTATCCCTAATAAGATTAGGGAGCTTAATTAATTAAAAGAATTTAATTAATTAAATAAATCCCAATTCCTTAATTCTTAAGGTGGGTTGGCCACATCTATAAATAAGAGGAGTCTTATTATGGGTGATGTGGTTGTTGACTTTTACAACGACATAATTCTAATTTGTTGGAGAATACGCCCTTTTTCTATACAGATAGGAAAAACTAGGGTTTGAGCCAATACCCCTTCTTCTTGAAAATTCTTTTTCCTTGGTGGATCACCTCTAGAGGCCAAACACTTGGGTGGCTAACGTTGATCAAAGGAAGGAACCAAACCCGGTGGATTCAAGTTGAACGCGAAAAGGATTGGAGGTGAACTTGTACCTGAGGAAGCTCGATCATCAAGGGTATGATTCTTATTCGTTATCTTTTTTGTTTAATTAATAATTGTGCATAAAGGGTGATCCAGGTATATGGTTTGTAAAATTTTTTAAACTCTGATTTTTACACGCTTCCGCTTATTTTTGCAATTTGATTGCGTTCATGAATATTACAAACCTAACATGTTCACCAACTCCAAATAGGGCAAGATCTACAAGTTATCTCAAAATAATGTAACAAGGGCAAATTGGTCATTTGACTTCCCATTTTAATGGCATAAATGACATTTGATCCAACCCTTAAGGTTTTAACCCTTAGGTTTAAAAAAAAATCTAGGATTTTCTAATTAGGTTTTAAAAATAGAAAATTAAGATTTCTAAACTATAATTAGGATTTCCTAAATATATTAAAGTTTCCTAATCACATTAGCATTTGTTAATTAGGATCAAGGTTTTCTAATTAACATTAAAATCGCTAAATTACCAATTAGGTTTTCCCCATTTATACATTAGGGTTTCTAACTGAACAATTAGGGTTTCTAATTTATAAATTAGGGTTTTCTTACTAATTTGTTAGGTTTTACCCTAATTAGGTTTGTAATTAATACACTTAAAACTTTAAGCCCCCAAATTAGGGTTTCATATTCAGAATTCGGGTTTCGGATTCCAGGAACTGAAATTAGGGTTTTTAGAGCCGGTATTAGGGTTTCTTATCAATCATAAGAATTTTCTAACTGAACGTCAATGTTCTTAATATATGATTAGGGTTTGTCACTGATATAATTTATCTGGTCAACCCTTGACCCTTAACCACGAACTGTACCCATATATGTTCATATACACTTATATACTTAATCCTGAATAATTCTCCACAAAAATTTATAAATTCACAAAATTCCTTCCCAAAAATGTCAAATTCATTCACTTATTTTCTGTCTAGGTCTATTATTTAACCTTAATTCAATATTTTAAGATTTTAATAAATATCTAAATTCTCGGGTTGTCATATTAACCCCTTCTTCTAAGAATTCCGTCCCCAAAATTAGCCTTAAACCTTACACCATTCTTACATATCATCACATGCTACCCAAAGCATCACTCACAAGAGTTAAATTATTCAAATCATGCTATATTAATCATGTAGTATAAGTGTAATACTACAGTAGTCAATCAATATCATGGCTAACATATATCTAATCAGCAAGATCTAAACCTCCAAAATATTGTTAGTGGCTGTTCTTCATTTCTGGGTTACCCATAAATGAAGAATAGCTCGAGTGTGGTACTTTAGAGCTTCATGGTTAAGCATTCTGGATCTACTATGTATAGTTTAATGGTTCAATATTGTAGTAGAGATGTCAAAGAACATATCTAACACACTAAACCAGTCTAACAACATCACATGTGAGAGATCACGGCCGGTTAAACCATGTCAGAAAATTCGTTCATGAAGATTCTGGGTTTTCCAGAAACATTCATAAGGCAGTATGGTCAACCTACTTTGACCATGATTATCTATGATTCTATATATGATCTAAGTGATCTAAGGACATTATTGTGTAGTCCTTATATCATACTACAACATTAAAACAACAAATTGGCCAAACTATCACACACGTGCAAGATCAGATCCTTCAAAAATGGTTGTCAGGCTTTCTGTGTTTCTAGGTTGCCCAGAAACTCAATTTTCCTGATCGGTCAACTAGTTTTGACCACTCATAACTTGTAAGATATACATGATCTAACCCTGATTCCAGTTCCAGATCATAGTCAACATGGCATAGAACAAATTTATAACATAAAACACACCTTATCATTAACACAGAGAGATCTATGAGCCCTGACATTCGGTTGTCAGACCATAATATTAGGGTTCATGATAAGTTCTAAAAATCTTATTTTCGTGCATCTAGATGTTAAGGATCTAAGATATAAAAACCCAGATCACTAAATAACACCGTCCAACACCAATTTAAACAACAACCAACAACATTAACATAAATCTTTAAGTATTTTGAAAATTTAGGGTTTATACCACTTTGATGCTTTGATCTTGAATCTGATCATCATGATCTGATCTTGACTTTCTATGGATCATAATATGGACTGAATCACTTAAGAATTTCGTGGGTCTAGAGAGAGAAGGTCTAAGTTAAGTGTTTGTGTACAAATGGGTTATTTTTGTAAACTTTTCTCTCTCTAATTCTATATGTATGATGGATGTAATGAACTTGGCTAGTGAATATGGCTGATATGAATTGATTTGTAGCACATGTGTGATCTTGGGTTGTTCACCAACTCAAAATAGGGCAAGATCTACTAGTTATCTCAAAATAATGCAACAGGGGAAAATTGGTCATTTGACTTCCCATTTTAATGACATAAATGACATTTTATCAAACCCTTAGGGTTTGACCCTTAGTGTTTAACCCTAAGGATAAAGAAAATTAATAATTTTCTAGGATTTTCTAATTAGGTTTTAAAAATAGAAAATTAAGATTTTTAAATTATAATTAGGATTTCCTAATTATAATAAAGTTTTCTAATCACATTAGGGCTTGTTAATTAGGATCAAGGTTTTCTAATTAACAATAAAATTGCTAAATTACCAATTAGGTTTTCCCCAATTATACATTACGGTTTCTAACTGAATAATTAGGGTTTTCTAACTAATTTGTTAGGTTTTACCCTAATTAGGTTTGTAATTAATGCACTTAAACCTTTAAGCCCCCAAATTAGGGTTTCATATTCCAAATTAGGGTTTCAGATTCCTAAAACTAAAATTAGGGTTTCTAGAGCCGATATTAGGGTTTCTTATCAATCGTAAGAATTGTCTAACTGAACATCGATGTTCTTAATATATGATTAGGGTTTGTCACTGATATAATTTATATGGTCAACCCTTGACCCTTAACCACGAACTGTACACATATATGTTCATATACTTTTATATACTTAATCCGGAATAATTCTCCTCAAAAATTTTTAAATTCACAAAATTCCTTCCCAAAAATGTCAAATCCATTCAGTTATTTTATGTCTAGGCCTATTATTTAACCTTAATTCAATATTTTAAGATTTTAATAAATATCTAAATTCTCGGGTTGTCATATTCACCCCTTCTTCTATAACTATTAGGGAAGATATAAACATAAATTATTTATACATTAAACTTTACACACTAATCCCAAGGTCGAGAACCTTCACATAATACCTAAATCAATATCCTATCTAACATACAATGCTATTATCATACATTACTGTTACAATTTTAGCTGAACATATAATCCAAAGCTGGACTTGTCTTTGTCTTTTCCTGTATCCGACGTATTAGTCCTAATCTGCAATGTTTATCATGATATAGCAAGGGTGAGCAACAAGTTTACCTATTAAGTTTAAGTTCAATAAATTAAGGATATATCATGATGGAAAGAATTGAATAATAAGCTGGCTAAAATTCTACAATATAATTGTGAACTATAATGAAAAAAAATTCATAGCTGAACGAACATTGAACATGAACAACTATATCTGGACCGAATGGTAATGAAGGTGATCAACCTTTCATAGCTGATGAACACATCCAATATGCACAAAGTGCGATTCAACAATTCATAGACATGGTAATCAGCAATGATTAACCACAAGCATACTTGAATGAAAGAACTCAAGGTCGAGTTAGAGAAAACTTGCACAATAACTGAGTATAAGAAACTTGCCTGTTCGGGTGATTACTGCTATGCATTATATTTAACTTTGTCTGAAAACCTAATATAGATAATATCGATCTCCAAATATTAGAATAATATCATCACAATATAATACTATTATATATAGTTAAAAAATAACCTAAACACATAACACATAACCCTATCAGTCTAGACAGCACATAAGACCTAACATCAAGTCAAACTATTACAGTCTAAGTTGAATTCGGCACAATTCAGCATCCCGACGGCCTAGTCGGATAATTCACAAGCCTATTATCCATAAGACTCTAATTAAACTGGTTCACAAATATCTTAGATAATTTATTTATCAATTAAAATATTTTTCTATAGCTTATAATAATTTTCAAATAATTATTATCATTTATCATGATTTTTCAACCAATCATATCATATTTATCTGATTTAAATATCACAATATTCTAATATCATTAATATTTATTAAATATCAAATATTAATGAAATACACATCATAATATTATAAATAATTTATAATAACTTAAAGTATTTTAATACTTTATTATTGTTTTAAATTATTTTAAAGTAATTAAAACCATTATTAAATATCTACCATTAATATTAAATATTAATGTATTTTATGACAAAATATCAAAAGTTATAGTTTATAACTTCAAATATTTTTATAACCTTTGAATCATTTTTATATGATATTTAAATCATTAATTCTATTTTTCCACAGTTTATTTAATACATTTATTATATAAATTAATTATCATTAATATTAATTATTTAATTAAATTCATCACAAAATATTAAAAGTCATTAAAATAACTTCAAATATTTTCTCATACCATAATATAATTTTAAATGAATTTTCAACTATTAAAATCATTTTAAGTAATTTATTTAATAAAATAATTAAATAAATTAAATACCATTAATATTTCACAAATATTAAATATTAATGAAATATATTCTAAATTATTAAAAATCCATTTTTAGGCTTTAAAATAATTTTTATGAATGTATTATGAATTTTTAATAATTAAAAACAATTTTTCTTTATTTATTAAATTAAATAATTCATTTTCTAATTAAATTGTCGCTAAAAGTGGCTTTAGGCGACAAAACCGTCGCCATAGGTGTTCTTGAGCCAAACCCGGAACTTCATGTTAGCTATCAAGGTGGTATGTTTGACCAATGCTAGATTCGTGATCTTAAGGATTCTAGGCTTGCATAAGTGTTAATCATGTAGTGTAAGTGTGATACTACAATAATCAATCAATATCATGGCTAACATATATCTAATCAGCAAGATCTAAGCCTCCAAAATCTTGTCAGTGGCTGTTCTTCATTTCTGGGTTACCCATAAATGAAGAACAATGACTCAGTGGTACTTTGGAGCTTCATGGTTTGCATTCTGGATCTACTATGTGTATTTTAATGGTTCAATATTGTAGTAGAGATGTCAAAGAACATATCTAACACATTAAATCAGTCTAACAACATCACAGGTGAGAGATCAAGGCCGGTCAAACCATGTCAAAAAATTCATTCTTAAAGATTCTGGGTTTTTCAGAAACCTTCATAAGGCAGTTTAGTCAACCTACTTTGACCATGATTATCTATGATTTTATACATGATCTAAGGACATTATTGTGTAGTCCTTATATCATACTACAACATCAAAACAACAAATTGGCCAAACTACCACACACGTGCAAGATCAGTGCCTTCAAAAATGGTTGTCAAGCTTTTTGGGTTTCTGGGTTGCCCAGAAACTCAATTTTCCTGATCGGTCAACTAGGTTTGACCACCTATAACTTGCAAGATATACATGATCTGACCCTGATTCCAGTTTCAGATCATAATAAATATGGCATAGAACAGATCTATAACATAAAACACAGCTAATCATTAACACAGAGAGATCTATGAGCCCTGACATTCGGTTGTCAGACCATAATATTAGGGTTCAGGATCAATTCTAAAAATCTTATTTTCGTGCATCTAGATGTAAAGAATCTAAGATATAACAACCCAGATCACTAAATAACACCCTCTAGAACCAATCTAAACAACAACTAACAACATTAACACAAATCTTAAAGCATTTTGAACATTTAGGGTTTATACCACTTTGATGCTTTGATCTTGAATCTGATCATCATGATCTGATCTTGACTTGCTATGGATTATAATAAGGGCTGAATCACTTAAGAATTTTGTGGGTCTAGAGGAAGAAGGTCTAAGTTAAGTGTTTGTGTACAAATGGATTATTTTTGTGAACTTTTCTCTCTCTAATTCTATGTGTATGATGGATGTAATGAACTTGGCTGGTGAATATGGCTGATTTGTATTGATTTGTTACACATGTGTGATCTAGGGTTGTTCACCAACTCCAAATAGGGCAAGATCTACAAGTTATCTCAAAATAATTCAACAAGGGCAAATTGGTCATTTGACTTCCCATTTTAATGGCATAAATGACATTTGATCCAACCCTTAAGGTTTAACCCTTAGGTTTAAAAAAAATTCTAGGATTTTCTAATTAGGTTTTAAAAATAGAAAATTAAGATTTCTAAACTATAATTAGGATTTCCTAATTATATTAAAGTTTCCTAATCACATTAGCACTTGTTAATTAGGATCAAGGTTTTCTAATTAACATTAAAATCGCTAAATTACCAACTAGGTTTTCCCCAATTATACATTAGGGTTTCTAACTTGAACAATTAGGGTTTCTAATTTATAAATTAGGGTTTTCTTACTAATTTGTTAGGTTTTACCCTAATTAGGTTTGTAATTAATACAGTTAAACCTTTAAGCCCCCAAATTAGGGTTTCATATTCCGAATTAGGATTTGATTCTCGAACCTCAAATTAGGGTTTTCGAGTTTTATTATTAGGGTTTCTTATCAATCATAAGAATTTTTTAATTGAACATCAATGTTCTTAATATATGATTAGGGTTTGTCACTGATATAATTTATCTGGTCAACCCTTGACCCTTAACCACGAAGTGTACCCATATATGTTCATATACATTTATATACTTAATCCTGAATAATTCTCCACAAAAATTTTTAAATTCACAAAATTCCTTCCCAAAAATGTCAAATTCATTCACTTATTTCTGTCTAGGTCTATTATTTAACCTTAATTCAATATTTTAAGATTTTAATAAATATCTAAATTCTCGGGTTGTCATATTCACCCCTTCTTCTAAGAATTCCGTCCCCGAAATTAGCCTTACACCTTACACCATTCTTACACATCATCACATGCTACCCAAAGCATCACTCAAAAGAGTTAAATTATTCAAATCATGCTATATTAATCATGTAGTATAAGTGTAATACTATAGTAGTCAATCAATATCATGGCTAACATATATCTAATCAGCAAGATCTAAACCTCTAAAATATTGTTAGTGGCTGTTCTTCATTTCTGGGTTACCCATAAATGAAGAATAGCTCGAGTGTGGTACTTTTGAGCTTCATGGTTAAGCTTTCTGGATCTACTATGTATAGTTTAATGGTTCAATATTGTAGTAGAGATGTCAAAGAACATATCTAACACACTAAATCAGTCTAACAAGATCACATGTCAAAGATCACGGCCGGTTAAACCATGTCAGAAAATTCGTTCATGAAGATTCTGGGTTTTCCAGAAACCTTCATAAGGCAGTATGGTCAACCTACTTTGACCATGATTATCTATGATTCTATATATGATCTGGGTGATCTAAGGACATTATTGTGTAGTCCTTATATCATACTACAACATCAAAACAAAAAATTGGCCAAACTATCACACACGAGCAAGATCAGATCCTTCAAAAATGGTTGTCAGGCTTTCTGGGTTTCTGGGTTGCCCAGAAACTCAGTTTTCCTGATCGGTCAACTAGGTTTCACCACTCATAACTTGTAAGATATACATGATCTGACCTTGATTCTAGTTCCGGATCATAGTCAACATGGCATAGAATAGATCTATAACATAAAACACACCTTATCATTAACACAGAGAGATCTATGAGCCCTGACATTCGATTGTCAGACCATAATATTAGGGTTCATGATAAGTTCTAAAAATCTTATTTTCGTGCATCTAGATGTTAAGGATCTAAGATATAAAAACCCAGATCACTAAATAACACCCTCTAGCACCAATTAAACAACAACCAAAACATTAACAGAAATCTTTAAGTATTTTGAAAATTTAGGGTTTATACCACTTTGATGCTTTGATTTTGAATCTGATCATTATGATCTGATCTTGACTTTCTATGAATCATAATATGGGCTGAATCACTTAAGAATTTCGTGGGTCTAGAGAGAGAAGGTCTAAGTTAAGTGTTTGTGTACAAATGGGTTATTTTTGTAAACTTTTCTCTCTCTAATTCTATATATATAATGGATGTAATGAACTTGGCTAGTGAATATGGCTGATATGAATTGATTTATAGCACATGTGTGATCTAGGGTTGTTCACCAACTCAAAATAGGGCAAGATCTGCTAGTTATCTCAAAATAATGCAATAGGGAAAAATTGGTCATTTGACTTCCCATTTTAATGACATAAATGACATTTGATCAAACCCTTAGGGTTTGACCCTTAGTGTTTAACCCTAAGGATTAAAAAAAAAATTCTAGGATTTTCTAATTAGGTTTTAAAAATAGAAAATTAAGATTTTTAAATTATAATTAGGATTTCCTAATTATATTAAAGTTTTCTAATCACATTAGGGCTTGTTAATTAGGATCAAGGTTTTCTAATTAACAATAAAATTGCTAAATTACCAATTAGGTTTTCCCCAATTATACATTTGGGTTTCTAACTGAATAATTAGGGTTTTCTAACTAATTTGTTAGGTTTTACCCTAATTAGGTTTGTAATTAATACGCTTAAACCTTTAAGCCCCCAAATTAGGGTTTCATATTCCAAATTAGGGTTTCAGATTCCTGAAACTAAAATTAGGGTTTCTAGAGCCGATATTAGGGTTTCTTATGAATCGTAAGAATTGTCTAACTGAGCATCGATGTTCTTAATATATGATTAGGGTTTGTCACTGATATAATTTATATGGTCAACCCTTGACCCTTAACCACGAACTATACACATATATGTTCATATACTTTTATATACTTAATCTTGAATAATTCTCCTCAAAAATATTTAAATTCACAAAATTCCTTCCCAAAAATGTCAAACCCATTCAGTTATTTTATGTCTAGGCCTATTATTTAACCTTAATTCAATATTTTAAGATTTTAATAAATATCAAAATTATTGGGTTGTCACATCACGAGCTGATTCATAATTTATGGGATGGAGTGAACTCTGCGATATTTTGATGCTACACCAACAATGTTGACTCTGCGAAAGTATCTTCATACTGTGAGTAGACAGAGTAACTTTACGATCATGGTTTTTTTATCATCTATACATCAGATCAATTCTCATAAGATCAACCTAACATTATTTGATCTTTCTAATCCAAGTCCTTGTACATCAATTCTTTTGAAGGACTTTACAAAACTTTTACAAATATATGTTAATCAAATTTTCACGTTAAACACATATAGATTTCTCTGCTGATGATGTTGTTATCATGTAGAGCATCCTTTTACAATATTTATATCTATTACACATGTTTAAGATCAACCTAACAAGTTTTATCATTATATTCCAAGTCCTTGTAGATGCATATCTCAATTAAGGACTGTTAGGTTTGTATAAAGCACGAACATGCAATCAAATTACATAAATAGTGCGTAAACGCGATAAAATCATATTTTAAATTTTTTTATACAAATCATCGCCATGATCATCTTTGTGCACAATTATAAATTAAACGAAAGAGACGAGGATATAGAATCATACCCTCGTAGATCAAAGCTTCCTCAGGTACAAGTTCACCTCCAATTCCGTCGTGTTCTCCTTGAATTCCACCGATGAGATTCCTTCTTTAGATCAATAAAAGCCACCCAAGTGTTTGGCCTCTAGAGGTGATCCACCAAGGATTAATACGTATTCAAGAAGTTGGGTGTTTGACAAAACCCTATTTTTCTCACTCTAGAGAATATGTCATTACTCTCCCAACCCTTGAAAGTATGAGTAACTGTCTAACCCTAACCCATAATAAGACTTCTCTAATTTATAGATATAGGTAGCCCTCCTAAACTATTTAGGAATAAAGTTTCATTTAATTAAACTCTTTTAATTAATTCAACTCCTAATCCAATTAGGAACTTATGAGAGTACTTTTATTAATTAATTCCAAAACCATTTTGAAATTAAATAATTATAATAATAATAATGTTAATAAGAATCCTCTTATTAATTTATATTTAGTATTTCCAAAATATTAAATATTAAATATTAAGTTATTTAATTTATTCTTAACATATTTTTACGATTATGTCATTTACTTTTTAAATATATATTTTTCTATTGTAGTGTAACCCTTTAGCTTCTCCATATTAAATCGGTTGTGAATAAATCAATTAGAACAATTCTAATCTTATTTAAATAAATAAATTAAACTATTTAATTCATTTAAATAAATAATATTTATTCCACAATAATGGTATGCCCTCTTAGCGATCAAGGACTTTTTAGATAAGACATATTTCAACATTAATTATAAAAGAACCTTTCAGTGAATAGTTACCGTACAATTCAATCCTTCTATTATACAATGTCCTAATCAAATATAAGACATGGAATTACTGACAAGTCTTATTTTATTTGATTATATATATTTCGATTCTCAAATGCACAACTCTAAATAAGGCAAATTAGGGACACCTTTCTAATTTTATTCTAATTTGGCCAAAGACTACTGAGTTGTTATTTATCGAATCACATAGGATATTCTCTCCTTTTACTAGAAGTGGTAGATTCTTTGTTGATCATTCATTATATCTATGTACAACTTATTATACCCAAGCATACCCTTTGATATACCCTAAGTGTCTTAAGGAATATGTCAAAGCATAACTCATCATATACAATATACTATGATGATCTCAAGTCCAAGGATCACTTGTAGTACTATCACTATAGAAATTCCTATTAACACACGAGTAAAAATCTATTAGGTATTCTTTTAGTGAGCCACGTTCCGTGAATTTATTCTCTAATAAACACTTACATACTTGCTTCAGTGTCTCCACACAAATAATTATGAGATCAATCATCATCTTCCTAAGAACAAACAATGTATGTACCAATCTCTCTTGATTCACTAATCCCCTTTTTAGTAATCCAATGATTGAGACCTATTTTAGTGTGTGAGCTATCTAAAATTTAGATCTCATTAGTATGATCATCATTATGATTCTGAAAGCATTGTTCAAAACTATTAGTTTATCACATTTAATATAACAACACCATGTAGATAAAGTAAAATGCCTTTAATAACATAATTTTTTTTATTAATAAACGAAAAATATTACAAAGTATATAAAACATCATATATATCAAATATGATTGGTTTGCGTGCATACTACTTTCAGTCTCCCACTTGCACTGTGACACCCCCAAATCCGGTACTTCCATTTCCACAGGATTTGGTGTTCACTGTACAAATATCGTCTATCTATCTACCCATAAATAATGCAAACCATGCCATAGATAGAAATAATAAATAAATCTCCCCTTATGGGGTTAAATCAACTACAAAATAAATAAAATCCCAGGTTGCTCTAATCTTAAAACATCTGTGCGGAATCATAAACAGGTAATAAGTCTTTAAGTAACATCAAGTCTAAATATCATTACATAACCACATAAATAAACAGTCTTCATTACTTGCTAATCTTGCCCTTGCCTTTACTAGTGGAAGGCTCGTCTACTCTTTCGTTCTTAACTGCAATGTTATTATTACGCAAGAGTGAGCACGATTGCCCACAAGTATAACAATATAACAATGAATAATAACATGCGAATAATTTAAAGACTTCTGAAATAGGAAACTCAACTTTTGAATCAAGAATGAATAACAAGAGACAAAAGAACTTCATAGGGTCATAAGACCTTGAACTATGTCCTAGGTTGACAAGTGTTTATACTTGGAACCTTTAACAGTAATAAGACTATGGACTCTTCTTCTCGTACTTAGGGGGATCAACCCTTAGTAACATATTGTACACAATATCTTAACGCTAACACATAAGTAATCCCTTTTACAGGGTTGTTCATCTCAGTTTGACATTCGAGTCCGCACCAAAGGAAGTTTGGTTTGGATAAATCATCAAGGGTTCTGAAATTTAGAATGCTCATTAACTATGGACTAGTCGAATCATTATGGGTTCGCTAGTTTAACAAGCTTTAACAATAACTGATAATTTAATTTGAATAACAATCTCAAGAGGTATACAATAGAATAAGTATTGTATAACAGCATCATGCTTGAAAGATTAATAAGCTTTGATATAACAAAACATACTTGATCAATAATAATGAGAACTTGCTCAATGTAGAAAGGTGAATTTATCAACTTATATAACGATAACAAGTAGAGTTAGGAAACTTACCTCGTGCGTAGATTACACGTTAATTAAACTCGTTCCTTGAATTAAATCCTACATATCATTTATGTTCACAATACCAGTCAATTATAACGTACTAAACATCACAAACATATTCTTTGCCTAACTCAAATTCATGACTATACTCAATCAATTACTACACTAATTGTCAAAATTAAGATTTCACGAACAATAAGCTAACTATGCATTCATTCATTCAATTCACACGTAATTGTGTTATGGACATGTTAACAATTTATTTTAACACCTCATTATAGGTCTAACAAGTTTTTATTTTCGTTAGACTAAGTTGCTATCACATTTCTATACTTGAACTCTTTATAAAACATTTTCTAGACATTCTTCTAAGTGGCGTTAATGGCGCCATTTGTAGATTGGGTCTTGGCGTCATGCGTATACAGAGGTCTCTAGCGGCATCATTGCGGTGCGCTGAGAGCAGGAATTGTACATGGAGTGAAGCGCAGGCACATGACACTCCGCTTTTTGATTTCCAGTTCGCGAAGAACATAGAATCAGGCGAAATAAACACTATATGGTCATTAAATTCACCAAATTAAACATACCCACATGTTAGAATTCATACATAATCATTACCCAACACTTATAGAGTGATTTACACCTATTAAAACATATAATTACAGAATTAAAATATGCAAATTATATTGTTCTTGATGTTCTTGAAGGTTTTGAACTTAAATCCTAAAATTCAACGCCACGGATTCGTTATAAGACCAAATTCAACCATTCAAGTTTCGTTTTGTTCGTTTTAGCATGCATAATCATATACAAGTGGATATTTTACAAAACAATTAATGTTTGACATATTAAAATCACGTATAAGGCCATATGGCCATATAACATACTCTGCAACTTTTGAAGCCATAATCATATGTTATAATATTATGAAATTGATGATATGGAAACATACAATATATATATAAACACATTATAACAACATCTTTACACATATATACCCATAACCCTTACAATTTCCAATTAAAGAGACTTTACAGAATGTATGAATGCCGTTTTATAAAAGCTAAATGACGTAAAAAGGAATTGGGTTGAAGAGATTACCCAAGCGTAGAGTGAATTAACAGGAGATGAATTCGTTCTCGGATGACTCTCACAATTCTATTAACAAATCTCTCAACTCTCAAACTCTATCTCTATATCTCTCTCTGTTTTTGCCAGACTTAGCCAAAAATAATGAAAGAAGAAGGAATGGGAAGGCGTATATAAAAAAAAATGAATCGACGCGGTAAAAGGGTCGCCACCCGATCATGGGTAACTGCTATCAACTCCCTTTAGGGCCTTGTTTGGCTGGCAATAATAGGTTTCCAAAATAATTTAATTTAATAAAACCTTATCATATAGTTTAAATAATGTCACACTCCTTTATAAAATAAATCAATATCTTATTTAATTTATTTTAAAATAGAATATAATAATTTCTCATTAATTCACATAGTCACATAATTAAATTTCTCCTTTAATAATAACGTCAAATTATTAAATCTCTAATTAATAATTAAATTAATTAAAATACTATCAAGCTCATTAAATATTTCTTTTAATACAATAAGCTCACATAATTACATACATCGAATAATAAAATTCTCCACATTAATTTAATAAATATAACACATATAATTAAATTAATCTACCACAACTTCATCAATTAATTATTTAATCTAATAATTAATTCATCGAAAAATTATTTATTTAATCCAATAAATATTAAAATTAAATTATAAAATCTCGGTTGTCATATCTTTCCCCTCTTAAAAGGATTCTGTCCTCAGAATCACAACTTAACAATTCGTCCCGTTACATTCTCCCCCCTTACAAAGATTCTGTCCCCAAATCGCTTACACATAAGTTAAGTAAATAAATGAGGATAATTCGTCATCATATTCTCTTCGAGTTCCCACGTAGCTTCTTCAGCGTTGTGTTTCCTCCAAATTACCTTAACAGAAGGTATGACTTTATTTCTCAGAACTTGTTCCATTTGGTCGACAATTAGAACATGAATTTCTTCGTAAGATAAGTCTTTGTCGAAATATAGGGGTTTATATTCAATCACGTGCTTGTAATCAGGTTTGTAGGGTCGTAGGACTGAGACATGGAAAACGTTGTGGACATTCTCTAGAGTTGGAGGTAAGGCTTCATAAGCAACTTCTCCGACCCTTCTTAGAACTTCAAAGGGCCCAATGAATCTTGGGCTTAATTTCCCTTTCTTTCCAAATCTGATATTTCCCTTCCAGGGAGAGACCTTTAAAAACACATAACTACCTGGCTCGAACTCAACATTTTTATGGTGTGGATCAGCGTATTTCTTCTGTTTATCTTGAGCTGCTGTCAATCTTGTTTGGATCACTTTGACTATTTCTGCTGTTTGTTGTACCAATTTCGGACCTAGTAATTGTCTTTCACCAACTTCATCCCAGTATAGCAGAGTTCTACACTTTCTGCCGTATAACGCTTCATAAGGCGGCATGCCAATACTGGCGTGGTAACTGTTGTTGTAGCCGAACTCTACAAGCGGTAGATGGTCGTCCCAATTTCCTTTAAAGTCCATTATACAAGCTCTTAACATATCTTCCAATGTCTGAATTGTTCTTTCACTCTGTCCATCTGTCTGAGGGTGATATGATGTGCTCATTCGCAACTGAGTACCCATGCATTCTTGTAGACATTTCCAGAAGTTCGACGTAAAACGCGGATCTCTATCAGAAACAATTGACAGCGAAACTCCGTGCCTTGAAACAATTACTTTCACATATAACTTAGCCAACTGATCTAAGTTGAATCTGATTTTGATCGGAAGGAAGTGTGCGGATTTCGTCAATCGGTCAACAATAACCCATACTACGTCATAGCCTTTCTGAGTTGTCGGTAGGCCAACCACGAAATCCATTGTAATATGTTCCCATTTCCATTCTGGAATCTCTAAAGGTTGTAGTAACCCACTCGGCCTCTGATGTTTTGCTTTAACTTTCTGACATGTCAGGCATTTGGCAACACATTCTGCAACCTCTCGTTTTAAATTTGGCCACCAAAAATGTTATTGAAGATCTTGATACATCTTGGTGCTACTAGGGTGAATCGAATATCTTGAGTTGTGAGCCTCGCTTAAAATTTCTTCCTTAATCTCAGGTACTGGTGGTACCCAAATTCTATTCTCAAATCTCAGTATTCCTTCCTTTTCCATCTTGAATCTTGATTCGGTTCCTTTGGATATCTTCTTTTTTACCGATTGACTTTCATCATCATAAAGTTGAGCCTCTTTAACCTTGTCTAGTAGAGTTGTACCAGATTGCATCTGAAATAGCTTCTCATCTATCTCTATAGGACACTTTACTTCTAATTTCAGGTTCTCCATTGCTGAAATTAACTCCTCCTATTCCGCCAACATCAATAGTTTCTTCCGACCCTTTCTACTTAAGGCGTCGGCCACCACATTTGCCTTACCCGGATGGTATAGAATCTCACAATCGTAGTCCTTAATTAACTCCAACCACCTTCTTTGGTGCATATTCAAGTCTTTCTGTGTAAAAATATATTTCAGACTCTTGTGGTCTGTATATATTTCACACTTCTCCCCATAGAGGTAGTGCCTCCAGATTTTCAAAGCAAAAACAACTTCAGCTAACTCCAAGTCATGGGTAGGATACCCCTTCTCATAATCTTTCAGTTAACGCAATGACTCTACCGTTTTGCATAAGCACACAACCAAGTCCTTTATGTGATGCATCACTATAAACCACAAAATTTCATGTGTCATCTGGAAGAGATAACACAGGTGCTGTACTCAACCTCTTCTTTAATCCTTGAAAGCTTTCCTCACACTTCTCCGTCCAAACAAATTTATCCAATTTTCTAGTCAAATTCGTCAACGGAGTTACGATCTAGGAAAAATCCTAAATGAATCTTCTGTAATAACCTTCCAATCCAAGAAAACTTCTTACTTCCGACGGCGTCTTTGGCTGATCCCAGTTAATCACAGCTTTGACTTTGGAGGGATCTACCGAAATTCCGTCCCTATCGATCACATGTCCAAGAAATTGTAACCATTCAATCCAGAATTCATATTTCGAAAATTTAGCGTACAACTTCTCTCTTCTCAACGTCTCTAATGTCACCCTCAAATGTTCTTCATGTTCTTCCTTGGTTTTCGAATATATCAAAATGTCATCTATAAATACCAATACAAATTTGTCCAAAAACGGCTTGAACATTCCATTCATTAAGCCCATAAATGCTGCAAGAGCATTTCTTAGACCAAATGACATTACCAGAAATTCGTAGTGACCGTATCGTGTTCTGAATGTTATCTTCGGTACATCCTCTGGTCTCACCTTCAGTTGATGATAACCACTCCTCAAATCTATCTTTGAAAAGTATCTTGCCCCCTTTAACTGATCGAACAAGTCGTCGATCCGTGGTAATGGATATCTATTCTTAATCGTGACCTTATTCAGTTCTCTGTAGTCTATTGTAAAATCCCAAATTTTACGAATAAAGATTTAAATTTCTCGATTTTTTTTTGAATATTATGGTGTGGATTGAATATAATGTTATAGTTGTGGGTCATATTTATAAATTTTGCAAAGTATGCAAGTTGTTATATTATATTCAATTGGTCGGGGAATATTCTTTATGTCGGGGAATATTCGTACGACGACACAATCATTGGTGGACCCCACAACGGAATTATTGTCGGATTGAAAAAATGACAAAAATATTTTTATGAAAATAACGATGGAAGTTTTTCCTTTAATCATTGTTGAACTACTCTAGTAGTAAAAGTACAAAGAATGTCGTGTGGTTGCATAGTAGCATTACGGTATTGATTATCGATGCTTACGTGAAAAGTCACTCCGCTTTTGTTCAATTATTACTACATGAGTTCACGCATAGTATCTCACATTATTTGATTCAATTATAGTTGATTATATATATATATATATATAAGTTTTGTTTTATTAGTATTATTAATGTAATAAAATGTAAAAGCTTTTATATAAAACAAAATACTTTTATAAAGTTATTCTATAAATAGAATATATTATATTCTATTATGTATAGTGTTTTGCATAGTAAAATCTTTTTATATAAAATGTAATACTTTTATAAAGTTATTCTATAAATAGAATATATTATATTTAATTATGCATAGTGTTGCATAAGGTTCACATATAGTGTTTTCATAGTAAAATCTTTTTTATATAAAATGTAATACTTTTATAAAGTTATTCGTTTTATTAGATTATAAATAGAATATATTTTATTTTATTTAAAATATTTTGCTTTTAAATCGGACCGTCCGATTAAAAGTAAATCAATCTGGACCGTTCATGAATTAGTTACTATGCAATCCATTCTTCTATAAATAGAAGCTCATTCCTTCATTATTTCTTACGAATTCGCTGAAACTCTAAAGAGAGAAACTATAAAGAGAAAGAAGAAAAGTATTCTGCTACTTCACTACTTCTATATCCAGTTTCATCTATAAGGTAAGGGGTATTATTTCTTTTGTATTCATGAAGAGAACTTCTATTATTTCATTATTTTTTATTCATTGGAATAACTCGTATACATGATTCACCCTATACTTGGTGAAATTCTTCGTTATTCCATTATTTATTATTCTCGTTGGAATAACTTTGTCATGCAAGTACCGTATACATGGTGAAATTCTTCATTATTCCATTCTTTATTATTATTCTTTGGAAAATCACATGCAATGCGTTTTCGTCCGGATTCGGTTTCATTCTTTATTATTCTGTTGGAATATCTTGTCCAGGCATTTTATTCTGTGGGACCGGTTTCGTTATTTATTATTCGTTAGAATAATCTACATACGCCAAGTATCGCATGCATGGTGATTTGTTGTTATTCCATTCTTTATTATTCTATTGGAATATATCCGTCAAGGCGTTTACGCCTCGACCGGTTCCGTTATTTATTATTATTCTGAATAACTCCGCCTATGCAAGTACCGCATGCATGGTGATTTCTTTTGTTATTCTGTTCTTTATTATACTCAGTTGGTTAAAATTTTGACTTCTATACTCTTTAAAATTAGTGGAATATCTTTGATAATTGCGCTTCATCCAGTATCTTTTCATGGAAATATTCTTCTTAGCACTCTTGAATTTTACTCTACAAAGAAGTATCATGTTGTCAATTTCGACGTTATTAGTTCCTGGATAATTTAATTCTTGAACTTCTTTTATTGAATTCTTATATCATTGTCATCATCCTCATGTTTATATTACGTCGAAAGTCATCTGTGGCCTGTAGTGCATAGATGGACTTGGTATGATTATGACCAGTGATTTATTCGGTATAATCATGACCGTAATGTTACAAATGATGTGGTAAAGTCCTCATTGGCCCGCATCGATGGTGGATTGATGATTATGGCTATTGTTGGCATGATCATGACCATTGATGATGAATACACAAATATATCTTGGCTCGTAGTGCATGGATAATTTGTGGTCGTGATACTAATGAATATCCTTGGTCAGTAGTGGTGGATGATGATATGGATTATTTATTGTCGAGTCCCAAATGATAAAAGTGATGAAAAACCTTTTAAATCATAAAAGATAGTAGATTTTATTCTCTACTTGACTCTTTTAATGGATTACATTGTTACCGCAGATTAAACTTGATGTCTATTGTATTTTATCGGTTTAATATTGTTGAAGACTAATGATAATTTATTCTGCATTATCTTAGTTATAATATTTCTTATTGGGCTAGTTGAGCTCACCCTTTCTTTCACTGTTCTCTTCAGAAAATGAGAATGTAGTCGGGATTAGTCGGGGAACGGAGTGATGGTCTAGAAGATAATATTAGTAGTCCTCACTATTCTGTTAAATAGTGTGTTAATAAATGTAATGAGGACTTATTTTGAGAGTGGATATTATCTAGAAGAAAATGTTTGTATTAAAACTCAAAGCTCTCTTGTTGTATATTTAAGATTGTATTTGTATTCTGTACCATGTATTTGGTGAATCAGAATAGGTGATATATACCTATTTTGGGGGCGTCATAGTTAGTATCAAAGCTTAGGGATATAATCCCTGGCTGAGATGTGAGACAAGAACTAGGAGGGGAGAGACGGGGAATTCCTTCGCTAGTATGACCTACCTAAGTTTATTTGGTATTTAATTGGTCGATCAGAGTATAGGGATAATATTTGATATGTTATTTAACCCTTGTTTTGTTGCAGTATTTGAAAATGGCATCCGAAAATGTTGAAAATAACAATGGGGCACAGGAGACCGTTGAGTCTCCACAGATCAATAATCAGGATAATGTGCAATAGGAAGGAAATAATCCTCCTATAAACAACAACACTGACCAAATGATGAACGATAGAATGTTCAGAGGCTAGATGCAATTCATGCAACAACAGGTAAGAGAGACTCATGTTCAAAATATAGGTGGAAATAATGGCAACCCACGATTACGCAGAACCGCCTAAGCGATTCAAGGAGCTGGGACCACCGGAGTTTTTGGGAAAGCCAGAACCACTTAAGGCGGAGACATGGTTAAAGTAGATCGCCAAGATATTTGATATCTTGGGATGCTCAGAGGAGCAAAAGGTTCCATTTGCCACCTTTATGTTGCGTGAAGAGGCAGACATCGGTGGAAATCAGAAAAACGCACTCCTGATCGACGACTCAAGATGTCTTGGGAGAAGTTCCAAGAGCTGTTCAACGACAAGTACTTTCCCGAAAGTATTCGTCACATGAAGGAGGTGAAGTTCATCAAGTTGGAGCAAAATAATATTACCGTGTCGCAGTACGAGGCTAAGTTTGCCGAGTTGTCTCGGTTTGCATCCCATTTGGTCGATAATGAGGAGCGAATGATGCGAATGTTTCTAAGAGGTTTAAAACCCAATATACGTCAATACCTCATTTCTCACACACTTTATTTATATTCAGATGTTGTGAATAGGGCTCAGTTATTGGAGTGCGATAATGAGTCAGCACAACCAAAAGGCAATGACCAACAACACGATAATAATCGTAAATGGTGGCAATTGGCCATCTAACAATGATAACCATCGTGGGGAAAATTCTCATGCCATGAATGGTAACCACTTCGGTGGTAATCATGGCCAAGATAATAGAAGTGGAAATTTTAAGAAGATAAGGTTCAATAATGATGGAAAGATAGCAGCATCAGCATCCGTTTCAAAAGAAGAAGAACGACCACCGGTCGTATGTTTCAAATGCGGACAGGAGGGACACATCCGTCCAAACTGTACGCAACAATCCAAAGCGTGTTTTAATTGCAGAAGAGAAGGTCACCTAGCTCGATTTTCTCGTATGGTGAAGTCAGGTCCAGCTGGGATGGTGATGCCAAAGGATGTCCCAAACAAGCCAAAGCCGGTAGTTTAAGAGATAGTGTTTTTTTTCGTGACGAGGAACCTGGATAAAATTATCACGGGTAAGTTAATCATAAACTCTTGCGAAGTCTATACCATATTAGATGCCAGTTCTACTCACTCTTTCATTCCACTTAGTTGTGTTAAATGTTTTAATTTAACTCTGGAGAAGTTAGACTTTGATTTATCTATTGAAACTCAGTTGGGAGAAACCTTCGTTACCTCCACTATTTATAAATCTTGTTTGATTCAAATCAACACTTTCACGTTACCTGTAGATCTTATCTCTTTGAAAATACTTGCCTCTGATGTGATTTTTGGAATCGATTGGTTAACTACTCATCATGCTTTTAATAAGGTTGTTAGCTTTCATATTCCTAACCAACCTGATATGCGAATTCAAGCAACCAAACCACTAAAGTCAATCATTGTCATATTAAGCTATAAGTAAAGAGCCCCGGTCCTTTCGTTGTTGAGTTTCTTGTGTGGAATACACTGAAGCCAGACTTTCTGTAGGGGACGTTGTGAATAACGATGGCAAGTTAATAGGTATCAATGTGACGTGTTATCCAAGTCTTGGATGAGAGTCACAGTTGTGAATGATATTTCTATTGTTAATAAATTTCTTGACGTATTTCTAAAGACTTCTTGGCCTACCCCAGAGCGTGAAATCGAATTTTGTACTGAGCCTAGTACAAAACCCCCTTTCTAAAACCCTTAAATATTTCTTCAACTAAAACGAACGTAACATGCGCCAAAGACGTTAACTCGAGCTGTTGAAGATTATGATCGTACCATTCAATACCATCGTGGGAAAAGCGAACGTGGTAGCTGACGCGTTGAGTAGAAGATCTTATGCGTTTATGAGTGTGAATATACGAACCTACGTGAAGATAACGAATATACGAGTAGAATCGACTTTAATCGACAAAGTTAAAGTCGCTCAAGCTAAATACTCAGAGCTGATGAATGTGAAAAAGAAGATTCAAGAGGGCGTTATTCTAGAAGCAAGAATCGACGAAGAGAGGAAATCTCAACCCTCAATTTTATTGACTCATTTGAAATCCTTGATCGAGTAGGAATTGTGGCCTATAGACTCGTTTTACCGCCTAGTATGTCTCGTGTTCATAACATTTTTTACATATCGATGTTACGTAAATATGTGGACGACCCGAACCACATTATTGATTTAGAACCGGACGAGATAGCAGATAATTTAACGTATGAAGATGTACCTGTTAAAATCCTAGAATGTATTCAACACTCAAAGGTTATACCTCAAGGGTTAAAATCGATTTAAGTGTCCTCATCTGTCTTTCTAAGATACCAGTACGTATGTAAATTTCGAGGGCTTAAATTTCATAAGGAGGGAGATTGTAAAATCCCAAATTTTACTTAATAAAGATTTAAATTTCTCGATTTTTTTGAATATTATGGTGTGAATTTAATATAATGCTATAGTTGTGGGTAATATTTATAAATTTTGCAAAGTATGCAAGTTGTTATATTATATTCGATTGGTCGGGGAATATTCTTTTTGTGTCAAGAATATTAAATGACGATTACATAATCATTGGTGGACCCCACAATGTAATTATCATTTCGATCGAGAAAAACGAAAAAATATTTTTATGAAAATAACGGCGGAAGTTTTACCGTTAATACTGTTGAACTATTCGGTAGTAAAAGTACAGTAATATGTGTGGTTGCATAGTAGCACACAGTATTGATTATTGATGCGTACGTTAGAAGTCACTCAGTTTTGTTCAATTATTGCTACAGTAGTTGCTACATAGTATCTCATGTTATTTGATTCAATTATTGTTGATTGTTATATATATATATATAAGTTTTGTGTTTATTAGTATTATTAATGTAATAAAAAAAAAAAAGCTTTTTATATAAAATAGAATACTTTTATAAAGTTATTCTATAAATAGAATATATTATATTCTATTATGCATAGTGTTTTGCATAGTAAAATCTTTTTATATAAAATGTAATACTTTTATAAAGTTATTCTATAAATAGAATATATTATATTTTATTATGCATAGTGGTATAGTGCTAGTGATAGTGTTTTGCATAGTAAAATATTTTTATATAAAAGAGAATATTTTTATAAAGTTATTCGTTTTATTAGATTATAAATAGAATATATTATTTATTTTTTTAAATATTTTGCTTTAAATCTGGACCGTCCGATTAAAAGTAAATCAATCTGGACCGTTCATGAATTAGTTACTATTCAGTCCATTTTTCTATAAATAGAAGCTCATTTCTTCATTATTTCTTACGAATTCACTGAAACTCTAGAGAGAGAAACTATAGAGAGAAAGAAGAAAAGTATTCTGCTACTTCACTACTTCTATATCCAGTTTCTTCTATAAGGTAAGGGGTATTATTTCTTTCATATTCATGAAGAGAACTTCTGTTAATTCATTATTTTTTATTCTGTTGGAATAACTTGTATACGCGGTCTACCTTACACTTGGTGAAATTCTTCTGTTATTCCATTATTTATTATTGGTTGAATAAACCTGCCTATACGCTAAGTAGTACCGCATACATGGTGAAATTCTTTTTGTTATTCCATTCTTTATTATTTGGTTGGAATATCACATGCATGCTTTTTATGCCGGACACTGGTTCGATTCTTTGTTATTCCATTTTGAATATCATTGAATCTATGCATTTTTACGGGACTGGTTCCGTTATTTATTATTCGGTTGGAATAACCTATCTATGCGAAATACCGCATTCATGGTGATTTCTGTTGTTATTTCATTCTTTATTATTCTGTTGGAATATCCTGTCGGTGCGTGTTACGCCTAACCTGGTTCCGTTATTTATTATTCTGTTAGAATAACCTGTCTATGCGAAGTACCGCATGCATGGTGATTTCTTTTGTTATTCCATTCTTTATTATACTCAGTTGGTTAAAGTTTTAACTTCTATACTCCATGAAATTAGTGAAATATCCTTGATAATTGCGCTTCATCCAGTATCTTTTCATGAAAATATTCTTCTTAGTATTCTTGAATTTTACTCTACAAAGAAGTATCATGTTCACAATTTGGACGTTATTAGTTCCTGGATAAATTAATTCTTGAACTTATTTTATTGAATTCTTATATCATTGTCATCATCCTCATGTTTATATTATGTTGAAAGTCATCTGTGGCCTGTAATGAATAGATGGACTTGGTATTATTATGATCAGGGATTTATTCGGTATAATCATGACCGTAATGTTACAAATGATGTGGTAAAAGTCCTCATTGGCCCGTAGTGCATTGATGGACAATTGTTGGCATGATCATAACCATTGATGAATACACAAATATCCTTGGCCCGTAGTGCATGTATAATTTGTGGTTGTGATACTAATGAATATCCTTGGTCGTAGTGCAGGGATGATGTGGATTATTTATTAAGCTGAGTCCCAGCGATAAAAGTGATGACAAACCTTTTAAATCATAAAAGATAATAGATTTTATTCTCCACTTGACTCTTTTAATGGATTGCATGTTCCACTGCAGTTAAACTTGATGTCTATTGTATTTTATCAGTTTAACATTGTTGAAGACTAATGATAATTTATTCTGCATTATCTTAGTCATAATATTTCTTACTGGGCTAGTTGAGCTCACCCTTTCTTTCACTGTTCTCTTTAGGAAATGAGAATGTAGCCTGGACTAGTCGAGGAACGGAGTGATGGTCCAGATGATAATATTAGTAGTCCTCAGTATTCTGTTAAATAGTGTGTTAATAAATGTAATGAGGACTTATTCCGAGAGTGGATATTGTTTAGAAGATAATTTTTGTATTAAAACTCACAACTCTCTTGTGGTATATTTAAGATTGTATTTGTATTCTGTACCATGTATTTGGCAACTCAGAATAGGTGATGTATACCTATTTTGGGGGTGTCACATCTATGCAGAGTCGCATTGTTCCATCCTTCTTTTTCACAAATAAACTGGCACTCCCCACGGTGATACGCTTGGTTGGATATACTTCTTGTCCAGTAATTCTTGTAGTTGGACCATCGCCTTCCTTCATCTCTCTCGGTGTTATTCATTGATGCAGTGCCTTTCAATATTGGAGCTGTTCCTGAAGCCAAAACGATCACAAATTCAACTGCTCTATCTGGAGGAAGTCCTGGAAAATCATCCGGAAATACGTCTGCGAAATCTCACACTACTGGTATCTCATCTATTTTTGGATTCTCTTTATGACTATCGACTATGTAAGCTAGATATCCTACACAACCTTGCCTTAACAACCTCCTGGCCTGCATCATCGTAAGACAACTTGCTTGTCTAGGCGACTTGCTACCATAAAACATAACCTTTGACGGAGTCATAAGGTTAATACGCTTCTTCTGGCAGTCAATTACCACCCCATAATTGGATAGCCAGTCCATACCCAAAATAATGTCGAATTCTCCAAGTCGAATAGGGATAAGATCTACGTTCATGATATTACCCTTAATATCTACTCCACAGTTCTTATGCACATACTTAACAGGGATTATTTCTCTATTCGTAATTTCTATGTTCATGGGGTATTCTAACTCATCCTTACGCAATTCTAAGTTCTTAGCAAAGTCATCGGATATAAATGAACAAGTAGCACCCGAATCAAATAACACATAAGCATTAACTTTATTGATCAGAATGATACCTGACACCACATCGCGAGACTGCACTGCATCATGTACTGTCATGTTGAATATTCTGGTTATCGGTCTATTGGTTGTGGTTGGTCCTGCGATAGTCAGAGTGCTTCCACTGGTATTTCCTCTATTTCCTCCTGAACTAGTCCCTCCCGATCCCTTCTTAGGACAATCGCTTACAAGATGGTCTTTTGAGCCACAAGTGAAACATGCGCCTTTCTTCGGGTTTGGACAGTTTGGTGCTATATGGCCTTCCTGACCACAATTGTAGCACACTCGCTTCCCTTTCAAGCAAACTCCCAAATGAGTTTTTTCGCAGGTTGGGCACGCTTCGATCTTCTTCTTCTGCCCTCCTTGTTGACTTCCAGCTGACGAGTTATCAGACCACTTCCTCATCTGATTATGGTTACCCCCAGTGCTACTCCCACCAGTCCTGTTATTACTTTCATTCTCACTCTTTTTCTTCTTCTGATCTTGATTATATTTCGTTACCGCATCGCTTCCACCCTCAGCGAGTATGGCCTTCTCTAACACTCCAGTAAAAGTGTTCAATTGGAACATTGACACTTTGCTATACAACCAAGGCTTCAGTCCCTACTCGAATCGTCTTGCCTTCCTCTCATCGGTATGCACTTGGTTTATGGCGAACCTAGCCAACTCGTTGAACCTTGCCGCATAATCAGCTACTGACATATTGCCTTGTTTCAACTCTCAAAACTGAACTTCCATCTGATTTTGTGAACTGGTCAGAAAGTACATCTCGAAGAACATCTCTTTAAATCTCTCCCAGATTATTACACCTTCACCTCCCCGTACTTTGTTTGCCTGCCACCAATAACTGGCTTCAGACTTCAGATAAACGATGCATACGCGGTTTTCTGATCTTCCCTTACTCTAGCGACATCGAACACCTTCTCCATCTCCATCACCTAGGTCTGAGTTTCGATTGGGTTTATGGATCCCTTAAACTCTGGCGGTCCCACTGCCTTGAAGTCCTTGAACGAGGTGTTTGGTGGAGCTTGTGGTTGATTGTTAATTTCTCCGGCTAATATGTTCACCAATTGCTGAACAGGGTTAGCATTGGCGTTGTTATTATTCATTGGTTCCTCTTCTGCTTGTTGACGGTTTTGTCTTCTTCTAGGCGGCATATTTCTGTTAAGAACATACTCTTATTAGGTCCTTATTCAATCTCTTAAACATTCAGGGCTTAACTAAAACACTTAATCATAATTCACATAACACATCAATTCAAATAAACTCTGACATTTTCATTCAAATTCAAAAGTTTTAACATCATAAGATAGCATCACTGCTATTTACATCAACTATCCCGAGATAAAGAATCTACAAGATTTAAAACATCAAAATATTCCTTTGTTTATAACACATCGGAATTTACATCATTAACTACCAAATAATTTTCACATAATTAAACTAATACTATCACTGCCTATTAAGGCGCTGGATAGCCTTGCCACGTTCCTCTTCCATAATACGGGACATCGACCTGCGATCAAGCATATACGATGGTAGACCTTCAAACTGGATTGGATACTTCATAACTCGATCCTGGGTCACATCCATTGCATTGTGAAGTGTAGAGTACGTCTCCCCAAGCTTAGCCATCTTTGCACGACAATCCTCTTCTGCGAGATCAGCACGACGCGACTCTCTTACCCAGCTCTCATCTACTAATGCCAGTCTTTCTGAGCTCTCTTTCAGATCTTTCTTCAACTTCTCTATTTCTTCGGTCTTATCCTCAGTTTGACCCTTCTTGTGAACCAAATCCCACTCCACGTTTCCCAAACGTGTGTGAAGAGTCACAATTTCCTCAACCTTCTGCTCGATGGTACTCTGCTGCATAACAATCATCTCCCTCAGCTCCTGAATAGTGTCCTGCAACTCTGTGTTACGATCATAAAGTGCATCATACATCTCAGCATCAATGGAGTTCGGTGGGAACTCCTCTTGCTCCTCTTCTTCCTCTTCCTCATCAGAATCCTCCTCTGGATCAATCTCAGGCTCATGTTCCCGACCAACAACAGTGATCAATGGAGATGGTTCTCTCTGTTCTAACTGTTCCCTGACAACATTAATGTCTCGGGGCTCCTCCTCCCCAGCTCGACTAGCTCCTCCAACATCCGACATCCTGACAACAAAATTTTAAGTTTTAGTTACTAATCTGTGCTAGTGAACATATAATTTAACACATAAGCACATAAAGTCTTTTATTATCTTCAATGAATTTAGAAATTCATTTCTTAGAACCCGATAAGAGTTTACCACCACAATGTTCTTGATCTCCTACAAGGCTACTACCTAAGGTTGTTCCCCCACCTAAGGTTCATAACCTACAGCTCTGATACCAACCTGTGACACCCCCAAATCCGGTACTTCCATTTCCACAGGATTTGGTGTTCACTGTACAAATATCGTCTATCTATCTACCCATAAATAATGCAAACCATGCCATAAATAGAAATAATAAATAAATCTCCCCTTATGGGGTTACATCAACTCCAAAATAAATAAAATCCCAGGTTGCTCTAACCTTAAAACATCTGTGCGGAATCATAAACAGATAATAAGTCTTAAGTAACATCAAGTCTAAATATGATTACATAACCACATAAATAATCAATCTTCATTACTTGTTAATCTTGCCCTTGCCTTTACTAGTGGAAGGCTCGTCTGCACTTTTGTTCTTAACTGCAATGTTATTATTACGCAAGAGTGAGCACGATTTCCCATAAGTATAACAATATAACAATGAATAATAACATGCGAATAATTTAAAGACTTCTGAAATAGGAAACTCAACTTTTGAATCAAGAATGAATAATAAGAGACAAAAGAACTTCTGAGGGTCATAAGACCTTGAACTATGTCATAGGTTATCAAGTGTTTATACTTGCAATCTTTAACAGTCATAAGACTATGGACTATTCTTCTCGTACTTAGGGGGATCAGCCCTTAGTACCATATTATGCACAATATCTTAACGCTAACACATAAGTAATCCCCTTTACAAGGTTGTTCATCTCAGTTTGACATTCGAGTCCACACCAAAGGAAGTTTGGTTTGGATAAATCATCAAGGGTTTTGAAATTTAGAACGCTCATCAACTATGGACTAGTCGGATCATTATGGGTTCGCTAGTTTAACAAGCTTTAACAATAACTGATAATTTAATTTGAATAACAATCTCAAGAGGTATACAATAGAATAAGTATTGTATAACAGCATCATGCTTGAAAGATTAAAAAGCTTTGATATAACAAAACAGACTTGATCAATAATAATGAGAACTTTCTCAATGTAGAAAGGTGAATTTATCAACTTATATAACGATAACAAGTAGAGTTAGGAAACTTGCCTCGTGCGTAGATTACACGTTAATTAAACGTGTTCCTTGAATTAAATCCTACATATCATTTATGTTCACAATACCAGTCAATTATAATCTACTAAACGTCACAAGCTTATTCTTTATCTAACTCAAATTCATGACTATACTTAATCAATTACTACACTTATTGTCAAAATTAAGATTTCACGAACAATAAGCTAACTATGCATTCATTCATTCAATTCACACGTAATTGTGTTATGGACATGTTAAGAATTTGTTTTAACACCTCATTATATGTTTAACATGTTTTTATGTTCGTTAGACTAAGTTTCTATCACATTTCTATACTTGAACTCTTTAAAAACATTTTACGGACATTACGCTAAGTAAGTGGTCTTTGCGTACGCATCATTGTAGTCTTTGGGTCTTCAAGGTGCTATGGCATGTATACACAAGACACGGAATTATACTTGAGTTGTCTCATGGTGCGACACTCCAGTTTTTAATTTCCAGTTCGCGAAGAACACAGAATCAGGCGAAATAAACACTATATGGTCATTAAATTCACCAAATTAAACATACCCACATGTTAGAATTCATACATAATCATTACCCAACACTTATAGAGTGATTTTCACCCATTAAAACATATAATTACAGAATTAAAATATACAAATTATATTGTTCTTGATGTTCTTGAAGGTTTTGAACATAAATCCTAAAATTCAACGCCACGGATTCGTTATAAGACCAAATCCAACCATTCAAGTTTTGTTTTGTTCGTTTTAGCATGCATAATCATATACAAGTGGAAATTTTACAGAACAATTTATGTTTGACATATTAAAATCACGTATAAGGCCATATGGCCATATAACATACTCTGTAACTTTTGAAGCCATAATCATACGTTATAATATTATGAAATTGATGATATGGAAACATACAATATATATAAAAATACATTATAACAACATCTTTACACATATATACCCATAACCCTTATAATTTCCAATTAAAGAGACTTTACAGAATGTATGAATGCCATTTAATAAAAGCTAAATGACGTAATAAGGAATTGGGTTGAAGAGATTACCCAAGCGTAGAGTGAATTAACAGGAGATGAATTCCTTCCCGGATGACTCTCATAATTCTATTAACAAAACTCTGAACTCTCAAACTCTCTCTCTGTATCTCTCTCTATTTTTGCCAGACTTAGCCAAAAATAATGAAAGAAGAAGGAAAGGGAAGGCGTATATAAAAAATGAATGACAGCGTAGAGTGGGTGCCATACTCGATCATGGGTAACTGCTATCAACTCCCTTTAGGGCCTTGTTTGGCTGGCAAGAATAGGTTTCAAAAACAATTTAATTTAATAAAACCTTATCATATAGTTTAAATAATGTCACACGCCTTTATAAAATAAATCAATATCTTATTTAATTTATTTTAAAATAGAATATAATAATTTCTCATTAATTCACATATTCACAAAATTAAATTTCTCATTTATTAATAACGTCAAATTATTAAATCTCTAATTAATAATTAAATTAATTAAAATACTATCAGGCTTATTAAATATTTCTTTTAATACAATAAGCTCACATAATTACATACATCGAATAATAAAATTCTCCACATTAATTTAATAAATATAACACATATAATTAAATTAATCTACCACAACTTCATCAATTAATTATTTAATCTAATAATTAATTCATCGAAAAAATATTTATTCAATCCAATAAATATTAAAATTAAATTACAAAATCTCGGTTATCACATGCACTAAAGTTAATCGTTATGGTATCTCATACATTTCTTCTCTAAGTGACGATCATCCTTTTGTTGGATAAAGCTTCAGTAAATGGATATGCGATGTTGTTCTTGAGAGTACACTATCTCTATAGTAACTTCTCCTCTTTCAATGATTTCTTTAATCAAATGAAAGTGTTGTAACATATGTTTGGATCCAAGATGAGACTTAAGAACTATTCCAACTCTGTCTATATACAGAGTGCAACTTCATTTATAGCTATATACTTTATCTTTGTCATTAAACCAACAAAACTTTGATGTTTGGAACCTTTCCAATTCTTTGTACCACCATTCAAGGTAACGACTTACCCTAAAGTGGATTTGTTGTCATCTTGGTCAGTCTAAAAAACTTGAGTCTGTTTAGCCCTCTAGTTTTAATTCAAACCCACCATGAATTATTAACACATCCTTAGTTTCAGCTAAGTACTTTTTAAATGTTTTCCACTGTCTTATAGTAATTTTCTCCAGAATATGACTGATCAACATCAGGTCCCATATATTTCAATGCATACATGATATTTATGAAAGTAGTATGCATACAAGTTAATCATGTTTGATGATAAAACATATACTTTGTAACAATCTTATTAATTTATTAATAAAAAAATTATTTAATTAAAGGCGTTTAACTTATTCATAAGGTATTATTTTATAATATATGATAAACTCATAGTTTTGAACAATACTTTTAGAATCATGATGATGATCATGCTAATGAGATCTAAATTCTTAGATAGCTCACAAACTAAAATTGTTCCCAATCGTTTGATTACTAAAAAGGGGATTAATGAATCCGGATAGATTGGTACATATGTTGCTTGCTCATTGGATGAGGATGATTGATCTTATGATCATTTGTGTGGAGACACTAAGGAAAGTATGTAGGTGCTTATTGGAGAATAAGTTCACTGAACGTTGTTCACTAAGGAATACCAAATGAAGTTTTACTTGCATGTCAATAGTAATTCATGAAGTGATAGTAGTACAAGTGATCCTTAGACTTGAGATCATCATAGTATCTTGTGTATGATAAGTTATACTTTGACATATTCCTTTAGACCCTTAGGGTATATCAAAGGGTATGCTTGCGTATAATAAGTTGTGTATGGAGATAATGAAAGATCAACAAAGAATCTATCGCTTCTAGTAAAAGAAGAGAATATCCTATGTGATTCGATAAATGACAACCCAGTAGTCTTTGACCAATACAGAATGAACTTAGAAAGGAGTTTCTAATTTGTATTATTTAGAGTTATGCATTTAAGAATCGAAATACATATAATTAAATAAAATAATACTTGACAATAATTTAATGTCTTATATTTAATTAGGACATTGTATGGTGGAAGGATTGAATTGTATGGTAACTATTTACTCAAAGGTTCTTTTATGATTAATGTTTAAATATATATTATTTGAAAAGTCATTGATCGCTAATGAAGCTTATGCTTATTATAGAATAAATGTTATTTAAATAAATAAATTAATAAATAAATTTATTTATTTAAATAAGATTAGAAATTATTTATTCACAACCGATTTAATATGGAAATTAAACCTAAAGGGTCACACCATAAAAGGAAGAATATTTATTTAATAAGTAAATGGCATAATCATAATAATAAATTAAGTGTATTTAATTTAATCTGTGGTGATCGAATAAATTAAATAGCTTAATATTTATTATTTAATATTTTGGAAATATTAAATATAAATTAATAAGAAGTGTCTTATTATTATTATTTATCGCGATTCCGTACCTTTTATGTAATTTGATTGCATTATCGCGCTATATACAAACCTAACAGTGGTATCAAAGCCTAACTTTGTGCTAATTATCCATCTTGATAATTCCATATGTGTATGGGTATGCGATTGAATCCAATTTTCTAAGCAAAATTTTTCCTCGTGCATCTGCATGATGCAAATAGTCTGCGCCATCTCCGATTCACACTCGGAGCCTTGGTAAAATGCCATAACAGGACATGTTTCCTAGTTTAGCAAAGACAATTTGACTCATATCGATGTATTTTGGGCGCATTTACGCCTATTGACACACGATTTTGAAAAAAAATATTTTTAATATTTATTTCAATTAAGATAGAAATTTTATTTTGAATTGGAATATGATTAAAATAAAAATTTTATATTAACTTAGAATTGGATTCCACGTTCGCTTGACTAAAAGAGTTTATTCAAAAGTTTTATATTAATTTGTAATTGAATTTCACGTTCGTTTGAATAAAAGAGTTTATTCAAAAAGTTTTATATTAACTTGGAATTGGATTCCACATTCACTTGAATAAAACAGTTTATTCACATATGGAATAGGATTTCATGTTACCTAGAATAAAAGAGTTTATTCACATATGGAATAGGATTCAATGTTTCCTAAAATTAAAATGTTTAAATTTGATAAGGAATAGAATTCAACATATTTTATTTTTCCATCTATATTAAGTCAAAATAAAGGAGTTTATTTTGATTTGAAATTTGATTAAAAAATAATTGAGTTTATTTTTATAAAAAATTGGATAAAATAAAATAAAGAACTTTATTATGATTTAATTTTGATTAAAATAAAGATTTTATTTTTATCTCAAAATTGGATTTTTAATAAATTTGAAATTGTCCATTAAATTGATATCGATGTATATATAGAATGGATTTATTATTCATGAGATGAATGTTATTTATTGATGCATATGATGTTGTGTATGATAATAAATGGGATTGATTATGGACAATTGACAAATATGATTAGATTTTATTTTAGTTGGATGCATGAATGTATGAGTTTTATTAAATGAGGTCTACGTATCTCGTTTTCTCTAATTATTTTCTTAATGTAAATTATATCTCCCTCCTATGTACTTCCCCTTGACTGTTGATCAGTTTTCTTTTTATTGTAAATAGTTTTGTAATAAAAATAGTTAGAATTAATTTTGAACAATTGGATATCAAGTAGCAAGAAACGCATGAAAACCCGTTTGTAATGGAGCCCGAGATTTAAATGTAATAGTTATATTAAAATTTTATTCTTGCACCCTAGGTTTGACCTCTTGGTTCACTTGGTGGCTCTAGTGAACCAAACTAGGATAAAGTCCATAATCAATCCGGGTAGAATATAGTATTCTATATATGCATGCTTATATTATATATGTGTGTGTGTGTGTGTGTGCATGCACGCTAAACAAGATGTGACAAATAATAATAAACCCGTCAAAGAAATTTATATTAAGTCCTAAGCGTTCATAGATATTTGGAATATCTCGGTTTCTAGCATGTTAAAAATTAATATAGTATCAATTAATTAATATAAATTTATTGTGACACCACAAGGCTTATCTTAATTTTTTGAGATGTTATTTTTATCACATTTGATGCTTATAAAGAAATTGAAAAATGTTGTTTTGTTATGTCACCACAAGGACAATATTTTTCTTTTTGAATATATAGAAGTGCTAGGTTGGACTTAACTTGGATAATTTTGATTCGGATGTGCCACCACTTGATCAAAATAATCCAAGAGGCAAAATAAAATGAGTTACATGATAATGTAATTGACAAGAGTTGTCTATCTATTTATTTATATATAGTTTGTTGTGTCACCACAATGCTATATAAATTTGAAATGGGATCCTTATATTCTCACTACCAAATCTTTTGATAGGTCTCATTTTATTTTATATATTTTGATGACAATAATTATGAAGAAATTAAATAAGTTTGTAATATATTTAATTTAATATTTTATCTAAACTATTTTCTATCAAGTGTTAAAATTCATTTAATCTACATAAATTTTGATGACAACAATTATTGTTTTAAATATCAAGTGTTAAATAAATTGATTCATATAAACATCCAAGGCAATGAGATCCTATTTCTTTTTCAAAACCAAAGTTGGGCAAAATTTGTTGCATGCATGTGTGTGTGTGTGTCTATATATATATATATATATATATATATATATATATATATATATATATATATATATATATATATATATACCATTTCCATGTAATTTGGTGTTCACTTTGTATAAACATCATCTATCTATCTACCCATAAATAAATTGCAAACCATGCAATAGAATAAATAAATAATAAATCTCTCCCTTATGGGGTTACATCAATCGAATAATAATAAATCCCAGGTTACTCTAACCTTAAAACATCTGTGCGGAAAACATAAACAAATAAGTCTTAGTAACATCAACTCTAATTACATCGCATAACCACATTAATATTACTTGCTAAGCTTGCCCTTGCCCTTACTAGTGGAAGGTTCGTCTGCCCTTTCGTTCTTAACTGCAATGTTATTATTACGCAAGAGTGAGCACGATTGCCCACAAAACAATATAACAGTGAATAATAACATGCGAGAGAAATAATAACTTATAATATAATGCTCAACTTTTGAATCAAGAATGAATAACAAGAATCCAAAGATATCCTGAGGGTCATAAGACCTTGAACTATGTCCTAGGTTGTCAAGTGTTTTTACTTAAAACCTTTAACAGTCATAAGACTATGGACTTTTCTTCTCGTACTTAGGGGGATCAGCCCTTAGTACTATACTGTGCACAATATCTTAACGGTAAAGCGTAAATAATCCCCTATACAGGGTTGTTCATCTCAGTTTGACATTCGAGTCCGCACCAAAGGAAGTGTGGTTTAGATAATTCATTACGGGGTTCTGAAATTTAGAACGCTCATCAACTATGGACTAGTCGAATTAATAAGGGTTCACTAGTCTAACAAGGTTTAACAGTAAATGAATATTTAACTTGAATAACATCTCAAAAGGTATACAATAGAATAATTATTGTATAACAGCATCATGCTTGAAGATTAATAAACTTTACTATACAAGACAGGCTTGATCAAATAAAAATGAGAACTTGCTCAATATCAAAAGATGAATTAATCAACTTATATAACGATAACAAGTAGGGTTAGGAAACTTGCTCAACGAAAGTTTAGGGTAAGAAACTTGCTCAACGTAAATGTAGAGTTAGAAAACTTGCTCAATGTAACAAGATAAGGTTTAGAAACTTGCCTCGTGCGTATATTACATTTAAACAAACTCGTTCTTTGAATTAAATCCTACATATCAATTACGTTCACAATACCAGTCAATAATAACGTACTAAACATCATAAGTTATTCTTTATCTAATCTCGACTTCATGACCATACTTAGTCAAATTACCATACTTGTTTTCACATAATATAATACTACACGAACAACAAGTTAATTACATAATCAACGATTCAAATAACATGTAATTGTCTTCTTGACTTGGTAAAAACTCATTTTAATATCTCATTATATGTCAACAAGTTTTTATGTTCATTAGACTAGGTCACTAATTCATTTCTATACTTGAACATTAAAATTTGCATTTTCGGACAATCTACTAAGTGTATTTGCCATTTCACTTTTATCTTAACTTTTAGTGACTGTATTATGGTAGTGGTGTAATATGACATGGGTGGTGTATTGCAGTATGGAAAACAACTAAGAGTTGTAGGCTGCAAAGACGAGACACAGTTCGGTTTGAAGAATTGAAAATTGCAGAACACGACTAAAAATTTCCAATCAACTTATTTTTACACTAATTTAGACATACCCACATGCTAGAATTCATAAATAATCAATACTTAACATCTATGGAGTGATTTTAATCCATTAAAACACATAATCACATAATTAAAATATGAAAATTGGACTGTTCTTGATGTTCTTGAAGTTTTTGAACAAAAACATGGATTTTAACGCTACGGATTTGTTATTAAGCCAAATCCAACCATTCAAGTTTCATTTTGTTCATTTTAACATGCATAATCATATTAATATGTGAATTTTGCAAAATAAATTATATTTGACATATAAAAATCACGTATAAGGCCATATGGCCATATCACATACTCCGAAATCTTTTACTGTATAATTTCATGAAACTGAAGATATGGAAACCCGTATAATATATATTAAAACATGCCATACAACTCGAATTATTACATATATTCTCATAACAACAGAATTTCCCAAATACAGAGACTCGCAGAAGTATGAAAGCCATTTTTTTATGGAAAGAAAAGAAAGTGTCAGATAAATGGAGAAAAACTGACGCAGTAGAGGTCAATTACCCCCCATCATGGGTAACTTTCCTCAACTCCCACCAAGGCCATGTTTGGCTAGTTAGAATAGGTTTTAAAAATCATTTAATTTAATAAAACTTTATCATATAGTTTAAGTAATGTCACACTCCTTTATAAAATAAATCAATGTCTTATTTAATTTACTTTAAATAAAATATAATGATTTCTCAATAATGCACATAGTCACATAATTAAATTTTCTCATTTAATAATAATATCAATTATTAAATCTCTAATTAATAATTAAATTAATTAAAATAACAAAGGCTTATTAAATATTTCTTTTAATTTAATAAGCTCACATAAATACATACATCGAATAATAAAATTCTCCACTTCAATTTAATAAATATAACACATATAATTAAATTAATCTATCACAACTTCATCAATTAATTAATTAATCTAATAATTAATTCATCAAAAAATATTTATTTAATCCAATGAATATTTAAATTAAATTACAAAATTACGGTTGTCACATATATAACTCGTGAGTATATATGTAACAACCTAGAGAATCCGGATTATTCAGAATTTAAGATTTAAAGAATTAGTTATTAATAAAATGAATTTTTATTAATACTATTATGTGCTATGTGTTTATTAATCGTTCTAGAAACTAAGATGATTATTAATCGGGAGGATTCTGGCTACAAGCTAGACTGAATGTGTAACGCCCGAGAAAATTGGAATTTTATGAGAATTAAATTTTTATTTGATTATATATATTAAATGAATTTAATTGATTATTTTTGTGAGTAAGATATGTGAAGGCCGTTCTATGATCTAGAATTAGCGGATGTGGTTAGGATTCTGGCTATGTGGTAGAATTAAAGTGTTTGAATTTCCAAGACGAACATAAAAAATTTCCGAGAAATTTTCGTAAAAACATTATTCACTGATTTCTACTCGGGAATTATTTTTTTAAATTCTGAGAAACGCGTAATGATAGAATTCTAAGACGAGATGGAATATTCAATAATATTTCAGTTATGGCAAACGAAGTTTTCCCCTGCGGACTTAAAACCTGAGGGTTAAGGAAAATGATTTTCGAGAAGGAAATGAAATGCGTATAATGATTAGGGTTATTATACGTGTGATATATGAGTATGATACAAATAGTATACGATTATAGTACGAAGATTAATGCGATGTATAATATGAATATCGTACGAATAATATACGAAGAGAATACGAGAATTGTACGAGTAAAATACAAATAGTTCTTAATGGACTTTAGTAAGTGGACTTTGTCATTATCCAATTGGACTTGGATTATGCCAAGACCAATGTTAAGTAGAGTCAAGCCCAAAGTTATGTTAAGACAAGCCCAAGATAGGCCCAATGAGAATTAATGCTAAGGCCCAAAGTAAGAAACTAAACTGCGGATCAAACAGATGGGTTACCGGATGGTTAAAACCCATGGGGCAACTCATGGGTGACCCAAAGTGATGGCAAAGTAAAGTGCTTATTACTTAGTTGTTAAGCAAAGGATAAGTTATGTGATGAGCAAGTATACTTGGTGACTAAGTAAAGTGCTTATACTTGGTGGCTAAGTAAAGGAATAGTAAGGAGGTGATTAAGGAGGTGGGATGGTTTAAAGACTAAACTACCCTAATCTAGGATTTCCTATAAATAGAAGGAGAGCTAGTTTATTTGTTGGTTGTTAAATTTCATCCAACAACATAAGTGCTTATTGGTTAGAGAGAAAAAGCTAGAAAAGCTAGACTTTGTTAGTTCAAGGAACAAAAAGAAGAACAATGATAAATCAAGTAATCTTTAAGGGTAAGATCCTAAACCATGATTCTCCCTCTCTTCAATTGATAGAGAAGTGAGTAGTTGTAGAACTTGTATTCTAAGAAGAAGTAGGAAAGGCTTATCAATGGACTTAAGCTTTAATAAATCTTGAATAAGTAGTTTATACTTTTATAAGTTATAAACTCATGAAGAACAATGAAGAACTTAACATGTATATAAGTTAATGAAATATGTATGTTAAGATGTTAGTATGATGGAATGAATCCATTTGAAACGATGAACAAATCTTAAGTAACGAAGTTACGACATAATTCACGAGTTTGGACGATAATCGTCGAAATCATGAAATTTTCGGAATGGAAGTCAAATTTTCACATTTAGCTCGGAAACATTTGTTTTCGATGGAGAATAGTCTCATTTGGCATTCTCGAGTTACAAACTCGAAAAATGACCGAATTCTGACTTAGAACGAAGAAACGAGCGTTGAATGTTCACAAACTTTTATCGTTTTCGTTAAAATGAACTAATAGGTGAATTTTGAGTTAACATATTCGAAAATGAAAAATTCTTGCATGAGCACTTAGAGTATGTGAGTTGTGAGCTAATGGCTTTTGAACGAGCCAATTCGGTCCTAAAATGATCAAATTTGGAGTCCGGGAAGTTCATTAAACTAAGAAGTCTATCAAAATTATCTGGTGTCGAGGGTTTGGCGCATTGGCCACCAAAGCTAATAATAAGTGGCTGACTTGAGGTCGAGAATGTCCATTAGCCATCGAAGAGTGGCGCAGCAATATGTAGCTCCATGTCAGGGTCCTAGGCCTTTGAAGACTCACTCGCTATTGGCCGAAGTCTAAGAAGAAAAGTTAGCGCCACAACGCCAGCTTTAGGTGAAGCACAGAGAGGAAAGATTATGAATGTAAAAGGAAAGATTATGAATGTAAAGGGAAAGTAAATTGATAATGGTGAGTCATATCAATACTAAACCTAAAGTGACATCAATTAAGATGTTGAAAACCTTAAGTTAACGACTAAAGGTTGAAAGAAAGATTAATTGAACGTAAGTTATTAATACTGAAACGATGAACGATAATAAGCCGTAAGGGCAGATAAATACTTGAAACGAGTTTTGTTAATGAAATAAGTACGATTAAGTATATGAAATGAAAGATAGTTGATTGATGATGAATTAATTAACTTAAAGTAACATCTTCGATGATGACTATAACGTTGAGAATTACAATTAAAAGTTGTTAATGATTATATGAACGTGAACGTAAAAACAATGTAATGCGATAACCGTAACAAATCTAATGAACAATTTGATTGAGAAGAAGGGTAAGATACGTTAGTTACCATACATATCTGATTATGACCTAATGTGGTATGTTATGTGGTTATGTATTGTAGAGATTGTAAAGACCATGAATTGTTGAATATTTATTGGAAGATGCTTGAAGGAAAGTTTCCTAACTTCATTCATATTCTAAATGAATGCCAGTGTCTTAAACTTCTCAGATGTTGAACTTGAGAAGTTTTATCTATGTGCGAATGTGCGATATTTGTACAAGGTGGTAGAACGTATGAGGCCTTGTGCCATAATGTGAACACCTCGGGGTTTCTATGAGATGAACTATTCTGTGATTGAAATGTTCAATAGGAGAATGCTCTTTTTAAACCTGATCCGTTATTATTAAATCTCTGCTAATGATTCTAGCTAGACAGAATGTGTATGAAAAAGGTAGAAGAATGAAAGTATTTCAAAGTGACGGTGAATAATGTTTTAAAATGATAGGAATAAAGATTATTCCTATTATTCAAGTTGCTTCATAACTTTTGAGTTATTAAAGGTAATTATTTAAAATAATTTTAAATATTTTAAAAAAATCATTTAAAGATAATATTAATACTTTAAAAATATTTTGAGTTATTATAAATAGCTTTAATATTTTGGCAATGGTTTCATTAATAGTTTAATATTAATTAAATATTAATGATAATAGAATTGTTTAATATTTAAATCATTTGATAATGATTCCGGTGTTTGAAAATTCATGATAAATTATAATAAATGTTTAAAAATTATTATTAAGTCATATGACTGATACTTACAGATATTGAACTTCAGAATAGAGTCTTAGACTCGATAATTACCCAATAAAGCTGTCGGTACACAGACATGTTTTAGAAATTGATCTGGACTTAGATATTTTGACCGTGTTAATGTTTGTTTGTGATTCAATGACTGTTGAATATGTGTGATAATGTGATTAAGTTATGTGCTGACTGCGAAATGCAGTAGTATGTGTTATAGTATATTGTTCTAATCGAACGAATGATCTGATTAATGATAGGTCATGATATAAAAGATAAAACTAAGTTGCATTTTGTAAGAAGCAGACTAGGCAAGTATCCTACATTTGTATTTTCTTCATGCAATGGACATGAGTAAGAATGTTTCAGAATTATATTATTACTGTACAGATTATTAACCCTATATTATATACGCTCATTGATTATCAACATGCTAGTATATGGTAATTCAGATATATATTATGTTCGTTAATTTCTATAAATGGTTATACAAGTGTCCCCACTTGGATAATCATTATATTTAATCACATGTTGATACACCTTTGTTAATTACCCGTATATATATATATATATATATATATATATATATATATATATATATATATATATATCGAATTATAGATTATTGTTAACCAAGATAAAACCTTACTATTATCCAACTGAATTGCTTTGGTTTGGAACCCAAACAAGTATGAACATCTCTTACACGGGAAAACTTGTTATGCACCCATGGTGGACAAAGTGAACGATAATATCGTTCTTTCATATAGTATTGATCAATACAGGGTACAACGGGTTGATTACCCCCGTGCCCGTAAGTAATGACGGTTTACAGATGAAGTTCTATTTAACCTTTTTGAAAATAAAAATAATGTTCATAGTATGTCACCTACCCTATATATATAGTCAATTCGTAGTTTCAAAAATTTTAAAGAGGGTTGTTATGTTATTATTATCGGTTCAGATTACTTCACAACTATTGATTTATTGTAGAATGGTAGTATAAAGAAAATATTTAAATTCTTTAAGCTTATATATATAATTGCTATTACTTGCGGGGCACTCAAATGCTCATCTTTGCTTAATTTAAATGTTTTTAGCTAAGTATGAAGAACGAGAATGCTCATGCAGAAACAAAAGAAAAGGAAAGCTAACCAAATAAGATTTGTGGTAGTTTATGTAATAGTTTGTTATTATTAAGACAAGTATGATATATATATATATATATATATATATATATATATATATTATTTATCATTTATTGGGAGGATTTTATTAAAGGTTATGTACTTAGGAGCTAGACTCTGATAATCATATAAATTAAGTTTAATATTTATATTATTGTTATTATTATTAGTATTATTCCGCTCATTGAAATGGTATCGTGAAGCACCGAGTTCGGGTTTCAAGTACCTGGATGTGGGGGCTTTACAGTTAAAATATTAAAGTTATTTATAATAACTCAAAATATTTTTAAAGTACTAATATTACCCTTAAATGATTTTTAAAACAATTAAAGATTATTTTTAAATAATTACCATTAATATTTAAATATTAATGCATTACTTATCAAAATATTAAAAGTCATTTATTATAACTTAAAATATTTTAATTTATTTATATCCTTTTAAATGATTTTTAAATCAATAAAATCATTTTTAAACTATTTATTTCATATAATTAATAAATAAATCTAATATCATTAATATTAATTATTAATGAAATTTACCTTTAAATATTAAAAGTTATATTTTATAACTTAAAATATTTTTAAATACTTTATTTTCATTTAAATTAATTTTTATATTATTAAAATCATTTTTAATTAATTTATTTAATATAAATATTAAATAAATCTAAATATCATTAATATTAAATAATTAATGAAATTTAATTTAAAATATTAAAAGTTATATTTTATAACTTAAAATATTTTAAATACCTTATTATAATTTAAAATGATTTTAATATAATAAAATGAATTTTAATTAATTTATTTAATGCATTTATTAAATAAATTAAATATCAATAATATTTAAATAAATACTAATATTTATTAAGAATATGTCAAATTATTAAAAGTTAATTTTATAACTTAAATTAATTTTTAAAACTATTTTTGTAATTTTCGTAAATTAATTTCTATTTTTAAATGATTTTTGGAAATTAAAATAAATAAAATTATTAAATGCATCATTTATAGCATTTAGCTTACGTAAATAAATCACCTATAGTGTTCTTGAGAAACCAAGATCTTCAAAAGTCGATGGCTAATGGTACTACTTTGACCAAGTCTGATAATCACGATGATGTTTCTAGGCATGCTTTTGGTCAGATATTGTATTACTAGTGTAACACTACAAGACCCAACAACAAACATGATCAAACAACATCACACTAAGGAGATCTAAGCATGCAAAGTGGCTGTCAAAGCTATTCTTCATTTCTGGGTTACCCAGAAATGAAGAACAGTTCGGGCAGTCACTTTTGGGCTTCCACAACTTGCAATCCTTGTATTATTTTTGTGATATAATGGATCCAGTGTGTAGCCAACATGACAAGGAAGAGATCTATCACCTTAAATCACTAAAACAACAACAGATCAAGCAGATCTATGCCGGTCAAACCATGTCAGACGACATGTTCAAGCGTTTTTTGGGTTACCCAGAAAACATCTTTCATGATCGTCTGGCTTGGTTTGACCGTCCACTATGATCCACCTGTTTGATGTTTAAGTGATCTTAAGGCATAAGAATGCAGTATAAACAACATACTACAACTTAGATGCAACAAAAATAACAAAGCAACAACATATAGTAAGATCAGAGGCCACAAAGTTATTGTCAGGCCGTTCTGGGCAAGATCTGGGTTACCTAGATTTTGTGCAGTCATGGTCGGTCAATGGGGTTTGACCACCCATATCATGCAATCTGTTCATGCTCTAACCTTGAATCAAGTTCTAGAGTACAGATCTCATAACATACTACATGATCAGACCTTTAAACAACATAAACACATAACAGATAGAGATCTATGAGGTCTAACATTCATTGTCAGACCCCTTTTTCAACTTTTTCTAGATTTGCAAAAACATCAAATCAGAGCTTATAGATGTTATGGATCTAACATCTATCAACCCAGATCATCATTATACACTATAAACAACATGTATTAACATTAAAATATAACATATAACACATCAATCAAGATCAGATTCTTAGTAGGGTTTTATACCTTTCTATGAACAAATCTTGATTCAAGGCTATTGATCTGTTAATGAAAGTAGTGGGGCTTGCTTTTGGGACTGAAATACTATTATAATTTGTGGGTTTTAGAGAGAGAGAGAACTTTGGATGAGTGTTTGCATAAAAATGAAGCTTAAATGTGATTTTCTCTCTCTCTTGATCCTTATATATGATGTATATAATGTGTATGGCTGAAGTATAAGGCTGAGAGCTGGAGTTTTCTAGCACAAGGCTAAGCTGAGGGTTGGCCTACAACTCCCAATAGACCAATATCTACAAGTTATCTCAAATAATGTAAGAGGGGTATAATAGTCTTTTGGCTTTTGATTTTAATGGCAACAAAGTAACTAGGCAAACCCTTAGGGTTTGAGCCTTAGGGTTTAACCCTAAGGTTCTATAAATTTTAATTTTTTTAGAATTTCTAATTAGGCTAAAAATGTAAAATTTTAGTTTTTCAAAATGAAAATTAAGGTTTCTAAATCATGTCTAAATTTCTAATTACATAGAACATGGTATTTGGGTTTAAGATTCACAAATTATAATTAAGATTACTAATTTAGTAATCAGGGCTTACAATTAGCAATTAGGGTTTTTAATTTTAGGATTTAGGGTTCCTAATTTTGACAATTAGGGTTATCAATTTGCAATTAGGGTTTTCTAAGTAGTAATTAGAATTTTCCTAATTAATATTAAGCTTCATATTTTAGCGATTAAGGTTATAGTTTAGTAATTAGGATTTCTAATTACTAATTAGGGTTTATAATTTCGAAGTTAGGGTTCCAAATTTAGAAATTAGGGTTTCCCTAATTAACTTTAAATTCTATATTACTAAACATAAATCATATAACACAGTTACATAATAGTCTCGAACTCACAATTGAGTTTCAAAATAGGGTTTAACAAATTAATGTTAGGGTTTGGTCATGATACAACATAATTGACCAACCATTATCAGTCTATACACATACAGTACATATTTATAGAACTAAAATAAAAATAATATTATATTATTATTCTTATTTCTTGATCAAAATCCAAAATTAGGGTTTGGATTCCATATCCGATTTATCTTGTGTAAATAACATTATTAATTAAGTTAAAATAATTAATTTAATAATCGAAGAAAAATTCATATAATAAAATAATTATTATAATAATTCCAATAATCCTTTCATATATTATTCAAATAATATTTAATCATATTTTCATGGAAAATAAATAATAAAAATGTTTTTTACTACAAAATTAATTACAAAATATAATTTATAATGGTTAATAATTCTAAGAAAATTATTTGAAATTATTCATGTAATAAATAAATTTTATTTATCACATATATACATATACTTTACCTTGCACATATATTCCCACCTTTATAATAATAATAATAATTATTATACGCAAAATTTATGATTTAATTATATAAAAAATATCGGGTTGTTACACATCTTGTTTATGATTATGCAAGCTCTTGTATTCTAATTCTTTTACATTGAGCAAGTTTCATATTCCTAACTTGATATCGTTATGCAAGTTCCATAACTTTTATTGAGCAAGTTCCTAACTTTTGTTTCTTGCTATTCAAAGCATAAACTGTTCAAGTTCATTGTTCCAAATGAGGTTTTCTAACTCTTTTGGATGTAATACTTTGTATATACAATGTCTATTCAATCGTATATTGTTGATATTCAATCTTTGACTTCATTATTGTTGTTCAATCTTATATTATTGTGTTAAACCTTCGAATATCACATAAACCTCTATCGATTGGACAAATTCCATAATTATTGAGTGTTCTAAAATTCTAGAATCACTGTTAAGCTATTCCAAGCTAAAATTTCTCTAGTGCAGAAATCCTAAAGTCAAACTGAGATGAACAACCCTAATATAGGGGATTAAGTACGCATTAGCGTTTAGATGTTTGTGCATAATACATGGTACGAAGGGTTGATCCCCCTAAGTATGAAGGTAAAGGTTTGTATAGTCTAATGACTGTTAAAGGTTAAAGTAGAAATACTTAATAACATTGGGACATAGTTTATGGTCCTAAAGACCCTCAGATATAATCTTGAACTTGTTTTTTATTTTTGATTCGTAGAACAAGTTCTCTATTATTCAGTATTCCTTGCTTACTCTTATGTTACTGCTATTATAATTCTTTATATCAGTGAGAAATTGTTTGCTCACTCTTGCATTTAACACTACAGCTAAAGTTGAGAAAATTGATGAGCCATCTTCTAGCAAAAGCAAGGGCAAGATGTCTAAATGATGAAGACCTGTTTAATTTTATTTACTGAACTTATGCGATGAGACTTAATTTATTTTGTGATGTATTCCACAGACTTATGTAATAGTTTAAGGTTAGATTACATGTGATTTATTTTACGTTGATGTAACCCTATAAAAGGATGGATTATTATTTAAGCTGTTTAATTTACATAATTATCCTTGGTTGTGGGTAGTTAAGAGTAAATGTTTTGGATAGTGAACACCAAATTCTGCGGGAATGAAGTACCCGGATTTGGGGGTTTCACACCCCCCCCCTTTCTAGATTATTATTGGACTTTCAATTCGTATCAGAGCGATGCTCTTTAAATTATTTTTTGAGTATACACAAGCATACCTAAGAGTAGATCCATAGCCTAAAATGGTACTGGTTGCAGAGAAGGACTATCAATGTCCATACCTCCACTATTTGATGGCACCAACTTTGCCACCTGGAAAAATAGATTCAAAATCTATGCCAAATCTCAAGGAATCAAAATTTGGTTTGCCATCGAACGAGGTGTAAATGTTCCAACAAAAAATCAAGGAGAAAAGACTTTCGAGAAAGATATCTATGAATTCACCACTGAAGAAGAAGAGACTATGAATATAGCATCTCGAGTTGAACAAGTATTAACAAGTGCCTTGATTGAAAAAGAATACAAAAGAGTCAGCAACTGCAAAAATGCAAAAGAAATACGGGAAAAATTGTTTGTAACCTATGAAGGTACCAATCATATCAAAGAAACCAGAAAAGATGCACTAATCCAATAAGATGAAAGCTTAAAGCTTGAAGAAGGAGAAAAGATCATTGAAATAGAAGCACGTTTTTTCAGAATCATTGATGAGCTAGAGCAATTGGGAAAGGCATACACTACAAATGAGAAAAATAGAAGAATTCTCAAAGCCCTTCCATCCATCTGAAAAATGAAGGTTACAGCAATTAATGAAATGTAATATCTAACCACATATCCTATGGATAATCTCATTGGAAATTTTTGTGCCCACAGAGTCGACATGCTCATCGAAAATGCCGGATCAGACAAAGATCTCAAAAAGAAAGGAATCGCCTTCAAAGCCATTCTGGTAGACCAAGAAAGCGATGATGAAGAACTAAATGAAGAACTCCTAAGTCTAGACAACAATGAAGTTGGTATACTATCTTGACAACTCAGGAAAGTAATTCAAAGCAAGGCAAAAAAATATGGAAAAATCTTTATGAAGACAAACAACAACTTCAAAAACTTCAAAAGAAAACAAATTTTCAAGTCAAAGACGTAAGGAGGAAATTTCAAAGAATATAACAACAACTTCAGAAGTACTAACTTAAATGAAAATTCAAATACATGCTTTGAATGTAAACAACCTGGACACTTCAAAAAGGATTGTCCAAAACTGGTCAACAACAATGTTCTTATAGCTGAGGAAGGATGGGATCTAACTGATGAGGAAGAAACTACTGAACAAACCGAAGAAGTTGCAAATCTCTGTTTAATGGCAGACAATGACTCATCACCAAGATCTGAGCTAAATTCTGAACACCAATTGCCTAGCACCTCATTTTCTGCATATACATTGGAAAACATAAATGAAGATCATTATGAACTACAAGAGGCTTACAATCACTAATATGAAAATAATGAATTAATAAAAGAAGAGTTAGAAAGATTAAGAAAAAAAAATAAAAGACTTAAAATTGAAAATGCTAAGTTAATTATCACCAATGAAAGTTTAAATGAAGTAAAATTAAAAAATGAAGAAGAATTAGAACAATTTAAGAGAATAAATAAAAATCTTGAAATAGAAAATTCATTACTTATTATCTCAATTGAAAATCTTGAAATTGAAAATTCAAAACTTGATGTAATCAATGAAAATTCAAAACTTGATGTAATTTTAGAAATTAAAATTCACATTTAAAATTAGAAATAGAAAAACATAATTCCATAATTGAAAATTTAATTAAAGAACGTGAAGATTTAAATACTATAGTTTATAAATTTACAAAAGGAAAAGAAAATCTTGATGTCATGTTAAATCAACAAAAATGTAGTTTTAATAAAGAAGGTTTAGGATATACTAGAGAAACGAGTAAATCAAAGGATAAAGGACTATATCATGTTAAAATCAAAGAAAAATAATGTCATATATCTCCTTTTACTAAATGTTCCTATTGTAATAGAAATGGTCATTCCTTTTATATGTGCAATGCTAGAAATGGAAACTATAAAGGGAAAATAATTTGGGTACCTAAAGGGATATATACTGTACCAACTACCACAAGAAAAGAATTTTATAAATAGTATATCATACTTCTCATAATCCAGTTACTCATAAAATGCTTATTTCTACTAAAATTGATTATCCTATGCCAAGTTTTGTAAAGGAAACTTCAAATGTTCCTTATACAAAATGGAAAACTCACCCTTAGGACCCTTCTTATTAAAGGGTACCAACTTGTAAAATTAGTACATACATTGCAGGTATGTCTTGCAACTGACTTGAATAAGAGAAAATGGTATTTTGATTGCAGATGCTCAAGACACATGACTGGCGACAAGTCAAAATTGAAAAATCTGCAAGCTACAGACTTTGGTGAGGTAAATTTCGGAGATAACAATAAAGGAAAAATAATTAGAGTTGGAAGTGTTGGTAATAACCACATAACTATATCTAACGTTCAGTTAGTCATTGGACTCAGGTATAATCTTCTATATACCAGTCAACTCTATGATAGCGGGTTTAAAATATCCTTTAGTACACATAATTGCTCTATCTTTGATCAAACTGGTAAATTAATTTTAGTTTATCCTAGATATCAAAATGTGTATACTTGTGACTTAGATGCATATTCTCATTTAGATAACATTTGTCTTGTATCTGCAAATGAGGATCCTTGGCTAAGTTTTAAGTATATACATTATAATGGTTATTATATTGAAACCAATAACGAAGGCAGTGAATAATTTCTTTATATTACTTCAATAGTATCATGCATACATCTCTTCTAAAGAACATATTCGTGGTCTTCCTAAATTCAAATTCTTAAAAGATCACATCTGTGAAGCTTGTGAACTGGGAAAACAAATTCAAGCATCACATAAACCTAAACTTTCCATGTCAACTTCTAGACCCTTAGAACTGTTACACATGGACCTTGTTGGACCTATCCCTAAACACTGCATGGGTGGTGCTGTATACATTCTAGTTTTGGTTGATGATTATTCACAATTTACATGGCTTGATTTTTTAAAATTTAAAAATGAGGATATTAACTCTTTTTCTACCTTGTGTAAAAAGATTCAAATCAACAAGGAAGCTATATTGTCTATATTTGATCTGATCACGGAAAAGAATTTGATAATTCGGATTTCATTATGTTCTGTGATGAGAACGGTATAAGTCATAACTTCTCTACTCCTTATACACCATAGTCAAATGGTGTAGTTGAAAGGAAAAATCGTTCTTTGCAAAAAATGGCTAATACCATGTTGAATGAATATCGTCTTCCAAAAGATTTCTAGGCTAAAGTTGTGGCAACATCATGTTACATTTTAAACATTGTTTTATTAAGACCTATTTTCTCAAAACTCCCTATGAGCTTTATTATAAAAGAGCTCCAAAAATAAACTATTTTCGTGTTTTTGGGAGTAAATGTTTTATTCTAAATACCAAAGGACATTTATTAAAATTTGATCCCAAATCTGATGAAGGAATATTTCTTGGATACTCTCTTAATAGTAAAGCATACAGAGTTTTCAACAAAAGAAGTCTAGTTGTGGAAGAATCAATGAATGTGACTTTTGATGAAACTCAACCTCCTCCAAAATATAAAGAGCTTGTTGAAAGTGATGTTGTCTTCGAAGATATTCTTAGAAATATGAAAGAACCAAAACTAGATAATGCATCTCCACCTATTGATGGGAATCCCCTTGAAAACTCAAACACTCAATTAAATGACTTGCCCAAGGAGTCTCACATTATTAAAAATCACTAGATCACAAGCACATAATCTAGTTGGTCACTTATCTTTCTTGTCTCAAATTGAACCTAAAAATATAAAAGATGCTTTACTTGATGAAGAATGGATAATGGCTGTGACTCCCCCAAATTCTGACCTCCACTTGGTCACTCAAATTTGTGGTTCATCACGTTCTCATGGTAAAACCATAATAACTAAAATAACACATTCATAACGGAAGATCTAAATTAGAATAATATACAATGATTTATTATAATTATTCCCCCAAGTCTCGCAACCTATAGTACTTAGTAGATTACATAATAATATCGACTAAAGACTTATTACATAATCCTACTAAGCTTAAACATAACCTGAAAACAGTCTTAATACAACATAATAATCTTAAACATAAAAGGGATAAGCTAGTCGGTAGCCTTACCCTTGTCCTGCCCGGATACACTACCCTGTTCCGCCTTAACTAAAAGGTTTTAAAAGCAAGGATGAGCACAAATTGCCTAGAAAGTAATATAGAAAAAGGGTATTCAATAAAGTTCCAAATTTGTCAAGAATAGATTAATAATGATAGCTAAATCAGGAAGTATCAATGATTAATAATGATAATCACTATGGACAGAATATCAATAATATGCAAAAGTTTATCAATTCAAGATTTTAAAGTAATGAATACTGAGCAGTCACTAAGGACTATGAACTTCTTCTAGAATTAACAGTAATATCACTGATAATTCTTCAAAACGAGTACAACAGGTGATAATATCACTAAGTACCCTATATCATGCATAACATTTAGTCTCTCTCATGTGCGCACGTCGATTCCCCAACAATATATATTCCCCTACTAAGAGGGTTGTTCTTCTCAGTTATAAGAGTCCGCACGAAGTTAATTTGCTTTGGATAGCTTTTAATCAATTATCAATAGTCTAGCCGAATCAATTGGCTTAGACAGCTCTTTCAACATATCCATGAACAGTTATCAAAATTTGAATTTCATTTCAAAATAAGTTTCCTTCATAATTCTACTTGTACGACCAATAATTGCACAAGTTCAATAAGACTCAAATAAAGAGTATGGTTAGAGTAATTGCTTACGATATGCGTCTAATAAAGTAATGCAAGGGTTTAGGATACTTGCACAATAAAAGTAGGGTTCAAGGAACTTGCCTTAAGCGTAGTTTATCCACGTTACGAATTCAACACATTTGAATCATATTTATAGCGTATTATATGTTCAAGATGTTCGTTAGCTAACACAGTCGTTACTCAAGCTTGATATGATTCATGTATGCACATATGGTACAAAATCAGATTTTAGATTAAGAATGATCAAACACTTATGATTAAATTAAGAATACTCAAAATTAAATCCTTTTTACCCATGGACCTTTCTATTGCGAGGCAAACACCAATATATCATCTAAGCATCACTTGTAAACATGTATCAGTAGATTTTTAAACCACTTCTAGTAATATAGGTACCATACAAGCTAACTGCCAAAGATCAGATTGCAGAATCTCAGATTCTAAACTGCCACAGCTACGCCATAGCTAAGCCTAGGACTGGCGCAGCTGCGCCATCCTCTAGCTATGCCAAGACTCAGCTGCTACCTTTTGTTTTCTGTCCGGCTTGCTCAAAACAATCATACATGATATATTTGTCATGTTAAGGGTCTTTTCATGCTTCTTAAGTCATTCTTGGTTCCCTTTTATAATATATTTCTAAATTAAACATTTTAACAAGTTAAGGCCATTCAAGGTCGTAAAACCACAAAGTCTATCATGCTTACTCTCTAAACATACAAGATAGTTATAACACTCATATTAGACATGCTTGAGTATTCATAACACATGTGTGAAACTAACACCGCTTTAGTTGAAAATATGCTTTATTCATGCTTTATTTGAAATATGACACACAAGCATGGTATATCTATGGTTATACTACATGAGTGAGTCTAAGAGTGTCATCAAACATGATCACAAATGTCAGATTCTAGTCATCAAGGTAGCTTGACAATATTCACATTCAAAGCTTACTAGTAGGCTCAACATGCTCATGTTTCCTTACTAATCACATAAACACAAGCAATTGGTTTATTCATGTATTTCTAAGTTATATTAACATGCTTGCAAAATTAGTATACATACATGGCATACATACATATTAAGTTCGTTTCTAAAGTCATAATTCCATTTTAAGCTACACACTTTCTTTAATCATGCTAAGCTAGTCTAACATGCTCACATTAGGTTCATATAGCTATATATACCCCTTACACATGCTTGCATGCTAGTATATAACATAATGAGTGACTAACATTGATCAGATTTGAAAACGGAATACCCAACTGAGAATAGGATCACAGCAATGCACACTGCTACTTAAATGTTAATCCAATGAAGTCACACAGCACTGTACAGTTCGAGCCAGAACAAGAAAACCCTAAGAATCTGTTCAGCCCAAACACAGAAATTACTCATAAATTCATTCTTAAACACTCATGTATCAATTTCAACATGCTTATATGATCATATAACATATATATAACCCATACCCAACCTCATTAACATCTATTTTCTTGAAATCAAGAAATTGGAATTTTAATACTTATGAACTCTGTTTAACAAAAACTGAAAATAAGGAATGGAATTATACCTGTTTGAAGCTTAGTCTACTAAATTACTCCTTTCTGAGATTGCTAAGCTCTTCTTTGAACCACAACTCACTTACTCTCAAGTTATCAGTGTTTTAGTAGCCAAGAACAACAATGTAAACTTGAAATTTAGACTACTATTTATAATGAAAACTGGGACTGGACAATGACTTGGCACGGCGGTTGAATTCATGGTGTAGAAGGTAAACACACTGGTTATCTAAGAGTTGTTTAACTACCCAACATCAACCATCCTTCTAGCCAATGATTTCAGCTTGGAAGTTACGTAATTAGAGGGTAGGTTATTGTTCATGTGCTTTTTGAGTAACTGAACATTTTTATATTGCAGCAACGTGCTTAAATCTAGCTCAGTTGGTTACTTTAATTCTCAAATATAATTTTAATGTACAATTGTTACCATATTAGGAACTTAGGGATTAAATATATACTCACATCATATAATCCATGTACATTAATTATATGCAATAAAATAACGTAGTTACATATTATTGTTCGGGTAGTTCCATAATTAACTCTACCACTCACATATCCGTACTATTACTTTATTTAATGTTAATATTTATTGAATTCCTTTCTTAGTTCCTAAAATATTTCGATAATTAATCCGTTATACAATACAACTTCACATGATACCAAGATGCTACTAGGTACCTCATTTAATTCCAATATACTTCTATCATATGGTTTTATTAAATGTCACACATATAAAATAATTATTCCATTTAATTCCCAAAGTGGAAAAATTAGTTTTCTCCAATACGACCATTATCATGTAGTGCGCGGTTTTTGTATTGTTGAGACGTACAAGAATCGCGCCATTCCCTAACATTGCCAAGACTGGTTTAGCTTCAGCCCGTGCCAATTTTCATCGCTAAATTCATTTTATACGACATGAATTGATGTCCACAAAAGTGTTACTACAAGTCTAAGGGCGTATTGATTACATATGAAATTACATGATCAACATGATTAATCTTCTAGATTCTAATTTTAATTCGCTTAGTGAACTCCCTCGTTTCACAATATGCCACACAAGGCATTTCACAAATCTCATAGTCACTTTACATTTCTTGATACACATCAATTGAATTAATTGACTCATAAAACAATAACACTTATATTCACATAAATATTATTCCCATCAATATATTCATTTAATAATACGTGGAAATTCTCGAGTATTACAATGGCTATGCAAGATGAACTTGAACAATTCATTAGAAAAAAAAGTATGGGAGTTAGTTCCACAACCCAAGGATATTTTAATTATTGGAACTCGGTGGGTATTGCATAATAAAATTGATGAAAGTGGAATTGTTATTCGTAATAAGGTAAGATTAGCTGTACAAGGATATAATCAATTGGAAGGCATTGACTATGATGAAACATATGCTCCTATTGCTAGAATTGAATCTATTCGTATATTATTAGCATTTGCATGTCATAAAAAATTTAAGCTATTTAAAATGGATGTTAAATCTACTTTCTTAAATGGTATTTTAGAAGAGGAAGTTTATGTTAAACAACCTCCTGTCTTTGAAGATTTTAGTCATCCTGAATATGTCTATAAATTACATAAAGCTTTATATGGTTTAAAACAGGTCCCCAGAGCACAGTATGAACGACTGAGTAAATTTTTGTTAAATAATGGTTTTAAGCGGGGAACGGTTGATACTAAAGTTTTATTTACTAAAAATAAAAATGATGATATTCTGGTAATTCAGATATATGTTGATGATATTAGTTTTGGGTCTACTAACATTACTATATGTAACGATTTTGTTGAAAGCATGAGTAAAGAATTTGAAATGTGTATGATGGGAGAATTAAACTTCTTCCTCAGACTGCAAATCAAACAGGGAGAAAAATGTATTCATATATCTCAATCTAAATATTATAAAGAAATGATTAAGAAATTGGCTTAGAATCTGTAAAACCTCTTAATACTCCTATGTCATTTAACTAATAAATTAATTGCTGATGAAAATGGAAAAACTATTGACTCAAAGAAATAAAGAGGAATGATCAGAAGTTTACTATACATAATTGCCAATAGACTTGAAATTGTGTTTAGTGTTCATAAATGTGCTAGGTTTCAAGCTAATCCTAAAGAATCTCACCGGATCGCAGTGAAAAGGATTTTTCAGTATCTTAAAGGAATAGCTGAATTAGGCTTATGATATCCTAATGATAAACCTTTTAATCTGGTGTGTTTCTCATATTCTGACTATGTAGGTCATCATATCGATTGAAAAAGTACCAGTGGTACCTGTCAGTTTCTAGGAGGATGTTTAGTTTCCTTGCTCTCTAAGAAACAAAACTCGGTATCTATTTCAACCACTGAAGCTGAATATATTGTTGCTGCACGTTTCTGTTCATAATACTGTGGATGAAACAAACCCTTGCCGACTATAACTTGAAATTTGACTTTGTGTCAATTCTATGTGACAATACAAGCACTATCAATCTCAGTAAAAATACAGTTATGCATGTAAGGTTATATAGAAATTAGACATCATTTTTTACATGATCATGTTAATAACAAAATTATAAAACTAGAACACATTAACACTGAATTAAATATAGCTGATATATTCACTAAACCACTGAGTTCAGAAAGAATTTGCAAATTATGAATTGAATTGGGTATGCTAGATTTTTCCTCTTCAATTTTTTTTTTCCATGTATTAATAATTTTATATTATTTCTATACATTTATATTAAATTGGTAAAATTGTGTTTGTAAATTATACTCACAAAACATTAGTATAGTTGATAATAAGATTTTAATATCATTTATCTAGCTAATTGCTAATTATATTTTTTAATTGATTATTAACAAATTTTTTTAGTTTATACATATATACATCAAGGATTAAATCAGAACCATTCATAAAAATACAAATCCAATTGCTATCTGGCTTCATCCGCGCCTTCTCCAATGAACCAATCAAATTCAATTTTGAACCGCTCGATCAAAACTGAGGCTTCATCTCAGCCATTGGATCATTTTTTCCTAAAGAAGCACATCTGTTCACATCTCAGATTAAATCAGAGCCTTTGATCTCAATCCAGACCAGCTCTCCACCGTTGGATCAACAAGGTTAGTCAAACTATATATAAAAAATTCTATTTTTTTATTCATTTTCTCATTCTCCCTCCTTTCTCTTCTCTTACGTCTCTGGTTCTCTCTCTTCTCTTACGTCTCTGGTTCTCTCTCTTCTCTCTCACCTTCACCGATCTCTGATTCTCTTTGTTTCCGGTTTCCTTCTCTTCTCTTCTTTATCAAATCATGATTTCTCTAGTTCTCAATATCTCGATACTCTTTACAAATTTCGTTTTGATGAGGTTTATCGATCTGATTAATCGAGTAACCTTATATATTTTTTAACTTTTTAGGGTTTCGATCGAAAAATGATGAAAATTGTTTCTCTTGATGTCACTTTCTCGAATCCATTATATCTTCTTGTATTTTTTTTGTTTTTATGTTCAAAAAATCTTCATTTCGTTTGTAGATTTATTTTTTAAAACAAACCCTAATTTCCTCTGGTAATATCCATAATTTCTCTTCTATACTTTCATCTACTGTGATTCACAATCACCAATTTCTGTGTGTTTAAACATTCACGGGTTTATCTTTTGGAAAATCACTATCTAATATTTTTTTGACAAACCTTCATTTTTTTAATTGATCAACCCGTTCACGTCTCAAACCTATTTTGTTCAGAAATATTTCAGATTTGTGAAATTTATGTTTTAGGGTTTTAATTTTGACAAAAAGGCAATCTCTATTTTTTAAAAAATCACCTATTTGATCTGTGATTGATATTCACTGGTTTATTGATTTAAAAACCCTAATTTTTGTCTATGTTTTTTTAAAACCCTAGAATCTTAACAATTTTTTTTTGGTATTTTGACCAAATCTCTCTGATAAACCAGTTTTGTATTTCAAAAACATAAAATCCATTTCATATTGTTCAAAATTTGTACATTTTAAAAAAAAAATTATTTTTTTTCTAAAATTTTTTAGATATACTTATTATTTCAAAATGTTATATATATATATACTCTTACTTGAGCGAATGAGGTTCTCTCTTAGAAACTAATGTGCATGTCACCCGGTTATATTTGAACACCTTGAGATACAGCATCTCTGATACAATACACTGGTATCACTTTTGCTTAAAAATTCTCACTCAGGTAAACTCGTTTATAATTTTGTTGTTTATCTCTCTCATTATATATACACTTTGTGGATATTGATGTCCACTGGCTTTATATTTTTTGGCATTCATACTGTATATTGTATGAACACTTATGTCAGCAGGGTTTTTTTTATTGAACTACTGCTTGCTCAATCCTACTGAGATTTGTGATAAATGCTAGATTTTACATAATACATGCCTCTCTGGAATTTATTTTGTAATTTCAGTTTTCTATCTTTTGATACAACTCGGTTTTATCTTTCTCTATGAAATAGTTATTTGTCGTGTTATACTAAAGAATGTTATAAATGTTAAACACTGCTACATTCTTTTGTAATCATTTTTGAAACTGACTGAACATAATTGTTCTCTGTGTTAGATATATGACATATGGCTCTTTTTTGTTATTGTATTCTTACCCTCTTAAATATAAGATTTAAAAAATTATCTACTTCACTGTTGAACTTCAATATTTTATGTTCTTCACTACAGTTCCCGGTATGGTCATATTACTTGTATACTTACTGCTAATCTTCACTACCTACACTTCGTGTATTAAATATAAAGACCATCTTGCCTGCATCATATCATTATATTATTTTCTCTCTATCTATATACATAAGTTCATTCTCAATATGGTGCATTCACATGTTCAGTCCTTACTTAGCTTCATCTTTTCACCTCTCTTACCTGCTTCTCTGCTCATCATGACTAATGTTTTCTCATCTAAAGGAAAGAAACTTCCTTTGCATTCTGAATTACATTTTCCTCATGGTGTTCCTCATCTCACTACTGCATCTGCTCAGGCTAAATACAGAGTTATGAGACATAATCTGTGTCTAGGGAATGTGATTACCTTTAACAGTTTTCCAGACCAATTTAAAAAGATCAAAAATGTTGGGTGGGATTTTTTGGTAACTTTTTATGATAAGTCTATCTATCCTGGTCTCGTATCTAAATTTTACACTCACATGGAATTTTCTAAGGATTCTTCTGGTTTGTTAAAAAGCATCACTACTTGTATACAAGGTCAAACATATATCATTGATGAACTGTTTCTTGTACATGCACTCCAACTGCATCCTTTTACTTTAGAAATACCTAGGATCAACTCGTATCTTCATCCCTCTAGTATTTCTGTGGAAGAATGCATGTTATTTAAACACAACTTGTCTATTGTGACTGATCAAATGGTACCTGCTTTACTGTTTGATTTTCCTTGCAAAGTTGGTTTAGAGTTTCTTACTACTGAGAGTCAATTTCTGGGTAAAATTCTTAGAAACAACTTCATGCCTATTAGAGATGATAGGAAATTACTGCCTTTTGATTTGGAAATTATCAAAAGCATCTAGAATGAGTGCATGCCTTACAACTTGGCCTACTTTTTATTATCATCTTTTGAATTCTTCTTCCACAACAACTGTTTGGGCTTTGGTTTGTTGCTTACTCACATCTTTAATTATCTAGATATCAATGTGTCACAACATCAGTCTCAACTAGTTTCAACAAGCAATATTGTCTCCCATCTTAACCTTCCACCTTGGTCCTTAATTATTTTCAAACCTTTTGATCATGATGTCATCGAGTCTAACATCAACATGACCACTAAAATCGATTCTCTTAATAGCATGAATCAGCTTCTTCTACAAAACCAAACTCTTATGTTAGAAAAATTAGAAAATGTGCAATTATCTTTGCATGTTGTTAAGTCCATGGTTTATTTTCTGATGGAGAACAATAGAATTCTTATGGGTCCCTTTCAGTTTCATGCTAATGCCAATGATGACCCAACTGATCTTGTACCCCAACCATTCCTAGAAGATCCGGATACCCACATTCCATAAATGTCTCAGCACTTCTCTCCTTTAAATCTTGACGATATCTAACTATTTGCAATACTTGTAATATTACAAACTATTTGGGATAACTGTAACCTAACTCTCCTAACCCCTCTCTACTACTACTACTACTACTACTACTACTACTACTACTACTACTACTACTACTACTACCACCTTTACTGATATGTTTAAATGATATGTTTGTTACTAATTGTTTGTGCAGGATCATTTGACTAATATTTTCTGCAGGATTATTTCTCTTTCCCCATTATTTTTTATGATGACAAAGGCAGAGAAGAAAAATATTATAAACTACTATGGGATGTTATAAACTGCTATAACTACCTTAACTGTTATAAACTGCTAAACTACTATAACTGCCTTAACTGTTATAAACTACTATAGAATTGGACTTAAAGTGTTCATAGTTCGAGGGGGAGCTTCTTATTAGTAAGGGATAAAAATATTTTTATAATTGTCATCATCAAAAAGGGGGAGATTGATAGGTCTCATTTAATTTTATATATTTTGATGATATCAATTATGAATCAATTAAATAAGTGTGAAATATATTTCATTTATTATTTTATCTAAACTATTTCTATTTTTATTTGAATTAATTTTTATTGACCTTGATAATTTAAATATCAAGTGTTAAATAAATTGATTCATATAAATATCAAGGCAAAAAGATCCTATTTCTTTTTCAAAACCAAAGTTGGGCAAATTTTGTTGCGTGCATGTATACATATATATAATAACGTGTGTGTTAAAATAAAATATAAAGTCTTATATATATATATATATATATATATATATATAGAGAGAGAGAGAGAGCAAGGATCAAGTGCATACCCCTTGTCTTACTCATCCGTGCTCACCCCCTTTTAGCGACGGATTGACGAATTGACGGTTTGGTTATACAACCGTAAATCATACTTTTAGCGATGGATAACATATAGCGTAGCTAAAAGTATGGGACGAAGGTTGTATGACCGAGGCCGTCATAGAAGTCCGTCGCTAAAGGGGGGTGAGCACTGTGAGTAAGATAAGGTATGCACTTGATCGACCATATATATATATATATATATATATATATATATATATATATATATATATAACATACCTAAGTTTATAAACCGTGTGTGACTCTCCTTTTTGGACTTATTGGACTTAGCTGAATTCAACCTACTTTGACCGAATTAATATATTCGGGTAGAAGTTTGAAATTTTTTTAGCAATCCGCGTGTTTTGTTTTCATCCTAACCATTGATTTTAAAATTAAACAATCCTAGCCATTCATTTAAAATCAGTTTTCAAAAATTACCTTTTTGCTCCTAACTTCAAAATTCTATAAATAGGGAGTCTTTCATTCATTTGGTTTTTTACCAATTCAGTGAAAAGCAGAGCTTACTCTCATTACCTACATACTCTCTCTAAAGCTTTATATCTCTTCTTACAAAAGTTCTGATTATTTGAGAAGAGGACATTGGTCCAAGTAATTGAGATAAGTCAGTTGAGTTAACTTAGTTGAATTATTTCTTACTTGCTTTATATTTATAGATATACAAATATACATTGTTATACACAATTTTATATATCTATATTTCATATATTTATCAAATAAAAAGATACTTGGACGCCGCAAGACTATGGAGATACACCTCTACGGAGAGGAATTTGAACCGTACGATTCCTTATAGTCTTAAGTAACTTTTTATTGATATTATCTATATAAATATCATAAAATAGATACGACACTTGATAGTTCAAAATGACACTGAGATATTCCTCCAAAAAGAGGAATTATCCGAAACGGATTTGAAAATCGTAGTGATCTATTGAAAATATTTATATAAATATTCCTCTTAAGTGAGGGAATCTAACCGTACGATTCATTATTGTACAAAGTTACTTTATTTATAAAATCACATAATAGATAAAATATTGCTATATATTATCTGAGTTAAACAATCATATTTGTTATATAAGTTTATACTTGGCGATTTAATTATTATACTTGATAAATATTGTTTAAATTGATTTATTCTTTTTTACATACAAGTATTGAAACATAAAATCATTCATATAATCTTGGTTAAAGAATATCGTAAAACAATTTTGTTTAATTCATAGAAAAACAATCTTTATTAGAAAGAGTAAATAATTCTTTATAAATTACATTAAATTATATATCCGCTTAAACATAAGCATTTTTTGAGCTAAAGCTAAAATTGACTTATATATTTTCTTATTCAAGAAGAATTTTTCACTCAAAACATAAAAGTTATTTAAACTTTTATAATTGTACATAAATTACATATTTGCTTACTCAGAAGCATTAATTGATCAAAACATAAATTACTATTTACTTACAAAGAATCATATTTTCTCAAGTATAAAAGCCTTTGAACTTTTATATATATTTGCTCTTTAATTGATATCTGCTTATTTGAGAAGTATTAATTTATACTAAAATCTTATCTGCTTATTTAAGAAGCACATTGTTGTAAAATCATTTATAAAAAGAGAAAAGGTCAGAGTTAGTTTATTTTATGTACTTGTGAGAAAGGCAGAGTAATTTCAACCAAGACTAGAGTCTTAGAGAGGACTTGGAGTGGACTTCTATAGTGAACTTGTCAAGAGGTGAGGAAGAGAACCTCTGCAAGATAGATTAGTAGGGAATAGTTGGAAGTTTATCTATAAAACTTTGTAAAGGCTTCTCTGCTGATAAGTGGTATTTTTACCTACTTATTGAATACCAATTCATGCGAACTATGCCCATCTCAAGTACATTTTATTGTGTTTTAGTTGCATTTCATGATATTTTGCATTGCATTTACTTAAAACTCCTTTTGGTGAATAAGTGCATGAATCAATTTAATTTTGGTGGTATTAGAGGGCACGAGGCTAATAGATGCGTGAAAGTGAGGCACAAGCGGGGATTTACCTGACATGAAGGTACTATGAAGCAAGGAAACCAAGCATGGAAGAAAACTAAGTATGAATGAACAAGTCATGAAGCAAGAACCGAACCCGAACTTGCGAACTTAAAGATTGCGGTCGCATGTGACATAAAAGACTTGAGAGCGCGCGCCCGCGCGAGGACTCGGCTGGACAGGGCATACTTTCTGCAAGTCTCTCGCGTCCCGCGCGAGAGCGTCTTGGAGGAGGCTTGTGCATGCATGCGATCTAAAAGCTATGTATTTATTTTATTTTAATTTTTAATTAAATGAGTTGTAATTGGTTTTTAAACGATTCTAACTGGTGTCAGAACGAGGATTGATACTTTTTGTGTATTTTTCATATCGTAACCAGGGTTTACACTGTGAGGGAGATTCCAACGTAGAACGAGGCCAAAATGTCTACTTCTCCAATTCTTTTTGGGATTCTCTGTCATTGTGGTTCTTTATTATCGTTTATTGGATTTTTATGAGGATTTGAATGTTATTATTGGTTCCAAATCTGCAATTGTGTTTGATCGTTCTATCTTTAATCTTTCAATTGTTTGTTTTGTAATCATGTTTAACATTGATCCCATAATGGCTTTTGGTTCAGTCATGAACTAAACTCCATTATGGGATTCTAACTGATTTTAATATGTAGTTTGGTTGCATGCTTAAATGCTAGGGTTGTTTTGCATATCATATGGGAATTCTGTCATGATTGTTTTACATGTATGAATGCCTGATCACCATTCGTCTCAGTACTTGTATGGAATTGACAATGAACATGCAAGTATGGATTGTAATCATGATAGCATGCGAATATGGGGCTGTTGTATATGGCTTGCGTATTTTGTGAACCAGATAGACATATATTGTTTCACCGTATGAGCTAGAGTAAGGGCTTGTGCTTAAAATCAATATAATTGCAATTTCACATAGACATATAGTGATTTTGGTTGTATTGATGATTACATGGAGTCTATCATTTGTGGATGCTATGTAAGTAGGTTATAGTGCATTGAAAAATGGTTATAACTCTATTCGTGCTCTTGGCTATTTTCCTATGATATGTGAACACTTCTTGCATGATAGTGGCGATTAGATGAAATATTAAATGAAGTTAGGGTCCCATTATTTCCAGATTATATTCATTCCATTAGTATACTTATTTTTAGTTATTAGTTACAATTAGTTTAAGTCAACAATTATATTCTTTAGTCTAAGCATATAAATACAGTGAGTTAATTGATGCATAGTAGTTTAAATTTAACAACTTTCTCTGTGGGATCGATACTCTACTTACTTTGTATTACTTGTTGACACATGTATGCTTGTATGAGTTAGAGCTCTTTTATCAAAACTGTAAAAAGAGGCAACAAGTTTTAAGCGATTCTTTGGGAAAGGCGTTGAATTTAAATAATTATCATTAGTTTAAAGCTATATTGTATGACTTGGACAATTCTGATCGTTTCTCATTTTTATTTTTGCTGCGGTTTTCGTTTCAGGAACTTGTGGATTTTTATGCACACGCGATCATCCAACTTAGAACTAACACCAGCGCATGATAACATAAACGAAAGAGGTTGGAAAACGAGTGTGCAGAGAAATTTGGCCTTGATTAGATAATACTGACACATCTAAGAATGGCGGAAGAAGCAGAGACTTGAGCAAAGAGAAAAGAGCATCGGGCTCTAAGGGAGTATTCCATGCCAAACATAAATGGACTACTGATCGAGCATAGTCGGGCCGTGATAGCGACCAATACCTTTGAAATCAAACCGGGCACTATTCAGATGGTGCAGAACTCGATTCAGTTTGGGGGTGTTGTCACGGATGATCCGAATGAACACCTATTGAGCTTCATTAAGATTTGTGATACATTCGAGATACAATGGTGTGATGGAGGATGCCATTAGACTACGACTATTCCCATTTTCATTGAGGATAAGGCTAGAAGTTGGCTACATTCTTTCGAAGTCGGGGTCGATCACTACATGGGAGGACTTAGCACGAAATTCTTAGCCAAGTTCTTCGATGGCTAAGAGCGCAAAGATGAGGACAACTATCTCTCGGTTTGAGCAACAACAAAGCGCGAGTCCTTATATGAGGCATGGGAAAGATATAAAGAGATGCTCGAGAAAATGTCGCATCACGGTATGCCAGATTGGATGGTGATCAACTCCTTCTACAATGGTTTGGGATGGCGGTCGAGGCCCGATTGTGGATGTGGTGCAGGAGGGGCATTATGGGCAAAGAGCTATGATGAGGCTTGTACGCTTATCGAGACTATGGCTGTGAATGATTATCAGAATCCTACAGCTCAGATGTCACAGCCCAAGGTTGCAGGTGTGTTGGAGGTAGATGTGATTATACAGTTGTTGGCACAGATGGCAACTATGGCTAAGAAGATACATACTTTGGCAGAAAATAGAACAAAAATAGTTGCCTTCGTTTGTGAGATGTATGAGGGGTCACACTCAACGGATCGATGTGTTTATTAGCTCGAGTCGATGCGATATGTGAGCAACTTCTACGGGGAAAGAATAAGGTCGATTTCAGAACACATACCACCCCAACAACCGAAATCATCGAACTTTAGTTGGTGAATAACCAAGACAACAACAATGAGAATCGGTTTCGGTAGAACCAACATTTTCAACCATAGTCATCTCAGCCACAGTTTACACCAAAACCATCGTTTCCCACCGGGATTCTCTCAACAACAACAACATCACCTCCGGTACCACCTGACCGGAAAAAGAAATCAGAAATGGAGGAGATGATGTTGAAATACATGGCAAACACAGAGGTTATGATCAAAAGCCAAGCAGTGGCTATTAAGAATTTGGAGACTCAAATGGGGAAAATGGCGAGTATGCTTAACAACAGGCCCCAGGGTTCATTGCCAAGTAACACTGAGACAAATCCAAGAAGAGACGGGAAGGAAGCGGTGTCAAAGCGATCACATTGAGATCGAGGAAAGATTTGTGAGTTCTCGCAAGTCGGCGCGCGCTTTGATAGTCTTAAGGAGGCAGCATTGCATGTGAGGCGAAACAGTGTTGAAGAGAGGAAAATCTGGAAAATTCGATGTTGGCAGGAAGAAAAAGACAAAGCGAGTTCGAAGAAAGTCGAGAGTCGAGCCACCAATTCACCCTCAAGTACCGTATCCGCAGAGGATAATTAAGCAGAAAGAAGACAAACAGTTCAACAAGTTTCTAGACGTATTCAAAAAGCTGCAAATTAATATACCTTTCGCCGAAGCATTGGAACAAATGCCAAGCTATGCAAAGTTCATGAAGGGTATATTGTCAAGGAAGAGAAGATTAGATGAGTTTGAAACGGTAGCCTTGATGGAGGAATGCAGTGCAGTGCTTCAGCGCAAACTACCTCCAAAGCTGAAGATCCAGGCAGCTTCACAATTCCGTGCACAATTGGGAAGATGAACTTTAGTAAGTGTTTATGTGATTTGGGGGCAAGTATAAATTTAATGCCGTTGTCGGGTGTTTAACGGTTGGGATTCTGGCTCCCAAAGACAAACATTTCTCTATGACTAGGTGATAGATCCATCACGTATCCACGAGGAATTGTTGAAGATGTGTTGGTTAAGGTGGACAAGTTTATTTTTTCGGTGACTTCATCATTTTAGACTACGAAGAGGACAAAAGCATACCAATATCTTTGGGAAGACCATTTTTAGCCACAGGAAGGACTTGATAGGCGTGCAAAAGGTGAACTCACTATGCGTGTACATGATCGGGAGATCACCTTCAATGTCTTTAAAGCGATAAAGTTCCCAAGCGGATGAAGAAGAATGCTTCTTGGTGGACTTGGTGGATCGGGGCCTAAAGGATGAGATCTGAAACCGAGGAATTATGGACCAGATTGAGGTGTGTATATGGTGAAAATTTAGAGTTGAAGGTAGAGCCGTTAATGAAAGCTGAAGTCATTAAATTTTGGGGTGCAGTGGACAATAAGGAAGCCACCTCAATTCTTGATGTGACGTGAGATTCAGAAATAGTTAAGCTAATTGACTATAACTTAGCGCTGGATGGGAGGCAACCCATTATTTCTACCCCCATTGACTTTTTAGTTATTCATTTTGAATTACTTTAGTTAGTTATATCTCATTCATTTTTAATAGGATATTAGATTTTCATGCTTAAGTGTGTAGCAAGAATTGCTTTGCGAATATTTGCAAGATGATAGCATTATGAGGCCACTAATTCATATCTTAACAATGTGCATTAATGTCTATGCAGGAACCATCATTGGAAAGCATCACTGATAGGCAGAATGGAGTTGAACTTGAGCATTGCAGATATCAGGCTCACGCGACCGCGCAGCCTATGAAGTACAAACTTGCGCGGCCGCATGCCAAGTCAATCAGGCCAACAAACATTCTACAAGTCTCGCGCTCGCGCGCCCAGCCAACTACACACTCGCGTGGCCGCGCGTGACACCGAATTAAGACAGATCTGAACATTTTTAAAAAGAGTTGTGGACCATTTGGACTCTCATTTGGGATAATAACAGACGCGAAAATCTCTCCATCTCCATAACTCACGTCTCTATCTCTCTATCGATTTATAAATTGAAGCGTGCTTTTCTCGATCACATCTCCACGATTCTCTCCACGTTCAAAGCTCAACCACGCTCTCATCCACTCTATAAAGCTAGGGCTCCTAATTGGGTTGGCGAAACAAGTTGGGAGATTAGCACATCACAAATTCTCATTCATTCTCGGTAAGTTCATCGTATTCTTGCTCAAATATCTACAAATGGGTCCAAAAAAGAGCACGACCATCTTCATCTTCCTCATCCTCCTCCGTGATCACGAGGAGGACATTGTTGACCACACCAAGTTCTTGTGTGCGGAAGCCCGGTAGGAGTACTCTGGGAGGATCGTAGCAAAAACATTTATCAAGGAAAAGAGGATTCAAAACAGAAGGCGGGATGGGCGACTTTGTGCCGTGATCCGAAGGGAATGAGGGTGGGGTGGGTGTTGCATCTCCCACGCCCATTCAGATGAGCATAGTCGAGAGAGTTTATGATGCCAAAGTCACCATGAGCGATACCTCTATGGTTCGAGGTGTTGAGATAGACTACTGAGACCTCCGCTATCGTGAACCATTACGAGAATCAGAGAGACACCACCACGAGGGTCTACCCGATTGGATCGCGGGGCACATCGGAAGCGGACTTGGGCGTGTCATTGCAGAGTTATGCATACCGGCACGAAGTGGACTTAAAGTTAGCACGACCGACCCTCGCATATTCGGTAGACCGCATTTGAATCGATATGCCAAGGCGTGGAACCTGTTTATTTGTGCCAAGTTATTGCCTTCATCGCATCAGCATGAGATAACGGCGGAAAGGGCCATAATTCTATGGGGCATAATTATTGGCGAGTATATCGACGTGGGGTATTTGATTCATCAAAACATCGTGAAGTATCTGAAGGGAAGTACCACTGGGAGCATTCCACGTATCGTCGGTGGTAGCCATATATGTGCTCATCGAAGTGCAATTGGGGCAGCGAACAAATGAAATATCAAGCCGAGACATCACCCATGCCACCATTGTGAAATTCGAGGGGTGGGCGGGAGGAAAGCACACTTTGCAGTGGACGAGGATTTATTCTCGGGCCCACATTCCCGAGCCATCCAATGACCCCCTCGAGACAGATGAGGCGAGGCCCATCCACCCGAGCACACTCAGTTCTAGCGATCGACAACTCAGAAGGTTGGAGCGCAAAGTCGGCGCCATGTATGACAATTTTGGAGCGTTTGCCACGGGACTCACGGGGCCTTGGCGAAGCCTTTGTGACAAGGGACAATGCTAGAGTGGCCTCGGTTTGGGACCAGCGAGTGCCATATCCACCACCAGATTCACCACCCGGGGAGGGTGGTCAAGCCGATCATTAGAGGAGTTTTCTGTACCCTTTACCTTCATTCAATGGGGCATTGAATATTATAAGTTTGGGGGTATTGGGGGTAGTAGTGTAGTTTCATTTAGTTTTTGCATGTTTAGTGTAATTTTGCATGTTATAAAATTTTTTTGAAAATTTTTAATTTTTAGTCATGATTACATGTATTAGTATGTTTTAGTTTGCATGTCTCACAAATGTTTAGCTTTATGGAAATTCTTGCCTAGCCAATGATGATAGTGAATTGTGAAGGATTCTAGAGTATATTGGATAACATGAGCGTAGTTATAATGTTTCACGATAAAATTCATGTCGTTGTTGTTTAAATGCTTTCGGTTTGCACAAAGCGTGTTCACAATCACTTGTAGGTTTAAGAAGTATGTGTTGCATTGCTTGATAGAACATGTAGTTTTAAAAAGAAATATGTGGAAAGTGATCTTAATTGTATGAAACATGGACATGCAAACTTTGGGAAAACATGGGTATCTTATGTATAAAAAAAATTCAAATAGCAATAGCGTGGCTAGTCTTAATTCGGGGAATACAGCTACTTGAGTAGAAATGCGCCTGGGGGATTGTCTCTACACCTAGCGCCCTAAGGTCTTTTATAGTGCAGGAGTCGTTGGTTGAAAGCTTCGCTAAGGGGTAGTAGTGTGCCTAATGGATTGAGACATTGCACAGTCATGTGAAAAAAAAGAGAAAAAAAGAAAAAGAAAAGAAAAATAGCAATAAACACCGCGGGAAAGTGCGTAAATCGCCCTCGTGAGTAGCAATAAAGCAATAAGCCCATTGTTGAACTTTAGGTTGTGTTGATATGTTGAAACAGTCTGTGTGGCATGAGTATATATGAGTCTTGATTTAGACTATAATTTTATGTTTGGAGCAATGTGCATATATATTCTTTGCTTAAATCAAGTTTTAGTGAACACTTTACACACTACACACAACATCTCTATAGCGAGATATGAATTATTTGAGTGTATGATATTATGCCTATAGTTTGGTGTGAAATTGTATTCTTGGATCTGGAGAATTCATTTTGAGGTAATTTGAAATTTGGAATTATGTTATATTTGGGACTATGTGTGACTAGGTTGCATCATAGATTAGTTGCATAGTATTATAGTTGTATTTTCATTGTTCATTAGTGTGCATTGCTTGAGGGCAAACAACAGTTCAAGTTTTGAATTATTTGATAAGTGGTATTTTTACCTACTTATTGAATACCAATTCATGAATTATGCCCATCTCAAGTACATTTTATTGTGTTTTAGTTGCATTTCATGATATTTTGCATTGCATTTACTTAAAACTCCTTTTGGTGAATAAGTGCAGGAATCGGCTTAATTTTGGTGGTATAGAGAGACACGAGGCTAATGGATGCATGAAAGTGAGGCCTGCTGTGGGATTTGCATGACATGAAGGTACTATGAAGCAAGGAGACCAAGCATGGAAGAAAACTAAGCATGAATGAACAAATCGCAATGATGACATGACAGAACGAGAACGTAAGAACTTGTGATTTCTTTGTCGCAGTGTGAGCATGTGACACATAAAAGACTTGAGCGCATGCGTGAGGACTCGAGATGAGACGGGGCATACTTTTACGCAAGTCTCGGCTTGCATGAGAGCGTCTTGGAGGAGCCTTGTGCGGCCGCATGCGATCTTGAAAGTGTGTATTTATTTTATTTTAATTTTTAATTAAATGAGTTGTAATTGGTTTTAAGCGATTATTTGGTGTCGAGAGGGAGGATTGATACTTTTAGTGTATTTTTTATATCGTAACTAGGGTTTACACTTTGTGAGGAGATTCAACGTGAAACGAGGATAAAAGCGTCTACTTCTCCAATTCTTCTTGGGATTCTCTGTCATTGTGGTTCTTTATTATCGTTTACTAGATTTTTATGAGGATTTGAATGTTATTATTGGTTCCAAATCTGCAATTGGGTTTGATAGTTCTATCTTTCATCTTTCAATTGTTTATTTTGTAATCATGTTTAACATTGATCCCATAATGGCTTTTAGTTCAGTCATGAACTAAACTCCATTATGGGATTCTAACGGATTTTAATATGTAGTTTGGTTGCATGCTTAAATGCTTGGGTTGTTTTGTATATCATATGGGAATTCTGTCATGATTATTTTACATGTATGAATGCTTGATCACCATTCATCTCAGTACTTGTATGGAATTGACAATGAACATGCAAGTATGGATTGTAATCATGATAGCATGCGAATATGGAGCTATTGTATACGGCTTGCGTATTTTGTGAACCAGATAGACATATATTTTTTCACCGTATGAGCTAGAGTAAGGGCTTGTGCTTAAAATCAATATAATTGCAATTTCACATAGACATATAGTGATTTTGATTGTATTGATGATTACATGGAGTCTATCATTTGTGGATGCTATGTAAGTAGGTTATAGTGCATTGAAAAATGGTTATAACTCTATTCCATTAGTGCTCTTGGCTATTTTCTATGATATATGAACACTTCTTGCATGATAGTGGCGATTAGATGAAATATTAAATGAAGTTAGGGTCCCATTATTTCCAGATTATATTCATTCCATTAGTATACTTATTTTTCAGTTGTTAGTTACAATTAGTTTAAGTCAACAATTATATTCATTAGTCTAAGCATATAAATATAGTGAGTTAATTGATGCATAGTAGTTTAAATTTAACAACTTTCTCTGTGGGATCGATACTGTACTTACTCTGTATTACTTGTTGACACATGTATGCTTGCATGAGTTTGAGCTCTTTTATAAGATTTGATCTTGCACTCACTCCTGAACTCCTTTCAGAATTTTTATAAAAAAAATTCATATGAACAAGGTAGATATCAGCCTCGCTGACTTTCTTAATATGTTGAAAAATGTTGAGAGTCACTTTCAAACCAAGAAAGACCAAGTCTTACTAGTAGTGGCCAAACGATCTTCTGAAAAAGAAGAACTATTCAAAGAAGGTAAAAAGAAAGACAAAAACAAAAGATAATAAGAACAAAAACTGATACGAATAGCAAATGAGTTTGCTTTCCACTGCAATAAGATAGGACATTCGAAAGGAAACTAAGAGAAGCATCTTGCAGAGGCTAACCAAAGAAGCTTAATGAAACTTTGGTTACAAATATAATTTTCTTCATGATTAAAATAAATCTTTCGATAAGCTAAGTTTCTATTTGAGTATTGGATACTAATTGTGGTTATAATAAATAAAGATTTATGAAGGAACCAAGAAGAAGTAGAAAGTTAAACAAAGGATAAGTAATCCTATGTGTGGGAAATAAAGAAAAGGTTGTTACATTAGCCATATGAACTTATTGTTTAATATTTGCCTACTGGCAAGTCTATTAAGTTAATAAGTTGTTATTGTATTCTAATTCTCTTTAAAAACATTATTTCAATTTTCTTGTTAGACAATAAAATTTTTGGTATTATATTTAAGAAAAATTGTTTTTTTTATCTATAATAATAATGTTTTGTATAGAATTAGAATATTACTTAATGGATTTTGTATACTTTATTTACATGAAAGTAATTTTGCAAATTGAACAAACTAGTATAAGAAAAGGAGATGATCGTTCAAAGAGTTGAATGTGTGTATTTGTTAAAATACAAGTGTGAATTATTTGAAAAGTTTAAAGAATTCAGAAGTGAAAGTAATTGAAAAGTATTAGAATTCTTCGATTGGATCAAGGAATAAATACTTGTGCAATAAGTTTCTAGATAATCTCAAAAGGTTTTCTCATAATTGACGTCTCCTGATATGCAATAATTTATTATTATATCTAAAAGGAAAAATTGTACCTTGTTGGACATAGTTCGGTCCATAATGATTTTACCGACATTCCAGTATCCTTTTGGGGTAATGCCCTAAAAATGGCTATATATTTACAAAAAGGTAACCTCAAAATTCGCCCCCAAGACTCCGTAAGAGTTATGGACACGGAGGATTCCAAATATTATGTATTTTAAGATAAGGGGTAATCCAACATATGTGAAAATGTTTCAAAGGATAATCTTGGGACAAGATTTTACAAGTCCAGATTTGTGGGACATCCTAAAGTAAGTTTAGAGTATATGTTTTAGAATCCTACTTAGCAAAAAAGTGTTTGTTGTGAAACACGATATCTTCTAAGATAAAGGTGTTTATCATTGAAGGGGCTAGTGGTTGGATAATAAAATCTTGAAGAGTTCAAGAACCACAAAGCATTATAAGTCAAAAAGAGGAAACTTTAGATAAACCTATTGTACCACAACCAAATCGTAAATCTGGAATAGTACCGAAGATACCTGGAAGGTATGGATTCATCATAGATGATGATGAGGTACGCATCATAGAAGATGATGATCCAATTACATATAATGAGGTAAGAGTTACAGACACTCAAAGAAATGGAATGAAGCAAGCTTCTCAAAAATGAAACATTCGTTTTGATGAGACAATCAAAAGAGTTTGATTTTATCAAAAACAAGAATGAACCTAGTGTGTACAAAATGGTCAGTAGGAGCACCATGACATTCCTAGTATTATATGTTAATATACTACAGATAAGGAATGACATACCAATGCTACATTCAATAAAGATAAAGTTGTCTAAACATTCCTCCATGAATGATTTGGGAAGAGTATCTTAATTGGGGATACAAATCTATATAGATAGATTTAAAAGGACGGTCTACTTAACCCAAGGAACATATATTCATTTGATGCTAAAGTCGTTTAGTATGGAAAACTCCAAGAGATATCTCATGATGATGAATCATAGCGTGTATCTCTCTTAATAGACCCATAGACTCCTGAAAAGAGAGATCGCATGAGTAACTATCATGTATGTAATGAAATGTATGAGACCTGATGTCGATCGGTCATATTCTGTAGAAGATCACTATAAGATAGTTAAAAACATCTTAAAAGTACTTACCGATACTAAGGATGTGATCATGATTCATGGTGGGTCTGAATTAAAACTAGAGGGCTTAACCAACTCTTTTTTCAAACTGACCAGGACGACAGCAAATCCACTTTGGTGTAATGCGTTACCTTGAACGGTGGTGCAATGAATTGAAAAGGTTCCAAACAGTAAAGAGTTGATGGTTTAGTGATAAAGACAAAGTATACAGTTGTAAATAAAGCTGCAAGTTGATTGTTTGGATGAAAAGTTCATTACAGAACAAGGAATAGTTCCTAAGTCTCATCTTGGATCTAAACATGTGTTGTGGCACTTTCATTTGATTAGAGAATTATTGAAAGAGGAGAAGTCACTATAGAGATAGTGGAATCTCAAGAAAAACATTACATATCCATTTATTGAAGCTTATCCAATAGCAGGATGATCATCACTTAGAGAATAAGGGTATGAGATACCATGACAATTGGCTTTAGTGCAAGTGGGAGATTAAAAGTAGTATGCACACAAGTCAATCATGTTTGATGATAAAGCATATACTTTGTAACAATCTTATTAATTTATTAATAAAATAATTGTTAATTAAAGGCTTTTACTTATCTACATTGTGTTGTTTTATAATATGGGATAAACCCATAGTTTTGAGCAATGCTTTTAGAATCATGATGATGATCATGCTAATGAGATCTAAATTCTTAGATAACTCACAAAATAGAATTGTTCCCAATTATTGGATTACTAAAAAGTGGATTAGTGAATCCAGATAGATTAGTACATACGTTACGTGTTCATTAGATGAAGATGATTGATCTCATGATCATTTGTTTGGAGACACTAAAGCAAGTATGTAGGTGCTTATTCGAGAATAAGTTCACTAAACGTCGCTCGCTAACAATTTTTGGAGAATTAGTGAATCCGGCAAGGATAACGGTTATAAGCGAAGAGATATGGGGAAAGTGGGGAGAAGAATAAATCTACAGACTTAACAATTTTTATTAATCGCTCAGAACCCCTTGGGTGGGGTATCTTATTCTTGATCTAATACCACCGCCTCACGGGGTATTCTTCTAAAAATGCACCCGCATTGTGGGGGTATTCTATGATTGCCTTTGATTTTTCGACTTCGTCTTCTCATACACATGTCCACTAACATCCTAAACACCTAAAACAAATTGAAATCACAAACATAAGATAACATCGTGAAGATTGAGCAAGTAAGATCAAATTTACTAAAACTCATTAATTAACTAACTCGTTATTGTACGAAAATAAACTAATTGATACTAGAATTACACATTAAACTACAAATTGACTAACATAACATAAAACATACTGTAAATGGAAGTAAAATTTGGTTGCCTCCCAATGAGCGCTTGTTTTTTAATCTTTCAGCCTGACTACTCCCTGTATTATCCTGGATCAGTCGGGATATTCATGACATGTTGTTTGTTTACATCACATAACCAACATCGTTGTATTGCATGCTCATTCGATTGCATGTTTGCGAGTGAAGTTGACTTATTATCCTCAATTAGTGCTTTAAGACCTCCAATCTCTCTGCAATCCATGAGTTTGACACGTGTAGATTCCTCAAGAAATTCACTCTCTTCCTTATGAGTTGGGATTGGGATTTCCTTAAACACATTCACCTTCACTACCTGATCAACCACTTTCATGACTAATTCTCTATTAGGCACGTCAATCAGCGTTCGTCCAGTCACAAGGAATGGTCGTGCTAAGATGATAGGGATGTTCTTATCTTCTTCAAAATCTAGCACAACAAAATCCGCTGGAAAGATAAATGAGTCAACCTTCACTAACACATTTTCGACTATCCCCAATGGATACGTTAATGATCTATCTGCGAGCCGTAGACTAATATTAGTCGACTTTGCTTCCTTTAACCCCAAATTTTTGTATTGGATATTGGCATAGGATTTATACTTGCTCCTAAATCACATAGAGCTCTCCCCACATCTTGATTGCCAATTGCGCATAGAATTTTGAAGCCTCCTGGATTTTTCAATTTAGGAGGAAGCTTTTTCTGCAGATTTGAACTGCATTCTTCAGTTAGCGCCACTATTTTGAATTTCTTGAGCTTACGTTTCTTTGAAAGTATATCTTTCATGAACCGGACAAAATGTGGCATGTGACGCCCCCAAATCCGGGTATCTTCCAACCCGACAGATGGTGCTACACGGTACTACCATTCACACATACATTCAATTAAAAACTCTCAAAGGAACGAATATGTCTTCTATAAATTCAAAATAATATTAACATTCCCCAGGTTCTTTATAACCATTACATTCATTCTTGTCATAATATCAAATATATTACAACATTAAACCTATACTATTACATAAATATTCTACGAGTTTATCTTCGCGTTGCCCTTATCATTGCCGGAGCCTTCGGTCCGTTTGATCTTAGCTGTGTTCATATGGTTCAAGCAAGAGTGAGCATGACTAGCTTAGCAAGTATGACAATTCCAATAAACAATATGCTTGAAACATAGGAATCATATATCTTCAATAACTGAACAATAGTTATGAAGTACTATTGATAATTCAAAATAGCACTTCTCTTTTCTTCAAACATTTTATAGTAACAATATTCAGTAAAACATCAATTTCGGTCCAAGACCTTGAGCATTTCATACTTTATTTAAAAAGGACATCTCGACACTAAGTCTGTAAGTCTGACATTTCTTACGAGCACGTCTAGGTGATCAACCTATAATACTCTATATTGATCAACACTACATTCATTAAATGTATGTACCTTTAAGTTGTGGTAACCTCACGTGCCTGTCGTTTGATGACAAAACATTTTTAGCATACTCAGTCTTCGTTTGAAAACCACACCAATATAACTTGGTAAACATTGACCACGCTTTGATAGAAACATAATATAAGTCTAGCCAAAAGAGTTGGCTTTGACTTCACCATACATCAATTCATGCATAAGAATACATGAACCACAAAGCTTGTCTAGATTGAACTGAAACAAGGGTTAGAATACTTACCTTCAGCGTCTACTACAATTATAACACGTGCACTTTCAGTCCTTAAGGTCTCTATAGTAGATGATCACATTACATAACATATTAGGTCATGAATAAATATGCATGGTTCCTAATGAATCTTACACTTCTTCTCAATCTAATTATGTATTAGATTTGGTACTATTGGTCTTGGCTTTCTGTTACGTCGTTCTTATGTTAATATTTAATTGACTTTCTTCAACCCTAAGTGATCATACTTAAGGTTCAACAATGTCTTAACAATGTCACATCATGTTTATTAAGGTTGTATTACTTCATTGTCTTTCCTTTTATCTTCATAATCATTCATCTCTATGTAAACCCGAAGGCTGGCGCTGTGGCGCCAGTTTTCCTTCTTGGACTTCATGATGCGTGCGGGTTTGGCGAAGGCACAAGACCCGGCCTTAAGGCCATGGGCGCCATTCTCCTTTCATTGTCTTGCTATGCAGTGTGTACAATTAGCAGCAGATGTACCATGTCTCGGCCTCATGGCCGCAGTCATGGTCTCTAAACCTTGAGTCGCCTGTGCTTGTGGACTATAATGCCTCGAGAAAATTTTGATAGATTTTTGACTTTGTGAGATTTTCGGGCTCGTAACTTCTTCGTTATAAGTCTGAATTGGCTCATTCAAGAGCCTACGGTTCACAAATTACATACTCTACTTGTCCATGCAAGAATTTTATCTATTTGACTTTGTTTACTCAAAATTCACCTATTAGTTCATTTTTAACAAAAACGATAAACGTCCGTGAACGTTCAACGCTCGTTTCTTTGTTCTAAATTGAAATTCGGTCATTTTTGAGTCTGCAACTCTATAATTCCAAATATGACTTGTCTCCATCGAAAACCAACATTTCTGAGTTCAAACACAAAATACGACTTCCATTCCGAGAATTTCATGAATTCGACGATTATCGTCCAATCGTGTGAATTCCGGAAAAACTTCGTTGCTAACGATTTGTTCATCAATCCAAATGGATTGAATTCATTCTATAGATTTTTCAACTTACATATTATAACAACTTATATTCAAGTTATGTTTTGGCTTATTCTTCATAAGTTCATGACTTAATAAATTAGAATCTACAAGATTTCATTCCTTATATCTTATTTTCTTGTTTAAGTTCTTTAACCAACATTCTCACCTTTTATAAATCATACTAACTTCATATGACAAGTTCATCATAAGTTCATAACTTATTTAGGTTTAACTTACTTGTACATGACTTATACGGCTTAAGTCCATTGATTATCCAATCCTTATGTGTTCTTAACATACATGATCATTAAATTACACTTCTCTTATCACCCTACAATAGTAGAGATGGAAGATATAAGATCATGAGATCATATACCTTTGATGACTAGCTTTCTTCTTCTTGGAAATCTAACAAGTAAAGTTTGACTTATTCTTGGCTTATTCTCTCTAACACTTAAGTTGTTTTCTATTGGATGAAAATGAACAAGCAATAATGAAATCCAAGTTGGTTATTTATAGGACTTCAAATGTGAGGGCATAAGGGACATTAAGTCATCCCACCTCCTTAACAAACCTTCTTACTATTCCATTCTTAACAACTAAGTAAACTTGCTAGCCACACTAATTACTTGGCCACCACATAAAGTTCTTGGTCACCAAGTTCACCCATATCAACATGGGTTGCTCTGTGGATCATGCTTTACCCATTGGATCATTAATTGGGCTTAGGTCCACTTAGATTAACTTATTCCTTTGGGCTTGTATTAATTTACTTTGGGCTTTTGATTAACAACTACTTGGTCTTGCACATCCAATTCTTATTGGACTTGTACATCCTACATAATTCACAAGTTTATTTACAAATGTCTTAAGGACTTATTACAAATCCTCTATGTATAATTCTCGTATACTAAATCATAATATACGAAATACCATCATTCCCATATACTCGTATAATACTTCGTATCATACTCGTATGCACTACCTCGTACAATACATACGTATCATACGATCATCACATTAGATTCTTAATACTTGATTTTCCTAACGTTCACGAACTACGTCCGCATGCGAAATATTACGTTTTCCATACATGAATTATTATTACATAATCCATCTCACTTTGATATTATAACGTTACGTATTTCTCCAAAGTTTAAAAATAATTCCCGAGCGGATATCTATGAATAGTGTATTTCAGAAAATTTCTTGGAAAACTTTTATTTTCGTCTTGGAAATTCAAACACTTTAATTCCTTCACGTAGTTAAAATACTACGACTTTCCGATGTTTCTAGGCTATAGAACGACATTCATCTTACTAACACATAATAATAACAAATAATATTATTTTATTCATTATAAAAGTATTTACAAATTATTCGATTTTCTGGGGCGTTACATGGCATTTGCTCAAGTGCTTTGGCGAATGAAATATTGATATGCAGCTGCTTGAATATATCCATAAACCTTGAAAACTGATCCTTTAACTTTTGACTTTTTAGCATTTGAGGAAAAGGTATAGGTGGTGTAACTTTATTCTATTTATCTTCAGTCGGCTTTTCCACAACTTGTTCCTTAGTTTTCCTTACCGATTCATTCCCTTCATTTTCACAATCATCATCTATACTTTCTTTCCTATCTAAATTAGAACCCAATTCCTTACCATTCCTAAGAGTAATAACATTACATTGTTCATGATTTCCTCTAGGGTTCTTTTCTGTATCGCTAGGCAATGTCCATTGAGGCATATTGTTCAGTGCTAACGCAAGCAGTCCCATTTGATTTTCTAAATTCTTGATCATCGTTGCTTGCATTTTCATTACCTCCTCGTTCCCAGCTTTGTACTTCAATAGAAGCTCTTCAAAATCCGTCTTTTTCTCTTGATGCGGAGCTGCCTGTTGATTCTGATTTTGAAACCCCTGGGGATAAGATGGTCGTGGAGCATGCGAATTTTGAGTGTTACCCCACGAAAAATTCAGATGATTCCTATTCCCCGGATTGTAGGCATTCTGATACATGTTCTGTGGAACTCTATTATAGCTGCCTACAAATTGAACTGCTTCAGGATTAATGGCACATTGCTCGGTAAGATGTTCCCCAGCATACAACTCGCAAACATACGAAACTTGCTATGTTTGTGCACAACTCAGAGCATCCATTTTCTTTGACAAAGCTAAAATTTATGCCGCTAACATTGTTACCCCATCTACCTCTAATACCCCAATTACCTTAGGCTGTGTCATTCTAGTTGTAGGCCACTGGTAGTTGTGATGCCCCCAAAATAGGTATACATCACCCATTCTAAGCCGCCAAATATATGGTATAGAATTTAAATACAACTTAATTATACAACTATCGTATAAAGTACGACAAAACATAAGATAGGAGTTTCAACACGTATATTGTCTTCTAGACAATATCCAAACTCAAATTCAATATTATAACATTTATTTTCACACTATTTCACAAAAATAGTGAGGACTACTAATGCAAACATCTGGACCGTAACTTCATTCTCCGACTAGTCCCAGCTATATTCTCATTTTCTGAAGAGAACAATGAAATAAAAGGGTGAGCTCAACTAGCCCAGTAAGAAATATTACGACTAAGATAATGCAGAATAATTTATCATTAGCCTTCAACAGTGTTAAACTGATAAAATACAATAGACATCAAGTTTAACTGTAGCGGGACAAGCAATCCATTAGAAGAGTCAAGTAGAGCATGATATCTACTATCTTCTATGATTTAAAAAGTTTTTCATCCACTTTATCATTGAGACTCAGCTTAATAAATAATCCACATCATCGAATCACCCCTGCTCTACGGCCAAGGATATTCAGTAGTATCACGACCATAAATTATCCATGCACTACGGGCCAAGGATATTCGTGTTTTCATCAATGGTTATGCTCATGCCAACAACTTTCCATAAATGCACTACGGACCAATGAGGACTTTTACCACATCATTTGTAACATTACGGTTATGATTATACCGAATAATCCCTGGTCATAATCATACCAAGTCCATCTATGCATTACGGGTCAAAGATGACTTTCATAACAATATAAGCACGAGGATGATGACAATGATATAAGAATTCAATTAAAAGAAAGTACATGGTAAATTTTTAAAGAATTATAATTTAATTTATCCAGAATTCAATAATGTACAAATTATCAACATGATACTGCTTTGTGGAGTAAAATTCAAGAATAATATTGTATCAAAAATGATTTGGACCAAAAAGAAATTATTTTTTGTCATGAATAGTACCCCATGTGAATAGTAACCGAGTGAATAGTACCCTGTGAATAGTACTTCGGGAATACTAACCCCGTGAATAGTACTCCGGCATGAAAAAGTTAAAACTTATCCAGAATGCTCAGAATAATATTTCTATGAAATGATACTGGATGAAGCACACATTTCAAAGATATTCTACTAATTTCATGGAGTATAGAAGCCAAAACTTTAATAAAATGAGTATAAGCTTGATGTAGACTGTTAAATTTATTCGTCAACAACTAGCATTCAAGTGGGCATCCTAATTTTCTTATGACCGATATTATTGGATGTATGAAAATAAAAACATTAAGACACATCAAACCATTATACTATATTTTACACTCCCCATCATGTTCGGTAGTTTTGAAATTTCCATATAATCATATATTACAACATCTCAAAAGAGAATTAATAGTGGTGTGTCTGCAGACATGACCAGAACATAAGTTGGTCACTTAAACTTTTCAACAAAATAGAAAAAAAGAAAATAGATCTGCATCATGACTAAAATAAATAAAAACAACTTAAATCTTTTATTTTCTAAAGTTCACTTTTCAAGAAATGCATTCATATAATCTAATTCATTTTAATATTTTTAACTAAAACATTTATGTTATGGTTAGGCTTGGACCTTCTTTTGCAAATCCATATTAAGAAGGAGAATGAAAAAAATATTCCTTAAGAATATTGAACGAAAATAATATTCCTTGCGAATATTGAACGAAATAAAATTTCTTACGATTACGAAAAAAAAATCGGAAGCGAATATGAAATAAATAATACTCCTTACCTTAAAAAGAAGTGTATTCCGACTGGTAGGGCGGGGATATTCTTGAAGAAAACTTATACTATTTTCTACATTCAAAGCTTCCTTAAACTCTAAAGAAATACGCTCAATATTATAGAAAAAGAATTCTCTGATTCTGGTGTGATTTTCAATTCTACCTAAGCATCCTATTTATAGGAGAATGGAATGGGCACTGTTAAGAAAATCACAGACACAACAGTGAGTTTTCACGGATGAATTAATTTGTGATTCACGGATGTATTAAGAAGAAACACGGACTGGTTTTTCAATGCAACACACACATACCCATCACTTTTATACACTCACACATTACAATCACCATACAAACACCTCCACATTATTCCACTCACACAATATTATATATATATATACACCCTCTCATTCACGTTTTCTCCCCCCACCCCAATTTCATTTTTCATCCCACATACACATACACACACACCCCTTACCCTTTCACAATCACACATACACACATCTTACCCTTTCACTATCACACACACACACACACACACCTTTCATATATATCATTATCACACACATACATACCAATTATATATATATACACACACCCCACACACATTACCCACTACCACTTTTCTTCCACCTATCACTTTCACAACTATCACTTTTCCACCACTTTCCACCACACACACACACACACACACACACATATATATATATATATATATATATATATATATATATACACACACACATCACATACTTATATATATAAATTCCCACCCCTTTACGTATACTCCTCCCCCCATTTCCAAAATCATTTATTCCACATGTGGGCCCCACATATGGCCCCCACATGTGGCCCCCACCTTTCTTATAAAGAATAAATTTTTACTGATTATTTTGAAAAATGGGTAAATGGGGGTCCAAATAATACGCCAATATTTATAAAAAATACTTCATAAAATCCCCTCAATATTTTTTACAACATTTATTCACCACTATTATTATTTGCAATATTTAACAACCAGGTCGTTCCCAGGAAAGAGGGGGCTTTCCGATAAGGATTTCTCCCTATTGGCGCACAATTAGGTGATCAACCCTCTGCTCGATAGAACTTTCTAGACATCGTCAATATTACAAATAATAATATGAATAACAGTATTGTCTCAATTATTGATTTAATAATATATAAATTTTTTGACAATAATTGAATCAAATAACGTGAGATACTATGCAGCAATTACTGTAGCAATAATTGAGTATAACTGAGTGACTTCTCACGTAAACATCAATAATCAATATTGTGTGTTACTATGCGACCACACATATTACTGTACTTTTACCACCGGGTATTTCAACAATTTAACGGTAAAACTTCCACCGTTATTTTTATAAAAAGGTATTTCTGTCATTTTATCATTCCGACAATAATTTCATTGTGGGGTCCACCAATGATTGTGTCATCGTACGAATATTCCCCAACCAATTGAATATTTTATGACAACTTGCATACTTTGCAAAATTTATAAATACTACCCACAACTATAACATTATAACAAATCCACACCATAATACTTCAAAAATATTTTGAGAAAAATAATCTTTATTCACAAAATTTGGGATCTTACAATCTCCCATCCTTATGAAATTTTGCCCTCGAAATTTACGTACGTACCTGGTATGTCGAAGAGGTGAGGATACCTCATCAGATTCTAACTCTTGAGGTTTAACCTTTGAGCGTAGAATATGTTTCTTCTTATCCAAAATTTTAACAAGTACCTCTTCATACGTTAAATCTTCCGTTATCTCGTCCGGTTCTAATTCAATAACGTGGTTCAGGTCATCCACATATTTATGTAACATCGATACGTGAAAAAAAATGTTATGAACACGCGACATACTTAGCAGTAAAGCGAGTCTATAGGCCACAGTTCCTACCCGATCGATGATTTCAAATAGACCAATAAAGTTGAGGGTTGAGATTTCATCTCTTCTTCAATTCTTGATTCTAGAATAATGCCCTCTTGAACCTTCTTCTTCACATTCATAAGCTCTGAGTCTCTAGCTTAAGCGGCTTTAACTTTATCGATTAAAGTTGGTTCTAATTGTATATTCACTATCTTCACGTAAGTTCTTTGAGTCTTTAACTATATCTCCATCTTTTGTAAGTCATACGAAACGGGTTTTTGTGTTAACAACGTCGTACTCGTAAACATATACGATCTTCTACTCAACGCGTCAGCTATGACGTTCGCTTTTTCTAAGATGGTATTGAATGGTATTGTCATAATCTTTCAACAGCTCGAGCCAACGACTTTGGCGTATGTTACGTTCATTTTGGGTGAAAAATATTTGAGGATTTTTGTATCGGGTTCAAGGTCGATACAAAATTCGATTTCACGCTCTGGGGGTAGGCCAGAAAGTTCTTTAAAGAATACGTCAGGAAATTTATTAACAATAGAAATATCTTCAAAACTGATGTATTTTTGTTTAAATCCGTGACATGGGCTAAGAAAGCTTAACATCTATTTTTTAATAAACGAACGACTTTATGGCTTGAGATGACAGTGATTGATTTTAATTGTTTGGTTGTTTGAATTTGCATAATAGGTTGGTTAGGAATATGAAAGCTAACAACCTTACAAAAATAATCAATTTTTGTATGATGAGTAGTTAACTAATCAATCCCTAGAAATACGTCAAATGAAAGTATTTTCAATGAAATAAGGTCGACAGGTAATGTGAGGGTACCGATTTGAACCAAACAAGACTTATAAACAGTGGATGTAATAAAGGTATCTGCCAATGGAGTTGCAACAGATAAGTCAAAGTCTAATTTCTCCGGAGTCAAATTTAAACGTTGAACGTAAGTAGGAGAAATAAAAGAATTGGTAGAACCGGTATCAAATAAGGTATAGACTTCACTAGAGTTTATGATTAGCTTACCCATGATAACTTCATTTGGGTTCCTCACTTGTTGGGAAGTCATGACAACCGCTCTTCCTTGAACTACCTGGCTTTGACTTGTCTGGGGCAGCATTTGTTGTCATCACTACCATTGGAATTGCCTTTTTTATAGGGCATATTCCACCCTCAACTACTTCGTCGTACTCCTGATTCATGATCTGAATCATCAATCTTCGATCTATATCGAATTGAGGTTGACTGCTATGTACAGGGTAATTCAAAACTCGATGTTGGGTTCTCCCAATTGCTGTCCAAAAAGAGAAATGCATATCATCTATTTTAGTCTTTTTGGATCGGATGTCTCTTTCTATAATATCAACACATCGTGTAGCTTTTACCCATGCATCCACCATTCTCACTCGTTTAGTTATTTCTTCTTTCAGCTGATCTTTGACATTTGAATTCTCAGATTCCAGCTTTATTATCTTACACTCTGCCAAAGAGTGTTTCTGTTCCAGCATCACATATCGGGCAACATAATTTTGAATTGTTGCATCCTTTTGCTCCATGACCACCTGCTGTTCTTCAGCCTGCTCTTCTAATTCACAAATACGATCTTGCAGTTCTACATTTCGATCAAAAAATTCTTCTAATAAATTCTCCTCAGGTTCCTTTTCTTCTTCACTCTCAGCTGCTACCTCTGCGACTAGCTCGGGTGCAACTATTAATTCTTCACTCACTACATGGATATCTCTAATTTCTTCTTCGACTGACACCATATTATCCTGGTTGGTGATTAAAGGTGTCTCCACTGTCTCATTCACTCCATTGTTAACATTTTCAGCTGCCATTCTTAAATACTGCCACAAAATAAGGGTTAATTAACATGCCACATATTATCCCTATATTTTGTCCGACTAATTAAATTACAAATAAGTTAGGTAGGTCATACTAGCGAAGGATTTTTCCGTCTCTCCCCCTAGTTCTAGTCTCACATCTTAGCCAGGGATCATATCCTTAAGCTTTGATATCAACTGTGATGCCCCCAAAATAAGTATACATCTCCCATTCTAAGTCGCCAAATACACGATACATAATTCAAATACAACTTAATTGTACAACTGTCGTGTAAAGTACGATAAAACATAAGCTAGGAGTTTTAACATGTAGATTGTCTTCTAGACAATATCGAAACTCAAATTCAATATTATTACATTTATTTTCACACTATTTCACAAAATAGTGATGACTACTATTGCAAACATCTGGACCATCACTTTGTTCCCCAACTAGTCCCAGCTATATTCTCATTTCCTTAAGAGAACAATGAAATAAAAGGGTGACTCAACTAGCCTAGTAAGAAATATTACGACTAAGATAATGCAGAATAATTTATCGTTAGCCTTCAACAGTGTTAAACTTATAAAATACAATAGATATCATGTTTAACGGCAGCGGAACAAGCAATCCATTAGAAGAGTCAAGTAGAGTGTGATATCTACTATCTTCTATGATTTAAAAAGTTTTTCATCCACTTTCTCGCTGAAACTCAACTTAATAAATAATCCACATCATCGAATCACCCCTGATCTACGGCCAAAGATATTCATTAGTATCATGACCATAAATTATCCATGCACTACGGGCCAAGGATATTCATTAGTATCACGACCACAAATTATCCATGCACTACGAGCAAAGGATATTCGTGTTTTCATCAATGGTCATGATCATGCAAACAACTGTTCATTAATGCACTACGGGTTAATGAGGACTTTCACCACATCATTTGTAACATTACGGTCATGATTATACCGAATAATCCCTGGTCATAATCATACCAAGTTCATAACAATATACGCATGAGGATGATGACTATGATATAAGAATTAAATTAAAAGAAAGCAAAGGATAAATTTTTAAAGAATTATAATTTAATTTATCCAGAATTCAATAATGTCCAAATTGTCAACATGATACTGCTTTGTGGATTAAAATTCAAGAATAATATTGTATCAAAAATGATTTAGACCAAAAAGAAATCAATTTTTCTCATGAATAGTACACAGGTGAATAGTAACTGAGTGAATAGTACCCCATAAATAGTACTTCGGGAATAGTAACCCCGTGAATAGTTGTAACGCCCTAAAAAATTTGGATTTTTGAGAATTAATTAATTTTTTATTATGTGGATTAAATGAATTTAATTCATTATTTATGGGAGTAAGCTAATTGAAGGTCGTTCTATGACCTAGACATATCGGAACGTCGTAGTATTTTGGCTACGTGATAGAATTAAAGTGTTTGAATTTCCAAGATAAAAATAAAAGCTTTCCGAGAAATTTTCTGAAAAACACTATTCACGCATTTCTGCTCGGAAATTATTTTTGAACTTCCAAGAAATACGTAATGATAGAATTCTAAGACGATATGGAATATCCAATAATATTTCAGTTATAAAAATTGTAGTTTTTTGCCTGCGGACTTAAAACCTAACTATTATGGAAAGTGAATTCCGAGAAGGAATTTTAATGCGTGTAATGAAATAAAGCAATGATTGTATAATACGTAAGTATTGTGCGAGGTAATGAATACAAGTATAATACGCGGTATTATATGAGTATATATGAATGATGGAATATCGTATATTAAATAAGTATACGAGTTGGAATACGAGAATTATACGTAGATTATACGTTATAAGACTTTCAGCCAAAGGTATTGAATTTGTTGAATTGTGTAGGAAATTGAAAAGTCCAATTAGGATAACAATAAAGTCCAATGAGATATTGATAAGGCCCAAGTTTAGAGATGTGTAAGCCCAATGCAAGATAATGATAAATCCCAAAGAATTGTTAATGCAAGCCCAATGTATAAGTTAGGATTAATTAAACCTTAAGCCCAAAGTAAGAATCCATTGGGTTAGGAGGATCCATGGAGCAAACCATGTTAATGTGGGTAGACTTGATGGGCAAGAACTTTGTGTGGTGATCAAGTGTTGTGATGTGCAAGAAAGGGGAGTGGCTAGCAAGTTAACTTAGAGCCAAGGTTATGAATAATAAGGAGGTGAAGTTGAGGAGGTTAGTTAAGGAGGTGGGATGTCCTAATGTCCATAATACCCTCACTTTGGATTGCTTATAAATAGAGAGCTCTTAATTCATTTGATTGCTTGATTAAAATTTCTCCCAACTCCTCTTAAGTTAAGCAACTTATTGGTTAGAGAGAATAAGCACTTATAAGTCAAACTTCCATTATGAGATTTTCAAGAAGCAAGAAGTAGATTAAAGCTTAGTCAAGTGATATTCAAGGGTAAGAACTTAAACCATGAATCTCTTTCTCTTCCATTGGTAGGGAGATGGGTAGTGGTAGAACATGTATGCTAAGGAGTGATAGGAATGAGTAATCAAAGAGCTTAAGTCTTAATAAGCCGTATAAGTCATGAATAAGTAATTCAAACTTAATTAAGTTGTGAACTCATGAGGAACTTAGATGAACTTCTCATATGTTTACTTTAATAAGATTGTATGATAATAAGAGGCAAGGATGATGGTTAAAAGATTAAAGCTATGATAAGTCATGCAAAGTGAATTCATAAGTAGTTCATACTTTTACAAGTTATAGACTAATGAATAAAAAGTAATAACTTATCATGTAAAAAAGTTAATGAAGTATGTATGTCAAGATGTTAGTATGTTGGATATGATACGAGAACATTGAGTAAAGGACTTAAATCAATAATAAGTCATAAGTAAATGAAATCATGAAAGTTATAAGTTGATAAGTCATGAACTAATGAAGAATAAGTCAAAACCTAATTTAAAAATAAGTTAATGTAATAAGTAGTTTGAAATGTTTATATGATGGTTAGAATCCATTTAGAATAATGATCAAATTGTTAGTAAAGAAGTTATGCCGGAATTCACAGGATTAGATGTTAAGCGTCGAATTCGTGAAATTCTCGGAATGGAAGTCGTATTTTGTGTTTGATCTTGAAAACTTTAGTTTTCAATGGAGTCAAGTCATATTTGGCATTATAGAATTGCGGACTCGAAAATGACCGGATTCCGACTTAGAACGAAGAAACGAGCGTTGAACGTTCACGAACGTTTATCATTTTTGTTAAAATAAACTAATAGGTGAAATTTTAGAAAACAAAGTCAAATAGATAAAATTCTTACATGAACGCATAGAGGATGTAATTTGTGAACTGTAGGCTTTTGAACGAGCCAATTCGGACTTATAACGAAGAAGTTATGCGTTCGGGAAGTTCACAAAATTTAAAATCTGTAAAATTTTTCTAAGGCACAGAGTTGGCGCCGCAGTGCCAACCCAAGGCCAAATGGTGGCACTGCAGGACCATAACAGTGTCAGGGCATACTGCTAACTCACGCTGCGATGCGAGATGAAGAGCTAAGTGTGGCACCACGGCGCCAGTCCCGGAGTTTTGACAGACAAGAATGTTTACAAGTATAGAATGAAAGATAACTCATTAGTAATGAACTAAGGTTTTAATATAACATTGTTAAAACATTGTTAGACACTTAATGTATGATGATTAAAGGTTAATAATCATTTGAAGATGAACGTAATGAGAACAACGTAATGTGTTAAGTCGGCTATAGAAATTTGTTGACCAAGTTGATTATGAATCCAATGATTTGCAATACAAGTATGGGTTATGTAATTACTTAATGAACATGATAAGACCTTTCCTAAATCACTGTTATAGTGATGACTTTAGGAATTTAATGTTGTTTAATGAGTAGTTAAACGACGAACGTAAAGTATAAAGAACGTGAACCGTATTCAATAAAGATAAGGCCTATAACGTTAAGAGTTACACCTAAAAGTTGTTAAGTAATACGTGAACGTAAACGGTATGCAATAAAGTGTACTTAACAAATGACGATCGAGTTTCGATTAATAACGTAAGGATGTTAGTAAGCCGTGAGGAAGGATGATTAAATCAAAACGAGTTGTATTAATAAAGTAAATCCAAGTAAGACATAGAAGAGAAAGAAGTTTGTAAGAATGATGTAAGTTATAACGATAAGCCGGAACCATTAAATAACAAATCTAATACAGGATTTGATTAAGAAGAAGGGTAAGATTCATTAGGAACCATGTATGTTCATACATGACCTAATGTGGTATATTATGTGGTTATGTGTTGTAGAGACCGTAGTAAAGACTGAAAGGAAAAGTTATTATATTTTGTAGCAGATATTTGAAGGCAAGTTTTTCTTAAACGCTTGTCTAACGCCGTGTTAGCCAAGTTTTACGTGATTCATGTTATGAGATGCATGAAGTGTTTTACTAAAGGGTCGATGCAGTTTTAACTCTCGGCTAGACTAATCTTGAAGAGTTGATTGATTTATTTACAAGTCTTTCAATATAAAGAATTGATAACGCTATCCTACGCTTGATTGTTTGGTGCGAATTCAAGGTAAGCATAAGTATGAATAAACAAATGTATTTTCATCGATTATTTGATGGGCACGCGAGGTTGCCAAAACTTAAACGTATACACACGTTTAATGGATGTAGTGTTGATCAACATAGTAGTACTATGGGTTGATCACCCGGAAAAGTGCTCGTAAGATATATCGGACTTACGGACTTAGTGTCGGGTTGTCCTTTTCAAAGAAATTATGAAATGCTCATGGTCTTGAGCCAGAATTGATGTTTTACTGAATATTGTTATTGTAAAACATTTTGAAGGAAAAGAAATGCTATTTTGAATTATTGATAGTACTTCATAACTATTATCCGAGTTATTGAAGATATATGATTCCTATTTTCAAGCATGTTGTTTAAAAGAAATTGTTGTACTTGTTGAGCTTGTTATGCTCACTCTTGCTTGAACCATATGAATGCGACTAGGACCGAACGAACCGAGGGATCTGAAAGCGAGGATAGAGGCAAGAAAGCGAAGAACGATTAGTTTACCTTGTAATAAACTAGTAAGTTGTATATATTATAGAATGATGAACAAAGAATGTAATGGTTTTAGAACACAGGAGCAGGATGTAATATTATTAATGTAATAAGAATGTCGTTGATACAAACATTTTGATGTCGTTTCAATAGAATGAATGTACAGTTATGAGTTCCGTGTAGCACCATCTGTCGGGTTGGAAGATACCAAGATTTATGGGCATCACAAGTTGGTATCAAAGCATTAGGTTATAAAAGTTAAGGGGGGAAGAACCTTAGGCTAATAACCTCGTTAAGGAAGAAAAGTCTGAAGGAAGTAAGCTCAAGCTTTACTTCAGTCGAATGAGTTAATAAGGTATTGAGGAAACTCAGTACCGAAAGATTTAAAAGATGGAAAGTAACCCTAAATAAATTAAATGTGATTTGTGCTTATACTATGGTGTGTTATGTACTAATCAACATGTTATGTGTTATTGAAGGATGTCGATCGATAGCTTGATGTATAGAGATATACACGCGGTGAGTGAAGAAATTATGAAACAAAGTAGAAGCTTGTACCTATCTTGGTGGCGGAGGTACCATTAGTGATTCTAGAGAGTAGGAGGCGGTGGAGTACTTTTCTGAGGAGGACTACTCTGAGGGAGATATGGATATAGCGTCATATGTTAATATGATGGACTATGAGGAGGAGGAAATTGAGGTAACATCGTTTAATAAGGTGGTACCTACACTGGAGTCAATACCTCCAGATGCAATGAGAGCATTGTATTTGGCAGTGCTTGACAGGAATGTGAAACTGAGTACAGTTGTACAGAATCAGAGTGAAGAGATTAATTATATCCATGAAGCTAAGGTGTCTGTAGAAGCAGATTTTGAGTTAGAACACGATAGACATGTGCTTATGACAGAGCAGGCTAGGGACTATAAGAAGGAGGCTGATAAGCTTCATAAAAAGCTAATTAAGAGAGACCGGAAGATAGCGCAGATGTCTTACATCCATGAGAGTGCTCATAGAGATTTTAAGTTTAAAGTTGCTTATTATCCCATGGAGTCAGGAAAAACTCGACATACTATTAGTCGGGATACTGTAGCGAAGATTGCGAATGAGAAACATGAGGACGTTGTTATGCATTATTAGAAATCTAGAGTTATAAATATGTGTGTAGTGACGTAAAAGCCCTCTTTTGTATAAAAGGGTAGTCTTTTTGTAAACCCCAACTTTTGTGAAGTTCAATTGCGGGATAGAAATGTAATAGCCTTTGGCTATGGAAGAAAATTATAAATAGTTTTGACTATAAAGAAGCATATGAATATAATGAAGTTTTCATTTAATATGCTTCGTTATGGTATGAGTCGTTATGTGGCGAATAATAATGAAGCAAGTAAATAGATAATAATGAAATCTTATTTATTTAATCAGAAAATGCCGTCAAGTAGAAGACAACGTAATCAGGAAGCGGAATCACGTAATGAAGATCAAGGGGGGTGGGGTCAAAACAACCCTATGCAAGAGTTCATTAATTTATTAACAGCTGCATTTAACTAAACCGGGGGTAGAGTACATGCGGAACCTTGGTTAACCAGAATGACTACCTTTAAAGAATTTAAAAGCATAGGTCCGCTGGAGTTGAAAGGAACGATGGACCCATTAGAAGCCCAGATATGGGTAATAGAAATAGAGAAGGTGTTTGTTATTACAAACGTAGGTGAGGCGCAAAAGACTTCTTTTGCGACGTACATGACGAAAGTGGAAGCCAATTTTTTGTGGGAGGTTCACAAGGGTGGGGCTAGAATAGATCCGGTAGCGTGGGAACAGTTCAAGAAGGTTTTTCTTTGAGAATTATTTCCCTACAAGCATGTAAAGGAGGATGGAGATTTAGTTCTTAGAACTTAAACTAGGGGACATGACGGTTCCCTAGTACGCGGCCAGATTCAATGAATTGGCAAGGTTTGCTCCACACCAAGTGGACACTGAGGAGAGGAAGGCTCGTAGGTTTGAGCAGGGCCTGAAACCCTGGCTCTACAGTAGGATTTCTGTGTTCTAGAGTGTTTCCTGTGGGACCATTTTGGAAAAGGTGATTATAGCCGAGGGTGGTAGTGAGGCGTTGACTCAATATCACAAAGAGAGGGAGAATAAGAGAAAGGGAAAGGGAGGAACCAAGGTAGAGAATGCCAGTGCCAATATGCTAAAAAGAAAGAATTTTAATTCCAGGAATACTAGAGTGGGACAAGGGGATCCTAAGCGTAAGATCAAAGCATGTAAGGCATGTGGAAAGACTAATCTAGAAGTCTGTCTGAAAGGGATTATAAGTATCTTTAAACATTACGGTAGAGAATGGGGAAATAACTTTCGTTAATTATATTCGTGGAAATGGCTTCATGAATAAGGAATGTAAGCAAGTATCGGTAGATAAGTACCGATAAAGTTGAGAGAATTTGAAGTAATTCTCGGTACAAATGAGTTGAGTAACTATAGAACTTTAATAAATTGTTAGAATGTAAGTATAGATCTTCAGTTTTCTAAGTAACCCAAGGTAGTATTTTATGGTAATAAAATACCACGACGCTCTTGTTGTCTAATGGTGACGCAAGTTAGGAGGATGTTTTGGAAGAGGATGAGTCGTTATGGTTGCGTATCGACTATCGTAATAGGAGTAAGTTAGCGGTTAAGAATTAATACCCATGGCCTAGGATCGATGATCTATTTGATCAGTGAAGAGGGCAAAGAATTTTTCTAAAATAGATTTGCATACGGGGTATAGTCGGTTGAAAGTAAGGAAGAAGGAGGAGGTACCTAAGATGACATTCAGAATTCGTTATAGTTATGACAAGTTTCTGGTTATGTCAGTTGGGTGGACTAATGTGCGGAAGTTAGACTTTCCGTAATGGGCGCCGAGCAAGTTGGTGGCAAATTGATAGGTACTCTTGTGAGGTGCTATGGTTGAAAGTACCATTAGCGTCACAGGGTGTTCAAATAATATTTGGATGAGGGTGTCATAATGATCATTGGTGGTATTCTAGTCTAATTTAAGACGTCAGAAGATCACGTTGAACATTTGAAGATAGTGTGAGAAACACTACGGAGGGAGAAGTTGGATACGAAATTCACTACGTGTGAATTGTAGCTTAAAGAGATAGACAAAATTTGTTATTGAGAAGGGTGTTGGGTATGAGAAGTGAGAAAAATAGTTTTTAGGAACTAAAAAGGGAAGTTAAGTAAGGTACCTGTATTGTCTCTATCAGATGATATGGGGAATTTTTTAATATATCTCGATGTTTCGCATAGATTACGAGATTACGTGCTTATGTAGCATGTATAAGTCATTAGGTATGCATCACGCCAGTTAATGGATTATGAGAAGGTCTATCCTACTTATGATCTATAATTGGCAGTAGTAGTATTAAAATTAAAAAAATCTGAAGATAATATTTATACGGGGAGAAGTGTGAGATATACACGGACTCTAAGAGTCTGAAATATATCTCCGCACAGAAGAAGTTGAATATAAAGTAGAGAAGGTGATTAGAATGGATAAGAGGTTACGACTGTGATATATTATATCATACTTGGAAGGTAAAAGTAGTAAACGTCGCGTTAAGTATGAAGGGTAGGAAAAAGCTATTGATGTTAATAACAGAAATGACAAAAACGAAGTTAGAAGTTAACTTACAGAATGAAGTGGTAGAAATGTTATCCACAACGTAGACTCAATCCACGATAATGGGACACATTAATTAAGTATAACTAGGTAATGAGGAATGCAAGCGAATGAAGAAGAGGATGCATGATGAAGAGAAGATCAAGTATAATCTTGTTTTGAAGGAGGAATTTGAGTTCCAAATAATTCTAAGTTAAAAGCTAATGAAAGGGTAATAACGCAATGTGTCAATAAGTATTTAAACTTCCAACTCAGATTATCGATAAGAAGTGACAAGTCATGAAAAATAAGATAATACCTTCGTTGAAGGTGAAATGAAAGAACCACAATGTCGAAGAAGCATTGTGGGAATTTGAAATTAAAATAATGGAAAAATGTTTCCTCAGATGGTGTATGTATTATTAGCGTGATTCTGGGGACAAAATCCTTATAAGAGGGAAGAATGTAACGCTCTAGAAAATTTGGATTTTTGAGAATTAAAATTTTCTTTTGATTATATGGAGTAAATGAATTTAATTCATTATTTATGGGAGTAAGCTAATTGAAGGTCGTTCTATGACCTAGACATATCTGAACGTCATAGTATTTTGGCTACATGATAGAATTAAAGTGTTTGAATTTTCAAGATGAAAATAAAAGCTTTCCGAGAATTTTTTTGAAAAACACTATTCACGCATTTTAACAAGAATTATTTTTGAATTTCCGAGAAATATGTAATGATAGAATTCTAAGACGATATGGAATATCCAATAATATTTCAGTTATAGAAACCGCAATTTTTCGCCTGCGAACTTAAAACCTAACGATTATGGAAAGTGAATTCTGAGAAGGATTTTTAATGCGTGTAATGAAATAAAGCAATGATTGTATAATACGTAAGTATTGTGCGAGATAATGAATACAAGTATAGTAAGAGGTATTATATGAGTATATATGAATGATGTAATATCGTATATTAAAAAACTATAAGAGTTGGAATACGAGAATTATACGTAGATTATACGTTATAAGACTTTAAGCCAAAGGTATTGAATTTGTTGAATTGTGTAGGAAATTGTAATGTCCAATTAGGAAAACAATAAAGTCCAATGAGATATTGATAAGGCCCAAGTGTAGAGATGTGAAAGCCCAATGCAAGATAATGATAAAGCCCAAAGAATTGTTAATGCAAGCCCAATGTATAAGTTAGGATTAATTAAACCTTAAGCCCAAAGTAAGAATCCATTGGGTTAGGAGGATCCATGGAGAAAAACCATGTTAATGTGGGTAGACTTGATGGGCAAGAACTTTGTGTCATGATCAAGTGTTATGATGAGCAAGAAAGGGTAGTGGCTAGCAAGTTAACTTAGAGCCAAGATTATGAATAGTAAGGAGGTGAAGTTGAGGAGGTTAGTTAAGGAGGTGGGATGTCCTAATGTCCATAATACCCTCACTTTGGATTGCCTATAAATAGAGAGCTCTTATTTCATTTGATTGTTTGATTAAAATTTCTCCCAACTCCTCTCAAGTTAAGCAACTTATTGGTTAGAGAGAATAAGCACTTATAAGTCAAACTTCCATTATGAGATTTTCAAGAAGCAAGAAGGAGATTAAAGCTTAGTCAAGTGATATTCAAGGGTAAGAACTTAAACCATGAATCTCTTTCTCTTCCATTGGTAGGGAGATGCGTAGTGGTAGAACATGTATGCTAAGGAGTGATAGAAATGAGTAATCAAAGAGCTTAAGTCTTAATAAGTCGTATAAGTCATGAATAAGTAATTCAAACTTAATTAAGTTATGAACTCATGAGGAACTTAGATGAACTTCTCATATGTTTACTTAAATAAGATTGTATGATAATAAGAAGCAAGGATGATGGTTAAAAGATTTAAGCTATGATAAGTCATTCAAAGTGAATTCATAAGTAGTTCATACTTTTACAAGTTATAAACTAATGAATAACAAGTAATAACTTATCATGTCAATAAGTTAATGAAGTATGTTTGTCAAGATGTTAGTATGTTGGATATGATATGAGAACATTGAGTAAAGGACTTAAATCAATAATAAGTCATAAGTAAATGAAATCATGAAAGTTATAAGTTGATAAGCCATGAACTTATGAAGAATAAGTCAAAACCTAATTTGAAAATAAGTTAATGTAATAAATAGTTTGAAATGTTTATATAATGGTTAGAATCCATTTAGAACAATTATCAAATCGTTAGTAAAGAAGTTATGCCGGAATTCACACGATTAGATGTTAAGCGTCGAATTCGTGAAATTCTCGTAATTGAAGACGAATTTTGTGTTTGATCTTGAAAACATTAGTTTTAAATGGAGGCAAGTCATATTTGGCATTATAGAGTTGCAGACTCAAAAATGATCGGATTCCGACTTAGAACGAAGAAACGAGCGTTGAACATTCACGAACATTTATCTTTTTCGTTAAAATGAACTAATAGGGGAAATTTTAGCAAACAAAGTAAAATAGATAAAATTCTTGCATGAACGTATAGAGTATGTAATTTGTGAACTGTATGCTTTTGAACAAGCCAATTCGGACTTATAACGAAGAAGTTATGCGTTCGGGAAATTCACAAAATTTAAAATCTGCAAAAATTTTCTAAGGCACAGAGTTGGCGCTGGCGCAACAGGAACAAATAACTTGCAACATAACGTGTAACGGGCAAGGCATCTAACTAACTCTACTGTGCATGATCGAGACGAGATGAAGAGCTAGTGTGTGCCACTATGGCGCGATCCCTCGAGTTTTGATGAGACAAGAATGTTTATAAGTATAGAATGAAAGATAACTCATTAGTAATGAACTAAGGTGGTAATATAACATTGTTAAAACATTGTTAGACACTTAATGTATGATGATTAAAGGTTAATAATCAATTGAAGATAAAGTAATGAGAACAACGTAATGTGTTAAGCTGGCTATAGAAATTAGTTGACCTAGTTGATTATGAATCCAATGATTTGTAATACAATTATGGGTTATGTAATTACTTAATGAACATGATAAGACTTTTCCTAAATCACTGTTATAGTGATGACTTTAGGAATTTAATGTTGTTTAATGAGTAGTTAAACGACGAACGTAAAGTCTAAAGAACGTGAACCGTATTCAATAAAGATAAGGCCTATAACGTTAAGAGTTACAACTAAAAGTTGTTAAGTAATACATGAACGTAAACGGTATGCAATAAAGTGTACTTAACAAATGACGATCGAGTTTTGATTAATAACGTAAGGATGTTAGTAAGCCGTGAGTACGGATGATTAACTCGAAATGAGTTGTATTAATAAAGTAAATCCAAGTAAGACATAGAAGAGAAAGAAGTTTGTAAGAATGATGTAAGTTATAACGATAAGCCGGAACCAATAAATAACAAATCTAATACAGGATTAGATTAAGAAGAAGGGTAAAATTCATTAGGAACCATGTATGTTCATTCATGACCTAATGTGGTATATTATGTGGTTATGTGTTGTAGAGACCGTAAAGACTGAAAGGAAACGTTATTATCTTATAGCGAATATTTGAAGGCAAGTTTTTTAAAAACATCTAACCTTCGTGTTAGCCAAGTTTTCTGTGATTCATGTTATGAGATGCATGAAGTGTTTTACTAAAGGGTCGATGCTAGTTTTAACTCGGCTAGACTAATCTTGAAGAGTTGATTGATTTATTTTTAAGTCTTTCAATATAAAACTGTTAATGCTATCCTACAACAATTGTTTGGTATGGATTCATGGTAAGCATAAGTATGAGTAAACAAATGTATTTTCATCGATTATTCGATGGGCACGCGAGGTTGCCAAAACTTAAACGTACACACATTTAATGGATGTAGTGTTGATCAACATAGAGTACTATGGGTTGATCAACCAGAAGTGCTCGTAAGATATGCCAGACTTACGAACTTAGTGTCGTGTTGTCCTTTTCAAAGAAATTATGAAATGCCCATGGTCTTGAGCCAGAATTGAAGTTTTACTGAATATTGTTATTGTAAAACATTTTGAAGGAAAAGAAATGCTATTTTGAATTATTGATAGTACTTCATAACTATTATCTAGTTATTGAAGATATACGATTCCTATGTTTCAAGCATGTTAGTTAAAAGAAATTGGTGTAATTGCTGAGCTTGTTTTGCTCACTCTTGCTTGAACCATATGAATGCAAACTAGGACTGAAAACGAGCCGAGGGATCATGAGGAAGGATAAAGGCAAGACGAAGTTTGAACGATTAGCTTACCTTGTAATAAGCTAGTAAGTTGTATATATTATAGAATGATGAACAAGGAATGTAATGGTTTTAGAACCTGGGAACGGGATGTAATATTATTAATGTAATTAGAATGTCGTTGATACAAACATTTTGATGTCGTTTCAATAGAATGAATGTACAGTTATGAGTACCGTGTAGCACCATCTGTCAGGTTGGAAGATACCCGGATTTGGTGGCGTCACAATAGTACTCCGGCATGAAAAAGTTAAAACTTATCAAGAATGCTCAGAATAATATTTGCATGAAAAGATACTGGATGAAGCGCAAATTTCAAGGATATTCTACTAATTTCATGGAGTATAGAAGCCAAAACTTTAATAAAATGAGTGTAAGCCTTATGTAAACTATTAAATTTATTCATCAACAACTAGTATGCAAGTGGGCATCCTAATTTTCTTATGACCGATATTATTGGATGTATGGAAATAAAAATATCAAGACACATCAAACCATTGTACTACTTTTTATGTTCCCCATCATGTCGGGTAGTTTTGAAATTTCCATATAATCATATATTACTACATCTCAAAAGAGAATTAATGGTGGTGTGTCTGCAGACATGACCATAACATAAGTTGGTCACTCAAAATTTTCAACAAAATAGAAAAAAAAAACAGATCTGCATCATGACTAAAATAAATGAAAATAACTTAAATCTTTTATTTTCTAAAGTTTACTTTTTAAGAAATGCATTCATATAATCTTTATTCATTTTAATATTTTTAACTAAAATATTTCTGTTATGGTTAGACTTGGACCTTCTTTTGTAAATCCATATTAGGAAGGAGAACGAAAATAATATCCCTTAAGAATATTGAAGGAAAATAATATTCCTTACGAATATTGAACGAAATAAAATTTCTTACGAATACGAAAAATAATATTGTAAGCAAATATGAAATAAATAATACCCTTTACCTTAAAAAGAAGAGTATTCCGACTGGTAAGGCGGGGATATTCTTGAAAAAAACTTATACTATTTTCTACGTTCAAAGCTTCCTTAAACTCTAAAGAAATACGCTAAATATTATAGAAGAAGAACTCTCTGATTCTGGTGTGATTTTCAATTCTAAATAAACATCCTCTTTATAGGAGAATGAAAGGGGTACTGTTAAAAAATCACAGATGCAACAGTGAGTTTTCACGGGCGAATTAATTTGTGATTCACGAATGTATTAAGAAGAAACACGTATTGGTTTTTCAATGCAACACGCACATACCCATCACTTTCATACACTCACACATTACTATCATCATACAAACACCTCCACATTATTCCACTCACACAATATTATATATATACATATACACCCTCTCATTCACATTTTCTCCCCCCACCCCAATTTCATTTTTCATCCCACATACACACACACACCCCTTACCCTTTCGCTATCACACACACACACACACACCTTACCCTTTCACTATCACACACACACACACACACACCTTTCATATATATCACTATCACACACATACATACCAATTATATATATACACACACACCCCACACACATTACCCACTACCACTTTTCTTCCACCTATCACTTTCACAATTATCACTTTTCCACCACTTTCCACTCATACACACATTATATATATATATATATATATACACACACACACACATCACATACTTATATATATAAATTCCCCCCTTTACGTATACTCCCCCACCCCAGCATTTCCAAAATCATTTCTTCCACATGTGGGCCCCACATGTGGCCCCCACCTTTATTATAAAGAATATATTTCTACCGATTATTTTGAAAAATGGGAAAATAGGGGTCCAAATAATATGCCAATATTTACAATAAATACTTCATAAAATCCTCTCAATATTTTTAACAACATTTATTCATCATTATTATTATTCGCAATATTTAACAACCGGATCGTTCCCGGGAAAGGGGGCTTTCAGATAAGGATTTTTCTCCCTATTGGTGGCCATGATTAGGTGACCAAACCTCTCCTCGATACAACTTTCTAGACATCGTCAATATTGTAAATAATAATATGAATAACTGTATCGTCTCAATTATTGATTTAATAATATATAAAAATATTAACAATAATTGAATCAAATAACGTGAGATCTTATCACGGCAATTCTCGTAGCAATAATTGAGTATAACTGAGTGACTTCTCACGTAAACATCAATAATCAATACCGTGTGCTGCTATGCAACCACACGTATTACTATACTTTTACCACCGGGTATTTCAACAGTTTAATCGTAAAAGATATTTCTGTCGTTTTCTTATTTCAAAAATAATTCCGTCGTGGGGTCCACCAATGATTGTGTCGTCGTACGAATATTCCCTGTTAAAATAAATATTCCCCGACCAATCGAATAGTTTATGACAACTTGCATACTTTGCAAAATTTATAAATACTACCTACAACTATAACATTATATCAAATCCACACCATAATACTTAAAAAATATTTTGAGAAAATTAATCTTTATTCACAAACTTTGGGGTCTTACAGTAGTTATTCGCCGTCATTGTTTCTATCATATCATACCCCTTCTCGTAGCTCTTAGGCATGATTGCTCCACCCGAAGCTACATCTATGCTAGTCCTGAGATTACCACTCAACCCATTGTAGAACGTGTTCATCTGCAGCTATTTAGGTAGTCCATGATGTGGGCATTTTCTGAGTAATTCTTTGTACCTTTACCATGCCTCATACAATGACTCCCCATGATGCTGCTCAAATATAGTAATCTCATTTCTCATCTTAGCAGTTTTTGCTGGTGGGAAAAACTTTGCCAAGAACTTCTGAGCAAGGTCGGACCATGTAGTAATTGACCATGGCGGTAGAGAGTGTAACCGACTTTTCACCTTGTCCCTCAATGTGAACGGGAACAAATGAAGTTTGACTGCATAATACGACACCCCATTGTATCTGAAGGTGTCGCATATTTCCAGAAATTTAACCAAGTGCTCATTCGGATCGTCCTTGGCTAATCCCCCAAACTGCACTGAGTTCTGTATCATTTCTATTATCCCAAGCTTGATCTTAAAATTGTTTGCAACTATCGCCGACCTGGTGATACTCGACTGAAGCTCAGTCACCCTAGGAGTAGCATAATCCCTTAGCACTTTCTGATCTTCTGCAACCATTATTTCTTCCTTATCAAGATTTTCCTTAGTGTCCTTAATCCACTTACTCAACCTTTGAAACTGTCTCTCGATGTCATCCTCGAAAGGAAGCAAGTCTGGCTTCTTAGACCGAGTTTGCATACACTAACTTTGAAAATCTAAAACAAGAAAGAGCAAAGTAAAAAGAAAAATTTGTTTAAGTAAAACTGAACTAATTAAACTGATATTGAAAAATATTAAAATCAATACTAGTCCCCGGCAACGGCGCCAAAAACTTATTGGTCGAAATCTATAAACGCTCACACGCAAGTGCACGTGGTCAACAAGTAATATAGTATTGAGAAAAAGTATCGTTCCCACAGAAACTAGTAAGAAATTAAACCTAACAATTACCAGTTTTATATTAACTCAATTTTATTAAACTACTCAAATTAATGATTATAAATAAGAAAAACTAGAAACTAAAAATCCCAACCAATCAACACAACTTAATAACCGTAATTTCAAGTAAATAATGGAGAATTAGGCTTACAACTTCACTTTAAGTCTCACTCCGATTATCACACCTTATTCCAATTTAATTCACTATCTCAGTTTTTTATTCAAGAACACTTAAGTAGAATTAGCTATCTCTTGATGCACTAACACCATATTAACTTTAATGCACAAATTGATAGAATTAAGCCAAACACCCTATTTAACTAATTCACTATATCTCTATGTGAATTAAAATCAAAGAAGGTTTAAATTACAAGTTCTTTGCCCGATTACATGTGACGCTAGGTATATCTCTATTCTAACATTAATCAAGATTCTATTCAAACACAGAATTCAAGAACACATGCTAAAGTGACTAAGTCTAGATTTATACATCATCTCTCGAATCCATATAAATCCACAAAGAACTAGTGGTCAAGCAATTCATAAATTAAATACGAATCATAATAGATAAAGTGAATTGATAGCTTATTAAAATGAATTCAAGGCATGACAATCATTGTTTAACAATAAAGATCCATTGTAAGCCTAATAAGTACTTTAGTTCATCATAAATGAAATAAAAACTAAAAAGATAGAGAAATTCATTATCCCAATTACAAAAATTGAATTAAAAGACAAAGAATAGTTACAAAACCACCCTTATCTTAGATCCAACTTGCAATCTTCGTGATCTTAACCTTTAAATATGCTCCTCCAATGATCTTCTGAAATCAAGGCTCAAAAATTGCCAAATTGATTGATTGATTCAATGTCCCTCTATTATGATATCTTTTTCTAGTGTTATCTGATCATAAGACATGTATTTAGTTCATAAACTGATGCCAATCAAAGTCTCAAGCCATGCCAAATTGTTTCCTTCACGCTGCTGCAGAATTCTAAACAAATTAAACCTCTTTCTCTCTCCTCCTCGCACCCGTCTTGGGTGGGGGTATTTACTCTATATAGGCACATACAGCAAGCAAGGGTCTTCTGTAGTTGGGCCATGTACCCTCACCCCGGCGGGAGTTTCCTTTGTATTTATGCCCGTCCTTGCGGAGGGTGTTCCTGCAGAGCTTATTTTTCCTTTTTATGCCAAGACTTGCCATAACGACATCAATATTCCACAAATGTTTAAGCAACGCAACCTAAACATAAAACAAACACAAAACAAGTAAAACTGAACAGAAATAGACGGGTTCAACACCATTTAAATCCGAATTAGAAGTCGATTCGTAGGTATAAAACCCATTCATCAATACTTGTTGTATTGTCTCTACACAAATGATTATAAGCTCAATCATTCTTTTTCTAAAAGCAAGAAACATAAGTATCAATCTATCCGGATTCACTAATCCCATTTTTAGTAATCCAATGATTGGAAACTATTTTAGTTTGTGAGCTATCTAGAATATAGATTTCGTTAACATGATAATCATCATGATTCTAAAAGCATTGCTTAAAATTATAGGTTTATCACATTTAATATAACAACACCATGTAGATAAAGTAAAATTTCTTTAATAAATTAATTATTTTATTAATAAACAAAATAGATTACAAAGTATATGCAACATCATATCAAATATGATTGGCTTGCATGCATACTACTTTCAAGGACTGCACAAAACTTATTTATACAAATATACTTTAAGTGCTTCATCATCAAATCATATACATTTGGAATTTAATCAGGGATCTAATCAAACTCTCCCTTACTTAAGCAATCTTTAAATATATTATTAGATTCCTAACATGAAATACTATGCAACAATCTTGTGTGATCTTTGTGGAATGTCGTGGTGATCTTTATAGAGTAGCGCGTCTTTACTTATTTTATCATCGGGTATTTAAATAGTTAAAAGTGATAGTACCGTTGATAATTTTTTTCGTTTTTAGTATCCGACAGTTATGCCATTGTGGGGTCCACTAATGATTTGTTATTTCAGCACCGTCGTACTTTACCTAATATTCCCAAACAAGACGAATATTTTCTGTTATACCTTTTATATTATAATTTGAACCTATCATCTTTAATTTTATCATTTTATTAATTTAACACTTTATTATTTAGAATAATAATTATAAAAAATATTATTTATAAAAAGTTGGGATCTTAAAGATATAGGAACATAGGTAAGACAAAATTGTCTCCCTTGTCAAATTTTATTTATAACAATGGTCTCACTTAATGGTCTAAACTTCAATTATGATAAGCTTAAATTATTATTATATTTCTTTATTTACTTTTTATATTGATGTTAAACTGCGGTTAGGGGAATATGAAGTTGTTCCTTTCACACCAACAATATTGTTCCAATAATCAATTCTTCACGGTTGCTTAATGATAGTATATATTCAACAACTTGACATTTTTGATATATTAATTTAGAGTGTCTCCAATGTTATAATTGTAATGTATATATATACAGGATATGTCGACGTCGTAATTTTTATTTGTCCATTTTCGTTTCTTGTTCTTTGGAGTTCTCATGTTATGTGAGATTTGTTTTAAAAAACAAGTGAAAAAGGTCCGACATGTATCATCTCGACGATTTGACTGTAAGAGTCGCCAGTTGGTTTTTTTAACTGGTTGCACCAATGCAACCGAGAAAAGGTTTGCACATTGACCCAGTGATGTGACACTGCTAAACAGGTCTGTGATACCGAGATTCATTTAGGTTCGGGGGCTTGATTATGCAGAGGGAAGGTGTTAGGCATCCCCCGATATCCGTGTTGCCATGGTGACCGCCACTTTTCAAGAAACTGTTATATGAATGTGTGTGTGTGTGTGGATCAATGTGCAATTTATTTGGAAGTAGTGCAAGGCCTCGTTCGCACCTATAAACAAAGGGTTTGAATTTGTTATGAAAATTCAGTTTTAAACATGATATAGCAATGAGGTTTTGTAAAAGATGTTTTTCAAACCTTGTGCTCAATAGTAATTGAGACCTTTTCATACTTCCATTTTATTATTAAATGATCGACTTATTTGATTTTATTTTTGAGATGCGAGGCATCTTCGAGAAAATAATATACAGCGATGCCGATCCCCTCATGAGCATAAAAGCCATCTAAGGAAATTCAGACACCGTAAATAATGTACAAGCTACTTACAGCTGAAAATGTCCATCACGGGAACCGAATCTTGATTCAGTAGACTGAATCTGTGATCACATGATTCCTAGGATCACATGATGCCGCAATTTATATGAAAAGTAGTAAGTAGTTATATATATATAAAAGATGTAAATATATATATAGACATGATCAACCACCATGAAGCACCTCTATGGAGGATCGGAAATGTAAATATATAAAAGCAGTATATATATATATATATATATATATATATATATATATGGACATGATCAACCACCACGAAGCACCTCCATGGGGGATCAGAAATGTAAATAAAGCAATAAATGCGATCAACCGCCATGAAGTAAACTCCAGGCGGGACTGAATGTAAAGAAAGCAGTAAAAATGATCAATCGCCACGAAGTAAACTCCAGGCCTGATATAAATGTATATATATATATATAAGCAAGTAAACGCTCCAGACATAAGTCTAGGCTCAATCAAGGAATAACTCGATAATGTTAGTCCATATATAAATATATACATATATAAGTATATAAATAGAGACAAAAATGAAAACCACAGACCGAAGTCCGGGCATACACACACAACATGACTCTCAATGTGAATAATAGTGTGTGCAAAGATGAAGAGAAAGGCTTTATAGAGTGTGAAAGGCTTACAGTGGGCTGCCAAGGCAGGCTTCTATGACTCTAGATGGATAAAAACTCTGCTCCCGCCAGTAAAATATAGCTATATATGAGCTAACAGGTGTTTAAAATGAGAAAGCACTCAATATGAGGTGTGTACAGAGCAAATTGAACAGGGCTTCCTTGCCTTTTTTTCATACAAATGGCCACCCCAAGCTCTATATTTATAGGGCTGTGAGCCGTAGGTGTACCTGCGATAGCCGCAGATGCACCTGCGATTGCCCGGGGTGCCTCGGGCTTTGAGGGTCCCACCATCTCGAAGTACGTGCACTCGTGTACTGTGATGTCCGCTCGAACTTGCAGAACTTCAATCCGAGCATCCAAACGAGGTGTACAAGACCTTCTCCGGACTGCTTTTATAGATAGTTACGCAATGACATGGGATTAGAAGTTGTACGAAGTCAGGAAGAGGGGACCATGCCCATGGTCTTCAAGTTTTAAATTATATCCGGTGTGCTGCCCTGCGTAATAGTCACTCGGGATTGGAACTCCTTGGCTCTTGTGGGACATTGTTCTGTAGAAATGTATATATGAAATGTTGAGACGGTGTGCTGGGGTTGAGGTGGCAAAATGATAATTTTTCCCCTCATCGGGGTTATCTCTAGTTTGGGCTGATAGCAGACGTTGCTCAGGGTTACATCTGAGATTGGACTTCTATAAGTGTTCCTGTCTTCCTAGTGTTAGCTCCGGGTCTTTGGTATGAGTGCCTCGATAGGAGGTTTGAGATTGAAGCTGATTGTATGTAGTTGAAACAAGCATTTTTGAAGTTATCGTCGGAACTGCAACAACATTCCTTGGGGTTATCTCCAAGGACGAAACTCGGGGTTATCTCCAAGGATGGAATTGATATTCCCGGTGTGTGTTCCGGGGTTGAGACTGAACTTCAGGTAGTATCCAGAATGGATGTGAGCTGTCTTTCAAGGTTATCTCTAAAATACAAATCTGCCCTCCTACAATGTTAGTAACAGGTGTGCAGAAAATTTTGAGTGTCTGTAGATGCCCCTCTTTATCATATTCATTCAATGCAAGGCATGGATAGGATAAAGTATCCTAGACACTTGAAATGCAAAAAGATAAACATGATGCTATATACAGCAACATGATGCAAATGCATTGATGCATGTATGTTAAAATGATCGCCGGTTCCCTGATAATCTTGCCGGAGATGACAATCAGGGATGTCTTGGACATGTGATCCAAGTATTCAAGGATGTTGATGTTGGGGCTATCACCAAAGTCCTGAATCCTTGATACAGACTTTTACTCCATGGAGGTGCCTCTCGTGTACAAGAGATCTGTGGGGATAAAGCTTTGTCTGTTTGAGGATGTGTATAACATATACCATCATCCTGTCGAAATTACTACCAATAGTATGTATTTTTAGGGCTTCCTTACCTTCGTTGATGTGTGTATCACCGAATAAATCCCTACTGGGCAAACTGTCAAGGCTGCTTAACCTTCATTGATGTGTGTATCAATGGTTGCATTGCGTTGTAACCCCCACCGGGGAAGGTTGTGGATAAATGCACTGATGGATGAGATCATCGAATGGCCTCCGATGCTTCAATGGGTTTACTTGCCATCGGTTGAAATGACATCAAGGCTGATTGACCTTCATTGACACGTACATCAATGGTAGAATTGCGTTGTAACCCACGACGAGGATTCATTCATAGACGAATAATGCGTTGTAAGCCCCGTCGGGGATACATGGATGACTGAATGTTTGCGTTGTGACCCCCGCCGGGGATACTTTATCAATGAATGACATCGGCATTGTGACCTCCACCAGGGAAGGTCTTTTAGGGTTACGACCCTGTATTTGGCGGCATCGGACCTGTATGAGGTATTGCCAAGCATGATTTGCAAAAGCTAAGGTCATTGGTATAGTGTACCTTGTATTTAGGCGAATACCAATGAGTGACATGTGAAGCCATAATTTGACTTGTAACAACCAGGATTCTAAGCCATTTCGCTCAATCGCGTAGCGTTTTTATTCCTGCTTTGGCCTTTTCAGCTTGTGACACCTCCTTTGCAACTAGAACTGAACTGAGCCGGAGGGGTGGGACCCATTCTTGTTATATATTTTGATAGGCTCCTGTTAGTTATAGGGCAGTTTTGTCCCATTTCCCTATATTTTAGCTATATAGAGATGATGTATTAGATAATGATATACTTAGGAATCTATGTATAGTTTTTCATTCCCTATAACATATTGCCATCTATTGTATCATGCATGTTATTATGTTATGTACATGTATGTATGTCCAGAGATATTCAGCATTGACCCTTAGATGGTCTTATGACACGGCCCGTACAAATATCTTCTTCGACAGTTAGCCGTATTGATCATACCCCCACCATTATTGGTGGCATCTGGTATGCGATCGTGGTATGATTGTATGTCACCATCAGACAGAGTGACTGTAGATCATTTGTTGCAGCATACTATGACCATGTTGATGTTTCAGGTTCCCACAAGATTTGTGGAGGGCATACTAGAGCACTGGGTATCGGAAAGGCAGGGTTTCCAATTTGGGACCCAGGAGTTAACTCCTACTCTGGAGGAGTATACACGTTTAATGATGCTGCCATTGGACAGACCTTGTGTGCATATGGTGATTGGAGACATGAGTAGGCAGTTCATGACCCTTACTGGCTTCGGGCGTAGGGTGGTGCAGGTTGAGCTCATATCCGGCCACGTTATATCCAAGCATTTTCTGTTTGACAGATTTGGCTCTGAAGATAGTTATGCATGGCATTTTGAGGATTTCACCACACCGGAGGATCATTGGCGTTTGGCTAAAGTGGATGTACTGCTATTGTGCGTACTGTCGTATGTCTACATGCCACGGTACATGGATGAGTTGGACATAAGAGTTATCATGGCAGTGAGAGCTCTCAGGGAGGGTCACACCATCATACTGATGATCATAGCAGAGACTTTGAGATCGGCCACATATTGCTGCACTTATCCGACGGGAGTGTTTAAAGGCAGCTCGGTCATGCTGTACGTGTGGTTTATGTCACACTTGAGACCAATTAGCACTATAAGATGGCATGGGTATTGTTTCACCCATGATATAACCATGCCATACTCCTTTCAGCCTGCGGAGTGTATAGACGCTGCATCTTGGTCAACTTTCCTAGCAGGGATTGGAGATCCGTTTGATATATTGTCGTGATCAGGGGTTAGCTCACCCTACAACTTCATCACTTATGCTCCGGGCATGGATTAACTTCCTTTGGCTGGCTTGAGAGGCATGATCACTTACCACCCACTGGCCGTGATGTGTCAGTTCGACCAGTTTCATGACTTCCATCCTTTTGAGGGGGCATCAAGTCGGTAACCGCTTCTCGCCACTTATCGTGGAGGGCGAGATCCGGGTTGTATGCTGTTGGGATTAGCGAGAGCTAGGTGAGTTTTCCATCGACCATCCGAATTAGATTCTGCAGAGTATTCGCATGGATGGAGACGAGATCGCATCATCTGCGGTAGTATCCTGATCTGAGAGATTGATTAGGCGATGAGGAGCCTATGGAGGAGGCTGATATTCCCATCGAGGAGGATTTGACTGCTAGGTTGCCAGCATTTGTGATGATTTCTCCCACTATGAGTGCTTTTGTGATTCAGCATTCAACACAGTATCTAGAGCAGAGTCTACATCTGATGACCTTTAAGAGAGATCAGGCTAGGGCCTTGATGTTGACAGCTCTTACTGGGAGAGACATACCTCTATTAGAGATGGATGAGGCTAGATCAGCTAGAGATGCATTGATTGTAGAGCGGGATGTTGCTCTATCTGCCCAGGATGTAGCCATCACAGATAGTACTTCAGTGAGATCCCTTACAACTGGCATCCTTGCCGATATGAGTGCATACATTGATGAGGATCATGCCACCATGCAGTTAGCCTCGGATCTGCTAGCTCTTATAGATACTATTGGGTAGGAGCTTGTAGTGTTACCTCCTTCTTCAGAAAGAATGCTATGTTAGATCTGATAGTCCGCATACACACAGATCCGTAGATAGACTTGTATTTTCCTGCACAGACTAGCTTAGCCATTTTTTCATGTACAACACATATGTATATATGAAACAGTATTATATATGGCAGAGAAATATATTTTGATTTACTTCTCCTTAAGTTGTGCCTTGATACTTGCTTGATATTTGCATGTTTCTTCAGGGCTTTTGATTTTGATGCATTCTGAACTCATCCTTGATGTGTGGACATTGAGACGTCACAGGATCTTTCAGAACGGATCATTGATCTGTATGTATCCCTACCATCTTTGGTGTCTTGGGACTGGTTTCTGTATGGAAATGTGAAGATGAGTGTGGCTTTTCCTCTTTGAGATTAACCGCACCATAGATGGTCGCCAATACTTCTATTTATGAGAAGCCTAGTTAATTCCATCTCTTATGGATTGGTGTTGCTCTTTAAGGCACAACCACAGCTTAGATGGTTGCCGAATCTCCTATTAGCGAGGAGAGGTTAGGTAGTTCCATCCCTTTGGTCTGAAGCCGATGAAATGTGGTGGATTGAAGTTTGATCCCGATCATAGTGTGTGACAAGTATTTTTGTTACGGTAGGGGTTAGATCGAACCATAAATGGGCGCCTACGTACTCTATTGAAGAGGAGATCGGTCTGCGTGAGTTCGAACACTGGTGTAAGAGGTTCAAATGAATGTGAAAAGCGCGATGGGTGTAGAAGCTTTATTGATGAAAAAGGGTGTAGAAGTGTTTTTGTGGTTTTTGTTTTTGTAAGCAAAGGGCAGAAATGTTTTTGTTTGTTTTTTTTATTGCGACCGGGCCATATAGAATATGGTTGTTGTGACACCCCCAAATTCGGGTATCTTCCAACCTGACAGATGGTGCTATACGGTACTACCATTCACACATACATTCGATTGAAAAGTCTCAAAAGAACGAATATGTCTGCTATATATTAGAAATAATATTACATTCCCCCAGGTTCTTTATAACCCATACATCTATTCTTGTCATAATATCAAATATATTACAATCAATCATCCTATATTATTACATAGGTAAGCTAAGGGTTCGTCTTTTCCTTGCCTTTATCCTTGCTGGAGCCTTCAATCCGTTCGATCTTGGCTGTGTTCATATGGTTCAAGGAAGAGTGAGCATGACTAGCTCAGCAAGTACTACAGTTCTAATAAACAACATGCTTGAAACACCGAACTCGTATATCTTCAATAACTGAACAATAGTTACGAAGTACTATCGATAATTCAAAATAGCACTTCTTTTCATTCAAAACGTTTTACATCAACAATATTAAGTAAAACATCAATTTCGGTCCAAGACCTTGAGCATTTTATAAGTTCTTTTGAAAAGGACGTCCCGACACTAAGTCCGTAAGTTCGACATTACTTACGAGCACTTCTGGGTGATCAACCCATAGTACTCTATGTTGATCAACACTACATTCATTAAACGTGTATACGTTTAAGTTATGGTAACCTCACGTGCCTGTCGTTAAATGACGAAAACATTTTAGCATACTCAGTCTTCGATTGAAAACTATACCAATATAACTTGGTAAACATTGTACATGCTTTGATAGCTGAAAGAATTGGCTTTGACTTCCTCATACAAAACTTCATGCAAAAGGATACATGATTACAAAGCTTGTCCAGACTGAACTGGAACAAGGGTTGGAATACTTGCCTTTAGCGTCTGCTTACTAATTTATCACACTTACACTTTAAGTCTCTAAGTCTCTACAATACATGATCATATAACGTACCACATTAGGTCTTATATAATCAAATAGGTATATTATTATATCTTACCCTTCATCTCAATCTAAATTCTTACTTAGATATGTTATTATGGTTTCTGGCTTTTCATTACGTTATTCACATTACGTTCATATTCAATTGGTTATTAACTATAATCATCATACATAAGGTTTAAAAGTACCTTAAAATATCTTATTAAGTTCCTCAGTTTATTATTACTGAGTTAATGTTCAACTTGTACTCATAAACATTCTTTACTGTTCACTTCATAGGGTTGGCGCTGCGGTGCCACCCATGGTTTACCTGGCCGTGTTGTGTGTGAGTTAACGATAAGCGAAGTCCGGGAGGAGGCCATTGCATGCGCGTGTCCTTACTACTATAGGTCGTATTTGCTTGTACGAGTTAATGATGTGCTTAGACAACGTACCCGACCTTCTTGGCGCCATTCATTTGGCCTTGGGTTAGCGCCGCGGCGCTAACTCTGTGCCTTTATAGTTTGCAAAACTTGAAAATTTTACGAAACTTCCAGACTCATAACTTCTCCGTTATAAGTTCGAATTTGTTCGTTCAAAATCCTACGGTTCACAAATTACATACTCTACGTGTTCATGCAAGAATTTTATCTATTTGACTTCGTTTGCTAAAATTTCACCTATTAGTTCATTTTACCGAAAACGATAAACGTTCGTTAACGTTCAACGCTCGTTTCTTCATTCTAAGTCGAAATTCGGTCATTTTCGCGTCCGCAACTCTACAATGCCAAATATGACTTATCTCCATCGAAAACAAACGTTTCTGACTTTAAACACAAAATATGACTTCCAATCCGAGAATTTTATGAATTCGACGATAATCGTCCAATCGTGTGAATTCTGGCAAAGCTTCATTACTAAACGTTTTAAATGGATTTTAACCCACATATGAACATTACATGTTACTTATTATCCTAACTTATAGTCAAAGTAGGTTTTGACTAACTTATTTAACTTATGAACTACAATTTCTCATGCTTATGACTTACTATGAACTTAAGTCCATCAATCATTGTTCCTATACTATATTGAACATACTAACATCATATGACAAACATATGATAAGTTCTTCACAAGTTTATAAACTTATTTAGGTTCAAGTTGCTTATTCAACTTATTCGGCTTAAGTTCATTCATCGATGACTTATTACATGTTATTATCAAACCATCCCACTTCTCTATCAATCCTATCATAGAAGAGATAAAGATAATAGATATGAGTCTTACCCTTGAAGACTATTACTTCACTTCACTTTGGAAAATCTAGCAAAAGTTGAAATGGCTTAAAAGTGCTTATGTGGCTTATTCTCTATACCAAATAAGTTGTTTATCTTGAGAGGAGTTGGATAAAATTTGAACAACCAACAAATGAAATGAAGCTTGGTATTTATAGGCAATTCAAAGTGAGGGTATTATAGACATTAAGCCATCCCACCTCCTTTAATCCACCTCCTTAATAACCTCATCACTTTCCACTTCCTTACTATTCCTTTCTTGTCTAGCACAACACTTGCTCATCACACAATTTGTTTGCCCATCAAGTCTACCCACTTTACACTTGGATTGCTCCATGGATCATGACTTATCATTCAGCTTGCTAATTTAATCTAGCTAATTCCTTATTGGGCTTGTACTACAATTGTTTGGACTTATGATTTATCAAACACTTGGGCTTGAGTATCACATTCTACTGGACTTCTACTATTATGCTATAAATTATACAAGTCCCTTACCTCTCATTAACAACTTAATATATATACAACACGTATACATCTCGTATGATATCTCGTATATTTATTCGTAATATATGTTATTTCATTATCCCTTCTTAATAGTATAATACATCGTATTATACTTACATTCATTACCTCGTACAAGGCATATGCATCATACAATTACAACTTTCTTTCTTTAACGCTTAATTAACCTAACGTTCCCAAATTAAGTCTGCATGTGAAATATTACGTTTTCCATACTTAGATTATTATTACATAATCAATATCACCTCGATATTATAACGTTACATATTTCTCGGAAGTTCAAAAATAATTCCCGAGCAGAAATCGATGAATAGTGTTTTTGGAAAATTTCTCGGAAAGCTTTTATTTGTCTTAAAAATTCAAACACTTTAATTCATTCACGTAGTTAAAATACTACGACGTTTCGACGTTTCTAGGTTATAGAATGGCATTCATCTTATCAACACGTAATAATAATAAATAATATTATTTTATTCATTATTAAAAGTATTTACAAAGGTCCAATTTTCTGGGGCGTTACACTGTCTCCCCCTTATAAGGATTCTGTTCCCAGAATCTTGCTATATAAAAAAAAATTACACAAATAATTGAGGGTAATTCTTTTTCATCATTTCTTCTAACTCCCACGTTGCTTCTTCTGCATCGTGGTTCTTCCATATCACCTTCACAGAAGATATGACTTTATTTCGCAGAACTTGTTCTTTTCTATCGACAATTTGAATCGGCGTTTCATCGTACGTTAAGTCCTTCTCGATATGAATAGGTTCATATTCTATCACGTGCTTATTGATAGACACGTAATTCATACATTTTATTATCCCTAATTTTGTCCTTTTAATTATATTATTTATTAAATTAATATATTTTATTTTATTTTGTAGGATTTAATATTTGTTGCAATAAAATCAAAATCTTGGTGATCAAGCGATATTTAATGCTCTTATTCATATAAGGAATATCCAAGAAGAATCTGATAAGGAGAATGAAAGAGGTGTTACAATCTTAGTGAGCAAGTCAAATTCAACAAGAGAAAGAAAAGTCTATCTAGAAGATCTTTTTGAGAAGTTGATTACCACTAGGAAATTGAATCTTACATGGAAAGGGAACCAAATTGTCCAAGTTCAATGAATCTAAATTAGGGTTCAAAGTTATTTTTCCTATAAACAGGCCTCTTGTTTTAAAGAGAAAGGACCACTTGTTATTTTCTTTTTCTCAGTTTTTCACTAGTGTAGGAAGTAGTAAGATATTTAGAGTTTTTCCTTTCTCTTATTCCAATCAGTGTGGTACTACTGTCAGGGAGTATTTGTAACTTTCCTTTATTTATATAATAGAAATTCTCTTTTTAATTATTGTTCTTATTTCATGCAAATAGTAGTACTAATATTATTTATTTTTGTTTTTAATTCCATGGCTAGCTAAATTTCTAATACCTAGGATTATGATGAAACTAAGTATTTCATAATAATATTTTCTTCTCGTTCCAAAATTAATGCCTAGTTATTCTCACCTTCATAGTTTCCTCCGCATAAATTGCATATAATTTTTATATTGATTGCGAGGTTTTGATAAGTTATAGTTAATCTGTGAATCATAACTTATGCTTGCCCATATTAATTATATGAATCATTATTTTTAAAGGGAAGGGAGAATAATTTGGGGATTGATTAAGGAAATAAGAAATTATTTATTATGTTAATATTTGGTGGATTCTAATTCCTAGTTATCTTTTCTCATTAATAGTTTTCGTCATTAATTAATAGTTTGCATAATTTAGTTAAAAAATCTTCTCCACCATTTTTTTTCTAATTTGCCTAAAATATTAATTAAGGATATATTAAAGAATTAATCTAGTCTCTGTGGGCTTGACCTGTACTTGCAGTTCTTGATTCGACCTTTATGCACTTGCGATTACATATTTTATTACATCAAGTTTTTTTGGTAGAATTCGGGGACTAGAATTAAATTAATTTTAATTTTTATTTATTGAATTAGTTTTAACTCATTTTTTTCCGGGATTATTAAGCGAATCGAAGAAGCGAAAAGATAAAGATTTTGTTCATATGCTTCTTTCTTACTTGCCATTATCTCCACATATTTATATATATATATATATATATATATATATATATATATATATATATATATATATATATTTTTTTATTTGTCGCATTCATGCATTCACTCACGTAGAAAGCACATCATCTGTTAGGTTTTATTTTTTATTTTTATTTTTTATTTTTATTTTTTGTCAAATATAAAGCTGTGGTGATTCTTTGGAGGATTGAGGTGCGTCAAAATTTCTCATTCTTTCGTAATTCACATAGTTTTAGGACATTTTATTTGTTTATAGTTTTTTTTTATTTGTGCATTTTCATCTTTAATCTAACATTAAGGATACAACACTGTAACAAGATAAGGGTGGGATTTCATCACCCTTCCTTGGCCCCAAACAACCCAATTTGCATTTTGCATGACCATGACCTAATAAAATCAAGTGAGGCGTTGGCCCCTAGGACTCTCGAGCTCAATTAGGACAAGAAACTCCAAGAGAGTGCGAATTTTAAATTAATCAAACTCTTTGGTGTCTAGGCAAGTGATTCAAAAGGTATACGCCTAAAGATTGTGTGGTTATTCAATTAGTCACCATATCTACGGAGAGACTCCCACCTTTCTTACACTTGCCTGGCTAGTGGTATGATTAATTTCGAATTTAGTGGACCTTGCGGTGTAACTTGGAACAGTTAGGAGCTGTCTAGATTTTATTTAGGTTAACCTTAGAAGTAAATTTTTTATTTTTTATTTTTTTGTTTTTTTGTGCTTATCTGCTTATTTGCTAAGTAGTGTATGCAAAAAGTGTGGATTAGGTACGAAACATCATGATTAATGAGAAAACTTGATTTTTCGGATTTCACTTTAAAAGATCTCACTTTAACAAAAATGGAGTGCGCCCAAACTGTTTCTTTAAGGGATCGATATTATCCTTCCCGCTCTGCCCAACCTTCATGTATTAGTCTATCACCGGTAACTGGTAACAATTTTGAACTTAAGCCACATTTTATAAATATGTTACCTAGGTTTACGGGGATGGAAGATGCATATTTATTTATTCAGAAATTTGAGGAAGTTTGTGCCTTAATGAAAATTCAACAATTGTCTGATGACTCAATTAGGCTAAGATTTATAACATTTGCTTTGAAAGATAATGCTAAAAAGTGGTTATATAGCCTACCAAATAATTCCATATCAAACTGGGACGGATTTGTCGTTACATTTCTAAAACAATATTTTCCAAATCATAAAGCTGCTAAAATTAGGACTACAATTCATCAATTTTGCCAACTTAAAAAAGAGTCCTTTTGGAAATATTTTGATAGATTTAAAAATTTGTTATCCCAGTGCCCACACCACGGAATTGAGAAATGGAGATTGTGTCAAATTTCTTACGAAGGTTTAGACTATCCCACTAAAACAATGTTAGAGTCAATGTGTTAAGGGGATTTTTTGAATAATGATGAGGAAAAGGCTTGGGAGTTTTTAGAAAACTTAGCAGAAAAAACCATGCAATGGGAAACCACCCGAGAGACAGATAAACCTAGTTCATCTAGGGGTGTTCATACAATTGACAATTCAATTGCTACAGAAGTTAAGTTGGTTGGTGTACTTAAAAGACTTGAAGATTTAGAAACTAGGGGACAATCACACGTGAACCAAGTCTCAACACCAATACCTTTGTGCCTAAGGTGTAATTCACCAAGCCATGTGATTGAGGAATGTCCTAGAGTTGAGCCCCAATTTGAAGAATATGAACAAGTCAATGCAATGTTTCAACGACCTAGGAATGACCCATTTGCACCCACTTATAATCCTGGTTGGAGGAATCATCCTAATTTTGCATGGAACCAAGGACCCAACCCAAATAATTCTTCAAATCAGGTCAATCAGTCTCTAAATCAATCTTTTCAACCTTACCAAAAGCCAAACCCTGGTTCATACCAAAATTTAAGTTCAATAACCCAATATCCACCAGGTTTTTCTAAAGAAAGTGAGAAGAGACTTAACGTTTTAGAGAAGAGCATAGAAACTTAAATGAAATCTCATAATAATTTCAATAATTTCATGCAAAGCACTACCCAAGCCATTTCTCGCCTAGAGATCCAAATGAGTCAATTGGCTACTACAGTTAGTGAAAGAGAGAAGGGTAAACTTCCTAGTCAACCCGAAACCAATCCAAAATTCTCAGTCCCTACTCAAAAACCTTATCATATTAATTCACTTGAAAACAACCAAGTCAATCATGTGAATTCTGTAATCTCTTTAAGGTCTAGAAATTATTTTAACGATCATGCTGTCATTGATAATAAAGAAGAGAAAAAATTAAATGTTGAATCTAATGATCCATCTTCAAAGTTAACCTAGCTTGAAAATCCCACTAACTCTGAGTTAGTAGGCCCATCCACTAAACATGTTTCAAAACATGATCAAACCACGCCGTATGAATCAAATGAAAAAGTCTTTAAACCAAAAGCCTCATTCCCTCAAAGACTTATTTCAAACAAGCATTCATCCCAGTTGGACAAAATTCTGGAAGTGTTCAAACAAGTGAAAATTAACATTCCTCTTCTAGATGCCATTCAACAAGTTCCCTCATATGCTAAATGTCTAAAAGATTTGTACACACACAAAAGAACCACTCATGTTCCTAAGAAAGCTTTTCTAACAGCCCATGTTAGTTCTATCTTGTCATGTCAAGTCCCTGTGAAGTATAAGGACCCCGGTTGTCCTACTATTTCATGCATCATAGGTGACACGTTAATTGAAAAGGCTTTGCTTGATCTAGGAGCTAGTGTGAACCTTTTACCATTTTCTGTGTACCAAACCTGAGGCTTAGGGGAGTTGAAAAAGACAAGTGTCATAGTCCAACTAGTTGATCGTTCTATTAAAGTGCCAAAGGGAATAGTTGAGGATGTACTCATAAAGATTGGCAATTTTGTATTCCCTGTTGATTTTGTTGTTCTTGAAACCCAACCTGTTGTCAATCCCAAGGGTCACATTCCTGTCATTTTAGGTAGACCATTTCTAGCGACCTCTAATGCGTTAATTAATTGTAGAAATGGACTAATGAAATTGACATTTGGAAACATTACAATTGACTTAAATGTGTTTAATGTGGGAGAGCAACCTAGTAATTAGTTTGACCATTCCGTTGAAGTGAACATGATTCAGAAAATGTCGGGAAATGAACTTACGGGGGAAGATGAAATTGTTAACTTCTGTCTAAATCATTTTGGTCAAAATTGGGATGGCCCGAATACTTGAATGAGGTCGATGAGATGTTGTACTCACTGACCCAAAAATCTTACTCTAGATTGGAACCTATAATTGAATCAAGTTTGACACATTTTGAGCATTTTCAAGAGAATCAAATTGACCTTAAATCCTCTTATGATCATTTTAAGTCTACCTTGGGTCCATCTGAAGCGCTTTCCAGAAACACTAAATATGATTTAACAAATGAACCAAAGGTTGTGGACAATGATAATCTTCCATGTTTAGATAATGAGATCATATCTCCCATTTCAAATAATGCATGTGTTAATCCAGTGGTGCCTAAACATGGTATAACAGTTATTCAAAATGATGAAAATATTTTAGAGCCCCTTGGTAACGAATATGGATGGCAAGTTTGGATAGATTTTATGAAGTTAGAATTTTTCAAAACGAACTATCATTTTTCGTTATCCTTCCCTAACTCAATTTTAAAAGAATCAGTCGGGTATGCTCACAATTATTCTTCCGCTGCAAATTCTAACTATTTCCAATTACCCAGACCTCCTGAAAATCATACGAAATCCATTTTAGGTTGTCTGTTTGTATCACTGATCATTTACAGTCGCATAGTTTTTAGGATGCATAAAATTTGTAGATATGTACATTTGTTTTCTTTTTCACCACATTTTCTTGCAGAACAAATGTCCCGCATACAAGGTATAATTTTTTTCACATCTTTGTTCTCTTTTCTTCATTTGTATACATTGAGGACAATGCATGATTTAGGTATGAGGGGGAGTTTGTTTGTATTATTGTATTAGATTTTTTTTTTCTTTTTAGGAAAAATCAGAAAAAAAAAATTAAAAAATTATAAATTTTGTTTGACTTTTTATGAATTAAGTTAATTCTAATAACTGTTTGTGGAGCAAAACGCATAAGTGAGATTGAAAGGTTTAGAACTCTTGAATTTTTGATAAGATACGAAATCTTAGTTCAAAACACCATCTGAATTTAAAATTGATTTCACAAGCATTTTTGCACTTCACGTTTGCACTAATTCTTAGTTGTGGGGTATAAACCATGATTCGAGTAATTTAAAAAAAAAAGACGAAGAAAAAAATGAAGAAGAAGAAAGAATGAAAAAAAATGAAGTTGAGAAAAGTTGAAAAAAAAAAGAAAAGGAATAAATAACTGCTTCAGTGTCCATTAAACGAAATAACTAGGTATCCAAGCCTCGGGAAGCATCGATATTCATGCTGAAAAGTGTGATGGATAAAAGCAGCTTGACTAGTCTAATTTTGTGGCCTTTATTACTCGAGTTAGTAAATCCTTAGGGGTGTCTCTACACCTAGTGCCCTAAAGTCATCTAGTTTGGAAGTCATTGGTCCAACGCTCGTTCTACATGGGTAACTCTGAAAAGCCTAAGAAAATGAGACATTGCACAAGTCATGAATCAAAATTGAAAAAAAAAAGAAAAAAAAAAGAAAGACAAAGAAAAAAGAGTTTTCTTGATTTTCATGGTAAAAATCCTTACTAAGAGTTACATTATATACACAATGCATGCATCACATGAAATTGATTTAATGAAGGATGGTGTCTATAATAAACACTGAGTATTTTTGATAAAGTGGAAGTGTGATTTTGAATTTAATCTTGCTTATGTATAATGCCCGTAAATATTTAGAAGCTTTCTTTCAATTTTATAATTTGTTGAACCCAAAAATATTTTTGAATTTTGTGGGTATATTCACTACAAACCCTCACGAGACACAACTCGTCCACTTGGGGTAACCTTGGGGTTTAAAGGCTTGTTGCACATGCTAACTGCAATCGTGTTTCCTACGAAAATAGGGTAATGTAATTTTTATTTTTTTTTATTTTTATTTTACTCGAGGACGAGCAAAAGCTAGGTATGGGGGTATTTGATAGACACGTAATTCATACATTTTATTATCCCTAATTTTGTCCTTTTAATTATATTAGTTTATTAAATTAATATGTTTTATTTTATTTTGTAGGATTTAATATTTGTTACAATAAAATCAAAATCTTGGTGATCAAGCGATATTTAATGCTCTTATTCATATAAGGAATATCCAAGAAGAATCCGACAAGGAGAAGGAAAGAGGTGAACAATCTTAGTGTGCAAGTGAAATTCAACAAGAGAAAGAAAAGTCTATCCAGAAGATCATTTTTAGAAGTTGATTACCACTAGGAAATTGAATCCTACATGGAAAGGGAACCAAAGTTTCCAAGTTCAATGAATCTAAATTAGGGTTCAAAGTTATTTTTCCTATAAATAGGCCTCTTGTTTTAGAGAGAAAGGACCACTTGTTATTTTCTTTTTCTCAGTTTTTCACTAGTGTAGGAAGGAGTAAGATATTTAGAGTTTTTTTTTTCTTATTCCAATCAGTGTGGTACTACTGTCAGGGAGTATTTGTAACTTTCCTTTATTTATATAATAGAAATTCTCTTTTTAATTATTGTTCTTATTTCATGCAAATAGTAGTACTAATATTATTTATTTTTGTTTTTAATTCCATAGCTAGCTAAATTTCTAATACCTAGGATTATGATGAAACTAAGTATTTCATAATAATATTTTCTTTCCGTTCCAAAATTAATGCCTAGTTATTCTCACCTTCATAGCTTCCTCCGCATAAATTGCATATAATTTTTATATTGATTGCGAGGTTTTGATAAGTTATAGTTAATCTGTGAATCATAACTTATGCTTGCCCATATTAATTATATGAATCATTATTTTTAAAGGGAATGGAGAATAATTTGGGAATTGATTTAGGAAATAAGAAATTATTTATTATGTTAATATTTGGTGGATTCTAATTCCTAGTTATCTTTTCTCATTAATAGTTTTCGTCATTAATTAATAGTTTGCATAATTTAGTTAAAAAATCTTCTCCACCATTTTTATTTCTAATTTGCCTAAAATATTAATTAAGGATATATTAAAGAATATATCTAGTCTCTGTGGGCTTGACCTGTACTTGTCAGTTCTTCAATTCGACACTGTGCACTTGCAGTTACATATTTTATTACATCACTTATAATTCGGCTTATAAGGACGCAATACCGATACGTGAAATACATTATGTACTCATTCTAGGTCTGGAGGTAATGCTATCATATATGCTACATCACCCACCCGTTTTAATACCTCAGAAGGTCCTATAAACCTCGGACTTAACTTTCCTTTCTTTCCAAAATGTATCTTTCCTTTTCAGGGAGATACTTTTAGAAATATCTTGTCTGAACCTACTTCAAATTCTCTATTTCTCTATGCGAATCCAGTAAACTTCTTACATGCATCTTGAGCTGCTACCAAACGCATCCGTATTATTTTAACAATGTTTCTTTGTTTCTTTGCACCAATTCTGAGTCCCAACATTGGAAGTTCTTCTTACCTCATCCCAATAAAGTGGCGTTCTGCATTTCCTCCCATACAAAGCTTCGTAAGGCAGCATACCTATGCTTGCATGATAACTATTGTTATACGCAAACTCCACTAATGGTAGATGATCATTCCAACTAACCTTGAAATCTATGACGCAAGATCTTAGCATATCTTCTAACGTCTGAATTGTTCTCTCGCTCTGTCCATCTGTTTGTGGATGATACGTCGTACTCAGCTTTAGTTGCATTCCTAACTGCTCTTGTAGACTCCTCCCAAAAGTTCGATGTGAATCGTGGGTCATGATCTGACACAATCGATACTAGTGCTCCATGTCTAGAAATTATTTCCTTAATATAAAGTCTAGCTAACTGGTCTAAGTTATACTTGACCCTAATTGGCAAAAAGTGAGCCGACTTTGTCAATCGGTCCACTATTACCCAAATCGCATCATACCCCTTGGTTGTAGTTGGAAGTCCTACCACAAAATCCATCATGATATTCTCCAACTTCTACTCCGGAATTTCCAATGACTGTAGCCAGCCACTTGGTCTTTGATGTTCAGCCTTAACTCTTTGACAAGTCAAGCACCTACTCACATACTTGGCTATCTCTATCTTCATGTTCGGCCACCAGAAACTCTATCGAAGATCTTGATACATCTTAGCGCTACCAGGATGAATCGAAAACCTCAAACTATGGGCCTCTTATAACACCTGCTGTGACGCCCCCAAAATTCGGACACTCATATCTCGAATTCGGTACATCACGTGCAACTACGAATATCTTACTAAAATCAACAACAAAAATACTAGAATAATTTACATTGATATAATATAAATATTTGCGTCCCAAGGTACTGTAACAATTACTACGACAATTCAGTGATTAACTTGAACATAACTTAATCATTCTTGAATACATCATAACAAGCATAACAATAATAATAATACTTCTAGTCTTAAGGACTAAGTTATTCTGTCGCCTTGCCCTTTCCCTTGTCCTGTCCTGAAGTACCGCCTTGCTCCACCTTAACTGTAATGTTTTAGGAAGCAAGAATGACCAACAAGTTTGCCCAACAAGTAATATAGCCAGAAGAACAAGCAGTTATAGCATTTAAATCTTTCAAGGGTATAATAATAATTGGTAGTTCAAGGATATCAAGAAATATCAAGAGTATTCAATAGGTGTCGCTATAGACTGAAGGATATCAACAAAATTTCATGATTTATTCATTTCGAGGTTCAACATGAATGAGCACTGAGCAGTCACTAAGGACTAAGAACTCTTACTAGAATTAATAGTATTACATTGTAATCCAATATAAACGAGTACAACGGTGATCGGTAGAAAGTACCATCGTTATGCATAACATTTAATCATACTTCGTATATATGCGCGTCGGTTCCCCGACAATATATAATTTCCCCTTGATGAGGGTTGTTCATCTCGATAGATTTCGATAGTCCGCACCAAGTCAATCGGTTTGGATAGCTTTTTAACACATAATAATAGTCTAGTCAAATCAAAGGCTTAGACAATTTTTATAATGCATTTGAGAACGATAAGTCCAATGCTTGCAACAACGCCAAGGTATACAAATGATTTTCGAATAGAAACAGATATTTGCTTGATAAAAATGTGGTTGATATGACAACAATTCAAATGTATACAGTGTGAGAAATAAGGAACTTGCCTCGTTCGTCGATTATGTTTACCTTTGACACCTTGTCACGTATACTTCCTATAATATAATAATATAGCCGTACAAATTAGTGATTGTTGAAACCAACTCACTTTAGCTATTAATCGCATGTCATCCTAATTTAAGGTACTAGTCTCTCATAAAATTCATAAAAATTACTACATTTCTTACTTACTACACATTTATGCTCACAAATAAGAAAACTATGCACATAACATTTATTTATTAACTGTTGCTCAACTAGTTATCTGAACTAATTTTTATTAATTGGAGTTTAAAATGACATTACACATATAATACATAAACATCCCACTTATAGAAACACTATTCTTATTGTATTTAAATATTACTCTATTTATCCATTATGAAATAACAATTTATTTTATTTTTATTTTATTATTACTATTATTATTATTATTATTATTATTATTATTATTATTATTATTATTATTATTATTATTATTATTATTATTATTTATCAAGTCCTACGCTTGGTCTTGCTGGAGGTACTAAAATATAAAAATGTGTTTGATATAAGGTCTTCTAAATCTTCACATTTTACTATCCAAGAACACTTAATAGGTATGGCTAGAAGGATCATTAATTTCCTTGTACAACTAGCAGCCGAAAATAGCCTTAAAATATAGCAGCACCTTTATTGCAAAAAAAAAAAATTAACATGTAGCAACATGCCTTGCACACTAGCAGCCGAAATTAGCCTAAAAAAAATATAGTACCACTTCTATAACACAAACAAAATCACATATATCAACCCTTTACTAGGTACACCCAAACCGCCCCTACCTTTTCTTCATTCACATGCTTGCTTGCTTGCTTTGTTTTTTTTTTCCATGCATAGCAGTATCCTTAATGCAAAAACAAATTAACATGAAGCACCCAATAATTACACACATGCCCCCCATTTTTTCTCTTCGTATACATGCTTTGGGTTTTTTTTTTTTTTTTTCTCACGTAAATCATTTATGCATCCTTGCAATTTAATTTATTTATTTTGAAAGCACATGGTAAATATTAATTTAGCATGCACACATTTAGTTTAGCATACAAATTTTACAAGCAAACAAAATATCCACATTACTTAAAAAAAAAAACAAGTGTGTACTAGAATTAAATGGAAAGTAAATTTTATTTAACTAATTTATCTATATACCTTAGCTTGAAGAAAAAATAGAATTGGTTGCCAAGATGAAAGCTCTCTCTTGCTACTCCTTCTTATCTAGTATCGAACACTCCACCTTCTCTATTTGGTTCTTGTTTGTTTTTTTTTGTAAAAAAAAAACTAGAGCAAGGGGTTTATATATATACTAAAAGGTGCATAAATTAATTAAAAGTCTTCTAGACCATCCCCTACTGATAACATTATAGCACCCCTAAGTGCTCTATGACATCCCATCACCCATGTCCCATGTGTATTTGTCAACAAAAAAATTCACACATGATGCTCCCTTTATTCTTAGATCCATTGGTCCCAAAATGATGGTCTCAATTATGGGTAATACCCAATTCTCTAGAACTTAGTAAATTGAAATTTGAGTATTTACTTTAAAAGGCTAATTCACTTACAAATCAACATGGTTGCTACTTTTACTTAGTTTGTAAAAAAAGTGGGTGAATAAAATTTTATAAGGATCTTAGAAAAAAAATAAAGTGGGTGGATAAAAATTTACATATTTATTTGAAAATAAAATGGGTGGGTGAATTAATTCTCATGGCTAGGTTCTATTTCTCTTGGGATTACACACATATTAATAGCATTAAGCTTGGAGTCTATTTGGCTAGCTACACACACCCCAACCAAAATTACAAGTAACATAATAGTTTGGCTAGAAAAATCTTATTAAAAGCGCCTACTAAATTAATTTAGGCCTACCACCTTATCCTACGATTTATTATTTGGATTATAAACATGTAGATACTTAATTATTATGGCGACAATTAATTAATTTAATTTACCCAAATAACACTAAATTATACACCACCTTAATAATTATTAATAAGTTGGGTTATTTCACATAATTTAAGTTACTCACTTAAATAATAATAAAAATGATTTAGTCCATCCAGACAAGCTTTCAAACCAATTCAATGATTTATCATTACTCTGGTATAGTTAAATAAATTAATTATATACCACCTCTCTTATTGTCATCTTTTACTTAGTAATGCATTCCTCCTTTAATTTATTCCTCACTAATTCCATCATTGTGTCACACAAGACATTTCATAAGCTTATCATAATTCTCCACATCTTATCAATTATTAAAAGTTTAATTTAATTCAATTGAGTTACTCACCTCATGTTGTCTAAGCATTTATAAAATAAATATTCACACGTTCTATTTATATAAAAATTAATATTAAATCATAAAATTTACGGTTATTACATCCTCCCCCCTTATAAAAATTTTAGTCCTCGGAATTTATCTGAGGTTACACAAAAGATGGGGATAGTCTCTCCTCATCCTACCTTCTAATTCCCATGTGGCCTCCTCGACATCGTGGTTTCGCCAAACTACTTTTACAGAAGATATAACTTTGTTTCTTCACGTTTTCTCTTTCTTATCTAATATCTGGATAGGAATTTCTTCATATGCTAGGTTCTTCTCTACTTGAATGGGCTCATAGGAAATCACGTGTTTATAGTCAGACTTATACGGACGTAGTACGAAAATGTGAAACACGTTGTGGATGTGTTCGATTCGGGTGTGAAAGCAACCTTGTATGCCACTTCCGCCCACTCGCTTCATTATTTGAATGGTCCTATGAATCTCGGACTCAATTTTCCTTTCTTTTAGAATCGATCTTTCCCTTCGAGGAGATACCTTCAAAAACACAAAACTACTGAGCTTCAAAGTCTCGATTACGGCGATGCAAATCGGCATACTTCTTTTAGCGATCTTGGTTGCTACCAATCGCCCCTTATTGTTGTTACCACATCGACCATTTCTTTGGACTAATTACGGTCCCAAAAGTAAATCGTTCTCGACTTCATCCCAACATAATGGTGTTTTGCACTTTCTCCGTAAAGAGCTTTATATGGCGGCATCTGGAATACTCGCATGATAGCTATTATTGTAAGCGAATTCTACCAATGGTAAATGGTCGTCCCAATTCCCCTTGAAGTCCATCACGCAAGCTCTCAGCATGTCCTCCAATGTTTGTATGGTTCGTTCACTTTGCCCGTCAGTTTGAGGGTGATAAGCGGTACTTAATCTCAATTGAGTTCCCATTCGTTCTTGCAAACTTTTCCAAAATTTTGACGTGAAACACGGATCTCGATCGGAGACAATTGACACCGGCACTCCATGTCGTGATATGATTTCCTTTACATACAAATTTGCTAACTGGTTTAAATTGAATCAAATCTTGATGGGTAGAAAAGGAGCTGTCTTTGATAGTCGGTCCATAATAACCCAAATGGCATCATAACCCATACGTATGTAGGAAGTCCAACCACGAAGTCCATCGTAATGTGCTCCCATTTCCATTACGGAATTTCCGGTGGTTGAAGTAGTCCACTTGGCCTCGGTGTTACGCTTTGACTCTTTGACAAGTAAGACATCTACTAACACACTCTGACCTCTCTTTTCAAATTAGGCCACCAAAAGTGGTGTTGAAGATCCGGTACATTTTTGTCCTCTGGATGAAACGAGAATCGTCGTATTGTGTGCCGTGTAAGATTCCCTCCTTAGTTCGATTCTGGTGGCACCCATACTCGACCCTCAAACCTTAATATCTGAGTCCTTATCTACTTTGAACCTTTCTTCCTTATCTTCTACTATTCTCTTCTTTATCTTCTCACATTCTTCATCTTTCTCTTGTGCTTCCTTTATTCTATCCAATAACGTCGGGTGAGCTCTCATCATGAGTAATTTTCCTTAGCTTCTTTTGGTTCCTCCACCTCTATTTCCAACTTTTCCATTTCTCTTATTAATTCTTCTTGAGTTGTCAATTTGAATAACTTCTCCCTTCCTTTTCTACTCAAAGCGTCATTTCTAGCGTTTGCTTTTTCGGGTGATAAAGAATTTCACGGTCGTAATCCTTGATTAGTTCCAACCACCTTCTTTGTCACATGTTCAACTCCTTCTGTGTGAAGATATATTTCAGACTCTTGTGATCCATATATATCTCACATTTTTTCCATACAAATAGTGCCTCCAAATCTTTAACGCAAAAACTACCGCCGCTAACTCCAAATCATGGGTAGGGTATCATTTCTCAAAATCTTTCAACTGTCGTGAGGCATATGCAATGACCTTGCCATGTTGCATTAGCACACACAACCAAGTCCTCTATGTGATGCATCACTATACACCACAAATCCTCCGTATCATCGGTAATGATAAATCTGAGCGCCTCACTCAACCTCCTCTTAAATTCTTGGAAACTCTCCTCGCATTTGTAAAGTCCACACGAACTTCTCTATCTTCCTCGTTAGATTGGTCGGTGGGTTGCTATCTTAGAAAAATCTTGGATAAATCTTGATAGTACCCGGCTAAACCTAAGAAACTCCTAACCATTGGTGTCTTGGTTGTTCCCGATTACTTTACCGCTTCCACTTTTGCGGGGATCACGGAAATTCCATTTTGATCTATCACGTGTCCTAGAAATTGAACCCTTTCCATCCAAATTCACATTTTGAAAATTTAGCGTACATCTTTTCCCTTCTCAATGCTTCCGATACCATCTTGGTGTTGGCGTGCTCTTCCTTCGTCTTTGAATAAATTAAAATGTCATCGATAAATACTACTATGAACTTATCTAAGTATGGTGCGAAAACTTCGGTTCATCAAGTCCATGAATCTTTAGGAGCATTGGTTAACCCAAATGACATCACTAGAAATTTGAAATGTAAAGTAGCGAGTTGAAAGCGCAGTCTTTTGTATGTCCTCCTCTCGCACTTTCAAGCGATGATAACTTGGTTCAGTAAATCTATCTTGGAAAAACACTTCGCTCCCTTGATTGATCGAAAAGGTCGTTTATCCTTGGCAATGGATATCTATTCTTAATTGTCACTCGGTTTGACTCCCGATAATCGATCTGAGCCTCATCGATCCATCCTTTTCTTTACAAACAACTTTGGTGCTCCCCGAGGAGACACACTTGGCGAATGTAACCTTTATCTAGTAACTCTTGCGGTTGAATCATCAATTCCTTCATTTCTCTGGCGCCATATGATATGGGGCTTTCGAAATTAGTGCGATTCCGGTGTTAAGTCTATTATGAATTCAATTTTCTACATGCGGCGGAAGGCCAGGCGATTCGTCTGAAACACGTCTTGGAAATCTCTTACCAGCTTCTTGATATATCTTTCATTTCTATTCCTTTTGCTAAGTGTCCACTATATATAGGCTAAATAACCTACACATCCTTTCTTTAACAATTTCTTGCTTTGCATCATCGTAAGGCAACACGATTGCTTGAGCGATGAGTTACCATAAAACACTGCCTTAGACTGATTTGAGGTCTGAAGGTTCACACTCTTCTTCTGACAATCGATTATCGCAGTGTGGCCGGATAACTAATCCATTCCTAATGTCACATCAAACTCTCTCAGTTTAATCAGAATTAAGTCTACATTTAGTTCATGACCTCTAATGTTTGCACAACAGTTTCGGTAAACAAACTCTATGGGAATTACTTCCTTATTCACAATCTCTACGTTCAATGAGTTTTCTAAATGTTCAGGAGGTACGTTTAGTCGATTAGCAAATTCTTCAGACATAAAGAAATAGGTAGCACCCGAATAAAATAATACGTAGGCATTTATATTATTGATTGGGAGAATACCTGACACCACGTCCTTTGCGATCCTTTGCGTCTTGGACGATCGTGTTAAAGGTTAGGCGATCGATTCGGTTGGATTGCGTTGGTTCACCGATCATCGACTTCTTGCCCCCCCTCCATTGGCCGCTTCCTCCGTTGCTCCCCTTCTTTGGGCAATCCTTGATTTGATGCTCAGCTGAGCCACACGCGAAACATCCCTTGATCTTTTTCGGCTTTGGATAGTTGGGTGAAATGTGCCCTTCTTGGCCGCAGTTGTAGCAGACGCTGCGCCCCTTCTCAGCATTCCCCTTGATGGTTTTTCCCACATTTTGAGCAAGCTTCACTTCTTTTCTTAAACCCTCCTTGATAACTTTCTGACTGGTTGATGTTTCGGTGGTTGGTGTTGTTGTTGTTGTTGTTGTTGCGGTTATCCATTTCCTCTTTTCCGAGATAACTTCCACCCTGCTTACTCCTCCACGAGTTTCTCCCCGACATTCTTGTTCTTCTTCTCCTTGTTGTATTGGCTCAATGCCTCGCTACCTCCCTCGTGCAATTATCGCCTTCTCGATAATGTGGCGAGCGACGAGTCGATTTGAAGGGCCGACACTTGTTGTTGAACAACGAGGTTTTAGTCAAGTTTGAGCGTCGAGATTTCCTTTCTTCAGTGTCTACTTGATGTGTTGCGAATCATGCGAGTTCATTGAACTTGGCCGCATACTGTGCCACTGTCATCTCCCCTTGTTTTAGTTCTAGAAACTTTACCTCCATCCTATTCTTCATGCTCTTCGGGAAGTAATTCTCGAAGAACAAAGTCTTAAACCTTTCCCAGGTTATAGTCCCTTCTCCGCCCTCTGTTGATTTGCTTCCCACCAGTAGTTTGCTTCACCCCTCATCATATATGTAGCGAACACGGTTTTCTAGTCTTCACCCACACGAGCAATGGCGAAGGCTTTCTCCATTTCCTTGATCCACGTTTGCGCTACAATAGGATCGGTAGTACCCATGAATTCCGGAGGTCCTACACTCTTAAAGTCTTTGAAGTTTGCGACTGGAGCTACTTGGGGAATGGGTGGTACTTGTTCATTTCTTCCCCTAAGAGCCTCCCCTAATAAGTCTACAAGCCTCTGGATGGGATCTACTTGTCCTCTCTCATCATTAACTGACTCTTTCGGTGCAGTTAATCTATGTCTGGGCGGCATTTTTCTACATCACAAAACTTCCATTTTTATTATCTAATTATATTACTTAAACAATTCTCCATAAAAGGAATAAGATTTCAGAATACATTTCAGAACAAGATCATTTATATTCATATGCCAAATTGTTACATTACATGATTATCTCTAGCATACTTCTATAAATGACAACTGACTTATCCCCTAATATCACAAAAGATGGGGACAACCATTAACATACTACCCCTCTAATATAACTCAAAAGTTTGGGGCTTACAACTATCTCACATTCTACATAAAAGATTGAAATTACAACAACGGATAATACACTTTACATAACGAACTCTAACTAATAACTTTTAACGCCTAGACTTAATCTATCATTCCGCGCTCCACAGTAGCTCTGGTACCTCCCTCGAGTAGTAATGCACCACCAAATCTTGGCTTATGGTGTGCAAGTGCATCCCTGCTTTCTGTAGGGTAGTGATTTACCCCATCAATCGGCCTCTCCATGGCCGTGCGCCTTTGCATAGCCCATCTGTTCATCTTCCTCCTTTTGCACCTCACTTCATCTTCTAGATCGTTAGCCTATCATTGGCCCCTTCCACTTCTCTTGAAATGGATCCTATCCATTACCTCCATCTCTAAGCGAGTATGGATAGCTTCCTTCTCTGTCCTCTCGCTCAACTCCCTCTGCTCCATCTCTTCCAATTTCCCTGCCAGTTCTACATTCCTAGCCACCGACCTGTGAAACAAAGTCCCCATATGGATCCCTGCCTCCTTACGGTGAGCAATCTCCACCTCCATCTTCTGCATCACTAACTTTCTCTGATGGTCTTCGTCCCTCAATTTTTGGAACTCGGACTCCCTTTCTCTAGCCTCAGCCTCTAACTCCTCAACTCTACATCCTAACTCTAAAATCTGCTCCTCATACTCCCCTGACATCCTATCCTCGAAAGTAGCCTCGTCGGAGTCCTCCATGGGCTCAAATCCACCATCACTGCTCCTCCATAGGCTCCTCCCTGGATCGAGACTCCTCGGGTATTGGCTCCATCTCCTCTTCCTCATCATCATCATCGATAGGGACTACAGTTGATATAGGCTCATTATCAATGGTGCCTCATATACGTGCGTGTATGTCATAATGCGGCTCCTCTTACACCACTCGGCTAGGTCCTCCGTGTCGGTCATCCTACAATCACCAACACAAGACAAAACAACAAACAACAACTCCATTAGAATGTTAAATAACATAAGTTCATTGTATAGAATGAAGTTATATTCTATAACATGCTAAGTCTCTCTCTACGAAACTCTATATGAGTTTCATCCCTTTCTATCTTCTAAGTTCTCCTAAGTTATAATCTAAGGGCTCTCGCTCCTAAGGTTTATAACTATGGCTTTGATACCAACTTTGTGGCGCCCCAAAATTAGGACACCCATATCTCGAGAATTGATTGCATCACGTGCAATTCTGAATATCTTACTAAAATCAACAGCGAAATAATATAATAATTTACATTGATATAATATAAATATTTGCGTCCCCCAGTACCGTAACCATTACTACGACAATTCGGTGATTAACTTAAACATAACTTAATCATTCTTGAATACATCATAACAAGCATAACAATAATAATAATAATACTTCTAGTCTTAAGGACTAAGTTATTACATCGCCTTGCCCTTTCCCTTGTCACATCACGAGAAATCTTGCCTTGCTCGCCTTAAGCTGTAATGTTTTAGGAAGCAAGAATGACCAACAAGTTTGCCCAACAAGTAATATAGCGGAAGAACAAGCGGTTATAGCATTTAAATCTTTCAAGGGTATAATAATAATTGGTAGTTCGAGGATATCAAGAAATATCAAGAGTATTCAATAGGTGTATTTATATATGAAGGATATCAACAAAATTTCATGATTTATTCATTTCGAGGTTCAATATGAATGAGCCTTTGAAGCGATCACTAAGGACTAAGAACTCTTACTAGAATTAATAGTATTTACTTGTAATCGATATAAGCGAGTACAACGGTGATCGACTAAAAGTACCCTACGTTATCATAACATTTAATCATACTCGTATGCATGCGTCGGTTCCCAAACAATATATAATTTCCCCTTCAATGAGGGTTGTTCATCTCGATGAGATTACGATAGTCGCACCAAGTCGATCGGTTTGGATAGCTTTTTAACACATAATAATAGTCGGTCGAATCAAAGGCTTAAACAAAATTTTATAATGCATTTGAGAACGATAAGTCTAATGCTTGCAACAACGTCAAGGTATACAAATGATTTTCGAATAGAAACAGATATTTGCTTGATAAAAATATGGTTGATATGACAACAATTCAAATGTATACAGTGTGAGAAATAAGGAACTTGCCTCGTTCGTCGATTATGTTTACCTTTGACACCTTGTCACGTATACTGCCTATAATATAATAATATAGCCGTACAAATTAGTGATTGTTGAAACCAACTCACTTTAGCTATTAATCGCATGTCGTCCTAGTTTAAGGTACTAGTCTCTCATAAAATTCATAAAAATTACTACATTTCTTACTTACTACACATTTATGCTCACAAATAAGAAAACTATGCACATAACATTTATTTATTAACTGTTGCTCAATTAGTTATCTGAACTAATTTTTATTAATTGGAGTTTAAAATGACATTACACATATAATACATAAACATCCCACTTATAGAAACACTCTTCTTATTGTATTTAAATATTACTCTATTTATCCATTATGAAATAACAATTTATTTTATTATTACTATTATTAGTATTATTATTATTATTATTATTATTATTATTTTATTTTTATTTAAGTACTACTATTTTGGTCTTCTTTGGAGGTACTAAAATATAAAAATGTGTTTGATATAAGGTCTTCTAAATCTTCACATTTTACTATCCAAGAACACTTAATAGGTATGGCTAAAAGTATCATTAATTTCCTTGTACAACTAGCAGCCGAAAATAGCCTTAAAATATAGCAGCACCTTTATTGCAAAAAAAAAAAATTAACATGTAGCAACATGCCTTGCACACTAGCAGCCGAAATTAGCCTAAAAAAAATATAGTAGCACTTCTATAACACAAACAAAATCACATATATCAATCCTTTACTAGGTACACCCAAACCGACCCCTTCTCTTCATTCCTTCATTCACATACTTGCTTGCTTTTTTTTTTTTTCCATGCATATAAGTATCCTTAATGCAAAAAACAAATTAACATGAAGCACCAAATAATACACACACACACATGACCCCCCCCCCTCGTATACATGCTTTGGGGTTTTTTTTTCCACTACGTAAAATCATTAATGCATTCTTGCAATTTAATTTATTTATTTTGAAAGCACATGGTAAATATTAATTTAGCATGCACACATTTAGTTTAGCATACAAATTTTACAAGCAACACAAAATATCCACATTACTTCAAAAAGAAAACAAGTGTGCACTAGAATTAAATGGAAAGTAAATTTTATTTAACTAATTTATCTATATACCTTAGCTTGAAGAAAAATAGAATTGGTTGCCAAGATGAAAGCTACTGCTGCTACCCTTCTATCTAGCTATCGAACACCACCTTCTCTATTTGGTTCTTGTTTTTTTTTTTGTAAAGAAACAACTAGAGCAAGGGGTTTATATATATACTAAAAGGTGCATTAATTAAAAGTATCCTAGACCATCCCCTACAATAACATTATAGCACCCCTAAGGTCTATGACATCCCATCACCCATGTCCCATAGTATTGTCACAAAAATTCACACGCAATGCTCCCCTCTATTCTTGGATCCATTGGTCCCAAAATGATGGTCTCAATTATGGGTAATGCCCAATTCTCTAGAACTTAGTAAATTGAAATTGAGTATTTACTCCCCAAGGCTAATTCACTTACAAATCAACATAGTTGCTACTTGTACTAGCTGTCGAAAAGTGGGTGAATAAAATTTTATAAGGATGCCGAAAAATAAAGTGGGTGGAGAAAATTTTACATGGCTGCCGAAAAATAAAATGGGTGGGTGAATTAATTCTCATGGCTAGGTTCTATTTCTCTTGGGCTTACACACATATTAATAGCATTAAGCTTGGACTCTATTTGGCTAGCCACACACACACCCCAACGAAAAATTACAAGTAACATAATAGTTTGGCTAGAAAACTCATTAAGTCCGCTTGACTAAATTAATTTAGGCCTACCACCTTATCCTACCGGTTTATTATTTGGATTATAAACATGTAGATACTTAATTATTATGGCGACAATTATTTAATTTAATTTACCCAAATAACACTAAATTATACACCACCTTAATAATTATTAATAAGTTGGGTTATTTCACATAATTTAAGTTACTCACTTAAATAATAATAAAATGATTTAGTCCATCAGACAAGCTTTCAAACCAATTCAATTATTTATCATTACTCTGGTATAGTTAAATAAATTAATTATATTCCACCTCTCTTATTGTCATCTTTTACTTAGTAATGCATTCCTCCTTTAATTTATTCCTCACTAATTCCATCATTGTGTCACACAAGACATTTCATAAGCTTATCATAATTCTCCACATCTTATCAATTATTAAAAGTTTAATTTAATTCAATTGAGTTACTCACCTCATGTTGTCTAAGCATTTATAAAATAAATATTCACACGTTCTATTTATATAAATATTAATATCAAATCATAAAATTTACGGTTATTACACCTGCTCCTTTAATTTTGTCTCATCCGGAACCCAAATTCTTCCTTCAAATCTTAATAATCACTCATTATCAAGACTATACTTAATATCTTTTTCATTGGTTAGCCGCTCCTTTATCCGGTCGCACTCATCAGTTTTGAGCTGCACCTCCTTGACACTTTCTACGATAGTAGATTGCATCTCCGTCGTAAACAGAATTTGTCCTCCTTCACTTGGCAGCTTCACTTCCAACTCCATCCTAGCCATCTCTGTTATTAACTCAGTTTGAGCCGTTAACAAAGATAACTTTTCCCGACCCTTCCTACTTAAGGTGTCGGCAACTACATTGGCTTTTCTAGGGTGATACAGAATTTCACAGTCGTAATCCTTTATCAACTACAAGCATCTCCTCTGCCTCATATTCAACTCCTTCTGTGTGAAGATATATTTCAGACTCTTGTGGTCCGTGTATATCTCACATTTTTCTCCATAAAGATAATGTCGCCATATCTTTAGAGCAAAAACTACTGCGGCCAGTTCCAGATCATGATTAGGATAAACTTTCTCATAGTCCTTCAAATACCTAGATGCATACGCAATGACCTTGCCATGCTACATGAGCACGCAACCAAGTCCTCTATGCGAAGCATCGCTATAAACTACGAAATTTCCCGTGTCATCAGGCAATGACAAAATAGGCGCTTCACTCAACCTCTTCTTTAGTTCTTGAAAACTATCCTCACACTTGTCAGTCCAAGCGTATTTAACCGTCTTCCTCGTCAAGTTAGTCAACGGAGTAGCTATCTTCGAAAAATCTTGGATGAATCTCCGATAGTAACCCGCTAACCCTAGGAAACTCCGCACCTCAGTCGGCATTTTGGGTTGTTCCTAATTCATCATGGCTTCCACCTTCGCTGGATCTACTGAAATCCCTTCATGGTCAATAACATGACCTAGAAATTGTACCTTCTCCAACCAAAATTCACACTTACTGAATTTCGCGTACAACTTCTCCTTTCTTAGTGTCTCCAACACTAATCTTAGGTGTTAAGCATGATCTTCTGGCGTCTTAGAATAGACTAGAATATCATCTATAAACACCACGATGAACTTGTCCAAATATTGTTTGAACACTCTGTTCATTATATCCATAAATGCAGCTGGTGCATTTGTCAACCCAAATGACATCACCAGAAACTCGTAATTACCATAACGAGTCCTGAATGCTGTATTTGGTACATCCTCCCCCCTAACCTTCAACTAGTGATACCCCGTTCTTAAATCTATTTTTAAAAAATACTTAGCCCCTTTCAACTGATCAAAGAGATCATCGATCCTGGGCAATGGGTATTTATTCTTTATCGTTAACTTGTTCAACTCTCTATAGTTGATACAAAGTCTTAATGATCCGTCCTTCTTCTTGACAAACAGTACCGGTGATCCCCATGGTGAAACACTCGGTTGAATGTAATTCCGGTCCAACAGTTCTTACAACTGCACCATCAACTCCTTCATCTCCACTGGCGCCATACGATACGGTGCCCTGGAAATTAGTGCCGCTCCTGGCACGATGTCTAGTACAAATTCTATCTCCCTATCCGGCAGAAGACCCATAAATTTATTCAAAAATACATCGGCGAATTCTCTTACTATAGGTATTTGTTCCATGGTTGCTACCACCCTCTGGGTATCAATAACATGACACAGATAACCTACACACCCCTTCCTCAGTAATTTCTTAGTTTGTGTCATGGTTAGACAACACGAACGTCCCAGTGATCTATTCCCGTAAAATACTACCTGAGGTTGTCTTGACGTTTTAATGTTTACACATTTCTTTTGACAATCTATAATTGCCCCATGGTTCACTAACCAATCCCTTCCGAGAATTACGTCGAATTCTCCTAACTTTATTGGTATCAAATCTACCGATAATTTACAACCTTGTATATCTACGCAACAACTCTTATGAACATCTTCAACAGAAATTATTTCTTCGTTTAATACCTTAATATTTAAAGGTATAGGAATTTTTTCGGGAAGTAAATCTAATCGTTTAGCAAAATCACAAGCTATGAACGAACAAGTAGCACCCGAATCAAACAACACGTAAGCATTTATGTCGTTGATCGGAATAATACCTGCGATAACGTCCCCCGATGCAACTGTATCTTGGACTGTCATATTAAAGGTACGACCCATCGGCCTACCCGGCTGCGCTGGACCCCCAATAGCTAACTTACCGCTATTAGTGCCCCGGTTCCCGTCCGTCCCCTTCTTCGGGCTGTTCTTTGCCATGTGGTTAGTTTACCCACACACAAAGCATCCATAATTCTTCTTCGGACTCGGACAATTAGGCGCAATATGCCCCTCCTATCCACAGTTGTAACAGATGGCCTTCCCCTTGAGACAGACTCCTAAGTGAGTCTTCCCACAGGTCTTGCAGGCCTCCATCCTCCTCTTTGGGTCTCCTTGCTTCGCTCTGGTATTCCCAGAGTTAAATAACTTCCTCTTTCGACCTCGCCGCCACTACCCTTGGCTCCCTCGATCTTTACTCCCCATCTACTTTACCCTTGCTCTTCTTGTCCTTGTAGTGTGGTACCGACTCGAGCCTCACTACCACCCCATGATTATCGCCTTCTCTAAAATGGTTCCAAAATAAATACTTTGGAACACCGAAATACGGTTATAGAGCCAGGGTTTAAAGCCCTACTCGAACCGTCGCACCTTCCTAACCTCGGTATCCACTTGGTGTGGTGCGAACCTCGTCAGTTCATTGAACTTGGTGGTGTATTGGGGAACCGACATGTCCCCTTGCTTCAACTCGAGAAACCGCATCTCCATCCTCCCTTGCATGCTCGTGGGAAAGTAGTTCTCGAAGAATATCTCCTTGAACCTCTCCCACGTTAGATTTACTATCCCGGCCCTAGCCTGGTTGACTTCCCACCAAAAGTTGGCCTCTCCCTTCATCATATAAGTTGCAAAGGCAACCTTTTGGGCCTCGTCGACATTTGCTATCACAGATGCCTTCTCTATTTCCTTAACCCATGTTTGGGCTTCAATAGGGTCCGTAGTTCCTTTGAACTCTGGCAGACCCACACTCTTAAAATCCTTAAAGGTAGTATCTCGTGCTACTCCTGGATTTACGGGGATATTTGCCCCTGTTCTATTAAATACGGCTGTTAACATATTAATAAACTCCTGCATCGAATTAATCGGACCTCCCTCCGGTTGATTCATGTTAGCTCTTTGATTACATTGTACTATTCTCGGCGGCATTTTGCCGATAAAATAAACACATTTCGTTATTATTCCTTTCTTTATTAGTTATCATTTAATATTAAACAATAACTCCAACATCCATTACTCATTGCTTTCCATAAAAAGGACTTATATTCATTCTTCGTAGTATAATACTACATCGGTTACATGCACAACCTAAGCTGATTACATTACTTTCCCGCTATCGCTTTCCAAAAATTGGGATTTACAAAAGACTACCCTTCGCTGTACAAAAGAGGGCTTTACGTCACTACTAATTACAAAATATTTACATACTTAACTACTCTAGCTACTACTAGTCTACATCTGCCTAAAGGCATTATTGAAATCTGTGTTGGCAAGACCGGCTATAATATCACGGTTGATAGTATGTCACGTCTGTCCCACCTCTACAGGATAACCAGCTACCTACTGCTGGAAATCTATGTGAGAATTCCTATGGATATAGGACATTCTCCCTATCTTCTGCAGTTTGGTCTTTAGCTCATCCTTGAGCTCAAAGACCTTATGCTTTAACTCGTGGACTTTGTCCTTGGCCAAAATCCTCTCATCATGCTCCTACTCCCACATTGACTCGACATCAGTCTTATCCTCTATAATAGTTTGGAGCTCTGCCGTCAGCTCCTTGACCTCCTGACAGTAATGAATATTTCTATCCAATACTAACATGAACAGAGACATCATCGACCCCCCAGGAGCTATCTACGCTGCTATAGCTACTGGATTAAAGGATACTGTCTCTACTTCCTCCTCTATCATCCTGTCGAATACTGACATGTAGTCAGCATCATCTGAGTCTCCAGACTCAATAACCACAACTTCAGGCTCTGCCGCTATGGGGTTTGGTATAACCTCTACTTGGTTCACCGACTCTTCAGTAATCGCTTGACCATCTACATACATTCTATTTACTCCTGACATCTACACAAAATAGTTAAGTTGATTAGTACACGTCAGTAGAATAATAAAAACACATAACATAATCATAATGCATTTTTATAAGGTTTTTTTCTTCTTGTACTTCTTTGCCTTCTCTTAAGGTTATGACTTAAGGTTTTTAATCCCCCCTGAAGTTTTATAACCTAATGCTTTGATACCAACCTGTGACACCTCCAAATTCGGGTATCTTCCAACTTGAAGCGCGGATGGTCTACTGCAGTACTTATCATTCACACATACATTCAATTGAAAAGTCTCAAAAGAACGAATATGTCTGCTATATATTAGAAATAATATTACATTCCCCCAGGTTCTTTAAAACACATACATCTGTTCTTGTCATAATATCAAATATATTATAATCGTTCATCCTATACTATTACATAGGTAAGTTAAGGGTTAGTCTTTTCCTTGTCAGAGCCTTCGGTCCATTCGATCTTGGTTGTCTTCATATGGTTCAAGCAAGAGTGAGCATGACTAGCTCAGCAAGTACTATAGTTTTAATAAACAACATGCTTGAAACACCGAACTCGTATATCTTTAATAACTGAACAATAGTTACGAAGTACTATCGATAATTCAAAATAGCACTTCTTTTCATTCAAAACGTTTTACAACAACAATATTCAGTAAAACATCAATTCCGGTCCAAGACCTTGAGCATTTTATAAGTTCTTTTGAAAAGGATGTCCCAGCTCTAAGTCCGAAAGTCCGACATTACTTACGAGCACTTCTGGGTGATCAGCCCATAGTACTCTATGTTGATCAACACTACATTCATTAAACGTGTATACGTTTAAGTTGTGGCAACCTCACGTGCCTGTCGTTAAATGACAAAAACATTTTAGCATACTCAGTCTTCAATTGAAAACTATACCAATATAACTTGGTAAACATTGTAAATGCTTTGAAAGAAACATAATTTAAGTCTAGCCGAAAGAATTGGCTTTGACTTCCTCATACAAAACTTCATGCGAAAGGATACATGAATTACAATGCTTATCCAGACTGAATTTGAACAAGGGTTAGAATACTTGCCTTTAGCATCTACTTATGGATTTATCACACGTACACTTTATGTCTCTAAGTCTCTACAATACATGATCATATAACGTACCACATTAGGTCTTATATAATCAAATAGGTATATTATTATATCTTACCCTTCATCTCAATCAAAATTCTTACTTAGATCTGTTATTATGGTTTTCGGCTTTTCATTACGTCATTCACATTACGTTCATATTCAATTGGTTATTAACTATAATCATCATACATAAGGTTTAAAAGTACCTTACAATATCTTCTTAAGTTCCTCACTTTATTATTACTAAGTTAATGTTCAAGTTGTACTCATAAACATTCTTTACTATCCACTTCATAGGGTTGGTATTTTTGCCAACATGAGTTAGTGATAATGTGCTCGGAGACAACATCGCGTGATTGCGACACCACTCATTTGGCCTTGGGTTGGCGCCGCGGCGCCAACTCTGTGCCTCAGATAGTTTGCAAAACTTGAAAATTTTACGAAACTTCCGGACTCATAACTTCTCCGTTATAAGTACAAATTGGTTCGTTCAAAAGCCTACGGTTCACAAATTACATACTCTATGCATTCATGAAAGAATTTTATCAATTTAACTTCGTTTGCTAAAATTTCAACTATTAGTTCATTTTAACGAAAACGATAAACGTTCGTGAACGTTCAACGCTCGTTTCTTCGTTCTAAGTCAGAATTTAGTCATTTTCGAGTTCGCAACTCTACAATGCCAAATATGACTTGTCTCCATCGAAAACCAATGTTTCCGACTTCAAACACAAAATACTACTTCCAATCCGAGAATTTCACTAATTCGACGATAATCGTCCAATCGTGTGTATTCCGGCAAAGCTTCATTACTAAACGTTCTAAATGGATTTTAACACACATATGAAGATTACAAGTTAATTATTACCCCAAATTATAGTCAAAGTAGGTTTTGACTTATTCTCATAAGTCAATGACTTATTTAACTTATGAACTACAATTTCTCATGCTTATGACTTACTATGAACTTAAGTCCATCAATCATTGTTCTTATACTATATTGAACATACTAACATCACATAACAAAAATATGATAAGTTCTTCACAAGTTTATCAACTTATTTAGGTTCAAGTTGCTTATTCAAGTTATTCAGCTTAAGTTCATTCATCGATGACTTATTACATGTTATTATCAAACCATCCCACTTCTCTATCAATCCAATCATAGAAGAGATAAAGATAATAGATATGAGTCTTACCCTTGAAGACTATTACTTCACTTCACTTTGGAAAATCTAGCAAAAGTTGAAATGGCTTAAAAGTGCTTACGTGGCTTATTCTCTCTACCAAATAAGTTTTTTATCTTGAGAGGAGTTGGATGAAATTTAAATAACCAACAAATGAAATAAAGCTTGGTATTTATAGGCAACTCAAAGTGAAGGTATTATAGACATTAAGCCATCCCACCTCCTTTAATCCACCTCCTTAATAACCCCCTCACTTTCCACCGCCTTACTATTCATTTCTTGTCTAGCACAACACTTGCTCATCACACAATTTGTTTGCCCATCAAGTCTACCCACTTTACACTTGGATTGCTCCATGGATCATGACTTATCATTGGGCTTGCTAATTTAATCTAGCTAATTCCTTATTGGTCTTGTACTAAAATAGTTTGGACTTATGATTTATCAAACGCTTGGGCTTGAGTATCACATTCTATTGGACTTCTACTATTATGCTAAAAATTCTACAAGTCCCTTACCTCTCATTAACAACTTAATATATATACACCACATATACTTCTCGTATGCTAGCTCGTATATTTATTCATAATATACGTTATTTCATTCTCCCTTCTTAATAGTATAATACGTCGTATTATACTTACATTCATTACCTCGTACAAGGCATACGCATCATACAATTACAATTTTCTTTCCATAACATTTAATAAACCTAACGTTCCCAAATTAAGTCTGCATACGAAATATTACATTTTCCATACTTAGATTATTATTACATAATCAATATCACCTCGATATTATAACGTTACGTATTTCTCGGAAGTTCAAAAATAATTCCCGAGCAGAAATCGATGAATAGTGTTTTTCAGAAAATTTCTCGGAAAGCTTTTATTTTCGTCTTAGAAATTCAAACACTTTAATTCATTCACGTAGTTAAAATACTTCGACGTTTAGACGTTTCGACATTTCTAAGTTATAGAACGACATTCATCTTATCAACACATAATAATAATAAATAATATTATTTTATTCATTATTAAAAGTATTTACAAAGGTCCGATTTTCTGGGGCGTTACAGTTGCCTATGTACTCCCGGGTATCAGGGAGGTCAGGTCGACGTAGTTTGCCCCTCGAGACAAATTGCAGCCAAAGAGAAGTATGAATCTCGTGTGCAGGCTATACTGCGGGGAGAAGAAAGTTTGATCCCATGATTGGGACAAACTGCAGGTGTGGAAAAAGTTTGATCCCGTCTTTAGGACAAACTGCAAGCGTAGAAAAGTTTAATCCCGTCTTTAGGATAAACTGTAGGTGTGAAAGGTTCAATCCCTAGGGGGATAACCAAAATTATGTGAAAGGTTTGAAAATGAAGTGAAACCAGGCTGCTGGTTTGAAGTGTGTGTTTCCCTGAGGGGCAAAAGAGTATGTAAAAAGGGTTAGAAAACCGGAATGACTGGTGATTTGATGATCAAAACCAGGATGTTTGCTTGATGGAAACCTCAGGCACATTGTACCATTTCACGGTGTCCGAGTTGATAAACTGTGGAAATTCAACGCCATCCATTTCCTGTAATCTGAGAGCGCTGTAATAACCCAATATTTTCAATAAGAAATTTTGTGAATAATTTTTTTTATATAAAGGTTAGAATATGTGCAAAATAAAGTATATGTATGTATGTGATAAATAAAATTATTTATTATAAGAGTAATTGTAAATAAATTCTTTTTAAGAATTATTGATCATTTTAGATTATATTCTTATAATAAAATAATTTTGTAATAAAATATTTATTATTTATTTTCCATGAAAATATGATTATTGTATATATGATATGATTATTATGATATGTATTTTATTATATTAGTTAAGTTAATTATTTTAACTTAATTAATATTGGTATGTATGAAGGTTATATCATATATGAATTCAAAACCCTAAGTCCGGATTTTAAATAAGAAATGAGAATAATAATATAATATTATTTATATTTCAGTAATATAAACATGCCTGATATGTGTGTAATGTTAATTTATGGAACAGTTATAGTAAAACAGTACAAAATCCTAGCATTACTGATAAACTATAGTACAGAAGTCAACTATGACTGTAAGATTTGTTAAGCTATATGTTATGCAATTAATGACCATTATTATGTTTAATGTTAATTAGGTAAACCCTAATTAATATTTAGAAACCCTAATTACTAAATTAAAACCCTAATTGCTAAGTTATAAACCCTAATTATTAATTTAGCAAGCTTATGGTAATTAGTACATTATAAAGCCTAATTTATAAGTCCTAATTGATTAGGAAACCTAATTTAATTAGGGAACCCTAATTCACATTTGTAGAGACTAAGATTTCCATTTTGTCCCTTAATACTTAATCCTAGAATTGAGCTTAGGAAACCTTAGGGTTAAACCCTAAGGGTCAAACCCTAAGGGTTGATATAAATTGACAACTTTGCCACTAAAAGTAAAAGCCAAATGACACAATTGCCCTTCTTGCATTATTTAATAGATAACTTATAAAACTTGCCATAACTTTAGTTGGTGACCAACTCTAGCTAGCAATGTGGTCTAGTAATAGCCTTTAATCAATAAAAATCTGATAAACATGATCAGCCCTAAGCATTTCACCACATTATATATAGATTATGAGAGAGAGAATGTCATATTCAAGCCTCATTTGATCACAACACCCAACCAAACTCTCTCAAGCTCAAACCCTACAAAAATATTTAGTAGATCAGTCCCAAAACAAAGCCCCACGATCACTTATAGCAGATCAGAAGTCAGATTCAAGGATCAAAGCTAAAAAGGAGGTATAAGCCGTAATCTTTAAAATCATATGATCTAATGTTAGATGTTGTTAGTGATTAGTTAGATATATGTTAGAGGGCGTCTTTTAATGATCTGGGTTGCTAAATCGTGGATCCATAACATTTATATGCTCGAATTTAAAGATTTACAAAATCTGGAAAAAGTTTAAAACTGTGGTCTGACAACGAATGTCAGGGGTTGTAGATCTCTCTCTGTTTATGATGTTGTGTGCTATATGTTTTGGACTTGTAGTATGCTAGAAGGACTTTGATCTGGGCTTCAAATCATACTTAGATCAGGTGTAGATTGTAAGTTATGGGAGGTCAAACTGCGTCGACCGACCATGACTTTGCATTTTCTAGGTAACCCAGAACATGTTCATCAGTGTCTGACAACAAGTTCATGGGCCCAGATCTTTCATACGTTTGCTGATTTGTTTGTGTTAGTGTATTAAAGTTATACTCTTGTAGGTGTATTACAGATTCATGCTCCTATATCACTTAGATAACAAATAGAATGAAACTAATCGATGGTCAAACTAGCCTGGACGAGCACGAACTCAGTTTTCTGGGTAACCCAGAAAATTGATGAACGTTATTTCTGACAAGGTTTGACCGAATGCTATATTGGGATTCTGTTGTAGTTTGACTAACCTGGTGATTGATAATTGTACCTTGACATGTAGACTATAATCCTGAACCATTATAACACATTAACAGTAGCCAGAACCCTTGATTAAATGAGCCACAAGAAGACCACTTGAGACTGTCCGGGTTTCTGGGTAACCCAGAACATGTCTGACAGTTAGTTTGAGTCTTTATAGTTTACTTGTATGTTGTAATTTGACCCAGAACTTGATGGATACTTGTAGTTCTACACTAACACTACAAGATCTAATCAATAGCTAGCCAGAAACACAATACACAGTAAATGATTCATGGTCAAAGTAGGTCACTCAAAACTGAGTTTGAATGTTCTTGAGCCTCAAGAACACCTAAGGCGACAGATTTTGTCGCTAAAGGCTATAGCGACAGACTTATTAATTTTAATTATATTAATTTCTAAAAATTATTTAAAAATAGAAAATAAATTCTAAAAATTACAAAATCAGTTTTAAAAATTATGTTAAGTTATAAAAATTAACTTTTAATAATTTGACATATTTTCCATAAATATTAGTAATTATTTGAATATTATTGATATTTAATTTATTTAATAAATGCATTAAATAAATTAATTAAAATAATTTTATTATATTAAAAATAATTTTAAATGATAATAAGGTATTTAAAAATATTTTAAGTTATAAAATGTAACTTTTAATATTTTAAAGCAAAATTCATTAATTATTTAATATTAATTATATTAGATTTATTTCATAATTATATTAAATAAAATAGTTTAAAATGATTTTAATATTATAAAAATTATTTTAAATAAAATAAAGAGTTTAAAGATATTCTAAGTTATAAAATATAACTTTTAATATTTTAAGGTAAATTTTATTAATTATTTAATATTAATTATATTAGATTTATTTAATAATAATATTAAATAAATAGTTTAAAAATAGTTTTATTAATTTAAATATCATTTAAAAAGGATATAAGCTGAATTAAAAATATTTTAAGTTAAAATTAATGACTTTTAATATTTTGATAAATAATATCTTAATATTTAAGTGTTAATGGTAATTATTTAAAATGATTTTAATGTTTTAAAAATCATTTAAGGTTAATATTAATACTTTAAAATATTTTGAGTTATTATAAATAACTTTAATATTTTAGCAATGGCTTCATTAATATTTGGATATTATTTAAATATTAATGATAATAGAATTATTTAATATTTAAATCATTTAATGATGATTCTAGAGTTTGAAAAGTCATGATAAATTATAATAATTAATTATAAATTATTATAAGTCATGGAAAGATAATATGATTATTCAGAATAATATTTAAGATACAGATTAGGGTTTTATTAACAATAAACTCGATAATTACTCGATAAATCAGTTAAGATTTTCAAATGTTATTAGAAATTGATCTGAACCTAGATAGTTTGACTGTATAAATGTCTGTTTATGATTCAATTACTGATATAACTATGTGACAATGTGATTAGGTTATGTGTTGACTGTAAATAATAGTACGATGTGTTATGATAAGTTATTCTAATCAATAAAACAATCTTATAAATGATAGGTCGTTGAATTAAAGATAGAACTAAGTTGTGTAAGCAGCAGACCAGGCAAGTATCTGAATTATCATTTACATTGCGCAAGTATCCTAACCTTTCCATTTCCTTTATGCAATGGAGATGAGTAAGAAAGTTTCAGAATTATATTATCATTATGCCAGATTATTAAACTCTATTGTTATTGATTATGTATCCAATCATTTATATTCATACAAGTTCCCAAACTTTATTTGTTCATTGTTTATCAGTACCGTATTACTATAAGATTCAGATATATATATATATATATATATATATATTCATTAAATTCGAAGTATGGTTATACAACTGTCCTTACTTGGATAATTATTGTACATATTGATACATACTTATTGATTTCCAGTATGTATACCTTAATTAAAAATCGTCTAAGCTATTTGACTTGGCTAGTCACAGATTTAAGAGTATCGTTGAACATGATAGAATACTATTGTTATCCAACCAAATTATTTTGGTTCGGATTCAGGCTAAGTATGAACATCCCGAATCTGGGAAACTTTTGTGCGCCCAAGGTAGATGAGATGGATGAGAATATCATTCTGGTATGTAGTATTGATCAATACAGGGCATAACAGGCTGATCACCCCCCGTGCCCGTAAGTTATGACGGTTTATAGATGAAGTTCTGTTAAACCTTTTCAAAAATCGAAAACAATGTTCATAGTCTGTCGACTGCTCTCTATTTATAGTCAGTACGTAGTTTCAAAAATTTGAAATAGAATTGTTATGTTGATTAGAATTGTTTCAGTTACTTCACAACTATTGCTTCGTTGTAGAAGTGTCACTCAAAGAAAACATTTAATCCTTTCTTCTAATGTTTATTGTTTGCTATTACTTGCTAGGCACTCAAATGCTCATTCTTGCTTAATTTAAATGTTTTCAGTTAAGTATGATCAACCAGAGGGCTCTGCCAGGAACAAAGGGAAAGGAAAGCTGTCAAAATAAGTTGTGTTATCTTATGTAATAGCTAGACTTAAATAAGATGATGATATTTATTATCTATCATGTAATGAAATGTTTTAAGGCCGCGTACCTGGGATTTAGACAACTATGATATGTAAATTAAGTTTGATATTTATGATAATATTATTATTATTCCGCTCAAAGAAATGGTATTAAGTAAGCGCCTCCTGTTAATACCTCCTTGATAATAAATGGGCCTTCTCCGTTAGGAGCAAATTTTCCCTTAGATTGATATTGGTTGTCAATGATCTTCTTCAAAACCAAGTCATGTTGTTTAAATTGTCAAAACCGGACTTTCTCGTTGTAGGATCTTGCGATCCTTTGCTGATATAACTGACCATGGAAGATAGCCGTGGTTCGCCTTTCGTCTATTAGAGACAATTGGTGATACATGTCTTGTACCCATTGGTCTTCATCCAGCTGATCGTCCATCAACGCTTTGAAGGATTTCATTTCCACCTCTATGGGGAGCACTGCTTTCATCCCATAGGCTAATGCGTAGGGGGTTTCCCTAGTGGAAGTACGCATTGAAGTTCTGTAGTCTAATAAAGTCAGAGGCAAGAGGTCAGGCCATCCTTTGTGATTGGCGGACATTTTCTGCATGATCTTCTTGATGTTTTTATTAGCCGCTTCAACAGCACCATTCATCTTTTGACGGTAGATGTCGGAGTTAAGTTATTTGATGTGGAATTTACTGCATAACTCCTCCATCATTTTGTTATTGAGGTTTTTAGCATTGTCTAATATAATGACCTCTGGTTGTCCATATCAACAAACGACATTGTTTCTAATGAAAGCAATGATGACTTCTTTGGTAACCCTGGGGAATGAGGCTGCTTCTACCCATTTGGTGAAGTAGTCGATCATGGTGAATATGAATCGATGTCCATTATTGGCTTTGGGCTTGATGGGCCCGCTCACGTCCATTCCCCACATTGAGAAGGGAAATGGCAAACTCATATTATGGAATTCCCTTAGAGGGGCGTGGATAGCATTTCTATAAATTTGGCATTGATAGCACCTCTTGACGTGATCATCATAGTCAGCTTTGAGCATAAGCCAATAATGCCCTCTTTTGAAGATCTTAACAAGTAGGGGTCCGCTCATGTGTGGGCCACATACTCCACCATGGATCTCATCCACAAGCCTCTGAGCTTGGTCCTTGTCCAAACATCTTAGGAGACCTAATCATGTATCTCTTTTGTAGAGTGCATCTCCGGTCAGGTAGAATTTCATAGCAAGTCGATGGATACGCCTCTTTTCAGTCTGGCTCGCCTTAGCGGGTGTAGATCCATCTCGCAGATACTCCTTGATGTGTTGATACCAAGGGTTGTGGATGGGAGGTAGCTCATTCGATACTTCTCCAACATAGTTCCCATAACCCGAGGCCTTTTGCAGGGCAAATATGATGCTTGGCATATTTTCCTTGTCAGGTATATGAATCAAGGAGGCCAACATTGCTAGTGCATCCGTAAAATCATTCCTATTACGAGAAAAGAGATTTCTTCAAACTCCAAAACCATCTGTAAAACTTGCCGATGGTAAGGCAGCAAATGTAATTCTTTGGTTTGATAGATTCCAATGGATTGTTTGATTACCAAATCTAAATCCCCAAAGACAGTTAACCGCCTGATTCCCATTGAACGGGAAAGTTTTAACCCCATGATACAGCCTTCATACTCAGCTATGTTGTTGGTGCTGACAAACTGCAATTTGACGCCGACGGGACACTGCTCCCCCGTACCGAATACTAGAACTGCTCTAGCTCCAGCACCTTCTGTATTAATAGTTCCATCCAAATACATTTTCCATGTATGGCATGTATCGTACTGATGGTGTTGCTGAACTATCATTACCCCTTCATCGAGGAAGTATGTTTCCAAGGGTTTGAAGTACCATACAGGTGCGGCAAGTAGTTGATCCCTAATTTCTTGACCTTCGACAGATTTTTACGTCACTTAGACAATGTCAAACTGTTGTAGGATCAAGTGCCATCTGGACAGCCGGCAATTTAGTATGGGCTTACTGAACACATACTTGAGAGGATCCACACGGGATATGAGATGGATTATGTCACCATGGAGGTAATGTTGTCACCTAATGGAAGCCCATGCTAAAGCACAACAAGTCTTCTCAATCAGAGTGTACTTGTGTTCACTGATGCTGAATCTTTTGCTGAGGTAATAGATAGCTCGTTCTTAGCCTCTATGGTCTTTTTACCCCAGCATGCAGCCCATAACAATGTCATTAATGGATAGGTACATGAATAGTTGAACATTATCCCTGGGAGGTACCAAAATAGGAGCATTAACCAGCTGCTCTTATATTATAAGGAAAGTTTTCTAACACTCATCGTTCCATTTCATGGAGGAGTTCTTCCTTGACAATTTGAAAATGGGCTCACAGGTTGCTGTGAGTTGAGAGATAAACCTGCTAATGAAGTTGATTCTTCCCAAAAATCCCCTTATTTCCTTCTCTGTCTGAAGAATGGGCATTTCCTTAATGGCCTGGATTTTAGTGGGATCCAGCTCAATCCCTTTGTGGTTGACTAGGAAATCTAGCACCTTGCCTGATTTAACACCAAAGGCGCACTTGGTTGGATTCAACTTCAAGTTGTACTTACGCAACCTGTTGAAAAGCTTTTTGAGATGGTCTAAGTGGTCTTCTTCCCTTCGGGACTTGACAATGATGTCATCCACATAGATCTCTATCTCTTTATGCATTAAATCATGGAAAAGAGCCATCATAGCTCGCTGATAGGTTGCCCCGGCATTGATAAGGACAAATGACCACCGTCTATAATAGAAGGTTTCCAAAGGCGTGATGAAAGTAGTTTTTTCACGATCTTCCTCAGCGACCATAATCTGATGATACCCCGTAAAGTAATTCGCGAAGGAGTACATGACGTATTGAGCAGTATTGTCAATAAGAATATGGATAAAGGGCACGGGAAAGCTATCTTTAAGGCAAGCTTTATTCAGATCTCGGTAATCCACACAAACTCGCACCGTTTCTCCTGGTTTAGACACGTGAACAATGTTAGATATCCATTCCGGATATATATACACCATGATAATGCCAGCTTGAAATTATTTCATAATTTCTTCTTTAACCTTTAAACTCCACTCAGGTTTTAATTGCTTGAGCTTCTACTTGACTGGCTTAAATCCCTGCTTAATGGGAAGGCGATGAAGGACAATGTCAGTGGACAAACCCATAATGTCTTCGTGATACCATGCAAACACATCCTAGAATTAGGTTAGTAGCGCAACCATGTCATTCTGTTGGTTTGGGGTGAGGTCTGAAGCAATCTGGATTAGCTTAGGGCTTTCTAAGGTTACAAGATTGAAAGGAGTGGTTTATTCAAGGTTGGGTTTAGGTTTGTCTTCGACCCATTCCTTAATCTCCTTAGGTGTCTCAATGTCCTCTTGGATTTCCATCAAGTCTGAGTCCAACTTTTCATCAAAGTTACAGTCCTTGTGGAGAAAAGGCACCTCATCAGCAAGTACAGGCACATCCAAATTCAGAGTCCTGAAACAAATATGCTTTCACTTAATATATGAAACTGTTTAATTATACACAAGTGTTAACATGTACTGATAAAATAACTGATAATACTGTACAGAAAAGTAAGCAATTAAAGTTATCTACAGGGCAGAGGGATTTCTACCCGTTTTACCCTCGTCGACCCATGCATGGAGTGTTGTTCCAATTGTCTAGGGTAAAGTCCTGTTGGACTACAGTGATGGAGGAGTTGTCATCGTCCTCCTTTTCCCGAATGATGACCATAACATCTGGGCAATCATCATCTGGGGTGTATTTGTTTGTATATTCATCATGGACAATGATGCATATTCCTGACATCATCAAGGTGATGTCATGTTTGCATTTTTGTTCCCTTTCTTCCACTTTAGGATCAGGAATCAAGACCTCTTTTGCTTTGAATGGTACTGGTTTTGGAAACAGCATGGCCATAACATGGGCTGGCACCTTTACCGAGGACTGTATCAGCTCATGAGGTGCAGGTGGAGAAAATTGCCATGTGGCGGAAGCTTGAGGAACCTGCTTGTGCTTATGAGGATTCCTGTGATTGGAACTGACAGAATAGCCTAGTCCGGCTGTCCCAGTTTGACTGGACACTTGAATTGGGTGCTTAATACCCTACTTATCTTTACCAAGCCCTTGTCCAGGCTGATGACCCAATGACATCATTTCTTGAGTAGCCGACATAACCTCAACAGAAATCTTGGGTATGAGAGGTGGTGCTCAAATAGGATGGTATTGCATCTTACTCACTTCCAAAGTATAAAAATCGGTCGGCTCAACTTCTGAATTGAAGCTGATGATTGGTAGATTTCCTTGTTTAGGATATTCCGGCTCAGCGTTGACAATGACTACACTATTATTGACAATGTATTTTAGTTGTTGATATAGTATAGAAGGGACAGCTCCAGCTATGTGGATCCATGGTCTCCCCAATAGCAGGTTGTATCCTGAATCTATCTTGAGGACGTGAAAGGATACATTGAATGTATTTGGACCAATCTCAATTGGCAGCTCAACCTCTCCGACAAAATTTTGTTGGGATCCATCAAACGCTTTGATAACTGTATGGCTGTTTTGGATCCATTTGAGATTAACGTTCATCTTCATCAAGGTGGCATATGGACAAATATTCAGATACGAACCTCCAGCTAACATATACCTGGAGGACAAAACAATAATGTGCAATGGCTTACAATGACCGGTCCCTTCGGGCGGTATGTCGTCATCAGTGAAGGATATCACATTGTTATTAAAAATGTGATCAAACAGATGTTAAAAATTTCCCGCATCCACTGATTTTGGCAAGTAGGCTTCTTCCAAAACCTTCAATAAGATCTTCCTATGATCCTCGGATGAGAAAATCAAGTCTAGTATTGAGATCTGATGTGGAGCTTCTCTTAAGCTTAGAACCACCTTGGCCTCATTATGGCCCATAGTGCGGAGGAATTTTTTAATTTTCTCCAAAGGAATCTTCCCCTTTGCTTTTATGGCGGGCTTCATCACCCTTTGAGGAAGATATAGTGGATTTTCCTTCGACACTGTAGCATTAGTATGAGATGTGGATCCTTCAGCTTCTCCATAATTCCATGGGACTTTGTGTAAGCTGACAATAGGATACTGTGGTCTAAAGGGTAAAGAAATTGGCTCTGCTGCAGCCACTTTTAAAGGATTGTTAGCTCCTTTGAGTTGAATTGCTTGTATGGGAAATGGTTTGACAGTCTCATCAGCCTCCGCGAATATAACTGCTACTAATCCCTTCTATTTGGTAGGACATGTATTCCCACTCTCGAGTAGCACAGTGTCATTGTCTGCCAACTACAGAACACCGCTATCAATTAGATTTTGAATAAGGTGGCAGAGTGCCCAGCATTCTTCTGTGCTGTGATCGTGAGAATGTGAATGATATTGACATACTCCATCGGAGTTAAACCGTCTTGAACGGGGATTAATTTGAGGTAAAAGGGAGGTAATTCTTCCTTAGTTGATTTGCATCTGAAATATCTCCTCCATAAGTTGGCTCAGGTATATGAATTCCCTTTGATTGGCAAAATCCCGGCGGGCTTTAGCACTTGCTCTCTTCGTAACCTTATCCTCCATAGCTTCACTTTTTGAAGGTGATGGTGGAGCATTCATAAAAAAAGGAAAGAGATAGGATTTCTCCTGACTGATTAACTGGCATGTTACTTGATGCTGATGGGTCACCAATTCTGCCAATTATTCAATTTGCTTACAAAGAGCTTTCATCTTTCGTTCTATAGTAAATTGGAACTTTGTGTAATACCATCTGTCAACACTGTCTTTGATGGTCTGGGATGATTCACCATTAAAATTAGAACTCTGTCCAGCGCTCCAACTAATCATGTTGACCTCTTCTTCTTTGTGTTGAGGAAGAGGGTTGTCTTGCACATGAGGTTGATCTGGTTTGGGAACCACGATCTCACTGTTGTCTATCAAATCTTGGATCTTATGTTTCAAGGCCTAACTATCTTGAGTATCGTGTTCAGGTGCTCCGCCATGATAAGCACACTTCCGAGTAGCATTGAAACCCCTCCCATTAGGGTTCGCTGGTGGAAGAAGATGTGTGATTTTCTTCTGAGTAGTCAGAAGAGCAAGAATATTCTCGAGAGAGTCCCCTAAGGGTGTGAACGTTCGAGGGCACTTTTCTTCTCCACCCTTAGGCAATGGAGGGTTTGAAGACTATGCTTGGAAAAGGGAGTAGTTTTTCCTCTGTATATGCATGTTCTGACTGCCATTTTGACCTTGTAGTATAATGGAAACATCATCCTCTTTCTTTTTATGGACCCTCCAGGGGTTGTTTCTATAAGATCTGAATTGGATGTGCTCAGCAACTGCTTTAAGAGAGGTTAGGTCTTGAATCTTTCCTGATTTCAACCCCATCTCAGCCATCTCTCTGTGCTTGATCATTTCAGAAAATGGTTTGCCAATACTAGCTAAGACTCTTTCAAAGAAAGGAGCTTCTTGTATATATATGAATGTCATGACCATTTTTGACTCTGTCATAGAAGGAATAACTTGAGCATCAAGGCACCTCCACCTTTGAGCGTATTCTCTGAAAGACTCATTAGATTGTTTCTTGACCTTGGTAATCTGGTATTGGTCAGGAGCCATCTGAGATTGAAAACTGTGTTGGGTGAGGAAGGCGTGAGCTAGCTCTTCCCAGCTATGGATCTTTGAGTTGTCTAATTTGGTATACCATAAACGGGCTTCTCCAGTCAGACTTTTTTGGAACAGTTGCATTCTGAACTTTTCATTTTCCATATAAGATCTAAGTTCTCCAATGAACACCATCAAATGTGTATAAGGATCCCCTAATCCGTTATACTTTTCAAAGTTAGGGGTTTTGAATTTCTCTAGATAATGAACACCAGGGAATATACAAAGGTCCGCATATAAAACACTTCCATGTGTTCCAATCCCTTTGAGAGCACGAATTGTTTCTTCCATTTGAAGGACTTTCTTCTTGATATCACTGGTGTGTGGATCTCCTTTGAGATGGGTGTTTTCAGGGTCTTTGTTGGTCGTATCCAACTGAGGTTCTGGATTTTTTTTATCCAAACCTTGTGTTCATCCTTGTGTAGAGGATTCTGTATATGTTTTTGAGCCCTGAGTAGACTGATGCAATTCTTTAAACAGGACAGCTAAATCTATATTTTGTTTACTTAATACGTCAAATTCTTCTCGAGAAACGAGATTAGACTGGTCAGAAGAAGACATGATTGGATGTAGGCTCGTGGCCTTTTTGGATTTTAACCAGGTAGCAGACCCTATTATTTCCCTACAAAAGACTTATGTAGTTTAGTTTTAGGGATAATGTAAATGCTACATAATATGTCCATTTTAGGAATATTATCTTGTAAAAACAGGTGTTATTTGATAGCATGTTATGTATGCGCAAATATTCTTCATATTTTCCATTATATAAGGATGAACGTGGAATAAAATTACAAGTAAATGCTTTTACAAGTAATAGAAAATGGAAAGCATGAAAAGACTTTCCTCCGCGTTTGGTTTATCAGAGGATGGCCTATCTTAGGGTTACTCTTGTGGATTTTTGGCGTGAAGGTCCCCAGATCATCGCAATCTACTTAATGGGAAGTTAATCTGGTCTTTCAACTGGAGCGAATCTGGGTGGTGCCTTTCTTGAGCCTCATTGGAATTAGTCTCCCTACGAGTCTAGTAATCAAACACTGACAGGATAGCCTCCAGGTGGAGGAACCACACAACATAAATTCACATACAACGTGTCTTACCGTTTATGAAAATGATGACATGTGCGAAGCACTAATATCACAGATGGATATATTGCAGTGTAGTAAGTAAAATTCATTCGTACACATTCATCATAAATGTAAATGCAACATTCACACACAAACATATAACAGTTTTGAAAAGCTTGTACTAGTAGCCTAAGCCCTCTTACTGGTGTCCCCAGCAGAGTCGCCACTTGTCGACGTCGGTATTTTTATTTATCCCTTTTCATTTCTTATTTTTTGGTGTTCTCATGTTATGTGAGATTTGTTTGAAAAAACAAGTGAAAAAGGTCCAAAATGTATCATGTCGACAATTTGACTGTAAGAGTTGCCAGTTGGTGTTTTTAACTGGTTGCACCAATGCAACCGAGAAAAGTTTTGCACATTGACCCAGTGATGTGACACTGCTAAACGGGTCAGTGAAACCAGATTCATTTAGGTTCGAGGGCTTGATTATGCGGAGGGAAGGTGTTAGGCACCCCCTGACATCCGTGTTGCCACGGTGACCGCCATTTTTCAAGAAACTGTTATATGAATGTGTGTGTGTTTGTGTGTGTGGATCAATGTGCAATTTATTTGGAAGTAGTGCGAGGCCTCGTTCGCACCTATATACAAAAGGTTTGAATTTGTTATTAAAATTCAGTTTTAAACATGATATAGCAGTGAGATTTTGTAAAAGAGGTTTTTCAAACCCTGTGCTCAATAGTAATTGAGACCTTTTCATAATTCCATTTTATTATTAAATGATCGGCTTATTTGCTTTTATTTTCGAGATGCGAGGCATCTTTGAGAAAATAATATACAGCGATGCCGAACTCCTCATGGGCATAAAGCCATCTAAGGAAATTCAAACACCGTAAATAATGTACAAGCTGCTTACAGCTGAAAATGTCCATCAGACAAAGTCTGACAATAGTTTATATATATGAGTATATATATATATATAAGCAAGTAAACGCTCCAGACATAAGTCTAGGCTCAATCGAGGCATAACTCGATAATGTTAGTCCATATATAAATATATACATATATAAGTATATATATATATATAGACAGAAATGAAAACTACGGAACGAAGTCTGGGCATACACACACAACACGACTCTCAATGTGAGGAATAGTGTGTGCAAAAATGAAGATAAAGGCTTTATAGAGTGTGAGAAGGCTTACAGTGGGCTGCCAAGGCAGGCTTCTATGACTCTATATGGATAAACACTCAGCTCCAGCTGGTAAAATATAGCTATATGTGAGCTAACATGTGTTTAAAATGAGAAAGCACTCAATATGGGGTGTGTATAGAGCAAATTTGACAGGGCTTCCTCGCCTTTTTTTTTCTTATAAATGGCCAACCCAAGCTCTATATTTATAGAGCTAGGAGCCACAGGTGTACCTGCGGCAGCCGCAGATGTACATGTGGCTTCCCGGGGTGCCCCAGTCTCCGCGGGTCCCGCTGTCTCAAAGTACGTGCACTCGTGCACTGTGATGTTCGCTCAAACTTGCAGAACTTCAATCCGAGCATCCGAACGAGGTGTACAAGAACTTCTCCGGACTTTTTATCGAGAGTTACACAATGACATGGGATTAGAGGTTGTACGAAGTCAGGAAGAGGGGATCATGCCCATGGTCTTCAAGCTTCAAATTCTATCTGGTGTGCTGCCCTGCGTAATAGTCACTCGGGATTGGAAATCCTTGGCTCTTATGGGACATTGTTGTGTAGAAATGTATGTATGAAATGTTGAGATGGTGCGCTGGGGTTGAGGTGGCAAGATGATGATTTTTCCCCTCACTGGGGTTATCTCCGGTTTGGGCTGATAGCAGACGTTGCTCAGGGTTACATCTGAGATTAGACTGCTGCAAGTGTTTGAATTCTGCAAGGTCATCTGTAAGTGTGCCTGTCTTCCCGGTGTTAGCTCCGGGTCTTTGGTTCGAGTGCCTGGGCAGGAGATCTGAGATTAAAGCTGATTGGATGCATTTGAAACAAGCATTTTTGGAGTTATCGCTGGAACTGCAACAGCATTCCTTGGGGTTATCTCCAAGGACGAAACTCAGGGTTATCTCCAAGGTTGGAATTGATATTCCTAGTGTGTGTTCCGAGGTTGAGACTGAACTTCCGGTAGTATCCGGAATAGATGTGAGCTGTCTTTCAGGGTTATCTCCGAAAGATGAATCTGCCCTCCTACAATGTTAGTAATAGATGTGCAGAAAATTTCAAGTGTCTACAGGATAGATAAAAATGAAGAAGGATTTTATTTTATTTTATTTTATATATTTTTATTTTTGTCATAATTTAACTTGATTAAATATTTATCGACATTTATATTATTTTCTATTAATCTATGGTGTCCTTTGGTATAATAAATTTTTTTAATGCTAATTAGTTTAAAAGTCATAATGTGCCAAAACTATTGAAAATATTGATATATTAATCTATGGAGTGGATTGGTATAATCAATTTTTTTATACAAAATAGTTTAAAAGTCATAATGTTCCAAAACTATCAAAGATGACCATGCCTTGTTACAAATGTAATCCATAAAGAATAAGGGGTTGTTTGTTTAGAGCTGAATGGAGCTGAATCTGAATGGCTGAATCGGTCAGTGCGTTTATTTTGGTCTGAATGGATGAATCGGTAATATGGACGAGCTAAATGGCTAAGTAAGATTTTTTTAGCTGAATGGGCAGCTGAATGAAGTAAAAAAAATTAAAAAAATATATTAACTATTATATTAAGTAATATTAAATAAATTTACAACAATTTTGAATCTTTTTCAAAATGGTAAAATAGTAAAGTTTTGTCATTCAGATGTTTCAGACATGTCAATTATCAATCAACTTTTTTCATTTAGATTCAATTCATTCAGATTCAGATTCAGCTCATTCAAATTCAGATTCATTCAATTTTTATCAAACACCCCCTAAGTCTTGGCATACATTTTTATTGGACATGAATATTGGACATTTTCATTTTTTTTATTTTTTTTGCTTGTGACTCCCAAAAACTGTATAACCCTGTTTTTGTATATGTATCCAAATTACACCTAAAACACTATATTTTGTAAAAATTCTTGTTGAAATAAATACCATACATTTTTTGGGAGTCAAACAAAAAAAAAATATTCACCTGTCCAATAAACCGGTCTGTATAGCATTACTCATCGATAAAAACATATAAACTCTATCATATGATGTGATGTGATGTGAGCTGTCGACATCGGGATTTTTTGATGTCCCTTTTTGTTACATGTTCTTTGGTGTTCTCATGTTAATGTGAGATTTGTTTGAAAAAACAAGTGAAAAAGGTCTGACATGTATAATGTCGACTATTTGACTTTAAGAGTCGCCAGTTGGTGTATTTAACTGGTTGCACCAACGCAATCGAAAAGGTTTGCACATTGACCCAGTGATGTGACACGGCAAAACGGGTCTATAAAACTGAGATTCATTTGAGTTCGGGGGCTTGATTATGCGAAGGGAAGGTGTTAGGCACCCCCCGACATCCGTGTTACCATGGTGACCGCCACTTTTCAAGAAACTGTTATATGAATGTGTGTGGGTGTGGATTAATGTGCAAATATTTGAAAGTAGTGCGAGGCCTCGTTCGCACCTATATACAAAGGGTTTGAATTTATAGAAAAATTCAATTTAAGCAGGATATAGCATGAAGTTTTGTAAAAAGAGGTTTTTCAAACCCTGTGCTCAATAGGAATTTAGACCTATTCATACTTCCATTTTATTATTAAAATGTTCGGCTTGTTTGCTTTTATTTTCGAGATGCGAAGCATCTTCGAGAAAATAATATACAGCAGTGTCGAACTCCTCATGGGCATGATAGCCATCCAAGTAAACTCCAGGTGGGACAAAATGTAAATAAAACTGTAAAAGAAATCAACTGCCACGAAGTAAACTCCAGGCAGGACGAAAAGTAAATAAAGCTGTAAAAGGCGACGGAATAAACTTCAGGCCTGACAGAAATGTAAATATATATATATAAGTAGTAAACGCACCAGATGTAGATCCAGGCTAATTGGATATGTTCGACAACAATTATATATATATAAGTAGGTAAATGCTCCGGATATAACATCCAGGATCATTAGATATGTCTGAGAACAGTTATATATATATATATATATAAAAGAAAATAAACGCTCCAGACATAAGTTTAGGCTCAATCGAGGCATAACTCGATAATGTTAGTCCATATATAAAATATATATACATATATAAGTATATATATATATAAACAAAAATGAAAACCATGGACTGAAGTCCGTGCATACGCACACAACACGACTCTCAATGTGTATAACAGTGTGTGCAGAGATTGAAAAAAAGGATTTATAAAATATAAGAAGGCTTACAATGGGCTGCCAATGTAGACTTCTATGACTCTATATGGATAAACACTCAACTCCCACCGGATAAAACTATAGCTATATGTGAGCTAACAGATGTTTAGAATGAGGAAACACTCAATCTGGGTGTGAATAGAGCAAATTGGACAGGGCTTCTTCGCCTTTTTCTTGCTCTCTCTCTCCCAAAATGGCTGGCCCAAGGTCTATATTTATAGACTAATGGCCGCAGGTGTACCTGCGGCTGGTCGAGGTGTCCCCGGACTTCGCGGGTCCTGTCATCTCGAAGTACGTGCACTCATGCACTGTAATATCTGCTCAAACTTGAAGAACTTTAATTCGAGCATCCGAACGAGGTATATGTGACCTTTTTTGGACCGCTTGTGTCGAGAGTTACACAATGACATGGATTAGAGGTTGTACGAAGTCAGGAAAAGGGGACCATGCTCATAGTCTTCAAGCTTCAAATTCTATTCGGTGTACTGCCACGCGTAATAGTCACTCGGGATTGTAACTCCTCGATTCTTGTGGGACATTATTGGATGTATGTATGTATGTATGAAGTGTTGAGATGACGCACAGGTGTTGAAGTGGCAAGATGACATTTAACTCTTTTTCGGGGTTATCGCCAGTTTGAGTTGAAAGCAGACTTTGCTCAGGGTTACATCTGAGATTGGGCTATTTATTTGTATGCCGCAATATTATCTTGTGAGAGTGCTTATCTGCCCGATTTTAGCTCCGGGTATGAGGTATGAGTTCCTCGGCAGGAGGTCTGAGGTTGAAGCTGATAGCATGCATTTGAAACAAGCATTTCCGGAGTTATCGCTAGAAATGCAAACAGCATTCCTTGGGGTTATCGCCAAGGATAAAACTCAGGTTTATCTCCGAGGTTTGAAATGATCCTTCCGGTGTGTGTTCTGGGGTTGGAAATGAGGTTCCCGGTTTGTGTCCCAGGTTTTGAGACTGATCTCCAGTAGTATCCGAAATGGATGTGAGCTATCTTCCAAGGTTATCTCTGAAAGACGAATTTGCCCTCCTGTAATGTTAGTAACAGGCGTGCAGAAAATTTTGAGTGTCTACAGATGCCCCTTTTTATCATATTCATTAAATGCAAGGCATGGATATGATAAAAAATCCTAGACACTTGAAATGCAAGCAGGATAAACATGATGCTATGTGCAGAAATATGATACAAATGTATGATGCATGATGGCAATGATTATCGGTTCCCTGGTAATCCTGCTGGGATGACAATCAGTGATGGCTTAGACATGCAATCCAAGTCTTCAAGGATGTTGACGTTGGGGCTATCACCAAAGTCTCGAATCCTAGACATTGGCTTATATTCCATAGAGGTACCTCTTGTGTTTAAGAGATCTGTGGGGATAAAGCTTTGTCTATTTGAGGATGTGTATAACATATTCCCTCATCTTGTTGGAGTTACTGCCAACAGTCTGTTGTTGTCAGGGTTGCCTGACCTTCGTTGATGTGTGTATCACCGGATAGATCCCTGCTGGGTGCATTGTCAAGGTTGCTTGACCTTCATTGATGTATGTGTCAGTGGTCGCATTGCGTTGTAACCCCCGCTGGGGATACTTCTATAAGTTGCTTCGATGGGTTTACTTGTCATCGGCTGATATGACGTCAAGCCTGCTTGACCTTCACTGATGTGTGTATCAATGTTTGAGAATGCGTTATAACCCTCGCTGGGGATACATTAGCATTTCGTGGCTTCGGCGTTGTAACCCCCGCCGGGGAGGTTTTAGGGTTATGACCTTGCAATGACGACATCGGACCTTTTTGGGGTATTGTCGAGCATGATCTGTGAAAGCTGATCTCATTGGTATAGTATACCCTGCATTCAGGCGAATACCATTGAGACGACGGGAGTTTAACTCTGACCCGCAAAAGACCAGGATTTCAGGTTATTCCGCTCAATCGCGTAGCATTTTTATTCCTGATTTGGCCTTTTCAACTTGTGACATCCTTTATAACTCTAACTGGAGCGAGCCGGAGGTGTGGGACCCACGTAGGAGTGCCGCAGGTACACCTGCAGCAGCCGTAGGTGGACCTGCGGCCAACTGTGACTATGTAAAGCCCAAAGGTTACTTTCATAAGTCATTTTCAAGCTTCACTGCGAAGGAAATCCGAGAGCTCTTCTTCAGATCTGCTGAGTTCGGGAAACTTTCTACATATTCTGCCACCGAACAAGCGTTCTTCACTGTCCTGGTAACATATGCATGTATTTTTTCCAGTTTCTATCCATTGGAAAATGACTTATCACATGAAATGCATTTAGACACATAGTAGTGAATATTCATGATGATATGACTTGATAAAAAATATTCAACATAGCAAATGTTAGTATTAAACCATGCTGAACATAATGATGTAAAAAAATTTGACTTTTGAAACAGTCAAATTAGCACCTTTTACTGTCATTTCTTATCCTATCTAAGGACAAATGAGTAAAGGTATAAAAGTAACATAATCCTGGTAATTAGACTACACTTATGGATTTTTTTACTGTGATGTGATTAATGCATGCAGGATGTATATGACTTTGTATAGGTGTGCTATTGAATGGCCACCTAGTCATGCCTATGTGCATGTGGATAGTCCCATTTACAAAGGGGGCTATAGAAAAATGTTTCCAAAATGCAGGCATTGAGTAGTCATGCATTTTTAACTCAATTGTAGATGTATGTTAAAACAATACATGCATGCATGTAATGCATTTGAAAAAAGCTCCAGGTAAGAAAATACCACACCCTTTCTGAGGTGATTTGGAGACTTGTTGTCCAGATATTATGGATCCAGATCAGCCGAGTAGTTCTCGTAGGACCGCTTCAGGTGTACGGAGGAGGGCTTCTGAAGAGCCTCAACGCCGGTCTGTTAGATAGCCTCGTCTTTTGGTGGAGGTGGTGATACGTCTTATCCAGGTTGAAGTGTCAAATGTCGAGGACGAGGAGGAGGATGTACCGATTGAGGTTCCTGCTCCTGCTGTACGTGTTCCCTGTAGGGATTTGCCGGGTATTCAAGTGGCGAAGCCAGATCTTCTGGGTGACTTGAGTCAGCATCCTTTAGCCTACCTGCACGCAAACGATGTATGAAGTTAGATCTTTAATCTTCCTTATTTCTTATTGATGAGGAGTCAAGGATTCTGATGTTGATCTGCATTTGATGTAGGTTCCCAGCTTCACACAGCCTCGAGGGAACTTGTTTAGCCTCCACTCTATGTAACAAGCTTTGTATGATGACTACAGAGCGATTGTACATTGCTGGGGATTTGGGGCGTTCTTCTCCATTCTTCTCCGTCGTTGTCCCTGGGGTTACCTCAGGGCATTGTCTGCGGTGGTTTCACCAGACTCAGTCACTCCATTTGCTGGACTGTGAGGTGATGATGACGTAGATGGATTGGCGATTTATCATAGGTATAGAGTTTGGAGGGGATCTAGTGCCTTGCACGGCGAATATTACCCCTACTACCGTCAGATCCTTGTTGGGAGTTCGGTGAGGAGGAGCTCGAGGCGGGGTGATTCGTCAGACAGTCCTTTGAGCGTAGATGCTATGAGTGGGCTATTGAGTGAGCCCATACCCGATGATGTGAGAGTCAAGGATCGCATTCTTCGGCGATTGTTCCTAATGATCATTAGGGGCTGTTTCATAGTAGATAACTCTTCTACGGTGTCCTTCACTTTGATCAGCGCCACTCGACATGTGGACCGTATAGGAGATTATGATTGGGGTTCCTACACCTTTGCCTACTTCCTCAGGGGAATGCGCATACGATCGCAGAGCTTGACCAAGGCGTGGTTAGGATTCTACCCGTTTCTGCTGTCGAGTGTTTCTCTTGTCTTTCCCCATGTATAGGTTAAGAGTGTTGATTGACAGTTGATGTTGCCTTTGTGTTGGCAGTTTTGGGCCTATGAGAGTCTTCCATGTTTGCATCCTGTGAGTGTGCTAGGTTTAGACACCTATCCACGAGGATGGAGATGGCATCATTCCATACTGGTGGAGGTCCCTGTTGCTGAGGGTTTCACTCATTATTGCCTGCAGCTAGAGTTGTTGACAGCGTATGTCATCACATGAGTTCCCTACTCTAGAGAGCATTTGGGAGTTGGATTTGAGGATGGGTACCCTACTGGAATTGAGTACGTCATTTCTACCCGCAAGATTCCTCTCTTCGCAGATGGAGGATGGGAGCTTTACTTAGGGGAGCGTGCTATCAGGAGCACTACAGGAGAGATTCGCAGGCCAATCTTGCCTCCTGTCAGGCGTTATTGGCCTGTTTCACAGTCACCCGTCATTGACAACCCATTGATGGGGATTGACGGTTTTACATTGTCAGAAGGCCCCTGGACTCAGGAGAAGTTCCAGCATTGGTGGATCCCTCGTACTATTGGAGCTTAGACCCGCGCCACATAGTTTATGGGGATATGGTTCCAGGATCTGTGATGATGATGGATTGGCTAACCTATGTCAGAGATCCAACTCATGTGTCACAGATTGACAGATTGACCTGGCAGCTAGACCGGACACATCTTTTCATTCGGCATTTGGGCAGAGATCCTTCCCGCAGGTGACCCATATGGCTTTGCCGGTGCAGATCCTCCCTTGTATAGGCCTGACATCCCTGTAGATAGAGATCTAATGACTCAGGAGGAGTTACATCAGGTGGACAGGATCGATGATGTAGACATCGACACCATTGACTTTTTCTGATGTATATTTCTCGTTATCTCTTTTGATAGGCCTATGTTAGCTGCTGGGTAGCGTCGCCCCATTCTTGCTATATCTTTTGATAGGCCTCTGTTAGTAGTTGGGTATCTTAGCCCCATTTCCCTGTATTTTAGCTGTACAGAGATGTATTAAATGATGATATATTAAGGAATGTATGCACAGTTTTCCATTTCCTATATCATATTGCCATCTATTGTATCATGCATGTTATTATATTATGCATATGTATGTATGTCCAGAGATATTCAGCATTGACCCCTGGATGGTCTTATGACACGGTCCGTACAGATGTCTTCTTCGACAATTAACCATATTGATCATACCCCACCATTTTTGGTGGCATCTGGTATGCGCTCATGGTATGATAGTATATCACCATCAGATATGGTGATTGTAGATGATTCTTCAAAGATACTATGACCTTGTTGATGTTTGAGGTCCCCTGCTGTGGTTTATAGAGGGTATCTTTAGAACCTTTGGGTATCGGATAGACATGTTTTCTGATTCGGGACCAAGGAGTTGACTCCTACTTTGGAGGAGTATGCACGGTTGACGATGTTACCACTGGACAGACCTTGCGTACACATGGCGATCAGAGACATGAGTAGACAATTCATGACCCTCACCGGATTGAGGCATAGAGTGGTACAGGACGAGATTACATCCGGTGACGTGACATCCCAGCGTTTTCTATTTGACAGATTTGGCTCTGAGGATAGTTATGCACGGCATTCCAGGGATTTCACCACACCGGAAGACCATTGGCGTTCAGCCAGAGTGGATGTACTACTCTTATGCGTATTGTCATACGTCTTCATGTCGTGGTACATGGATGAGTTGGATATCGGCATCGTCATGGCAGTGAGAGCTCTCAGGGATGATCATACCATTACACCGATGATCATTATAGAGACTCTGAGGTCAACTACATACTGCTACACTTATCCGGCAGGAGTGTTCACAGGTAGCTCGGTCATGCTGTATGTGTGGTTTATTTCACACTTGAGACCGATTGGCATATTTAGACGGCAGGGGTATTGTTTCACCCATGATATAGCCATGTCGTACTCCTTTCAGCTTGTGGAGTGTACATATGCTGCATCTTGGTCAGCTTTCTTGGCAGGGATCGGAGATTCGTTTGCTATATTGCCGTGTTCAGGGCTTAGCTCACCCTATAGCTTCATTACTCATGCTCCGGGCATGGATTATCTCCCTCTGGCTGGATTGAGGGGCATGATTACTTACCACCCACTGGCCATGATGTGTCAGTATGACCAGTTTCAAGATTTTCACCCTTATGAGGGGGCAGTGAGTCAGCGCTTCGCTTCACACCGTTTATCAGCGGAGGACAGATCCAGGTTGTATGCCTGTTGGGATCAGCGAGAGCTGGCTGAGTTTTCTGTCAGTCATCCGGGTTGTTCTGCAGAGTATTCTGCATGGATGGAGACAGAGACTGCATTGGCTGCGGTAGTACTTACAGTGCAGGATATTGATTACGACGATGAGGAACCTATAGAGGAGGTTGATATTCCCACCGAGGAGGATTTGACTGCTGGGCTACCAGCGTTTGTGATGGATTCTCCCACCCCGAGTGCCACTATTACCTAGTATTCAGCGCAGCATTTGGAGCAAAGCTTAAATCTGATGACCTAAAATAAAGATCAGGCTAGGGCCGCGATGTTAACAGCTCTTGATAAAGATCCCCGTTCGCGGCTTCACATTGAAAATGAAAGATGAACAGACAAGAGGGAAGCAATTCCTTCAAAAAGTCTTAATTTGATATAAATAAATAATAAAATAAAGAGTGAACGGAAAGTAAAGTAACAACCTACCTAATATCCTTTGTTCATTTAAAGAAATAGTAATTAATAATCATGTTCAAAAGTCTTCATGCATGGGAATCTATTCTTTACAGAAAAAAAATAGTTTTCAAAGTTGATTTGCATGCATGGGAATCTTTGCTAGGCCTTTCAATTTTTAATTCTTTTCCTTCCTATGTACCCCCGCCCCCCCCCCACCCCCCACCAAAAAAAAACTCTATTAGTTTAAATGTTGTAAATATTAATAAAGTCCCAATATGCTAAGTGAATCTTTTGTGAAACACCATAAATAATAATAACCGAACATATTCTAAATAAAACCTTTCTGAATGGACGAGTCAACAAGCATGTTAGATTATCTATTAAGTCGGGACTCTATCATACTTATTAACACATTTGATGCAAAAAATCTTAATATAAATATCGTTGTATGAGATTAAGTTTAGCGAGCCCTTAAACCTTCATTTCAGAGTCCTTCAACGTTTCTTAAATGTTATGACAAATACCACTACAAGAAAAAGGTCTATCTGCGACCAATGATATCAACGACCGCACTGTCTGATCGTTGATAATAGTAATAGCGACCGCTATCTGCGACCGAGAAGGATTCTAGTCGCTAGTTTAATTATATCAGCGACCATATGCGCCGATTGATCAAGATTTGTGAGAGAGGGCGTCAGTCGTGAAGAAAAATTACGTTAAAGGCCAAGGACAAAAACGACTCTCGACCATCAATGGCACAGCTACCAAGTCTACACAGTCATCAGGTCTTCCAGCCTATCATACTCTTGCTGACTGTGTGAGAGCGATCTATCGAGATCGTAATCTTCTTCGTATACTGGGCTGGCATCTGCAATCTTTGAGTCGTGATGAGTTGGCGGATGCAGTGGCGGCAGCAGCACGACATCAGGATGGCGATCAGGCATACTTGGATATTGTTGTGTCTTACTTATGTTTAAATAATATCTATTGTTTAGCTTTCCCTAAGTCATCCACGTACGTCAACTCAACACATGTAACATGTTATATTCTTTTTCTAATTATAGGGTCCTACTAATTTGGATGATGATGCATGAAGAGCTACACTTATTTTTTAGATATTTGGGTAGTTGCCTTGTACTTTTAAATTCATTATTTGGACAATTGTATTGATTGATATTGTGTTGGTTTATTTGTCTGCAATGGATGGACCTTTATATATACTGTTGTATGTGGATGTGTTGGGATATATATATTTATAAATCATGGATGGATGCTTATATGTTGTGTTGGGATTGAAAATAGGTACAAAGAAGGGTATATTTTTTTTGGGAAATCCATAAAACAGGAAAAAATATTAAAAAAAAAAATATTAACATCAGCAACCACATGCGGTCGCTACTACAACTAGCGGTCGCTGATAACCTTTGGGAACTTAGCGACTGACGCGATCGCTATTTCTGGTCGCTGACACGTCTGTCACGTCATTCCTGACAACTGACTCAGCATGACTCAGATTAGATATGGAGTCAGTCGCTGATGGCGGTCGCTGAGAACTCGATCGCTCATAATGGTCGCTGGTGTTCAACTAGCGACCAGATTACCTGCGACTAGTATCAGCGATCGCACTCAGTCGCTAATAATCATATGCGATCGTATGCGGTGGCTGATAAAGTTTTTTGTTGTAGTGTACCGACTATATCTATGACGGATTGAGAAAGAGTGGAGCATTGCCCCACCCACCAAGGGGGAATCAGAGTCAATTATTTCTGCTGTGCCTAGCTAGAAGAGCTTTTTGACCATGGGACGGGGGTTGGTTTGATACTCTCTCTGATAAACCATATCTTATTTTATGAAGAGAATATTCATGTATAAGTCGTACTTGTAGCACATATAATAAGAAGAAAAATGCTAAGGAAGAAAGGTTTTCTTCATACAATGAATGGATTTTTAGTATGCGAAAAATCCTTTTCCATTTTCAATAACAAAGGAAACTTTATGTACCCAAATTCTTGAAATCCCTTTTTACTTGTCAAATTATACCAAAATAATCTGATTTTGTACTTTAGATTGGTTAGATATATTTTTCGTTTGAACTCCTTAACTTTGTAAGTTTATATATATATATACGCGGTCCGGATCTTAAGTTCACCCCTTATCTAACATACTTTAGTCACCCCTTTTTTAGTCGAGTAGGAGGCGATTTATTAAGTACTACGTCATTATATATAGAACCGTCGTTTTAACTTTTAGCGACGGACAACATATAGCGACGGACCGAACATATAGCGACGGACCGAATCGTCGCCCGATCCGTCGTTAAAAAGAAGGTGAGCAAAGTATGTTAGATAAAGGGGTGAAAAATTTTATATTCGGATATATATATATATATATATATATATATATATATATATATATATATATATATATATAATGAATGATATAGTCAATCTCAACAACCTTTTAAGTGAAAAATTAATTAGTGTATGATTGGTTTGCAATTTTTGACTTCTTTGGTGCATTTAGAGGCTAAACGCACTTAAATTTTTATTTATTTCATAAATTTACTTTTTAAATGTAATTTATTTATCTCATAAACGTAATAAATTTATCGCACTAAGAATGGTGCAGTGCTTTGGAGGTTCCAACATACTTTGAATGCTACTATCTCCATTCTATAATAATAGACTTGTTAGAAGAAAAAAATTTGTTGTAATTTATTTATCGTTTACAATTTTTTAGGAGAATAAATTATTAACTTTTCTATATTATCCCTAACTTCTCTCATTATCCCAAAAAAATTTATTCCTTGTATTAGTAGTATTAGTTTTCAACTTTTCATAAATGGATAGTGATGAAATTTCATACAAATTTTAATTATTAAATGATAGTATTAAGTGATTTTCTTAATTTATGTGCATCAAACCAAAATGACTATTATTATGAAATGAATGTAGAATAAGCTAACGCTGCAAACGAACTAAAATAAACAAGTCTTACATAAACCTCACTTTGTACGTAAAAGTATAAGCATCCCAATAAGGAGAAAATAAAATCTCACAATTAAGAAAAATGAAAATCTTCAAAAAAGGAGAAGGTACAAACTCTTGTCATCTGCACACCTCAAATTGTTTGCGCACGGGCATTTAAATATTAGATCTGTATTCAAGAAATGTATTTGATTATCCTTATAAGTGGTCATCCGAAAAGAATATTTCAAATTCACAAAGTTTAAACCATTTGATTTATAAATCTCAAAATGAAATGCATATGCATGAACCCAGTTCTTTAAAATATTTGGGATCAGCTGGGACGTGAGTTTTACGTCCATTTAATTTCCGTTAGTTATGCTCTGTTTCTTCGTGTGCCGTGGGTTGTAGTTTATTTATGTGCTCTGTTTTACGTGGATAGTAGTTCAGTTATTAGCCAATAGTGTCCTTTTATTTCGGCACGTGGCTTGTCTATTTGTACGTGACTTTGCTTATTTAAGCAGTCGAAGTTTATCAATTGAAGGCAAGTAATCATTTCTATGCAAATTGTGGTACACTTCTCGCCCGAAGAGGAGAAATTATCTTAGCATTTTATGTTATAAATTATTCAAATAAAAAAAATAATATTTCCTATTTAAAAAGATATTTATTAAAAGGTAGTTATTAAAAAAAGTTATTGGTAGTTATTGGTAATTATATACCAAACATTGTGCTCATTCCTATATATATCTTTTGAGATTTTTATTAAAAAAAAAATATGAATTTCAGATTATTAAGGGCCGAAAGTTTTTGTTCAAACTTCTTATTCTCTCTAAAAAAATTATTTTTACTTCAAATAAAAAGATCAAATTCTCATTTCTCATATTCCTACTTTGAAGTTTTTTACTATTTCATAAGTGTAAAACTTTTCAAGGCTTGTCATATCCATTAAGGCTGTGACATCCCCAAAATAGGTATACATAACTCATTGTGAGTCGCCAAATACATGGTACAGAAATCAAATACAAACATAATTTATACAATACGAAAAAACGTAGCTGAGAATTTTAACAAGAATATTGTCTCGTAAACAATATCCAAACTCAAATGGAGTCTGTCGACGTCGGGATTTTTAAATGTCCCTTTTCGTTACTTGTTCTTTGGTGTTCTCATGTTAATGTGGGATTTCTTTGAAAAAACAAGTGAAAAAGGTTCGACATGTATAATGTCGACTTTTTGACTTTAAGAGTCGCCAGTTGGAGTATTTAACTGGTTGAATCAACGCAACCAAAAAGGTTTGCACATTGACCCAGTGATATGGCACTGCCAAACGGGTCTATGAAACCGAGATTCATTTAAGTTCGGGGGCTTGATTATGCGGAGGGAAGGTGTTAGGCACCCCCCGACATCCGTATTGCCATGGTTACCACCACTTTTCAAGAAACTGTTATATGAATGTGTGTGTGTGTGTGGATCAATGTGAAATTATTTGAAAGTAGTGTGAGGCCTCGTTCGCACCTATATACAAAGGGTTTGAATTTGCAGAAAAATTAAATTTTAAGCAAGATATAACAATGAAGTTTTGTAAAAAGAGATTTTTCAAACCCCGTGCTCAATAGGAATTGAGACTTTTTCATACTTCCATTTTATTATTAAAATGTTCGGCTTGTTTGCTTTTATTTTCGAGATACGAAGCATCCTCGAGGAAATAATATACAGCAGTGCCGAACTCTTCATGGGCATGACAGCCATCCAACGAAATTCAGACACTGTAAATAATGTACAACCTACTTATAGCTGAAAAAGGTCCATCACGGGAACCGAATCTAGATTAAGTAGACTGAATCTGTGATCACATGATTCCTAGGCTCACATGATACTGCAGTTTGTATGAAAAACAGTAAGCAGTTATATATATATATATATATATATATATATATATATATATATATATATACAGACATGATCAACCACCACGAAGCAACTCGATGGAGCATCAGAAAAGTAATAAAGCAGTAAATGCAATCAACCACCACGAAGTAAACTCCAAAGGGACGAAATGTAAATAAAGTCGTAAAAAGCGATCAACCGCCACACAAAAGTAAACTCAGCAGATTTAAACGTAAATAAAGTCAGTAAAAGGCCACGAAGTAAACTCGAACTGTGAAATGTAAATATATATATATATATATATATATATATATATATATATAAGCGATAAATGCAGTGAGATGTAAATTGGGCTCGTCGGATATATATATATATATATATATATATATATATATATATATATATATATATATATAAGCGGTAAATGTCTAGGATATAAAATCCAAGGGCTCATCGATATGTATCGACAATGATTATATATATAAGTATATATATAAAAGCAAGTAAACGCTCCAGACATAAGTCTAGGCTCAATCGAGGCATAACTTGATAATGTTAGTCTATATATAAAATATATACATATATAAGTATATATATATAAAGACAGAAATGAAAACCATGGACCGAAGTCCGGGCATACGCACACAACACGACTCTCAATGTGTATAATAGTGTGTGCAAATATGAAGAAAAAAGGCTTTATACGTAAGAGTGAGCACGATTTCCCACAAGTATAACAATATAACAAATGAATAATAACATGAGAGTGAATTAATAACTTCTGATATAAAAGCTCAACTTTTGAATGAAGAATGAATAACAAGAATCAAAAGTAATTCTGAGGGTCATAAGACCTTGAACTATGTCCTAGGTTGTCAAGTGTTTATACTTGAAACCTTTAATGATCATAAGACTATGGACTCTCTTCTTCTCGTGCTTAGGGGATCACCCTCGGTACCATCATCGTGCACAATATCTTAACGCTAACGCATAAATAATCCCCTATACTGAGGGTTGTTCATCTCGGTTTGACATTCGAGTCCGCACTAAAGGAAGTTTGGTTTGGATAATTCATCGAGGGTTCGAAATTTAGAGCGCTTATCAACTATGGACTAGTCGAATCATTAAGGGTTCGCTAGTACAATAAGGTTTAATAAAGAATCGAAATATTCAACTTGAATAAAATCTCAAAAGGTATCAATAGAATAATTATTGTATAACAGCATCATGCTTGAAAGATTAATAGGCTTTAATATAATAAAACAGACTTGATCAATAATAATGAGAACTTGCTCAATGTAGAAATTTGTATTTATCAACTATTATAATGATAACATATAGGGTTAGGAAACTTGCCTCGTGTGTAGGCTAGACGATTACTACTTCCGTTCACCACAAGTCCTACACACATACCATATGTATTCACAACATTCATTAGTTACATTTTCACTTAAGTATTTAATGTAAACTTCAATTTATTTAATTAATTATTACCCTTCTAATTTAATTACTTAATTAAATTATAATATTTTCATTCCCTTATTATTATTACACTCGAATAAATTATTTCATAATAATTTTCATCGAATATTTATTTTATTCCATAAATATTTCAACTAAAATATTTATTTATTTTATAAATATTTTAATAATAATTTTCATCGAATATTTATTTTACTCCATAAATATCTCAATTAAAATATTTATTTTATTTTATAAATATTTTAATAATAATTTTCATCGAATATTTATTTTACTCCATAAATATCTCAATTAAAATATTCATTTTATTTTACAAATATTTTAATTATAATTTTCATCGAGTATTTATTTTACTCCATAAATATCTTAATTAAAATATTTATTTTATTTTATAAATATTTTAATAATAATTTTCATCGAATATTTATTTTACTCCATAAATATCTCAATTAAAATATTTATTTTATTTTATAAATATTTTAATTATTATTATTATTATTATTATTATTTTTATTTTTTGCCGCCGGGGCGGGGTAATTTAGTTTGGTAACACCCGTTGGGGGCGGGGTTATCTAGACTCAGTTTCTGCAGTTCACACGTAGCAAGGTTGGGCCATCAAAAATCTCCCAAGTTCACCCATACGTTCTCGTGAAGAACACAGAGAACATGGCCACAACTTCCAATTTCCTTGCACATATATTAATTTAAGCATACCCAAATACTATAATTCATATATGATCATTACACAATCTTTATAGAGTGATTTTAACCAATAAAAACACATAATTACAGAATTAAGACATGCAATTTCACTATTTTTGATGTTCTTAAAAATACTGAACATAAAACATGAAAATTAATACTACAGATTCGTTATAACACCAAATTCATCCATTCAAGTTTTGTTCACTTTGTTTTAACATGCATAATTATATACAAGTGTAAAATTTAGGAATAATATATGATCAACGCATTAAATTTGTGAGTAAGGGCCATATGGCCATTTTTCTCTACTTTGTAATTTTTGAGGCCATAATATACGTTGTAGTTATAATGTTATGAAATTTATGATATGAAACCATATACAATATATATAAAACATGTTATGCTACTCGTATTATTACATATATCCATATAACAACACAATTTCCCATTTACAGAGACTTTACAGAATGAATGAAAGCCAATTTTTTTTTTACAAAACTAAATGACGTAAAATAGGAATTGGGTTGAAGAGATTACTCAAAGCGTAGAATGTAAATTCGCAAGAGATGAATTCCTTCTCAACTCTTCTTCAATCACAATTCACTTAACAATTCTCTGAATTCTCTCTGACTCTCAATTTACTCTAAAATGAAGAATACGTAGAATAATTCCAATCGAGCCTTTTATCTTGTGAGTTAAGGTCGATTACTCCATATACGTGGTTTAAGCGCTTCAACTCCTCTTAAGGCCTCATTTGGCTAGCCTTAAAGTCTTATATCAAATTAATTTAATAAAATCTTTATAATATAGATTGAAAAATGTCACACCCTTTATAAAATAAATCAAATATCTAGTTTAATTTATTTTAAATAAAATAAAATAATTTCTCATTAATTCACATAGTCAAATAATTAAATTCTTATTTATTAATAATGTCAAATTATTAAATCTCTAATTAATTATTAAATTAATTAAAATAACATTAGGCTTATTAAATATTCCCTTTTAATTCAATAAGCTCACATAAATACATGCTCTTGAATAATAAAAATTCTTCACATTAATTTTATAAATATAACACATATAATTAAATTAATCTACCACAATTTCATCAATTAATTATTTAATCTAATAATTAATTCATCAAAAAATATTTATTTAATTCAATAAATATTAAAAAATTAAATTACAAAATCCCGGTTGTCACAGATTCACATTATTTACTATTATGGGAGGTGGTGCAAGTTTGATAATACTTGCAGGACTAAATTAAAAATAAAGGAAAAGAGGAAGGTATTATATTGTAATATTCTGATCCCCAAAATGTGCAATTATTGAAACTATATTTTCCTATAAATAGAAGCTCTTTTCTTCATTATTCTTCACCAATTCACTCAAGCTATAGAGCATTTATTATAGAGAGAAATTATAGAGAGAAAGAAGAAGAGAAGTGTGCTACCTCACTATTCTAGTATCCAGTTTCTTTCTAAGGTAAGGGGTATTATTTCTTTCGTGTTCTTGAAGAGAGCTATTGTTATTCCATCCCTTATTATTCTGTTGGAATAACCTGTATACGTGGACTACCGTATACATGGTGAAATTCTTATGTTATTCCATTCTTTATTTTTATGTTGGAATAACTGCCATACATCAAGCAATCCGCATACATGGTGAAATTCTTACTGTTATTCCATTCTTTATTATTACATTTGGAACATCCACATACATCGTATTATGCATGACTGGTTCCATTATTTATTATTCTATTGGAATATCACATTCGTGTGTTTACGCATGACTGGTTCCATTATTTATTATTTCGTTAGAATAACTTATTCGTCTTGATCTATCACATGCATGGTGAATTCTTCTGTTATTTCATTCTTTATTATTTTGTTGGAATATCCTGTCTGTGCGTTTACGCATGACCTGGTTCCATTATTTATTATTTTATTGGAATAACCTATCTGTGCGGTCTATCGCATGCCTGGTGAATTTTTTTATTATTCCATTCTTTATTATACTCAGTTGGTTAAAGTTTTGGCTTTTATACTCCATGAAATTAGTGGAATATCCTTGATATTGGCGCTTCATCCAGTATCTTTTCATGGAAATATTCTTCTGAGCATTCTTGAATTTTACTCTACAAAGAAGTATCATGTTGACTATTTGGACATTATTGATTTCTGGATAAGATAGATTATAAATCTTTTATTCTTGAACTTGTTTTATTGAATTCCTATATCATTGTCATCATCCTCATGTTTATATTCTGTTGAAAGTCATATGTGGTCTGTAGTGCATAGATGGACTTGGTATGATTATGACCAGGAATCATTTGGTATAATCATGACTGTAATGTTACAAATGATGTGGTAAAAGTCCTAATTGGCCGTAGTGCATTGATGGATAGTTGTTGGCATGATCATGACCATTATTGAATACACAAAAATCCTTGGCCCGTAGTGCATGGAGAATTTGTGGTCACGATACTAAAGAATATCCTTGGCCGTAGTGCAGGGATGATTCAATGATGTGGATTAGTTATTAAGCTGAGTCTCAGCGATAAAAGTGATGAAAAACCTTTTAAATCATAGAAGATAGTAGATTTATTCTCTACTTGACTCTTCTAATGGATTGCTTGTTTCGCTGCAGTTAAACTTGTTGTTTATTATATTCTATCAGTTTAACATTGTTGAGGGCTAATGATAATTTATTCTGCATTATCTTGGTCATAATATTTCTTACCGGGCTAGTTGAGATCACCTTTTTGCTTTCATTGTTCTCTTCAGGAAATGAGAACGTAGCCGGGACTAGTTAGGGAACGAAGTGACGGTCCAGATGATAGTATTAGTAGTCCTCACTATTCTATTAAATAGTATGATAATAAATGTAATGAGGACTCCTTTGGGTGTGGATATTGTCTAGATGACAATATTTGTATTAAAACTCACTGCATATGTTTTGTCGTATTTTACACGACTGTTGTATAATTAAGTTTTTAATTATATTTTGTAACATGTATTTGGCGACTCAAGATGGGTGATGTATACCTGTTTTGGGGGCGTCACAGTTGGTATCAAAGCTTAGAGATATGATCCCTGACTGAGATGTGAGATAAGAACTAGGAGGGGAGAGATGGGGAACTCTTTCGCTAGTATGACCTACCTAAGTTTATTTGGTATTTAATTGGTCGGTCAGAGTATAGGGATAATATGTGATATATTAATTAACCCTTGTTTTGTGGCAGTATTTGAAAATGGCATCTAAAAATGTGGAGATAAGCAATGATGCACATGAGACCGTGGAGTCATCACAGATCAATAATTAGGATAATGTGAATCAGGAAGGCGACAATCCTCATGCAAACAACAACACTGACCAAATGATGAATAATGGAATGTTTAGAGGCTTTATGCAATTCATACAACATTAGGCGAGAGCGGCTCCGGTCCAAAATACAGGTAAAAACACTAGCAACTCTCGGACGGTCACCACTAAGCAGTTCAAGGAACTGGGACCACCAAAGTTTTTTGGAGAGCCAAAACCACTTAAGGCGGAGATGTGGATAAAGCAGATCTGCAAGATATTTGATGTCTTGGGATGCTCCGAGGAGCATAAGGTTCCCTTTTCCACCTTCATGTTGCGAGCAGAGACAGATTACTGGTGGGAATCTGTAAAGCGTACTCAACATGCCTCACGAAAGATGACTTGGGAGAAGTTCCAAGAATTGTTCAACGACAAGTACTTTCCCGAAAGTATTCATCACATGAAAGAGGTAGAGTTCATCAAGCTGGAGCAAAACAACATGACCGTGTCGCAGTACGAAGCCAAGTTTGCTGAGTTGTCTCGGTTTGCGACCCATTTGGTTGAAAATGAGGAGAGAATGACACGAATGTTTCTAAGAGGTTTGAAACCCGAGATACGTCAATATCTTATCTCTCATAAACTGTGTTTTTATTCAGATGTTGTTAATAGGGCTCAGTTATTGGAGCGCGATAATGAGTCAACCCAACCAAAAGAGAGCAGCCAGTAAAATGATAATACCAGTGATAGCAGTCATCGAAGTGGTGACAATAAGCGTGGAGGGAATCAACATGCCAGAAATGGTAACCACTTCGGTGGTAATCATGGCCAAAATAATAAGAATGGACATTTCAAGTAGAGTGTAGACACTCAAAATTTTCTGCACTCCTATTACTAACATTGTAGGAGGGTAGATTTGTCTTTTGGAGATTACCCTGAAAGACAGCTTACATCCATCACGGATACCACCGGAAGTTCAGTTCCAACCCGAAACACAAACCGGGAACGTCATGTCAACCCGGAACACACACCAGGAATGTCATTTCCGATCTCGGAGATAACTCCGAGATATGAAGATCAAAAGACCGGCAACAACACCGGAGATGACAGTTCTATCTTGGTGATAACACTGCGACGTTCAGTTCTAGTCCCAGAGACAACATTGGGATTAGCAACACCATCCTTGGTGATAGCCCCAAGGGATGCCATTGCAGTTCCGGTGATAACCTCAGAAAAGCTTGTGTTAAACATGCGATTAACTTCAATCCAGATGACAGTGAGGCATACAAACAAGCAGCCCAATCTCAGATGTATCCCTGAGCAACGTCTGCTTTCTGCTTAAACCGGCGATAACCCTGGTGAGGAGTCACAACGTCATCTTACCACGTCAACAAGATGATATCGCAACATACCAACAAGTAGTCCAATCTCAGATGTAACCCTAAGCAACGTCAACTTTCAACTCAAACCGGTGATAACCTCCGCAAGGAATCAAACGTCATCTTGTTCCTTCGATAAATGGCACGTCGTCTCAACACTTTATACATACATACATCCAACAATGTCCCACAAGAATCGAGGAGTGACAATCCCGAGTGACTATTACGTGTGGTAGTACTTTGGATAGAATTTGAAGCTTGAAGACCATGGGCATAGACCCCTCTTCCTGACTTCGTACAACCTCTAATCCATGTCACAGCCTAACTCTCGACACCAACGGTTGAAGAAGGTCAGATATACCTCATTTGGATGCTCGGATTGAAGTTCTGCAAGTTTGAGCGGACATTATAGTGCATGAGTGCACGTACTACGAGACGACGAGACCCACGAGGCTCGGATCCACCACGACTAGCCGCAGGTACAACTGCTGCCGCAGGTGTACCTGCGGCCATCCGTCTATATATATAAGGCTTGGGTCAGCCATTTGAAAAGGGGGAGAGAAGGAAAAAGGTGAGGAAGCCCTGTCCGTTTTACTCTGCATACACATCTTTTGAGTGTTTCCTCTTCTTTAAACACTAGTTAGCTCACATATAGCTATCTTTTATCCGTTGGGAGCTAAGTGTTTATCCATTTAAATTCATAGAAGTTTACTTTGGCAGCCCACTGTAAGCCTTCTTACATTTTATAAAGCCTTCTTCTCATATAGCACACACTGTTATACACATTGAGAGTCGTGTTTTGTGCGTTTACCCGGACTTCGATCTGTGGTTTTCATTTTCTGTCAGTATATATATACTAATATATGTATATATTTCATATATATGGACTAACATTATCGAGGTATGCCTCGATTGAGCCTAGAGCCTAGACTCTATCTGATTGAGCCTATACTTGACGCGTTTACTTGATGCCGGATTTACATAAATACGTTTACTCACTATATATATATATATATATATATATATATATAATTGTCATCGGACATATCGATGAGCCCGGATTTACATCAGTGCGTTTACTAGCGTTTATATATATATATATATATATATATATATATATATATATATAAATTAAAATTTGACATGGGACATATCGATGAGCCTAGATTTACATCCGATTATTATTGCTTTTATATATATATTTTTATATATATATATATATATATATATATATATATTTACATTCTGTCAGCACGGAGTTTACTTACTGTGGCGGTTTATCTTTTTGACTTTATTTACATTTTGTCTTGCCTGGAGTTTAATTCGTGGCAATTGATCGCTTTTACCGCTTTATTTACATTTCGTCCCGCCTGGAGTTTACTTCGTGGCGGTTGGTCATGTCCATATATATATATTTACCGCTTTTATATATTTACATTTCTGATCCCCCATGGAGTTGCTTCGTGGTGGTTGATCATGTCTGTATATATAAATTTATAGCTTCTATATATAACTGCTTACTACTTTCCATACAAATTGCAGTATCATGTGAGCCAAGGAATCATGTGAGCACAGGTTCAGTTTACTGAATCTAGATTCGGTTCCCATGATGGACATTTTTCAGCTATAAGCAACTTGTACATTGTTTTATAGTGTCTGAATTTCCTTGGATGGCTGTCATGCCCATGAGGAGTTCGACACTGCTGTATATTATTTTCTCGAGAATGCTTCGCATCTCAAAAATGAAAGCAAATGTTTTAGGACATTTAATAATAAAATGGAAGTATCAAAGGCCTCAATTACTATTGAGCATAGGGTTTGAAAAAGCCTCTTTTACAAAACGACATTGCCGTATCTTGTTTAAAACTGAATTTTTCTATAAATTCAAACCCTATGTATATAGGTGCGAACGAGGTACATCACTACTTCCAAATAATTGCACATTGATCCACACACACACACACACACATTTATATAACAATTTCTTTGAAAAGTAGCGGTCACCATGGTAACACGGATGTCGGGGGGTGCCTAACACCTTCCCTCTTCATAATCAAACCCCCGGACCCAAAAATAAATCTCGGTTTCACAGACCCATTTAGCAGTGTCAAATCACTGGGTCAGTGTTCAAGCCTTTTCGGTTGCGTTGGTGCAACCAGTTAAATACACCAACTGGCGACTCTTAAAGTCCAATCGTCGACATTATACATGTAAGATCTTTTTCACTTGTTTTTTCAAACAAATCTCACATTAACATGAGAAAACCAAAGAACAAGTAACGAAAAGGGACACTCAAAAATCCCGACGTCGACAGGTGGCGACTCTGTTGTGGACTCTAGTAAGAGGGCTTAAGCCACTATTACAAGCTTTTCAAAATTGTTATATGCTTGTGTGTGAATGATGCATTTACATTTCTGATGAATGTGTACGGATGCATTTTAATTACTGCACTGCTAAATATCTATCTGTGATATTAGTGTTTCGCACATGTCATCATTTTGCATAAACGGTGAGACACGTTGTATGTGAATGTATGTTGTGTGGTCCCTCCACCAGGAGGCTATCCTGTCGGTGTTTGATTACTGGACTCGTGGGAAGAATGATTCCCCGGGGCTCAGGAAAGGCACCACTCAGATTTGCTCCAGTTGAACGACCGAATTAACTTCTCGTCAAGTAGATTGCGATGATCTGGGAACCTTCATGCCGAAAAGCCGTGAGAGAAACCCTAGGATAGGTCAACCTCTGATAAACCAAACGCGGAGGAAAGTTTCTTCATGCTTTCCATTTTCAATTACTTGTAAAAGCATTTACTTGTAATTTTATTCCATGTTCATCCATATGTAATGGAAAATATGAAGAATATCTGTGCATGCATGACATGTTATCAATTAACAACCGGTTTTGTAGGACAAATTCCTAAAACGGACATGTTATGATAACATTTATATTACCCTAAGACTAAACTACGTAAGTCTTTTATAGGGAAGCAATTGGTCTGCATTACATTCCAAAATCCAAAAAGGTCATGAGCTTCTGTACCAATCATGCCCTCTTCCTAACAGCCTAACTCATTTCCGAGAAGAATTTGACAGATTGAGTAAACAAATCACAGACTTGGCCGTTCTACTAAAATAATTGCACCAGTCTACTCAGGGTACGAAGATACCTACACATACAGAATCCTCTACACAAGGGGGAGTTCAAGGTCTGGAAAAAATAATTCCAGAACATCAATTGGATACCACCAACAAAGACCCTAAAGGCACCCATCTCAAAGGAGATCCAGACACTAGTGACATCAGGAAGAAGGTCCTTCAAATGGAGGAAACCATTCGCTTTCTCAAAGGGATTGGAACACATGGCAGTGTTTCATATGCAGACCTTTGCATATTTCCTGGTGTGCATTATCCAGAGAAATTTAAGACCCCTGATTTGGAAAAGTATGACGAATTAGGGGATCCTAACACACATTTAAAGGTGTTCATCGGAGAACTTGGGTCTTACGCAGAAAATGAAAAGCTCAGAATGCAGTTATTTCCTAAAAGTCTGACTGGAGAAGCCCGTTCATAGTATACCAGATTAGACAATTCTAAGATCCATAGCTGGGAAGAGCTGGCTCACGCCTTCCTCACTCAATACAATTTTCAATCTCAGATGGCTCCTGATCGGTATCAAATCACCAAGGTCAAGAAACAGTCTAATGAGTTATTTAGAGAGTACGCTCAAAGGTGGAGGCGCCTTGCTGCTCAAGTTATTCCTTCCATGACAGAATCAGAAATGGTCATGACTTTCATAGATGTACAGGAAGCTCCTTTCTATGAGGGAGTTCTAGCTGGTATTGGAAAACCATTTTCTGAAATGATCAAACACAGCGAGATGGCTAAAATGGGATTGAAGTCTGGTAAAATTCAAGACCTAGCCGCTCTTAAAGCTGTTGCTGAGCACATCCAATCCGGATCTTATGAAAACAACCCCAGAGGGTCCATAAAAAGAAAGAAGAGGATGTTTCCTTGATACTACAAGGACAAAAAGGCAATCCAAGCATGCCTATACAGAGGAGAAACTACTCCCCTTTTCCAGCACAATCTTCAAACCCTCTATTGCCTAAAAGTGGAGAAGTAAAGCAACCTCAGACGTTCACACCCTTAGGGGATTCGCTCGAGAACATTCTTGCTCTTCTGACTGCTCAGGAGAAAATTACATATCTTCTTCCACCAGCCAACCCTAATGGTAGGGGTTTTAATGCTACTTGGAAGTGTGCTTATCATGCCGGGGCACCTTGACATGATACTCAAGATTGTTAGGCCTTGAAACATAAGATTCAGGATCAGATAGACAACGATGAGATTGTAGTCACCAAACTAGATCAACCTCATTTGCAAGACAACCCTCTTCCTCAACACAAAGAAGAAGAGGTCAACATGATCAGTTGGAGCACTATACAAGGTTCCAATGGCGAATCATCCCAACCCATCAAAGACGGTGTTGACAAATGGGATTATGAAAAGTTCCAGTTTACCATGGAACGAAAGATGAAAGGTCTTTGCAAACAAATTGAGCAATTAGCAGAACTGGTGACCCACCAGCATCAAGTCACACGCCAATTAATTAGGTAGGAGCATGCCTATCTCCTTCCATTTGTTATAAATGCTCCATCAACACCTTCAGAAAGCGAAGCTATGGAGGATAAGGTTACAAAGCGAGCAAGTGCTAAAGCCCGTCGGGATTTTGCCAATCAAAGGAAATTCACCTATCTGGGCTAGTCTATGGAGGAGATACTTCAAATGTTGATCAATGAAAGAAGAATCACATTACTTCTCCCTCCAATCAATCCCCGCTTAGGGCGGTTCAATCTTGATGAAATGTGTCAATATCATTCACATTCTCGCGGTCACAACACAGAAGAATGCTGGGCACTCCGCCATCTTATTCAGAATCTTATTGATAGCGGTGTCCTGCAAATAGTAGATGATTACACTGTGCAACTCAAGGGTGGGAATGCATGCCCTACCCAAGGGAAGGGATCAGTTGCAGTTATCTCCGAAGTGGATGATGAAACTGTCAAAGTATTTCCCATACAACCAATTCAACTCAAAAGAGCTGACAATCCTTTGAAAGTAGCCGGACCAGAGCCAATTCCTTTACCTTATAGACCACAACATCCTGTTGTCAGCTTGCACAAAGTTCCATGGAATTATGGAGAAGTTGAAGGATCCACGTCTCATACTACTGCTATAGTGTCGAAAGAAAATCCACTGTACCTTCCTCAACGGGTTATCAAACCTACTTGCAAAGAAAAGGGGAAATTACCCATGGAGAAGATTAAAAAATTCCTCCGTACTATGGGTCATAATGAAGCCAAAGTGGTTTTAAGCTTGCGAGAAGCTCCACACTAGATTTCAATACTAGATTTGGTTTTCTCTTCTGAGGATCATCAGAAGATCTTGTTGAAGGTTTTTGAGAAGAAGCCTACTTGACAAAATCAGTGGATGTGGAAAAATTTTAACATTTGGTTGATCACATTTTCAACAACAATATGATATCGTTCACTGATGACGATATACCTTCCGAAGGGACCAGTCATTGCAAGCCATTGCACATCGTAGTGTTGTCTTCCGAGTACATGCTAGCAAGAGTATTGATAGATGGAGGCTCATCTCTAAATATCTGTCCTTATGCCACCTTGGTAAAAATGAATATCAATCTCAAGCGGATCCAAAGCGACCCATACATTATCCAAGCTTTTGATCCGAAAGATTGAAATGCCAATTGAGATTGGTCCAAATACATTCAATATATCCTTCCACATCCTCAACATAGACTCAGGATACAACCTGCTATTGGGGAGACCATGGATACACAAGGCTGGAGCCATTCCCTCCACGCTACATCAACAGCTCAAATACATTATCAACAACAGTCTCGTTACTGTCAGCGCTGAGCCGAATTATCCTGAACAAGGAATTCTACCAATTATCAGCTTCAATTTAGAAGTTGAACCAGCCAGTTTCCATACTTTGGAAGTGAGTAACACACAATACCATTCTATTGGGGCGCCACTTCCTATACCCAAGATTTCTTCCGAGGTTATGTCGGCCACTCAAGAAATGATGTTATTGGGTCATCAACCTAGACAAGGGCTTGGTAAGGATCAACAGGGTATTAAGCACCCTATCCAAATGTCCACTCAAATTGGAACAGCTGGGCTAGGCTATTCTTCTAGTTCCAGACACAGGAATCCTCATAAGCACGAGCAGATTCCTCAAGCTTCCACCGCACAACAATTTTCTATACCTTTACCTCATGAGTTAATGCAATCTCCAGTAAAGGTGCCAGCCAATGCTGTGGTTATGCTATTTCTGAAACCAGTGCCAATCAAAGCTAAAGAGGCAAACGTAAACATAACATTCATTGATTCATGATGAATATGTTCATGAAACATACAAACACCCAGACGATGATTGCCCAGATGTCATGGTTATCATTCGGGAGAAGGAAGACACTGACGATCCTTCCATCATTGCAGTCCTTCGGGACTTTGCCCTCGATAATTGGAGCATCACTCCATGCATTGGTCAACGAGGGTAAAATGGGTAGAAAATCCCTCTGCCCTGTAGATAACTTTAATTGCTTTCTTTCCTTTATAGCACTAGCAGTTATTTTATCACGTACATGCTAACACTTTTGTATGTTCGAACAGTTACATATATTAAGTGAAAGCATCTTTTGTTTCAGGACTCTGAATTTAGATGTACCTGTACTTACTGATGAGGTGCCTTCTCTCCACAAGGGCTGTAACTTTGATGCAAAGTTAGACTCAGACTTGATGGACATCCAAGAGAACATTGAGACACCTCAAGAGATTAAGGAATGGGTGGCAGAAAACCCAAACCCAATCTTGATTAAACCACTCCTTTCAATCTTGGAACCTTAGACAACCCTAAGCTAATACAGATTGGTTCAGACCTTACCACAACTAAGCACAATGATATGGTTGTACCGTTAACCCAATTCCATGATGTGTTTACATGGTCTCATGAAGACATGGTGGGTTTGTCCACTGACATTGTTCTTCATCGCCTTCCCATTAAAGAAGGATTCAAGCCAGTTAGGCAAAAAGCTCAGGCGATTGAAACCTGAGTGGAGTTTAAAGGTTAAAGAAGAAATTGTGAAACAATTTCAAGCTGGCATCATCATGGTGTCTACATATCCTGAGTGGATATCCAACATTGTTCCCGTGCCTAAACCAGGGGGAAAGGTGCGAGTTTGCGTGGATTATAGGGATTTGAACAAAGCTTGCCTTAAAGATAGCTTTCCCATGCCCTTTATCCACATTCTTATTGACAATACTGCTCAATACGACATGTACTCCTTTGCTGATTACTTTTTGGGGTACCATCAAATTATGGTCGCTGAGAAAGATCGTGAGAAAAAAGCTTTCATCGCGCCTTGGGGAACTTTTTGCTACAGACGGTTGTCATTCGGCCTCATCAACGCCGGGGCAACCTATCAGCGAGCTATGATGGCTCTTTTCCATGATTTAATGCACAAGGAGATAGAGATCTATGTGGATGACATCATTATAAAATCCTGGAAGGAGGATGACCATTTAGACCATCTCAAAAAGCTTTTCAATAGGTTGCGTAAGTACAACTTAAAGTTGAATCCCGCCAAGTGCGCCTTTGGTGTTAAGTCAGGCAAGTTGCTAGGTTTCCTAGTCATCCACAAAGGGATTGAACTGGATCCTACTAAAATCAAGGCCATCAAGGAAATGCCCACTCCTCAGACAGAGAAGGAAATACGGGAATATTTGGGAAGGATCAACTTCATTAGCAGATTCATTTCTCAACTCACAGCAACCTGTGAGCCTATCTTCAAATTGTTAAGGAAGAACTCATCCATGAAATGGAATGATGAGTGTCAGAAAGCCTTCCTCACAATCAAAGAGCAGTTGATTAACGCTCCTGTTTTGGTACCTCCCAGGGATAATGTTCCTCTATTCATGTACCTATCCATAAATGACAATGTTATGGGCTGCATGTTGGGGCAAAAAGACAATAGAGGCCAAGAACGAGCTATCTATTACCACATCAAAAGATTCAGCAACAGTGAACACAAGTACACTCTGAACGAGAAGACTTGTTGTGCTTTAGCATGGGCTTCCATGAGGTTACAACATTACCTCCATGGTCATAAAATCCATCTCATATCCCGAATGGATCCTCTCAAGTATGTGTTTAGTAAACCCATACTAAATTGTCGACTGTCCAGATGGCAGTTGATCCTACAACAATTTGACATCGTCTACGTGATGCAAAAGTCTGTTAAAGGTCAAGGAATTACGGATCAACTGGCCACCGCACCTGCAGGGGATTACAAACCCTTAGAAACGTACTTTCCTGATGAAGGGGTAATGACAGTTTAGTTACAACATCAGTACGATACATGCCGTGAGTGGAAAATGTATTTTGATGGAGCTGCTAATTCAGAAGTCTCCGGAGCTGGAGCAGTCCTAATATCCGGTACGGGGGAGCAGTATCTCATCGCCATTAAATTGCAGTTTGTCAGCACTAACAACACAGCTGAGTATGAAGGTTATATCATGGGGCTAAAACTTGCCCGTTCAATGGGCATCAGGCGGTTAACTCTCTTTGGGGATTCCGAATTGGTAATCAAGCAATCCATAGGAATCTAGCAAACCAAAGAATTGCATTTGCTGCCTTACCATCGGCAAGTTTTATAGATGGCTTTGGAGTTCGAGGAAATCTCCTTTCTACACATTCCTCATAATAGGAATGATTTTGCAGACGCATTAGCAACGTTGCCCTCCTTGGTTTACATACCTGACAAGGAAAACATGCCAAGCATCACGTTTTCTCTGCAAAAAGCCCCAATCTATGGGAATTACATTGGAGAAGTATCAGATTAGCTACCTCCCATCCATAACCCTTGGTACCAACACATCAAGGAGTATCTGCGAGATGGATCTACACCACCGAGGTGAGAGCCTGGCGAGAAGAGGCGGATTCATTGACTTGCTATGAAATTCTATCTGAGCAGAGATGCACTCTACAAAAAAGATGCAAGATTAGGTCTCCTCAAATGTCTGGACAAAGACCAAGCTCAACGACTCATGGATGAGATCCATGGTGGAGTATGCGGCCCTCACATGAGTGGACCCTTACTTTTCAAGAAAATTCTCAAAACGGGACATTATTGGCTCACACTCAAAGCTGACTGTGATGATCACGTTAAGAGATGCTATCAATGACAGATTCATGGGAATGCTATCCACGCCCCTCCAAGGGAACTCCACAATATGAGTTCGCTATGGCCCTTCTCAATGTGGGGAATGGACGTAATCCGGCCCATCGAGCCCAAAGCCAGTAATGGACATCGATTCATATTCACTATGATCGACTACTTCACCAAATGGGTAGAAGCAGCTTCCTTCCCCAAGGTTACTAAAGAAGTTTTCATTGCTTTCATCAAAAACAATGTCATCTGTCGATATGGACAACCAGAGGTCATTGTGTCAGACAATGCTAAGAACCTCAACAATAAAATGATGAAGGATTTATGCAGAAAATTCCACATCAAACACCTTAAGTCCGTCATCTACCGACCAAAGATGAATGGTGCTGTCGAAGTGGCTGATAAAAACATCAAAAAGATCATGCAGAAAATGTCCGCCAACTACAAAGGATGGCCTGACCTCTTGCATCTGACTTTATTAGCCTACAGAACTTCCGTGCGAACTTCCACTGGGGCAACCCCCTACTCATTAGTCTATGGGATGGAAGCAGTGCTCCCTATAGAATTGGAAATGGAATCCCTCAAAGTATTGATGGATACTCAGTTGGATGAGGACCTATGGGTACAAGATAGGTATCACCAATTGTCTCTAATAGAAGAAAGGCGAACCGCAGCTATCTTCCACGGTCAGTTATATCAAAAAAGGATCGCACAATCCTACAATAGAAAAATCTGACTACGATAATTCAAACAGCATGACTTGGTTTTGAAGAAGATCATTGGCAACCAAGATCAATCTAAGGGAAAATTTGCTCCTAACTGGGAAGGCCCATTTATTGTCAAAGAAGTATTGACAGGAGGTGCTCTCAGATTGCAGGAAATGGATGGCGATGAATTTCCACAACTTATTAACTCGGACACCGTGAAACGGTACTATGTCTGAAGTTACCATCAAACAAACATCCTGATTTTGATCATCAAATCACTAGTCATTCCAGTTTTGAACCCTTTCACCTTTTTACATGCTCTTCTGCCCCTCAGGGAAACATACACTTCAAGCCAGCAACCTGGTTTTACTTCATTCCAAACCTTCCATACTGAGGTTTTTGGTTATTAACCTTTTCACATTTCGAGTTATCCTCAAGATCGAGATTGAACCTTTCACATCTGCAGTTTATCCTGAAGACGGGATTAAACTTTTCCACACTTGCAGTTTATCCCCATTATGGGATTAAACTTTCTTCTCCCCGCAGTATAGCCTGGACATGGGATTCACATTTTCTTCAGCTGCGATTCGTCTCCGAGGGCAAACTACGTCGACCGATCTCCCTAATACCCGAGAGTGCGTAGGCAAACCATACGCTATATATATGGCTGTCACAACAATAAAAAAAACAAAAAACATTTCTCGCCCTTTCTTCACAAAAAAACTAAAAAACAACAAAAATACTTCTACATCCTTCGCTTTCACATTCAAAGATTGAACCTCCTACACTAGGTTCGAACTCACGCAGACTTGATCTCTCTTCAATAGAGTACGTAGGAAGTACCATTCATGGTGCGATCTAACCCCTACCGTAACAAAAACATATTTGTCACACAGTACTGGGATCAACCTTCAATTTGCCCCATTTCATCGGTTTCAGATCAAAGGGATGGAATTACCCAACCTCTTCTCATAAATAGAAGATTCGGTGACCATCTAAGCTGCGATTGTGCCTCAAAGAGAAATACCAACCCATAAGAGATGGAATTAACTAGGCTTCTCACAAATAGAAGTACTGGTGACCATCTGTGGTGCGGTCAATCTTAGAGAGGAAGAAACCATCCTCCTCTCCACTTTTCCATACAGATACCAGTCCCAAGACACCAAAGATGGTAGGGATTCACAGAAATCAGTGATCCATTCTAAGAGATCTTGCGATGTCTCAATGTCCATCTAGCAAGGATAAGTTCAGAATGCATCAAGATCACAAGGCCCTGGAGAAACAGGCAAATATCAAACAAGTATCAAGGCATAACTAAAAGGGAAGTGAATCAAAATATATTTTTCCCCATATACATATATTATTTGATATATACATCTGTGTTGTTCATGACAAAATGGCTAAGCTAGTTTGTGCAGGAAAATACAAAGCTATCTACAGATCTGTGTGTATGCGGACTATCAGATCTAACATAACATCCCTCTCTAAAGATGGAGGAAGCACTACAAGCTCCTGCCCAAGGGTATCTACACGAGCTAGCAGATCAGAGGCTAACTGCATGGTGGCATAATGCTCATCAATGTACGCACTCATGTCAGCCAGACTGACAGTCATCTGGGATCTAATGGAAGTGCTATCTGCAATGGCCACATCCCTAGCAGATAAGGCGGCATCCCGCTCTTCAATTAATGTATCCCTGGATGATCTAGCCTCATCCCTCTCCAACAGAGCGGTGTCTCTCTCATCAAGAGCTGTCAACATCGCGGCCCTAGCCTGATCTCTATCATAGGTCATCAGATGTAAGCTCTGCTCCAAATGCTGTGTCGAATACTGGGTAACAATGGCACTCGGGGTGGGAGAATCCATCATAAATCTTTGGCAAATTTCAACAGTCAAATCATTAGTGGGAATAACAGCCTCCTCTACAGGCTCCTCATCGTCAGAATCAGTCCCCTACAATGTGGATACTGCTGCAGCCGATGCAGTCTCTGTCTCCATCCATGCGAAATACTCTGCAGAACAACCCGGATGACTGACAGAAAACTCAGCCAGCTCTCGCTGATCCCAACAGGGATACAACCTGGATCTGTCCTTCGCTGACAAATGGTGTGACATGAAGCGCTGACTCACTGCCCCCTTATACAGATGGAAATCCTGAAACTGGTCAAACTGACACATCACGGTCAGTGGGTGGTAAGTGATCATGCCCCTCAATCCAGCCATAGGGAGATAATCTATGCCCGGAGCATGAATAATGAAGCTGTAGTGTGAGCTGAGCCCTGAACACGACAACATATCGAATGGATATCTAATCCCTGCCAGGAAAGTGGACCAAGATGCAGCATCTGTACACTCCGCAGGCTGGAAAGAATACGTCATGGCTATGTTATGGGTGAAACAAAATCCATGATGTCTAAATGTGCCAATCGGTCTCAAGTGTGACATAAAATACACATACAACATGACAGAGCTACTTGTGAATACTCCTGCCGGATAAGTTCAGTAGTATGTAGCTGACCTCAAGGTCTCTGTAATGATCATCGGAATAATGGTATGACCCTCCCTGAGAGCTCTCACTACCATGACGACGCCGATATCTAGCTCATCCATGTACCGCGGCATGTAGACGTATAACAATACGCATAGAAGCAGTACATCTACTCAGGCTGAACGCTAATGATCCTTCGGTGTGGTGAAATCCCCGAAATGCCGTGTATAGCTGTCCTCAGAGCCAAACCTGTCAAACAGGAAACGCTGGGATATAACATGGCCAGATGTAATCTCATCCTGCACCACTTTACGCCTCAATCTTGTGAGAGTCATGAACTGTCTACTCATGTCTCCCATCACCATATGCACGCAAGGTCTGTCCAGAGGTAGCATCATCAATCGTCCATACTCCTCCAAAGTAGGAGTCAACTCACGGGTCCCAAATCGGAATACATGTCTCTCCAGTACCCAGTGCTCTAGCATGCCCTCTACAAATCCTAGAGGAACATGAAACATCAGTAAGGTCAAAGTATGCTACAGCAAATCATCTACGATCACCATGTCTGATGGTGATATACTATCATACCATGATCGCATACCAGCTACCACCACAAATGGTGGGGTATGATCGATACGGCTAACTGTCGAAGAAGACATCTGTGCGGGTCGTGTCATAAGACTATCCAGGGGTCAATGCTGAGTATCTCTGGACATACATACATATGCATAACATAATAACATGCATGATATAATAGATGTTAATATGATATAGGGAATGGAAAACTGTACATACATTCCTAAGTATATCATCATCTAATACATCTCTGTATAACTAAAATATAGGGAAATGGGGCGAAGCTACCCAACATACAACAGAGGCCTATCAAAAGATATAGTGAGAATGTGGCAAAGCTACCCAGATGCTAATAGAGGCCTATCAAAAGAGATAATGAGAAATACATTAGAAAAAGTCAATAGTATCGATGTCTAGATCATCGATCCTGTCCACCTGATATAACTCCTCCTGAGTCACTGGATCTCTATCTACAAGGATGTCAGGTCGATACAAAGGAGGATCTACACCAGCAATACCATATGGGTCACCTGAGGGACCTGCGCCAGAGCTGGAAGGATCAAAAGTATCTACCTTTGCAGGATTTCTGCCCAAATGCCGAATGAAAAGATGTGATCGGTCCAGCTGCCGAGTCAGTCTGTCAATCTGTGTCACATGAGTCAGATCTCTGACACAGGCTAGCCAATCCATCATCATCACAGATCCTTGAACCATATACCCCATAAACTGTGTGGCGCGGGTTTGAGCTCCAATCGTACGAGGGATCCACCAATGCTGGAACATCTCCTGAGAACAGGAGCCCTCTGACAATGTAAAACCGTCAATCCCCATCAATGGGATGTCAATGATGGGTGACTGCGAAACAGGCCAATAACGCCTAGCAGGAGGCAAGATCGACATACAGATCTCTCCTGTAGTGCTCCTGATAGCACGCTCTCCTGAATAGAGCTCCCATCCTCCATTTGTGAAAAGAGGAATCCTGCGGGTGGAAATGATGTACTCTAATCCAGTCGGGTACCCATCCTCAAATCCAACTCCCAAATGCTCTCCAGAGTAGGGAATCCATGTGATGACATCAGCTGTCAATAGCTCCAGCTGTAGGCGACAATGAGTGAAACCCTCAGCAACAGGGACCTCCGCCAGTATGAAATGATGCCATCTCCATCTTCGTGGATAGGTGTCTAAACCTAACATGCTCACAGGACACAAATAAGGAAGCCTCTCATAGGCCCAAAATTGCCAACACAAAGGCAAACATCTGCTGTCAGTCAACACTCTTAACCTATATATGGGAAAAGATAAGAGAAATACTCACCAGCAGAAATGGGTAGAATCCTAACCACGCCTTGGTCAAGCCCTACGATCACATGCGCATTCCCTTGAGGAAGTAGGCAAAGGTGTAGGAACCCCAATCATACTCTCCTATATGGTCCACAAAGCGAAGGACACCGAATAGTCCATCGCCCCTAATGATCATCGTGGAAACTCCCAATAAGGATCTCGACTCACACATAGGGGTGATATACGCCTGCCATAGCATCTACGCCAAAGGACTGCATGCACGCAGCCCCCCTCGAAGCGCCCCTCGAACTCCCAACAAGGTGAGGCAATCACCCTCCAAACTCCATACCGTGCATCATCATCCACCGGCAATCATCATGCCCAACAAATGGAGGATCGAGTCCGGTGGAACCACCACTCGAGATAATGCCCGAGATAACCCTAGGACAAATGACGACGGGTAGAATTGAGAAGAACCTCCCGAATTCCTAACCATGGACAATCGCTCTATAGTCATCACGTAAGGCCTGATACATAGAGTGGATGCTAAACCAGTTCCCTCGAGGTTGTGTGAAGCCGGGAACCTACATCAAATGTAGATCAACATCAGAATCCTTGACTCCTCATCAATAGGAAATAAGGAAGATTAAAGATCTAACTTCATACCTCATTTGGGTGTAGGTATACTGAAGGATGCCTTCTCCAGTCAACCAGAAGATCTAGGTTCGCCACTTAAATACCTGGCAATTCCCTACGGGGAACATGTACAGCAGGAGCAGGAACCTCGATCGGTGCATCCTCCTCCTCGTCCTCGACATTCGGCACCTCAACCCGAATAGGACGTATCACCGCCTCCACCAAACGACGAATTTAGGTCTCATGTAAACTAGCATCGAGGCTCTTCAAAAGCCCTCCTCCGTACACCAGAAGTGGTCCTGCGAGAACTACTCGGCTGATCTGGATCCATGTTATCTGGACAGCAAATCTCCCAAATCACCTCAGAAAGGGTGTGGTAATTTCTTACCTGGAGTCTTTTCAAAATGCATTTTATGATTACATGCATGTATGCATTGCTTTAACATACATCTACAGTAGAGTTAAAAATGCATGACTACCCAATACCTACATTTTGGGAAAATTTTGCCATAGCCCCTTTATAAATGGGACTATCCACATGCATATAGGCATGACTAGGTGGCCATTCAGTAACACACCTATACATAGTCATATAAATCCTGTATGCATCAATACATTGCAGTAAAAAATCCGTAATTGTAGTCTAATTACCAGGATTATTTTGCTTATCTACCTTTACTCATTTGTCCTCATATAGGATAAGAAATGACAGTAAAAGGTGCCAGTTTGACTATTTCAATAGTCAAATTTTTTCACATCATTATGTTCAGCATGGTTTAATACTAACATTTGCTATGTTGAATATTTTTTATCAAGTCATATCAACATGCATATTCACTACTATGTGTCTAAATGCATTTCATGCGATAAGTCATTTCCTAACGGACAGAAATTGGAAAAAAATACATTCATGTGTTACCAGGACAATGAAGAATGCTTGTACGGTGATAGAATATGTAGAAAGTTGCCCGAACTCAGCAGATCTGAAGAAGAGCTCTTGGATTTCCTTCGCTGCGCAACTTGAAAATGACTTATAAAAGCAACCACCACCAATATAGAAACACTACGGTAGCGAAGCTAACTCGCTGGCTCTCAGCAGGTACTAACCGAGACCACCCTACATGGGTCCCACACCTCTGGCTCACTCCAGTTAGGGTTGCAAAGGAGGTCTCACAAGCTGAAAAGGCAAAATCAGGAATAAAAATGCTACGCGATCGAGCGGATTAAATTGAAATCTCGGTTTCTTGTTTCGGTCGAGTTAAACTCCCGTCGCCTCAACGGTATTCGCCTGAATGCAGGGTATACTATACCAATGAGCTCAGCTTTTACAAACCATGCTCGACAATACCCCACAAAGGTCCGATGCCGTCATTTGCAGGGTCACAACCCTAAATAATCCTCTACGGGGTTATAAACATAAAAACCACGAAATATCAAACCTCCCGTGGGGTTACAATGCCGAAGTTATCAAGCATCTACATATATTCGACGGGGTCACAACGCCGATCCTTCAAATTCTACGATTTCGACGGGGTTAACGTATAATATAACCATTGATACACACATCAATGAAGGTCAATCAGCCTTGACATCATATCAGCCGATGGCAAGTAAACCCATCGACGCAACCTTACCCAACAAGGGCTACAACACAATGCTACCATTGAGACATACATAAATGAAGGTCAAGCAGCCTTGACAATACACCCAGCAGGGATCTATCCGGTGATACACACATAAACGAAGGTCGCAAGCAACCCCGGCAAACCACAACACTTTGTTGGCAAGAATCTCGACAAAGATGAGGGAACATGTTATACACATCCTCAAACAGACAAAGCCTTATCCCCACAGATCTCTTCCACACAAGAGGTACCACTATGGAGTATAAGCTAGTGTCTAGGATTCAAGACTTTGGTGGTAGTCCCAACGTCAACATCCTTGGAAACTTGGATCACATGTCCAAGTCATCACTGATTGTCATCCCTGTAGGATTACATAACAATCATGCATCATACATTTGCATCATGTTGCTGCACATAGCATCATGTTTATCTTGCTTGCATTTCAAGTGTCTAAGATTCTTTATCCTATGCATGCCTTGTATTGCATGAATATGATAAAGAGGGGCATCTGTAGACACTCTAAATTTTCTGCACTCCTATTACTAACATTGCAGGAGGGTAGATTTGTCTTTATGAGATAACCCTGAAAGACAGCTTACATCCATCACGGATACCACCGAAAGTTCAGTTCCAACCCGAAACACAAACCGGGAACGTCATGTCAACCCGGAACACACACCGAGAATGTCATTTTTGATCTCAGAGATAACCCCGAGATATGCAGATCAAAAGACCAGCAACAACACCGAAGAGGACAGTTCTGTCTTGGTGATAACACCGTGATGTTCAGTTCTAGTCCAGAGATAACACTGGGATTAGCAACACCATCCTTGGTGATAGCCCCAAGGGATGCCATTGCATTTTCGGCGATAACCCCGAAAATGCTTGTGTCAAACATGCGATCAGTTTCAATCCAGATGTCATCTTACCACGTCAATAAGATGATTTCGTGGTATACCAACAAGTAGTCCAATCTCAGATGTAACCCTGAACAACGTCTACTTTTAACTCAAACGGGTGATAACCCCGGCAAGGAGTCAAACATCATCTTGTTCCTTCACCAATTGGCACTTTGTCTCAACACTTCATACATACATACATCCAACAATGTCCCACAAGAACCGAGGAGTGACAATCCCGAGTGACTATTACGTGTGGTAGTACTTTGGATAGAATTTAAAGCTTGAAGACCATGGGCATAGACCCCTCTTTCTGACTTCGTACAACCTCTAATCCATGTCATTGCGTAACTCTCGACACCAGTGGTCCGAAGAAGGTCAGATATACCTCGTTCGGATGTTTAGATCGAAGTTCTGCAAGTTTGAGCAGACATTACAGTGCATGAGTGCACGTACTACGAGACGACAGAACCCGCGAGGCTCGGATCCACCATTACCACCATAGTACAAGCTAATAATGGGCCATCAGCAGTGTACTGCGCACCCATTAAATATATATATCAAGGCTTGGGGTGACCATTTGAAGAGGGGGAGAGAAGGAAAAAGGCGAGGAAGCCCTGTCCGTTTTACTCTGCATACACATCTTTTGAGTGTTTCCTCTTTTTTAAACACTAGTTAGCTCACATATAACTATCTTTTATCCGGCCGGAGCTGAGTGTTTATCCATTTAAAGTCATAAAAGTCTACTTTGGCAGCCCATTGTAAGCCTTCTTACATTTTATAAAGCCGTCTTCTCATATAGCACACACTATTATACACATTGAGAGTCGTGTTGTGTGCGTTTGCCCAGACTCCGGTCCGTGATTTTCATTTTCTGTCTGTATATATATACTAATTTATGTATATATTTCATATATATGGACTAACATTATCGAGTTATGCCTCGATTGAGCCTAGAATTGATTGCAGGCGTTTAATTGCTTATATATATATATATATATATATATATATATATATATATATATATATGTGGTCGACTACATCGATGAGCCCGGATTTACATCCATATGCGTTTACTCGCTTCGCTATATATATATATATATATATATATATATATATATATATATATATAATCGTTATGGGACATATTCGATGAGCACGGATTTACATCCGGCGTTTCTTTTATATATATATATATATATATATATATATTTACATTCTGCTAGGCTCGGAGTTTACTTCGTGGCTTTTACATTTTTATTTACATTTGTCATTTTGTCCTAGAGTTTACTTTATGGCAGCTGATCGCTTTTATAGCTTTATTTATATTTTGTCCTGCCTGGAGTTTACTTCGTGGAAGTTGATTGCTTTTACCGCTTTATTTACATTTTGTCCCGCCTGGAGTTTACTTCGTGGCGGTTGATCATGTCCATATATATATATATATATATTTACCGCTTTTATATATTTACATTTTTGATCCCCCATGGAGTTGCTTCGTGGTGGTTGATCATGTCTCGTATATATATATTTTACTGACTTTATATATATAATCGCTATCGCTTTCCATACAAATTGCGATTATCATGTGAGCTTAGGAATCATGTGATCACAGGTTAAGTTTATGAATCTAGATTCGGTTCCCATGATGGACATTTTTCAATTATAGCGTACTTGTACATTATTTTTCTGATGTCTAAATTTCCTTGGATGGTACATGCCTATGCCCATGAGGAGTTAAAAGATCGCAGTATATTATTTTTCTAGAATGCTTTGATCTCTAAAATGAAAGCAATGTAATAGGACATTTAATAATAAAATGGAAGTATCAAAGGCCTCAATTATTATTTAGCATAGGGTTTGAAAAAACCTCTTTTACAAAACGACATTGCCATATCTTGTTTAAAATTGAATTTTTCTATAAATTCAAACCCTATGTATATAGGTGCGAACGAGGTACAACACTACTTCCAAATAATTGCACATTGATCCACACACACACACACACACATTTATATTACAATTTCTTTGAAAAGTAGCGGTCACCGTAGTAACATGGATGTCGGGGGGTGCCTAACACCTTCCCTCCGCATAATCAAGCCCCCGGACCCAAAACTGAATCTCGGTTTCACAGACCCGTTTAGTAGTGTCAAATCACTGGGTCAATGTGCAAGGCTTTTCAGTTGCGTTGGTGCAACCAGTTAAATACACTAACTGGCGACTCTTAAAGTCCAATAGTCGACATTATACATGTCGGACCTTTTTCACTTGTTTTTTTTAAACAAATCTCACATTAACATGAGAACACCAAAGAACAAGTAACGAAAAGGGACACTCAAAAATCCCGACGTCGACAAAGAGGAGATTCAAAAATGATGGAAAGACGTCAGCACCATCACCCGTTGTTAAGGAAGGAGAATGACCATCTATCATATGCTTCAAATGCAGAGGGGAGGGACACATCAGTCCAAACTACGCGATGCCGTCCAAAGCGTGTTATAATTGTGGAAGAGAAGGTCACCTAGCCCGATTTTGTCATTCACCGAAGACAAGTCCAGCTGGGAAGGAGGCACCAAAGGTCGTCCCAGAAAAGTCAAAGCCGGTAGTGCAAGGGAGAGCATTTGTCGTGACCTCCCAGAAAGCAAGGAACCCGAACGGGGTCATCACGGGTAAGCTTATCATAAACTCTAGCTACCCATTCTTTTATTTCTCCTACTTGCGCTCAACGTTTAAATTTGACTCTGGCGAAATTAAACTTTGACTTATCTAGTGAAACTCCATTGGGAGAAACCTTCATTACATCCACTATTTATAAGCCTTGTTTGGTTCAAATCGGTACCCTCACATTACCTGTCGATCTTATTTCATTGAAAATACTTGCATTTGACGTAATTCTAGGGATTGATTGGTTAACTACTCATCATGCGAGAATTGATTATTTTCGTAAGGTTGTTAGCTTTCATATCCCTAACCAACCTATTATGCGAATTCAAGTAACCAAACCATTAAAATCAATCATTGTCATCTCAAACCATAAATCTATTCATTTATTGAAAAATGGATGTCAAGCTTTTCTTAGCTCATGTTACAGATTTAAACAAAAATACGTCAATTTTGAATGATATTTCTATTATTAATGAATTTCCTGACGTATTCCCTAAAGAACTTCCTGGCCTACCCCCAGAGTGAGAAATTAAATTTTGTATCGACCTTGAACCTGGTACAAAACCCCTTTCCAAAGCCCCATATCGAATGGCTCCTATTAAACTTCAGGAGTTAAAGACCCAATTGCAGGAATTGTTAGACATTGGTTTTATTCGTTCTAGTACGTCTCCTCGGGGTGCTCATGTTCTATTCGTGAAGAAGAAAGATGGAAGTATGCGACTTTGTATTGATTATCGGGAGTTGAATCTTGTTACCATCAAAAATAGGTAACCATTGCCTCGCATTGATGACCTGTTTGACCAGTTGCAAGGAGCCAAATTCTTTTCAAAGATTGATCTTCGTTTCGGATACCATCAGTTGAAGATTAAAAATGATGACATTTCAAAGACTGCTTTCAGAACTCGGTACGAGCAATATGAATTCCTAGTCATGTCTTTTGGATTGACTAATGCTCCTTCTGCCTTCATGGACATGATGAACCGAGTATTTAAGGAATATTTGGATCACTTTGTGGTCGTCTTTATTGATGACATCCTCATATACTCCAAAAGCCATGAAGACCATGAGAAACACTTGAGGCTGATACTCCAAAAGCTTCGTGAAAACAAGCTATATGCCAAGTTAAAGAAATGTGAGTTCTGGCTTGAGGAAGTTGCATTCCTTGGGCACATGATATCAAATCATGGAATATCATTGACCCAAAGAAAGATTGAAGAAATTCAAAGTCGGGAGAACAACCAAAATCGATCAAGAAATCGTAGCTTTCTTGGCTTAGCTTGTTATTATCGGAGATTCGTGGAAGGATTTTCTCGAATCACTACTCTATTAATTCAGCTGACTCAAAAAGATACAAAATTCGGTTGGAGTGAGGAATGTGAGAAGAGTTTTCAAGAACTTCGAGAAGACTCATTTCAAAGATTGCATTACGACAATACCATCCGCTCGGAGGATTTGTCATCTACGGATGATGCTTGGGCAAAGGGTTAGGATGTGTTCTCATGCAACATGGGAAAGTCATAGCCTATGCCTCACAACAACTCAAAGAATATGAGAGGAATTATCCTACTCATGATCTAGAGTTGGCAGCAATCGTTTTTGTGCTTAAGATTTGGAGGCATTACCTGTATGGAGAGAAGGTGGAGATCTATATGGATCATAAAAGCCTCAAATATTTCTTCACACAAAAGGAACTCAACCTGCGGCAACGACAATGGCTTGAGTTGTTGAAAGATTATGATCATACCATCCAATACCATCTTGGAAAAACGAACGTAGTAGCTGACGCATTGAGTAGAAGATCATATGCGGGTACGAGTGCAATATTGTCAATGCAAAGGCTCATTGTGTATGACTTGGAAAGGATGGAAATAGAGTTAAAGACTCCAGGGACCCATATGATGATGGCGAATATACAAGTGGAACCGACTTTAATCGATAAAGTTAAAGTTGCTCAAGCTACAGACCTGGAGCTGATGCGTATGAGGAAGAAAGTGCAAGAAGGTTCTATTCCAGAAGCAAGAATCGATGAAGAAGGAATACTTTGAGTCAACTCCAGACTTTGTGTTCCTAACGATTCTGACTTGAAGTATAAAATCATGATGGAGGGGCACAACACACCGTTTGCAATCCATCTTGGGAGTACCAAAATGTATCGTGATCTTCGACATACATTTTGGTGGAGCAATATAAAGAGAGAGATAATAGGGTTTATCTCAAGGTGTCTAACTTGTCAACGAGTCAAGGAGGAGCATCAAGTGTCAAAAGGTCCATTGCAACCACTTGAAATTCCAGAATGGAAGTGGGAGCACATTACCATGGATTTCGTTACTGGTCTTCCCAAAGTTTTTCAAGGCATAGATGCGGTTTGGGTCATTGTTGATAGATTAACCAAGTCTGCTCATTTCTTACCGATACGAGAAACTTATACACTTGAATGTCTTGCTAGTATGTACATAAACGAGATTGTAAGATTGCATGGTATGCCAGTATCCATAGTTTCTAATCGAGACCCAAGATTCACTTCACGATTTTGGGTTAGTTTACAAAAAGCTATGGGCACGGATTTACGATTTAATTCGGCATATTATCCTCAAACGGATGGGCAGTCAGAAAGGACTATTCAAACTCTTGAAGATTTATTAAGACTCTGTGTCCTTGACTTCAAGGGAAGTTGGGACAAGTTCTTACCATTGGTGGAGTTTTCCTACAACAATAGTTATCAAGCAAGTATATACCGATTGAGGTTCCTGCTCCTGCTGTACGTGTTCCCCGTAGGGATTTCCCAGGTATTCAGATCTTCTAGGTAACTTGAGTAGGCATCCTTCAGTTTACCTGCATGCAAACGAGGTATGAAGTTAGATCTTTAATCTTCCTTATTTCCTATTTATGAGGAGCAAAGGGTTCTTATGTTGATCCGCATTTGATGTACGTTCTCGGCTTTACACAGCCTCGAGGGAACTGGTTCAGCATCCACTCTATGTATTAGGCTTTGCATGATGACAATAGAGAGATTATACATGGCTGGGGAATTGGGACGTTCTTCTCAATTCTTCCCCGTCGCTGTCCCTGGGGTTACCTCAGGGCATTGTCTGAGCGGTGGTTTCACGGAGTTCGATCCTCCATTTGTTAGACTGTCTTTGTGATGATGGCCTTGGATGGATTGGCGGTTTATCACATGTATTGTAAGACCCCAACTTTTATGAATAAATAATAATTTTCTCGAAATATATTTTTGAATATTATGGTGTGGATTTGATATAATGTTATAGCTGTGGGTAATATTTACAAATTTTGCAAGGTAAGCAAGTGGTTATATAATATTCGATTGGTCGGGGAATATTCGTTTTAACAGGGAATATTCATATATGGCACAATCATTCATCGGACCCCACAACTGAGTAGTATTGTCGTAGTAAGAAAATGACATAATTATCTTTTATAAAAATAATAGCGAAAGTGTTACGATTAAAACCGTTGAAACTACATTAGTAAAAGTACAAAGAATACTGCGTGGTTGCGTAGTAACACGTGGTATTGGTTATTGATGCTTACGTGAAAAGTCACTCATTATACTTAATTATTGCTACAAGAATTGCTACATCATATCTCTCATATTATTGATTCAATTATTGTCACATTATCATCTGCATAATATGATATATTATTAAATCAATAATTGAGACGACAAAGTTATTCATATTATCAAATTGCAATATTTACAATGATCTGCAGAAGTTACATCGAGGAGAGGTTTGGTCATCTAATTGCGCGCCAATAAGGAGAAATTCTTATCAGAAAGCCCCCTCTTTCCTGAGAATGACCTGGTTGTTAAATATTTTGAATTATAAATGATGAATAAGTTCGTGTTGATTAAAGATGAATTTGATAGTTCCATTGTGTTGGAATTATTAGTGTTAGTGAAAATCGATATTTATTTCGATAATAATTGATGTCTGGAGGTTATATTGACCAATCAGGTAATTAATCGGATAAATGAGCAATTAATTGCTATTAATTCACATGATTATAACTATTTGTTCACATGTGTGTACTATTGATTCACATTCTTGTACTATTAGGGGAGCTGGTCCAAGATTGATAATACTTGCATGACTAAGTTAAAAATGGAGGTATAGATGAAGGTACTATACTGTAATTCGTATTTTCATATGTCTAGAACTATTGATTCACATGATTTACTATTGATTCACATTATTTACTATTAGGGGAGGTGGTGCAAGTTTGATAATACTTGCAGGACTAAATTAAAAATGAAGAAAAAGAGGAAGGTATTATACTGTAATATTTCGAGCCCCAAAACGTGCAATTATCAAAATTATATTTTCCTATAAATAGAAGCTCATTCTTCCTTCATTTCTCACCAATTCACAAAAGCTATGGGGCAATTATTATAGAGAGAAATTATAGAGAGAAAGAAGAAGAGAATTTCGCTACCTCATTTATTCCAAAGATCTAGTTTTTTCTAAGGTAAGGGGTATTATTCTTTCGTATTCATGAAGAGAGTTATTTTCTTTCAATACTCGTAAGGGTTGTTATTCCATTCTTTATTATATTGTTGGAATAACCCGTCTATGCGAAGTACCGCATACATTGTGAAATTCTTCTATTATTCCATCCTTTATTATTACATTGGAATAACATGCATATGATCTATCGCATGCACAGTGAATTCATTGTTATTCCATTCTTTATTATTCAGTTGGAATATCTTGTCTGTGCGGATTTCACATGACCTCATTCCGTTCTTTATTATTCTATTGGAATATCCTGTCTGTGCGGATTACGCATGACCTGGTTCCCTTCTTTATTATTCTGTTAGAATATCTTGTCTGTGCGGATTATGCATGACCTGGTTCCATTCTTTATTATTCTATTAGAATAACCTGTCTGTACGGTCTATCGCATGCCTGGTGAATTCTTCTGTTATTTCATTCTTTATTATTCTGTTGGAATAACCTGTCTATGTGGATTACCACATGCATGGTGAATGATCCTTCGTATTCATTCCTTATTAAATTGTGGAAATGATCTGTCTACGTGGATTATCGTATGGCTGGCGAAAATCCATTTGCAGTTTCATATATTCTATTATACTCAGTTAGTTAAAGCTTTGGCTTCTATACTCCATGAAATTGGTGGAATATCCTTAATATTTGCGCTTCATCCAGTTTTTTTCATGGAAATATTCTTTCGAGCATTCTTGAATTTTACTCTAAAAGCAGTATCATGTTGACAATTTGGACGTTATTGGTTCCTTGATAAATTAATTTATAAATCTTTAAAATTTATCCTTGAACTTGTTTTATTGAATTATTATGTCATTGTCATCATCCTCATGCTTATATTGTGATGAAAGTCATCTTTGGTATGATTATGACCAGGGATTATTCGGTATAATCATGACCGTAATGTGACGAATGATGTGGTGAAAGTCCTCATTGGCCTGTAGTTCATTGATGGACAGTTGTTGGTATGATTATGACCAGTTATTATTTGGTATAATCATGACCATTGATGATTACATGAATATCCTTGGCCGTGGTGCAGGGATGATTTGATTTTATTTATTAAGCTGAGTCTCAGCGATAAAGTTGATAATAAAATTTTTAAATCATAGAAGATAATAGATATTATGCTATACTTGACTCTTCTAATGGATTGCTTGTTCTGCTGCAGTTAAACTTGTTGTCTATTATATTCTATTAGTTTAACATTGTTGAAGGCTAATGATAATTTATTCTGCATTATCTTAGTCATAATATTTCTTACTGGGCTAGTTGAGCTCACCCTTTTACTTTCATTGTTCTCTTCAGGAAATTAGAACGTAGCCGGGACTAGTTAGGGAATGGAGTGATGGTCCGAGATGGTGTTATAGTAGTCCTCACTATTCTATAAAATAGTGTGATAATAAATGTAATGAGGACTCCATTGAGTGTGGATATTTTCTAGATGACAATATTTGTATTGAAACTTATTGCATATGTATTGTCTTATTTTACACGGCAGTTGTATAATTAAGATTTTATTTATATTTTGTACCATATATTTGGCAACTCAAGATGGGTGATGTAAACCTATTTTGGGGGCGTCACAGTTTGTATCAAAGCTTAGGGATATGATCCCTGTCTGAGATGTGAGGCAAGGAGGGGAGAGACGGGGAATTCCTTCGCTAGTATGACCTACCTAAGTTTATTTGCTATTTAATTGGTCGGTCAGAGTATAGGGATAATATGTGATATGTTAATTAACCCTTATTTTGTGGCAGTATTTGAAAATGCCATCCAAAAATATTGAGATAAGCAATGAAGCACATGAGACCGTTGCGTCACCAACGATCAATACCCAGGGTAATGTGCAACATGAAGACAATAATCCTCATGTAAACAATAACACCGATGAAATGGTGAACGATGGAATGCTCAATGGCTTTATGCAATTCATGCAACATCAGGTGAGAGCGACTCCTGTCCAAAATGCATGTGGAAACACTGACAACTCTCGGACGGTCACCGCTAAGTAGTTCAAGGAGCTGGGACCACCGGAGTTTTTTGGAGAGCCAAAACCACTTAAGGCGGAGACGTGGATGAAGCAGATCAACAAGGTATTTGATGTCTTGGGATGCTCCGAGGAGCAAAAGGTTCCCTTTGCCACCTTCATGTTTCGAGCAGAGGCAGATTACTAGTGGGAATCTGTAAAGCGTACTCAACCTGCCACACTAAAGATGTCTTGGGAGAAGTTCCAAGAACTGTTCAACGATAACTACTTTCCTGAAAGTATTCATCACATGAAGGAGGTAGAGTTCATCAAGCTTGAGCAAAACAATATGACTGTGGTGAAGTACGACGTTAAGTTTTATTAGTTATCTCGGATTGCGTCCCATTTGGTTGATAATGAGGAGAGAATGACGCGGATGTTTCTAAGAGGTTTGAAACCCGAGATACGTCAATACCTAATTTCTCACAAACTATGTTTGTATTCAGATGTTGTGAATATGGCTCAATTATTAGAGTGCGATAATGAGTCAACCCAACTAAGAGAGAGCAGCCGACAAGTTGATAATACCAGTGGTAGAAGTCATCGAAGCGGTGACAACAAGCGTGGAGGGAATCAACATGCCATAAATGGTAATCACTTCGATGGTAACCATGGCCATGACAATAAGAGTGGACATTTCAAGAAGAGGAGATTCAACAATGATGGAAAGACGTCTGCACCAGCACCTGTTGTTAAGGAAGGAGAATGACCGCTGGTCGTATGTTTTAAATGTGGAGGGGAGGGACATATCAGTCCAAACTGTGTGATGCAGTCCAAAGTTTGTTACAATTGTGGAAAAAAGGTCACCTAGCCCGATTTTATCGTGCACAAAAGTCAAGTCCAGCTGGGATGGAGGCATCCAAGGGTGTCCCAAACAAGACAAAACCGGTAGTTCAAGGGAGAGCGTTTGTCGTAACCTCCGAAAAAGCGAGGAATCTGAACGAGGTGACCACGGGTAAGCTAATCATAAACTCTAGCGAAGTTTATACTTTATTTGATACCGGTTCTACCCATTCTTTTATTTCTCCTACTTGCGCTCAGCGTTTAAATTTGACTCCGGAGAAATTAGACTTTGACTTATCAGTTGAAACTCCGTTGGGAGAAACCTTCATTACATCCACTGTTAATAAGTCTTGTTTGATTCAAATCAGTAACCGCACGTTACCTGTCGATCTTATTTCTTTGAAAATACTTGCATTTGATGTGATTTTATGGATTGATTGGTTAACTACTCATCATGCTAAAATAAATTATTTTCGTAAGGTTGTTAGCTTTCATATTCCTAACCAACCTATTATGCGAATTCAAGCAACCAAACCACTAAAATCAATCACTGTCATATCAAACCATAAAGTTATTCATTTATTAAAAAATGGATGTCAAGCTTTCTTAGCCCATGTAACGGATTTAAATAAAAATACGTCAGATTTGAATGATATTTCTATTGTTAATAAATTTCCTGACGTATTCCCTGAAGAACTTCCTGGCCTACCCCCAGAGCGTGAAGTTGAATTTTGTATCGACCTTGAATCCGGTATAAAACCCATTTCCAAAGCTCCATATCGAATGGCTCCTATTGAACTTCAGGAGTTAAAAACCCAACTGCATGATTTGTTAGACATCGGTTTCATTTATCCTAGTACGTCTCCTTGGGGTGCTCCTGTTCTATTCGTGAAGAAGAAAGATGGAAGTATGCGACTTTGTATTTGATTATCAGGAGTTGAATCATGTCACCATCAAAAATAGGTACCCATTGCCTCGCATTGATGACCTGTTTGACCAGTTACAAGGGGACAAATTCTTTTCAAAGATTGATCTTCGTTCCGGATATCATCAGTTGAAGATTAAAACTAATGTCATTCCAAAGACTGCTTTCAGAACTCAGTATGGGCATTATAAACTCCTAGTCATGTCTTTTGGATTGACTAATGCTCCTGCTGCTTTCATGGACATGATGAACCGAGTATTCAAGTAATATTTAGATCACTTTCTGGTCGTCTTTATTCATGACGTCCTTATATACTCCAAAACCCGTGAAGACTATGAGCAACACTTGAGGCTGATACTTCAAAAGCTTCGTGAAAACAAGCTTTATGCCAAGTTGAAGAAATGTGAGTTCTATCGTGAGGAAGTTGCATTCCTTGGGCACGTGATATCAAATCATGGAATATCTATTGACCTGACAAAGATTTAAGCAATTCAAAGCTGGGAGCAACCAATGTCAGTGACCGAAGTACATAGCTTTCTCGGCTTAGCTGGTTATTATCAGAGATTCATGGAAGGATTTTCTCGAATCGTTATTCCATTAACTCAGCTGACTCGAAAAGATACAAAGCTCGATTAAAGCGAGGAATGTGAGAAGAGTTTTCAAGAACTCAAGAGAAGACTCATTTTAACACCTGTTCTGACAATACCATCTGGCTTGGAGGGATTTGTCATCTACAGTGATGCTTCAGGCAAAGGGTTAGGATATGTTCTCCTGCAACATGGGAAAGTCATAGCCTATGCCTCACGACAACTCAAAGAATATGTGATGAATTATCCTACTCATGATCGAGAGTTGGCAGCAGTCATTTTTGCGTTTAAGATTTGGAGGCATTACCTATATGGAGAGAAGGTGGAGATTTATACGGATCATAAAAGCCTCAAATATTTCTTCACTCAAAAGGAACTCAACATGCGACAATGACGATGGCTTGAGCTGTTGAAAGATTATGATCATACCATCCAATACCATCCTAGAAAAGTGAACGTAGTAGCAGACGCATTGTGTAGAAGATCATATGCGAGCACGAGTGCAATATTGTCAACGCAAAGGCCCATTTTGTATGACTTGGAAAGGATGGAAATAGAGTTAAAGACTCCAGGGACCCATGTGATGATGGCGAATATACGAGTGGAACCGACTTTAATCGATAAAGTTAAAATTTGCTCAAGCTCTGGACACTGGAGCTGATGCGTATGAGGAAGAAAGTACAAGAAGGTGCTATTCTAGAAGCAAGAATCAATGAAGAAGGAATACTTCGAGTCAACTCCAGACTTTGTGTTCCTAATGATTCTGACTTGAAGTATAAAATCATGATGGAGGTGCACAACACACCGTTTGCAATCCATCTTGGGAGTACAAAAATGTATCGTGATCTTTGACATACATTTTGGTGGAGCAATATGAAGAGAGAGATAGCGGGGTTTATCTCAAGGTGTCAAACTTGTCAACGAGTCAAGGCGGAGCATCAAGTGCCAAAAGGTCCATTGCAACCACTTGTAATTCCAGAATGGAAGTGGGAGCACATTACCACGGATTTCATTACTGGTATTCCCAAGGTTTCTCAAGGCATAGATGTGATTTGGGTCATTGTTGATAGATTGACCAAGTCTGCTCATTTCTTACCGATACGAGAAACTTATACACTTGAACGTCTTGCTAGTATGTACATAAACGAGATTGTAAGATTGCATAGTATGCCAGTATCCATAGTTTTTGATCGAGACCCAAGATTCACTTCAGGATTTTGGGTTAGTTTACAAAAAGCTATGGGCACGGATTTACGATTAAGTTCGGCATATCATCCTCAAACGGATGGGCAGTCAGAAAGGACTATTCAAACTCTTGAAGATTTATTAAGACTCTGTGTCCTTGACTTTAAGGAAAGTTAGGACAAGTTCTTACCATTGGTGGAGTTTTCCTACAACAATAGTTATCAAACAAATATTGAAATGGCTCCATTTGAGGCGTTGTATGGAAGAAAGTGTCGTTCTCGAGTATGGTGGGATGAGGTGGGTGAAGCAACATTGTTGGGACCACATTTGGTACTTATGACTACGGAAAAGATTTAAATGATCCGACAACGTATAAAAACCTCACAAGATCGACAAAAGAGTTATGTTAATCTTCATCGAAAGGACGTGGAATTCAATATTGTAGATCATGTGTTGTTACGTGTTGCTCCATGGAAAAGAGTTATGAGATTTGGAAAGAGAGGAAAGCTCAATCCTCGATTCATTGGCCCATTTTTAATCCTCGGTCGAGTAGGAACTGTGGCCTATAGACTCGCCTTACCGCTAAGTATGTCTCGTGTTCATAATGTTTTTCACATATCTATGTTACGTAAATATGTGAAAGACCCGAACCACATTATTGAGTTAGAACCAGACCGAAATAGTGGAAGATTTAACATATGAAGAGTTACTGTTAAAATCTTGGATAAGAAGGATCATATTCTACGCTCCAAGGTTATACCTCAAGTCAAAGTTTTGTGGAGAAACCACGATGTGGAGGAAATTACCTGGGAGTTAGAATTTGAGATGAAGTCAAGATATCCTCAAATCTTCGATATACCAGGTACGTACCCTAATTTTGAGGATGAAATTTCATAAGAAGAGGAGGTTGTAAGACCCCAACTTTTATGAATAAAGAATAATTTTCTCGAAATATATTTTTGAATATTATAGTGTGGATTTGATATAATGTTATATGTGACGCCCCCAAATTCGGGTATCTTCAAACCCAACATATGGTGCTCCACTATACTAATATCCATACAATCATTCTATTGAAATACAACAAAATGAAGGTAATTACTATCTTCTTATTACAATCAAAGTATAATCCTTCCCAGATTCATAAACCGATTACATCGCTTGTTGTTCATAATGTATAATACATACAAACATACTAATCTATTACACGATGGTTAAGTATCCATCTTAGCCTTGCCCTTATCTCTCTTGGCATTCTCAGTACGTTCATCCTTAACTGTAGTCATATAATTCATTTAAGAAGTGAGCATAACAAGCTCAGCAAGTTTTAACAAAGGATAACAGTAATACCACATTCTTGAATTATATAACAATTCATACGTAACTGAACAAATAGTTATGAAGTATTATGAAACAATAATACTTTAACATTTCATATCATCAATTCCCAAAGTATAGACTAGATTAGGAATTCTGAACCGGTCGATAGACCATGAACAGTAACTTTCTGTTTTAATACTTGAAAAGGATATCACAGCACTAAGGTTGTACATTCGCATTACTTACGAGTACTTCTAGGTGATCAGCCTATAGTACTCTATGTTGATCAAAACTTATTCATTAAACGTATTTACGTTTATTATTTGGCAAACTCGTGTGCGCATCGAATAATCGATGAAAAATACTTTTGTTTGTTCATAGACAAACCTTTCCTTCACATCCGTACCAATTACTTGGCATAGGATAACGTTAACATTTCTATATAGAAAGATATGAATACAAATCAATCTATGTACTACGAGTAGTCTAGCTGAGTTAAATCTGGCATCGACCTTTTCTTTAAAATCAGTCGTGCAATTCGGTACAATGAATCACATAAAACTTGGCTAACTTAAAAGTTAGACAAGCGTTAAGAAAACTTGCCTTTCAGCGTCTTCAAATAACTTAATTGACTGACCACAGCCTTTACAAAATCTACATGATATATTCAAATAGCACACTGTAATTATCTATTAAACAAATGTTCACATTGTTTCTACCAACTTCTTTCTCTTCTATGTCTTAGTTAACTTAATATTAATAATAAAGTTAAATCGACTTACTACCCTTCATCCCGGCTTATTAACCAACTGACGTTTTTAATTAGACTCGAACATTGTTGATAAAGTACCAACTTTGTTCATCATTCATAACTTATTAACATACATCAAATTCCTAAGTTCAATACCATATATCATAGTATAGGTAGTATAGGATTAGTTTCAATACACTTATGAAGTGTACAAACATTAACCTTATAGATCTATGAACATTTGAAGTTCAAAACCTAAGTTCTCTAACAAAAGCCACACTCGCACGCGCATGGCGCGTGGGCTTCTTAGTCTTAGATGGCGTTGTGGACTTGATTAGCGATGTCTAGGTTCTGGTCTTGGCGCTGCGGCGCGAGACTTTACTCTAACAGTGGCGTTGCGACGCCATTTAGCGATAAGAAAAATTACCTATCTTTGGCTCTGCATGTGGTCGACATTTAACACTTATCATAAAGCTGCGGCGCCAAACCTCAGTACCAGAAAACTTCAACAGTTAAAATTTTTTGTTAAATTCTCGGGGCCATAACTCCTTCGTTATAAGCCTGATTTGGTCCGTTCAAAATCCTACACGTCATAAATGACATACTCTACGCGTTCATATATGAATTAGACACTTTCGAATTCGATAACTCAAAATTCACTATTGAGTTCAATCTCTAAGCGTTCGTAAACGTTAATGAGCGTTCAATGCTCGTTTTCTTCGTTTTAAGTCAGAATCCGACGATTCTCGAACCCAAAACTCTTAAATACCCTATCTCACGTGTTGACATTGAAAAACAATGTTTTGAAATCTCATGGAAACTTTTGACTATCAATCCAGAATTTCAACGTTTTCGACGTTCCACGTCTATTTCCGTGAAATTTGCTATAACTTTGTTACTAATGTTCTCTAAGCCAAATCACATGGAATACTCCATGGATTTCATATCTACATCCTAACCAAACAAGATCCATATATTAACGTATTGATGGAGTTCAATCGTTTATCAACGATCGATCTCAACAATCAATATTTCCACGATTTAAAACTATATCGAACCTCATGATTCTTATGATCTCATGACTTATAGAGATTTAATCTATACTAAGTCATCTTTAATCCACTATACAAGACACATACCACCTATTTATGATTCTCCATGATAAAAGAAAATCAAAAGAGATGAAAATGAGAAACAATGAGTATTACCTCAAGAACTCTTATGAAATCTCTTGAAAAACTCTAAGTCAAAGCTTCCAAAGTGTATGATTTGTTGAGTCTAGCTCTCTTTCTCTCTCAAATAATCTAGTTTGGGCAATTAAAAACTCCCAAATGACCAACCTTGGCTTTCTATTTATAGAAAATGAAATGGAGGGCAATCTAGACAATAAATAACCTACCTCCTTACTATTCACACTTGTTCACCAAGTAAAATGCTTGATGACCAAGCATCAATCTTTCCTTGCACACCAAGGGCCGGCCCACCCTTGCCCATGGGTTATCCCCATGGGTTGCCCCATTGGTTTTACCCATTCGGTGACCCACCGGTTCGATCCCTGGTTCGATTTTCTTGCATTGGGCTTAACCAATCTAATATTGGGCCTTGAATTGGACTTAACCTAATAATCCCTTGGGCTTGCAAATTCAATTAATTGGACTAATTATAATCCAACCCAAATGAATTAACATTAAGTCTTAACTTAACTCTATATTACGAATCATATCCTATACGTACAATTCACGTATTCTCTCCGTATAATACTCGTACGATAATCATATTGTACTTCGTATTTATTAACCGTATTATAAATAGATACTAAATAACATCATACTTGTATAACACAAGCTCTAATAATAACGAAATTCTTCTACACATTTCATTTCCTTCTCGAAAATCAATATACTCAACCCCTAGGTTTTAAGTCCCTAGGAAAAAACTCTGTTTGTCATAAATGAAATATTATCAGATATTTTATCTTATCTCGATATTCTATCATTATGCGTTTCTCAGAATTTCAAAATAATTCCTCGAACAGAAACGAATGAATAGTGTTTTTACGAAAATTTCTCAAAAAACATTTATTTTCGTCTTGGAAATTCTAAACAATTAATTCTATCACATAGCCAGATTACTAACAACATTAGCACATTCTAGGTCATAGAACGACCTTCACATAACTTACTCACATAATAAATCAATTAAATTCATTTAATTCACATAATCAAATAAAAAATTAATTGTCATAAAAATCCAATTTTCTTGGGCGTTACATTCTCTCCCCCTTAAAAGGATTCTGTCCCCAGAATCTTAGCTTATAATTACATGAACAAATGAGGAAAATCTTTCTTCATTTTACTCTCGAGCTCCCACGTTGCTTCGTCAGCATTGTGGTTTCTCCATAACACCTTCACTGAAGGTATGACCTTATTTCTTAAAACTTGTTCCTTCCTATCAATAATTTGAATTGGAAGTTCCTCATAGAACAAATCTTTCTCTATCTGGAGAGATTCATACTCTATTACGTTATTATAGTCTATTTTATAAGGACGCAACACATATACATGAAACACATTATGAATGCGTTCCATTTCTGGAGGTAAGGCTACTTCACAAGCCACCTCTCCTACCCTTCTTAAAATCTTAAAAGGTCCTACAAACCTTGGACTTAACTTCCCTTTCTTCCCAAAACGTATCTTCCCCTTCCAAGGCGATACTTTCAGAAATACAAAAGATCTTACATCAAATTCCCTCTTCTCTTTGTGAGGATCTGCATACTTCTTCTGCCTATCTTGAGCAGCAACTAATCGAGTATGTATTATCTTCACCATGTCCGTTGTTTGCTATACCATTTCAGGTCCCAACATCCGACGTTCACCCACCTCATCCCAACACAATGGAGTTCGACACTTCCTTCCATACAATGCTTCATAAGGCGGCATGCCTATACTAGCGTGAAAACTATTGTTATACGAGAATTCCACCAACGGTAGATATTTGTCCCAACTCCCTTTGAAATCCATAACGCAAGATCTTAACATATCTTCAAGCGTTTGAATTGTCCGTTCACTCTGACCATCCGTTTGAGGATGATACGCCGTACTCAATCTTAACTGCGTTCCCATTTTCTCTTGCAAACTCCTCCAAAAGTTCGATGTGAATCGTGGATCACGATCTGACACAATCAAAACAGGTACTCCATGTCTAGAAATAATTTCCTTGACATACAACTTAGCTCACTAGTCTAGGTTATACCTAACTCCTATTTCATCAATCGATTCACTATCACCCAAATAGCATCGTATCCTTTTCTTGTTGTTAGAAGTCCCACCATAAAGTCCATTGTGATATGCTCCCATTTCCACTCTAGAATTTCTAATGGTTGCAACAACCCGCTAGGTCGTTGGTGTTCAGTTTTAACTTTTTGACAAGTTAAGCACCTACTAACGTATTCTGCTATCTCCCTCTTCATATTCTGCCACCAAAAGTTCTGACGAAGGTCTTGATACATCTTCGTACTACCGGGATGTATCGAGTAGCTCGAACTATGAGCCTTCATCATTATTTCCTCCTTTAATTCAGAATCATTTGGAACCCAAATTCTTCCTTCAAAACGAAGTACTCCCTCCTTATCGAGGTTATACCTAGTCTTTTCTTGATCTTCTATCCTCTTCTTTATTTGCTCGCATTCCTCGTTACTCAATTGTACTGCCTTAACCCGTTCCGCTATGGTCGGTTGGGTTTCCATGGAAAATAACATTTCCACTTCTTCCTCCGATGACTTAACTTCTAGCTCCATTCTTTCCATCGCAGTTACCAACTCATTCTGAGTTGTTAACATTGATAGTTTCTCTCTACCCTTCCTACTAAGCTCATCGGCTACTATATTTGATTTTTCTGGATGATATAAAATATCACAGTCATAATCATTTATCAGCTTTAACCATCTTCTCTGTCTCATGTTCAACTCCTTCTGTGTGAAGATAAATTTCAGACTTTTGTGGTCCGTGTATATTTCACACTTCTCACCATATAGATAATGCCTCCATATCCTCAAGGCAAAAACTACAGCTGCCAATTCCAAATCATGAGTAGGATAGACCTTCTTATAATCTTTCAATTGACGTGACGCATACGTAATGACCTTGCCATGCTACATGAGCACGCAACCCAGTCCTTTATGCGAAGCATCACTATACACTACAAAATTCTCTGTATCATTTGGTAAAGACAATACAGGTGCCTCACTTAACCTCTTTTTCAATTCCTGAAAACTGTTCTCACATTTTTCAGTCCACACATACTTCACCGACTTTCTTGTTAGATTTGTCAACGGAATAGCTATTTTAGAAAAGTCCAGAATGAACCTTCTATAGTATCCCACCAACCCCAGAAAACTCCGAACCTCGGTTGGCATTTTCGGTTGCTCCCTTTCATTAACTGCTTCTACTTTTGCTGGATCCACGGAAATCCCATCTTTATCAATAACATGTCCTAGAAACTGTACTTTCTCAAGCCAAAATTCACACTTTGTGAATTTTGCATACAACTTCTCCTTCCTTAGTGTTTCCAACACTATCCTTAAATGTTCTGCATGATCTTCTGACATCTTTGAATAGACTAAAATATCATCAATGAACACTACGACGATTTTGTCCAAATATTGTTTGAACACTCTGTTCATTATATCCATAAATGCGGCTGGCACATTTGTCAACCCAAATGACATTACCAGAAACTCGTAATGACCATAACGAGTTCTGAATGCCGTCTTAGGTACATCTTGAAAGTAGTATGCATACAAGCCAATCATGTTTGATGATAAAGCATATACTTTGTAACAATCTTATTCATTTATTAATAAAAAGTATTAATTTATTAAAGGCTTTGAATTATCTACATGATGCTGTTCTATAATATGTGATAAACCCATAGTTTTAAGCAATGCTTTTAGAATAATGATGATGATCATTCTAATGAGATCTAAATTCTTAGAAAGCTTAAAACTAAAATAGTTCCCAATCATTGGATTACTAAATTGGGGATTAGTGAATCAGGATAGATTGGTACATACGTTAACTTGCTCATTGGATGAGGATGATTGATCTCATGATCATTTTGTGTGGAGACACTAAAGCAAGTATGTAGGTGCTTATTAGAGAATAAGTTCTTTGAGCATTGGCTCGCTAAGGAATACCTAATGGAGTTTTATTTGCTGTCAATAGGAATTTCTGTAGTGATAGTAGTACAAGTGATCCTTGGACTTGAGATCATCATAGTATCTTGTGTATGATGAGTTATACTTTGACTTATTCCTTAAGACCCTTAGGGTATATCAAAGGTATGCTTGGGTATAATAAGTTGTACATGGAGATAATGTATGATCGATAAAGAATCTACCACTTCTAATAAAAGAAGAGAAATGTCTATGTGATTCGATAAATGACAACCCAAGTAGTCCTTGGCAAGGCGAATGAAATTAGAAAGGAGTTTCTAATTTGCATTATTTGGAGTTGTGCATTTAAGGATCGAAATACATATAATTAAATAAAATAAGACTTGTGAGTAATTCCATGTCTTATATTTAATTGGGACATTGTATGGTGGAAGGATTGAATTATACGGTAACTATTTACTCAAAGGTTCTTTTATGATTAATGTTGAAATCTATATTATCCGGAAAGTCGTTGATCATTAGGGAGGCTTATCCCTATTGTAGAATAAATATTATTTATTTAAATAAATTAATTATTTAATTTATTTATTTAAATAAGATTAGAATTATTCTAATTGATTTATTCATTAGGTTTAATATGGAGAACCTAAAGGGTCACACCATAAAAGGAAGAATAATTATTTAAGAAGTAAATGGCATAATCGTAATAATATGTTATGTATATTTAATTTAATCTATGGTGATAGAATAAATTAAATAGCTTAATATTTATTATTTAATATTTTAGAAATATTAAATATAAATTAATAAGAGAGTCTTATTAATATTATTACAATTATTATTATTTTAATTTCTAAAAGAGTTTAGGAATTAATTTAATATAAGTACTCTCATTTATTCCTAATTGGATTAGGAAGAAAAATTAGTTAAAGGAGTTTAATTAATTATCCCTAATAAGATTAGGGAGCTTAATTAATTAAAAGAATTAATTAATTAAAACCCAATTCCTTAATTGTTAAGGTGGGTTGCCCACATCTATAAATAAGAGGAGTCTTATTATGGGTGGGGTGGGTTGTTGACTTTTACAACGTAATAATTCCAATTTGTTGGAGAGTACCCTTTTTCTATAGAGATAGGAAAAACTAGGGTTTGAGCCATAACACCCATCTTCTTGAATTTTCTTCTTCCTTAGTGGATCACCTCTAGAGGCCAAACATTTGGGTGGCTAACGTTGATCAAAGGAAGGAACCAAACCCGGTGGATTCAAGATTGAACGCGAAAGGATTTGGAGGTGAACTTGTACCTGAGGAAGCTCGATCTTCAAGGGTATGATTTATTCTTTATCTTTTCGTTTAATTAATAATTGTGCATAAAGTGTGATCCGGGTATATGGTTTGTAAAATTTTTAAACTCTGATTTTTATCACGCTTCCGCATTTTTATGCAATTTGATTGCGTTATGAATATTACAAACTAACGGTGGCATCGAGCCAAACCTTTATGCGAATTATTAATTGTTGATTTAATTTGTATATTGATATGTGTTTAGAACAATTTAATTGGGCATAATTTTATTATATAAAATTTATAATAAAAAAAAAAAAAAAAAATGGCCCAAATCAAGCGTGTTTCCCGCTAACCACTTCAAATCGTGACTCTTAAAAATCTAAGGGATGAGAGTCATTTTTTTAAAAAAAAAGGCAGATTAAATGATACGTTTTTATTTCTTTTAAAATGAATGGGTCAAGACGAAAACGAAGTCATAGGTTTAATTCCCACAAAAAAGACGCAAATCAATATATAGATTTTTGATGTGGCAAAATATATGCACGGTTTGTCAAAAAAAAAAATTAACAAGCAGCTGGCACGTGAATAAAGGAAAGTGCACGTTTTTTGGACTTGTGGTATCATATATATATATATAATTAATATTAACGATTATATATATATATAATTGATGTTAACTTTTATATATTATATATTATACGGTTAATATAATATATATATATATATTAATTATTTTATAATTAAAATAAAAGTTTATTTTAATTTTAAAATAAAAAGTTTATTTTAATATTAAAATATAAAGTTTATTTTAATTTTAAAATTAGAATTTCATGCTAACTAATTAGAGTTGGAATTGGATTCCATGCTAACTAATTGGAGTTGAAATTGGATTGCCTAATTTCCTTAAATAAAGGAGTTTATTTAGATATGAAATAGGATTTCATATTATTCAAAATAAAAGAGTTTATTTGTGAATAGGAAAGTGAATCCATGTTTCCTTAAATAAAGGAGTTTATTTAGATATGAAATAAGATTTCATATTATTCAAAATAAATGAGTTTATTTGTGAATAGGAAAGAATATCCGTGTTTCTTTTAATTAAATTTTTTTTTACATGGAATTGGATTCCATAATTAATTAAAATAAAAGAGTTTATTTTAATTAAAGATTTTTATATATATATATGGAATTGGATTCCATAATTAATTAAAATAAAGGAGTTTATTTTGATTAAAGATTTTGATTAAAATAAAATAGTTTATTTTATTCAAAATAGGATAAATTAAAATAAAATAGTTTTATTTTGATTTAAATTTGGATTAAAATAAAGGAGTTTATTTTGATTCAAAAATAGATTTTATACTAACTAAAGTTGCCCATTAAATGATATCAATATATATATTAAATGTTTATTATTCATAGGATGAATGTTATTTATTGATGCATATGGTGATGTGTATGATAATAAATGGGATTGATTATGGACTATTGACCAATGTGATTGGATTTTATTTTAGTTGGATGCATGAATGTATGGGTTTTATTAAATGGGGTCTGCGTACCTCGTCTTCTCTAATTTTTTCTTAATGTAAATTCTATCTCTCTCCTATGTACTCCCCCTTGACTGCTGATCAAGGTTTCTATTTATTTTAAATAGTTTTGTAATAGGAATAGTTAGAATTAATTTTTGAAAAATTAGAGATCAAGGACAAGAAGCGCTTGAAGACCCATTTGTAATGGAGCCCGGGTTTAAATGTAATAGTTATATTTAAATATTATTTCTTGCACCCCTAGGGTTTGACCTTTTGGTTCACTTGGTGGCTCTAGTGAACCAAACTAGAATAAAAGTCCATAATCAATCCGGGTAGAATATAGTATTCTATATGTGCATGCTTATATTATATATATTATATATTATGCAAACATGCTTCGCATGTTCATTAATATGACGCGTATTTTATATATATATATAATAAATGCGCTAAACAAGATGAGACAAATTAATAACAAACCCTCAATTTTTTATATTAAGTCCTAAGCGTTCAAAGATATTTGGAATATCGAAGCATTAAGCCTTCTAGCATGATAAAATTAATAGAGTATTAAATATTTAATATGAGTTTGTTGTGTCACCACAAGGCAAGTATTAAATATTTAAGATGTTAATTTATCACATTTGATGCTTATAAAGAAAATTGAACAATATTTTTTTGTTGTGTCACCACAAGGATGATATTTTTCTTTTTGAATATATGGAGTGCTAGGTCGGACTTAACTTGGATAATTTTGATTCGGATGTGCCACCACTTGATCAAAATAATCTAAGAGGCAAAAGAAAAGGAGTTGCATAGTTGATGTAATTGACAAAAAGTTGTCTACCTATTTATTTATATATAGTTTGTTGTGTCACCACAAGGCTATATACATTTGAAATGGGATCCTTATTCTCACTAGCAAATCTTTAATTAGATTTTGCCGAACTATATAAGTGAGGGTAATATAGTTTGAAGAAAATAGTGGGAGATACCAATTTAAAAACAAGACCTAATTTATTTTGGTAATTAATAAAAAGAATGTATGTTAAAATGTTGTTAATTACAAATTCATTTACTGAAATTTTACAATGTCTAAATTACTATCTTTGCGTACAGTAGCATATTAGATGCTAAATTAACCAGGACCGATTAAATGGATTGGTTAAAGAATTTGAGAATAGTTCTCATAACCGAAAAGCTATCTTATGTCTTAATACGCCTATCCTCGCAATGGTTGCGCAGAACAATGCCTCCGAGGAAGAGATTGCTACTTTTAGAAAGTGGCAAGATGATGCCTGATTGGCTCAATGCATCATGCTCGCATCCATGAGTAACGAGCTTGGCCACAAGATGAAACTATGGATGCTCCTACTATATTCCCGCACATCAAGTAGTTGATGGTGAGGAAAGTAGGACTGATAGATATCAGATATCTAAGGAGCTCTTCCGATCTAGAATGGCCAATGGCACTATAGTACAGACAAAAGGTTCTTAACATAATCAATTTGATTGATCAATTAGGACAACGAGTTTTGTCATGGATGGAGACTTGAGCCAAGATTTGATCTTGCACCCACTCCCGGACTCCTTTCACAATTGTTGTGAATTTTTCATATGAACAAGCTAGATATCAGCCTCGCTGATTTTCTTAACATATTGAAAAATGTTGAGAGTCACTTTCCAACCAAGAAAGATCGAGTCTTACTGGTAGGGGCCAAAGGATCTTCTGAAAAGAAGAACGATTCAAAGAAGGTATATAGAAAGGCATAAACAAAGGATAATAAGAACAAAAGCGATATGGATAGCAAATGAGTTTGCTTCCACCGCAATAAGCACCGACAACGAAAAGAAGCTGCGAGAAGCATCTTCGCAGAGGCTAACCAAAGAAGCTTAGTGAAGTTTCGATTTACAATACAATTTTGTTCATGATTGAAATAAATTTTCTTTAAGTCGAGGTTCTACTTGGGTATTGGATACCGACTTTGGTTATCATAAATATAGATTTATGAAGGACCAAGTAAGTAGTAAGCTAAACAAATATAAGTAATACTATGTGTGGAAAATGAAGCAAAGGTTGCTGCATTAGCCATAGAAACTTATAGTTTAGCAATGCCTACGGCAAATCTATTAAGTCAATAAGTTGTTATTGTATTCCAATTCTTGTTAGAAACATTATTTCCATTTTATTGTTGGACAATAAAATTTTTGGTATTATAATTAAGAACAATTGTTGTTCTATTTATAATAATAATGTTTTGTATAGAACTGGAATATTACTTAATAAATTTTGTATACTTGACTTACATGAAAATAATTTTTCATATTGAACAAATTAGTATAAGAAAAGGAGATGATCATTCAAAAAGTTGAATGTGTGTATTTGCTGAAATACAAGTGTGAATTATTTGAAAGGTTCAAAGAATTCAAAAGTGAAACAAATTGGCAAAGTATTAAGATTCTTTGATTGGATCAAGGAATAAATACGTGTGCAATAAGTTTCTAGATCATCTCAAATGGTTTTCTCATAATGGACACATCCTGATACGCAATAATTGATTGATGTATCTGAATGAAAAATCGTACCTTGTTGGACATGGTGCGGTCCATAATGATTTTACCGACATTCCAGTATCCTTCTGGGATAATGTCCTAGAAATGGCTGCATATCTACGAAAATGGTAACCTCAAAATCCGGCCCCAAGACTCCATAAAAGTTATGGACAGGGAGGATTCCTAATCTTAAGTATGTTAAGATAAGGGGTTGTCCAACTTATGTGAAAAGGTTTCAAAAGGATAAGCTTGGGACAAGATTTGACAAGTACAGATTTGTGGGACATCCTAAAGTAAGTTTAGGGTATATGTTCTATGATCCTACTTAGCAAAAAGTGTTTGTTACGAAACACGTTGCCTTCTAAGATAAAGGTGTTTATCATTGAAGGGCTAGTGGGAGGATAAATAGATCTTGAAGAGTTCAAGAACCACAAAACACTATAAGTCAAATAAGAGGAACATATAGATAGACCTATTGTACCACAACCGAATCGTAAATCTGGAATAGTACCAAAGATACCTAGGAGGTATGGATTCATCATGGATGATGATGATGAGGTACGCATCATAGAAGATGATGATCCAGAGTTACATACGATGAGGTAAGAGTTCTAGTGTGTATAAAAGGGTCAGTGGGAGCATCGTGACATTCCTAGTACTATATGTTGATATACTACGGATGAGGAATAACTTATCAATGCTACAATCAGAAAAGATAAAGTTGTCTAAACATTCCTCCATGAATGATTTGGAAGAGTATCTTAATTGGGGATATAAATCTATATAGATAGATTTAAGAGGATGCTCGACTTAACCCAAGGAGCATTATATTCATTTGATGCTAAAGTCGTTTAGCATGGCAAACTCCAAGTGATGTCTCATGTCGATGAGCTATGGAGTGTATCTCTCTTAATAGTCCCCATAGACTCCAAAGAAGAGAGATTGCATGAGTGACAATCATGTATGCAATGAAATGTACGAGACCTGATGTTGATCAGTCATATTCTGGAGAAGTTCACTATGAGTCAGTGAAAAACATCTTAAAGTGCTTAACCGGTACTAAGGATGTGATCATATTCATGGTGGGTCTAAATTAAAACTAGAGGGCTTAACAGACTCAAGTTTTTCAGACAGACCAAGACGACCGAAAATCCACTTTAAGGTAAAGTGTTACCTTGAACAGTGGTGTAGTGAATTGGAAAGGTTCCAAACAGCAAAGAGTTGCTGGTTTAGTGATAAAGACAAAGTATATAGCTATAAATGAAGCTGCAAGTTGATTGTTTGGATAAAAGTTCATTACAGAACTAGGAATAGTTCCTAAGTCTCATCTTGGATCTAAACATGTGTTGTGGCACTTTCATTTGATTATTAGAATCATTGAAAGATGGGAAATCACTATAGAGATAGTGGACTCTCATGAACAACATTACATATCCATTAACTAAAGCTTATCCAACAGCAGGATAATCGTCACTTAGAGAAGAAGAGTATGAGATACTATGACGATTGGCTTTAGTGCAAGTGGGAGATTGAAAGTAGTATGCATACAAGCCAATCATGTTTGATGATAAAGCATATACTTTGTAACAATCTTATTCATTTATTAATAAAAAGTATTAATTTATTAAAGGCTTTGAATTATCTACATGATCTTTGTTTCTATAATATGTGATAAACCCATAGTTTTAAGCAATGCTTTTAGAATAATGATGATGATCATTCTAATGAGATCTAAATTCTTAGAAAGCTTAAAACTAAAATAGTTCCCAATCATTGGATTACTAAATTGGGGATTAGTGAATCCAGGATAGATTGGTACATACGTTGCTTGCTCATTGGATGAGGATGATTGATCTCATGATCATTTGTGTGGAGTCACTAAAGCAAGTATGTAGGTGCTTATTAGAGAATAAGTTCATTGAGCGTGGCTCGCTAAGGAATACCTAATGGAGTTTTATTTGCTGTCGATAGGAATTCTGTAGTGATAGTAGTACAAGCGATCCTTGGACTTGAGATCATCATAGTATCTTGTGTATGATGAGTTATACTTTGACTTATTCCTTAAGACCCTTAGGGTATATCAAAGGGTATGCTTGGGTATAATAAGTTGTACATGGAGATAATGTATGATCAATAAAGAATCTACCACTTCTAATAAAGAAGAGAAATGTCCTATGTGATTCGATAAATGACAACCCGGTAGTCCTTGGCGGAAGAGAATGAAATTAGAAAGGAGTTTCTAATTTGCATTATTTGGAGTTGTGCATTTAAGGATCGAAAACATATAATTAAATAAAATAAGACTTGTGGTAATTCCATGTCTTATATTTAATTGGGACATTGTATGGTGGAAGGATTGAATTATGCAGTAAATATTTACTCAAAGGTTCTTTTATGATTAATGTTGAAATCTATATTATCCGGAAAGTCGTTGATCATTAGGGAGGCTTATCCCTATTGTAGAATAAATATTATTTATTTAAATAAATTAATTATTTAATTTATTTATTTAAATAAGATTAGAATTGTTCTAATTGATTTATTCACAATAGGTTTAATATGGAGAACCTAAAGGGTCACACCATAAAAGGAAGAATAATTATTTAAGAAGTAAATGGCATAATCGTAATAATATGTTATGTATATTTAATTTAATCTATGGTGATAGAATAAATTAAATAGCTTAATATTTATTATTTAATATTTTAGAAATATTAAATATAAATTAATAAGAGAGTCTTATTAATATTATTACAATTATTATTATTTTAATTTCTAAAAGAGTTTAGGAATTAATTTAATATAAGTACTCTCATTTATTCCTAATTGGATTAGGAAGGAAAATTAGTTAAAGGAGTTTAATTAATTATCCCTAATAAGATTAGGGAGCTTAATTAATTAAAAGAATTAATTAATTAAAACCCAATTCCTTAATTGTTAAGGTGGGTTGCCGACATCTATAAATAAGAGGAGTCTTATTATGGGTGGGGTGGGTTGTTGACTTTACAACGTAATAATTCCAATTTGTTGGAGAGTACCCTTTTTCTATAGAGATAGGAAAAACTAGGGTTTGAGCCATAACACCCATCTTCTTGTATCTTCTTCTTCCTTGGTGGATCACCTCTAGAGGCCAAACATTTGGGTGGCTAACGTTGATCAAAGGAAGGAACCAAACCCGGTGGATTCAAGATTGAGCGAAAGGATTTGGAGGTGAACTTACACGAGGAAGCTCGATCTTCAAGGGTATGATTTATTCTTTATCTTTTCGTTTAATTAATAATTGTGCATAAAGTGTGATCCGGGTATATGGTTTGTAAAATTTTTAAACTCTGATTTTTATCACGCTTCCGCATTTTTATGCAATTTGATTGCGTTATGAATATTACAAACCTAACACATCTTCCTTCCTCACATTTAACTGATGATACCCTGTGCGTAAATCTATCTTAGAAAAATACTTTGCCCCTTTCAACTGATCAAATAGATCATCTATCCTGGGCAACGGGTATCTATTCTTAATCGTTAACTTGTTCAACTCTCGATAATCGATACAAAGTCTTAACGACCCATCCTTTTTCTTGAAAAACAACACCGGTGCTCCCCAAGGAGACACACTCGGTTGAATGTACTTTCTATCTAATAGTTCTTGCAACTGAACCATTAACTCCTTCATCTCAACTGGCGTTATCCGATATGGTGCCCTTGAAACTGGTGCCGTTCCCGGTAACAGATCAATTACAAACTCAACTTCCCTGTCCGGTGGAATACCCGGTAACTTCTCCAAAAATACATCCGCGAACTCTTGCACTATAGGTATCTGGTCCAAGGATGTTCCCACTCTTTGGGTATCCACAACATGGCACAAAAAACCTACACACCCTTTTCTCAACATCTTCCCAGCTTGTGTCATCGACATACAACAAGAGCACTTGGTGATTTACTACCGAAGATCACCACCTTGGTTTTCTTAGAAAGCTGAAGGTTTAAACTTTTCCTATGGCAATCTATTATCGCCTTATGGTTAACCAACCAATCGATACCAAGAATTACATCGAATTCTTTTAACCTTATCGGTACCAAATCTACCGATAACCTATTCCCTCTAATATCTACACAATAATCCTTATAAATATGTTCAATGGGAATTATCTCTTCGTTAGCTACCTTAACATCTAAAGGTATTGGTAACTTTTCAGGGATTAAACCTAATCGCTTAGCAAATTCATATGCTATAAAAGAACAAGTAGCACCCGAGTCAAATAGCATATAAGCATTTATCTTATTGACCGGAATGATACCTGCTACCACATCCGTTGATGCAACCGCATCTTGGACAGTCATATTAAATGTACGAGCTGAGGGTCTACCCACTGATGGTGTTAGTCCAGTAATGGCTAACTTACCACTACCAGAACCCTTATTTCCCTCTAAACCCTTCTTCGGGCAATTTCTTGCCATGTGGTCCAATGACCCACAGACAAAACACCCCTGATTCTTCTTAGGGTTAGGATAGTAGGGTGACAAATGCCCCTCCTGCCCACAGTTATGGCACACTGATTTCCCCTTTAAGCAGACTCCCATGTGAGTCTTTCCGCATGTCTTACATGCTTCCGTCCTTCGCTTAGGATCTCCCTGCTTTACCCCAGTATTCCTAGGGTTAAAACTCTTCCTCTTAGGTAAGTTGCCACTTTCGCTGGCAACTTCAGCCTTACTCACTCCCTCTAACTTACTCTTGTTCTTTCGTTCTTTGTGGTACTGAGACAATGCCTCACCACCACCTTCTGCAATTATCGCCTTTTCTAGAATGGTCCCGTAGGAAGCACTCTAAAAAACCAATATTCTACTATAGATCGAGGGTTTCAAGCCCTGCTCAAACCTGCGCACCTTCCTCTCCTCCATATCCACCTGGTGTGGAGCAAACCTTGCCAATTCATTGAACTTGGTAGCATACTGGGGAACTGTCATATCCTCCTGCTTAAGTTTTAAAAACTTAATCTCCATCCTACCTTGCATACTAGTAGGGAAGTAGTTCTCGATGAAGACCTTAAACTGTTCCCACGTAACAGCTTCGGTTCTAGCCCCACCCTGGTGAGCCTCCCACCAGTAGTTGGCTTCCCCCTTCATCATGTAAGTCACAAAAGAAGTCTTCTGTGCCTCACCTACGTTTGTTATCACAAACATCTTTTTAATTACTTTTACCCATGTCTGGGCTTCTAGTGGGTCTGTCGTTCCTCGAAACCCAGGAGGACCCACACTCTTAAATTCCTTGAAGGTAGTTGTTTTTGCTACCCTAGGAGCTACAGGAATCCCTCCCCCACTTGTTTAAATGCAGCCGTTAATAAATTAACGAACTCTTGCATAGGGTTATTAGGACCCCCTTGATTCTAATTATGAGACTCAGCCTCTTGGTTACGTTGACTCCTTCTTGGCGGCATAATTCTGATTCAATAAATAAAGTTTTGTTATTATCTATTTAACTACTTGGTTATCATTCTCAAACAACAACAACCACTCATACCACCACAAGCACATTAAATTAAAACTTCATTATATAAATATGCTTTCATAGTCAAAACTATTTACATCATGTTCCCTTAGCCAAAAAGCTATTACATACTATCCCGCGTTTGCCTTAAAAAAAAAATTGGGATTTACAAAAAGACAACCCTTTAATTATATAAAAGAGGGTTTTACGTCACTACCATATACACAAAAGATCTAACGATCTACTAACACTATCGAACGATATTCTTATATTTCTGATTTGCCAATATCGACACAATATCTCGACTTATGGTATGTCGAGTCTACTCGGACTCAATGGAATAACAAGCAATTTTTAGCTTGAAATCCACATGGGCACATTCGTGGATGTATGACATCCTAGCTATCTTCTGGTCTTTCTCAACCAGTTTCTTTCAAAGCTCTACGGCCTCTTCCTTATAGTCACGTGCCTTATCTATGATAAGCACTTTCTCGTCATGCTCTAACTCAAAATCTGCTTCTGCAGATTCCTTCGCCTCATATAGGGCGGTTATTTCCTCGTTCTGTGTCTGCACTATAGTGCGCAGTTGCACATTCCTATCCAACACAGCCAGATACAATGATCTTATAGCCCGAGCCTTTGCTCGCAGTGGAGCTTCTAATTTTCTACCTGCTGTATTTCTTGCGGAATTGTAGCAAGTCTTCCGGCGATATCCATAAGAGTGTTTTTGGAATAAGTGTTACTGAAAGTCTTTCTTTCTGACTTCTACCTCTCTCTTTGAAAATAGAGAGTGAAAGAAGCGTCCTATTTATAGGCTCCACATCAAGCATCTCATTAAGATATGATGTTAACCCCATCGTCTCCTCAGAGTATTCCTCCTCAGAGATGTACTCCTCAATGTCTGAGTCCTCTAGTACAACTAACGGTACCTCCACCACTGGCATTGGTACAATTTCAACTTGGTTCACTGACTCTTCACTCATAATGTGAATGTCTCTATACATCATGCTATCGATCGACATCTACAATAGCACATAACAAGTTGATTAGTACATAATACACAATAGTATAAGCACAAATCACATTTAATTTATTTAAGGTTACTTTTCATCTTTTAAATCTTTTAGTACTGAGTTTTCCTCAATACCTTATTAATTCAATGGACTTGAATTTCATTCTTCGGACTTTACCTTCCTTATGAGGTTATTAGCCTAAGGTTCTTTCCCCCTTCAGTTTTATAACCTAAAGCTTTGATACCAACCGGTGACGCCCCCAAATTCGGGTATCTTCCAACCCGACATATGGTGCTCCACTATACTAATATCCATACAATTATTCCATTGAAATACAACAAAATGAAGATAATTACTATCTTCTTATTACAATCAAAGTATAATCCTTCCCAAGTTCATAAACCGATTACATCGCTTGTTGTTCATAATGTATAATACATATAAACATACTAATCTATTACACGATGGTTAAGTATCCATCTTAGCCTTGCCCTTATCTCTCTTGGCATTTTCAGTACGTTCATCCTTAACTGTAGTCATATAATTCATTCAAGAAGTAAGCATAACAAGCTCAGCAAGTTTTAACAAAGGATAACAGTAATACCACATTCTTGAATTATATAACAATTCATACGTAACTGAACAAATAGTTATGAAGTATTATGAAACAATAATACTTTAACATTTCATATCATCAATTCCCAAAGTATAGACTAGATTAGGAATTCTGAACCGGTCGATAGACCATGAATAGTAACTTTCTATTTTCATACTTGAAAAGGATATCACAGCACTAAGGTTGTACATTCGCATTACTTACGAGCACTTCTAGGTGATCAGCCTATAGTACTCTATGTTGATCAAAACTTATTCATTAAACGTATTTACGTTTATTATTTGGCAAACTCGTGTGCGCATCGAATAATCGATGAAAAATACTTTTGTTTGTTCATAGACAAACCTTTCCTTCACATCCTTACCAATTACTTGGCATATGATAGCGTTAACATTTCTATATAGAAAGATATGAATACAAATCAATCTATATACTACGAGTAGTCTAGCCAAGTTAAATCTGGCATCGACCCTTTCTTTAAAATCAGTCGTGAAATTCGGTACAATGAATCACATAAAACTTGGCTAACTTAAAAGTTAGACAAGCGTTACGAAAACTTGCCTTTCAACGTTTTCAAATAACTTAATCGACTGACCACAACTTTACAGAATTTACATGATATATTCACATAACACACTGTAATTAGCTATTAAACAAATGTTCACATTGTTTCTACCAACTTCTTTCTCTTCTATGTCTTAGTTAACTTAATATTAATAATAAAGTCAACTCGACTTACTACCCTTCATCCCGACTTATTAACCAACTGATATTTTTAATCGGACTCGAACATCGTTGATAAAGTAACTACTTTGTTCATCATTCATAACTTATTAACATACATCAAATTCCTAAGTTCAATACCATATATCTTAAGTACAGGTAGTATAGGATTAGTATCAATACACTTATGAAGTGTACAAACATTACCCTTATAGATCTATGAACAATTGAAGTTTAAAACCTAAGTTCTCTATCAAAAGCCTTAAACTTGCAAGGCCATGACAAGACGGGCTTCTTAGTACTAGACTAATTATGCTGGCGGCTTAGTTACTTGATGTCTGAGTTTAGGTCTTGGCCAGGCTGCTGACGCGAGACTTTACTCTAACAGTGTTCTGCGAAACCATCATTTAGCGAAGTAAATTACCTATATTTGCGTTATTACATACTACGTCTGCGGCGCCGCTTGCGCCACCTCAGTACCATAAAACTTCAACAATTGAAATTCTCGGGGCCATAACTCCTTCGTTATAAGCCCGACTTGGTCCGTTCAAAATCCTACACGTCATAAATGACATACTCTACGCGTTTATATATGAATTCGACATTTTTGAATCCGATAAATCAAAATTCACTATTGAGTTCAATTTCTAAGCATTCGTAAACGTTAATAAGCGTTCAATGCTCGTTTTCTTCGTTTTAAGTCAGAATCCGACGATTCTCGAACCCACAACTCTTAAATACCCTATCTCACATGTTAACATTGAAAAACAACGTTTTGAAGTCTCACGACAACTTTTGACTATCAATCAGGAATTTCAACGTTTTTGACGTTCCACGTTTATTTTTGTGAAATTCGCCATAACTTCGTTACTAAAGTTCTCTAAGAGAAATCTCATGGAATACTCCATGGATTTCATATCTACATCCTAATCAAGCAAGATGCATATATTAAGGTATTGATGGAGTTCAATCGTTTATCAACAATCGATCTCAATAATCAATATTTCCATGATTTAAAACTATATCGAACCTCATGATTCTTATGACCTCATGACTTATAGAGATTGAATCTATACTAAGTCATCTTTAATCCACTATACAAGACACATACCACCTATTTATGATTCTCCATGATAAAAAAAAATCAATAGAGATGAAAATGAGAAACAATGAGTATTACCTCAAGAACTCTTATGAAATCTTATGGAAAACTCTAAGTCAAAGCTTCCAAAGTGTATGATTTGTTGAGTCTAGCTCTCTTTCTCTCTCAAATAATCTAGGTTAGGCAATTGAAAACTCCCAAATGACCAACCTTGGCTTTCTATTTATAGAAAATGAAATGGAGGGCAATCTAGACAATAAACAACCAACCTCCTTACTATTCACACTTGGTCACCAATTAAAATGCTTGATGACCAAGCATCAATCTTGCCTTGCACACCAAGGGCCGGCCCACCCTTGCCCATAGGTTATCCCCATGGGTTTTACCCATTCGGTGACCCACTAGTTTGATCCACGGTTCGGTTTTCTTGCATTGTGCTTAACCAATCTAATATTGGGCCTTGAATTGGACTTAACCTAATAATCCCTTGGGCTTGCTCATTCAATTAATTGGAATAATTATAATCCAACCCAAATGAATTAACATTAAGTCTTAACTTAATTTTATATTACGAATCATATCCTATACGTACAATTCACGTATTCTCTTCGTATAATACTCGTACGATAATTGTATTGTTCTTCGTATTTACTCACCGTATTATACATAGATACTAAATAGCATCATACTTGTATAACACAAGCTCTAACAATAACAAAATTCTTCTACACATTTCATTTCCTTCTCGAAAATCAATATACTCAACCCCTAGGTTTTAAGTCCGCAGGCGAAAACTCTGTTTGCCATAAATGAAATATTATCAGATATTTCATCTTATCTCGATATTCTATCATTACACGTTTCTCAAAATTTCAAAATAATTCCCTGAATAGAAACAGATGAATAGTATTTTTACGAAAATTTCTCGGAAAACATTTATTTTTGTCTTGGAAATTCTAAACAATTAATTCTATCACATAGCCAGATTACTAACCACATTAGCACATTCTAGGTCATAGAACGACCTTAACATAACTTACTAACATAATAAATCAATTAAATTCATTTAATTCACATAATCAAATAAAAATTTAATTGTCATAAAAATCCAATTTTCTCGGGCGTTAAATTATAGTTGTGGGTGATATTTAGAAATTTTTCAAAGTAAGCAAGTGGTTATATAATATTCGATTGTTCGGAGAATATTCATTTTAACAGGGAATATTCGTACGACGACACAATCATTGGTGGACCCCACAACGGAAGTATTGTCGTAGTAAGAAAACGATAGAATTATCTTTTTATAAAAATAACGGCGAAAGTGTTACCGTTAAAACTGTTAAACTACCCGGTAGTAAAAAGTACGATGTCTGGCGTGGTTGCATAGTAGCACACGGTATTGGTTATTGATGCTTACGTGAGAAGTCACTTAGTTATACTCAATTATTGCTATAGTATTTGCTGCATCATATCTCTCATATTATTGATTCAATTATTGTCACAGTATCATCTGCATAATATTATATATTATTAAATCAATAATTGAGATGACAAAGTTATTCGTATTATCAAATTGCAATATTTACAATGTCTAGAAGTTCTGTCGAAGAGAGGTTTGGTCATCTAATTATGCGCCAATATGGAGAAATCCTTATCGAAAAGCCCCCTCTTTCCTGGGAACGACCTGGTTGTTAAATATTGTGAATTATAAATGATGAATAAGTTCGTGTTGATTAAAGATGTATTTGATAGTTCCATTGTGTTGGAATTATTAGTGTTAATGAAAATCGACATTTATTTCGATAATAATTGATGTCTGAAGGTTATATTGACCAATCGGGTAATTATTCGGATAAATGAGTAATTAATTGCTATTAATTCACATGATTATAACTATTTGTTCACATGTGTGTACTATTGATTCACATTGTTGTACTATTAGGGGAGTTGGTGCAAGATTGATAATACTTGCATGACTAAGTTAAAAATGGAGGTATAGATGGAGGTACTATACTGTAATTCATATTTTCAAATGTCTAGAACTATTGGTTCACATGATTTACTATTGATTCACATTATTTACTACTAAGGGAGGTGGTGCAAGTTTGATAATACTTGCAGGACTAAATTAAAAATGAAGAAAAAGAGGAAGGTATTATACTGTAATATTTCGAGCCCCAAAACATGCAATTATCGAAAATATTTTTTCTTATAAATAGAAGCTCATTCTTCCTTCATTTCTCACCAATTCACAAAAGCTATAGAGCAATTATTATAGAGAGAAATTATAGAGAGAAAGAAGAAGAGAAGTCTGCTAACTAACTATTCTAGTATCCAGTTTTTTCTAAGGTAAGGGATATTATTCTTTCGTATTCATGAAGAGAGTTATTTTCCTTAAATACTCATAAGGGTTGTTATTCCATTCTTTATTATTATGTTGGAATAACCTGTCTATGCGATGTACCACATACTTGGTGAAATTCTTCTGTTATTCCATCCTTTATTATTCTGTTGGAATAACCTGTTTGTGCGGTCTATCGCATACCTGGTGAATTCTGTTGTTTTTCCATTATTATTCAGTTGGATTATCCTGTCTGTGTGGATTACGCATGACCTAATTCCGTTCTTTATTATTCTGTTGGAATATCCTGTCTGTGCGGATTACGCATGACCTGGTTCCCTTCTTTATTATTCTGTTAGAATATATCACATGCATGCGGATTACGTATTGACACTGGTTCCATTCTTTATTATTTTATTGGAATAACCTGTCTGTGCGGTCTATTGCATGCCTGGTGAATTCTTCTATTATTCTATTTGAATAACATGTCTATGTGGATTACCACATGCATGGTGAATGATCTTTCGTATTCATTCCTTATTAAATTGTGGAAATGATCTATCTACGTGGATTACCGCATGGCGGGCGAAAATCCCTTTGCAGTTTAATATATTTTATTATACTCAGTTAGTTAAAGCTTTGGCTTCTATATTCCATGAAATTGGTGGAATATCCTTGATATTTGCGCTTCATCCAGTATCTTTTCATGGAAATATTCTTCTGAGCATTCTTGAATTTTACTCTACAAAGTAGTATCATGTTGACCATTTGGACGTTATTGGTTCCTGGATAAATTAATTTATAAATATTTAAAATTTATCCTTGAACTTGTTTTATTGAATTATTATATCATTGTCATCATCCTCATGCATATATTGTGATGAAAGTCATCTTTGGTATGATTATGACCAGGGATTATTCGGTATAATCATGATCGTAATGTGACGAATGATGTGGTGTTGGCCTGTAGTTCATTGATTGATAGTTGTTGATATGATTATGACCAGGGATTATTCGGTATAATCATGACCATTGATGATTACATGAATATCCTTGGCCGTGGTGCAGGGGTGATTTTAATTTTATTTATTAAGCTGAGTCTCAGCGATAAAGTTGACGAATTTTTTTTTTAAATTATAGAAGATAGTAGATTTTATGCTATACTTGACTCTTCCAATGGATTGCTTGTTCCACTACAGTTAAACTTGTTGTCTATTATATTCTATCAGTTTAACATTCTTGAATGCTAATGATAATTTATTCTGCATTGTCTTAGTCATAATATTTCTTACTGGGCTAGTTGAGCTCACCCTTTTGCTTTCATTGTTCTCTTCAGGAAATGAGAACGTAGCCGGGACTAGTCGAGGAATGGAGTGATGGTCCGAGATGGTGTCATAGTAGTCCTCACTATTCTATAAAATAGTGTGATAATAAATGTAATGAGGACTCCATTGAGTGTGGATATTGTCTAGATGATAATATTTGTATTGAAACTCATAACATATGTTTTGTCGTATTTTACACGGTAGTTGTATAATTAAGTTTTTATTTGTATTTTGTACCATGTATTTGGCGACTCAAGATGGGTGATGTATACCTATTTTGGGGACGTAATAGGTATGGAGTTTTTAGGGGATCTAGTGTCTTGCACGACGGATATTACCCCTACTGCCGTCAGATCCTTGTTGGGAGTTCCGGCAGAGGAGCTCAAGGGAAGGACTGTTCGTACAGGTCCTTTTAGCGTAGATGATATGAGCGGGCTATTGAGTGAGCCCATACCCGATGATGTGAGAGTCAGGGATTGCATTCTTCGGCGATTATTCCTAATGATCATCAGGGGCTGCTTCATAGCAGATAATTCCTCTACGGTGTCCTTCGCTTTGATCAGTGCCACTCGACACGTGGACCGTATAGGAGAGTATGATTGGGATTCCTACACCTTTACCTACATCCTCAGGGGAATGCACATGCGATCACAGGGCTTGACCGAGGCATGGTTAGGATTCTACCCATTTCTGCTGGTGAGTGTTTCTCTTGTCTTTTCCCATGTATAGGTTAAAAGTGTTGACTGATAGCAGATGTTGCCTTTGTGTTGGCAGTTTTGGGCCTATGAGAGGCTTCAATGTTTGCGTCCTGTGAGCATGCTAGGTTTAGACACCTATCCACGAGGATGGAGATGGCATCATTCCATACTAGCGGAGGTCCCTGTTGCTGAGGGTTTCACTCATTGTCGCCTACAACTGGAGTTATTGACAACAAATGTCATCATATGGATTCCCTACTCCAAGGAGCATTTGGGAGTTGGATTTGAGGAAGGGTGCCCGACTGGAGTTGAATACGTTATTTCTACCCGCAGGATTCCCCTCTTTACAGATGGAGGTTGTGAGCTCTATTTAGGAGAGCGTACTATTATGAGCACTACAGGATAGATCTGCATGCCGATCTTGCCTCCTGTCAGGCGTTATTAGCCTATTTCGCAGTCACCCGTCTTTGACATCCCATTGTTGGGGATTGACGGTTTTACATTGTCAGAGGGCCCCTGCATTCAGGAGATATTCCAGTATTGGTGGATCCCTCATACCATTGGAGCTCAGACCTGCGCCACACAGTTTATGGGGGATATGGTTCCAGGATCCGTGATGATGACGGATTGGCTAGCCTGTGTCAGAGATCCGACTCATGTGACACAGATTGACAGATTGACCCGGCAGTTGGACCAGACACATCTTTTCATCCGGCATTTGGGCAGAGATCCTTCAGAGGTAGATAGTTTTGATACTTCCAGCTCTGGCGCTGGCCCCTCAGATGATCTATATGGCTTTACCGGTGCAGATCCTCCCTTGTATAGGCCTGACATCCTTGTGGATAGAGATCCAGTGACTCAGGAGGAGTTACATCAGGTGGACAAGATCGATGATGTAGACATCGACACCATTAACTTTTTCTGATGTATATTTCTCGTTATCTTTTTTGATAGGCCTCTGTTAGCTGCTGGGTAGCTTCGCCCCATTCTCGCTATATCTTTTGATAGGCCTCTTTTAGTTGTTGGGTAGCTTCGTCCCACTTTCCTGTATTTTAGCTGTACAGAGATGTATTAGATGATGATATACTAAGGAATGTATGCACAGTTTTCCATTCCCTATATCATATTGCCATCTATTGTATCATGCATGTTATTATGTTATGCATATGTATGTATGTCCAGAGATATTCAGCATTTACCCCTGGATGGTCTTATGACACGGCCCGTACAGATGTCTTCTTTTATAGTTAGCCGTATTGATCATACCCCACCATTTTTGGTGGCATCTGGTATGCGCTCATGGTATGATAGTATATCACCATCAGACATGGTGATTGTAGATGATTTGTTGCAGTATACTATGACCTTGTTGATGTTTTAGGTCCCCACAGGGTTTATAGAGGGCATGCTAGAGCACTGGGTATCGGATAGATAGGTTTTCCGATTCGGGACCTAGGAGTTGACTCCTACTTTGGAGAAGTATGCACGGTTGACGATGCCGCCGCTAGATAGACCTTGCGTGCACATGGCGATCAGAGACATGAGTAGACAGTTCACGACCCTCACCAGATTGAGGCGTAGAGTTGTATAGGACGAGATTACATCCGGCCCCGTGATATCCCAGCATTTTTTGTTTGACAGATTTGGCTCTGAGGATAGTTATGCATGACATTCTGGGGATTTCACCACACCGAAGGATCATTGGCGTTCAGCTAGGGTGGATGTACTGCTCTTCTGCGTATTGTCATACGTCTTCATGCCATGATATATAGATGAGCTGGATATCGACGTTATTATGGTAGTGAGAGTTCTCAGGGAGGGTCATACCATTATACCGATGATCATTGCAAAGACTCTGAGGTCAGCTACATTCTGCTGCACTTATCCTGCAGGAGTGTTCATAGGTAGCTCGGTCATGCTGTATGTGTGGTTTATGTCACACTTGAGACCGATTGGCACATTCAAACGGCAGGGGTTTTGTTTCACCCATGATATAGCCATGTCATACTCCTTTCAGCCTGCGGAGTGTATGAATCTTTGCATCTTGGTCACTTTCTGGCGGTATCGAGATCCGTTTGCTATATTGCCGTGTTTAGGGCTTAGCTCTCCCTACAGCTTCATTACTCATGCTCCGGGCATGGATTATCTCCCTCTGGCTGGATTAAGGGGCATGATTACTTACCACCCACTGGCTATGATGAGTCAGTTTGACCAGTTTCAAGATTTTCATCCTTATGAGGGGGCAGTGAGTCAGTGTTTCGTTTCACACCGTTTATCAGCAGAGGACATATCCAGGTTGTATGCCTGTTGGGATCAACCAGAGCTGGCTGAGTTTTCTGTCAGTCATCCGGGTTGTTCTGTAGAGTATTTTGCATGGATGGAGACAGAGACTGCATCGACTGCGGTAGTATTAACAGTGCAGGGGATTGATTTCAATGATGAGGAGCCTATAGAGGAGGCTGACATTCCCATCGATGGGGATTTGACTGCTGGGTTGCCAGCATTTGTGATGGATTCTCCCACTCCGAGTGCCATTGTTACTCCGTATTCAGCACAACATTTGGAGCAGAGCTTACATCTGATGACCTATGATAGAGATCAGGCTAGGGCCGCGATGTTGATAGCTCTTGATGGGAGAGATACCGCTCTATTAGAGAGGGATGAGGCTAGATCATCCAGGGATGCATTGATTGTGGAGCGGGATGCCGCCTTATCTGCTAGGGATGTGGCCATTCTTGCATAATACTCTGTGAGATCCCGGATGGTATCGGTCTTGCTAACATGAGTGCTTATATTGATGAGCATTATGCCACCATGCAGTTAGCCTCTGATCTGCTAGCTCGTGTAGATACCCTTGGGCAGGAGCTTGCAGAGCTACCTCCTTCTCCAGAGAGGGATGCCATGTTAGATCTGATAGTCCGCATATATACAGATCTGTAGATAGCTTTGTATTTTCCTGCAAAGACTAGCTTAGCCATTTTATCATGTACAACACATATGTATATATCAAACAGTATTATGTATGACAGGGAAATATATTTTGATTCACTTCCCTTTTAGTTATGCCTTGATACTTGCTTAATATTTGCCTGTTTCTTCAGGGCCTTGTGGTCTTGATGCTCTCTGAACTTATACTTGATACGTGGACATTGAGACGTCGCAAGATCTCTCAGAACGGATCATTGATTTCTGTATACACTACAAGAAAAAGGTCTATCTGTGACCAACAATATCAGCGACCGCCTTATCCGGTCGGTGATAACAGTAATAACGACCGCTATCTGCGACCGCTGTGGATTCTAGTCGCTAACTAATTTCAGCGACCGTATGCGATCGCTGATCGGTCGCTGGTATAAATTTCCCCTAAAAAAATTGGTGCGAAACCCTGGCGCATTTTCTTTTGCGACTAATCTCTATCGATGATCTTTGGCGCTAACACGATCCACGTCATTAAAATCGAGTGACATGGCGGTCATTGATTCTCTTAAACATTTACAGACTTAGGCATTCAGTTTGCTCGATTTAGGAAGAAAAAGAAAAAGGGCGACAGAGAAGAGGGAGATGAGGGAGAAGGGGGAGAAGAGAAGAAGGAGGCCGGTTGGTTCTGTCTGTGTTCATTCTTCTTCAAATTAGAGACTAATTTTAGAGGTAAGAGCTACTTTTTAAGTTCTTCTTCTTTAATTTTTTTGGTTGTTTGTTATATTTGTTCGTTCTTCTCCAAATCAGTATGTTTGCTACGAATTTGTGTTTTAAGAGTTAATTTATTACAAAGAGTTGAATGAATTAATATGGCTAGCATGCTTAAATCAGTATGTTATTGTTTGCTACGAATTTGTTCGATTTATTGAAGAAAATTTGCAAACTGGGTTTGATAATAATGGAGGCAAATTTTTTTTTTTGGGTGTGTGATAAATGTTGGAAGAAATTGCTTGAGTTTAGTCTGTTGCTTGAGTTTAGTCTGTTGAAATTGTTGGAAGAAGAGGGGGCTGTTAATTTTCCTCCATTTCTCTTAGTTTTTTGGCTGTCAAGTATACTTGGATTTTGGCCATGTTGGGAAGAATTCATTCTTGTAACAAACTGGGCCTTGCACATAAATCAAATGAACATAAAACTAATGCCCATATTTATCGTTCTAAAAAAAAGAAAAAAAGAGCCCATATTTATACACACAAAATTTTCTGCAAGTTGTTAGAAACTAGGACACTTATATTTATAAGCTAGATTTCATTTTCTTTTTTCATGTTTTATTACAACTTCTTCAAAGGTCTTATCTCTAAGCAAAATAAGGATTACTGACTTTAGACTTCTTCAGAAGTTCAATCCAACACAAGACAGATGATAGGACCTATATCTACAGATTGAACATGACCTTAATAGAAGTACCACCATGAGCACTAGTTTCAAAGGCTTCTTCGACCTCCTTCTGGGAGAATCCAAATCAATGGGTTATTAGAGGCTTCACGTCAATCTTACCACTTGTGAGAAACTCGAGGCACAGAGGCCATGTGTTCTTGTAGCGGAAGATGCCTACCACATCGTCCTCCCTGAATTTATTCAGGCAATGTATAATCACTATCAAGAATACTTCAAAAACTAAAAAGAAAGAAGGAACTAGTAATTGATTAACATCGATTAACACATCAAACATCGATTATAAGTAACTAAAAACTCATAATTACATTCTTCTCAATTGCGAGGAGATTGATGAATTTGTGAGGTATACATGTAAAATTCATATTTATTAGACCTATATCTTAACCTGCAGTCTCATATTAATATATGTTAATGTTTATAAAATTGTATAGAACATATGATGACGAGTTAAAAGCAAATCAGCCCGGCATCACTGATAAAGATATTCAAGTTAGTCGTGATAAAAAATTTTCTCTTTGGCTAAAGGACAAAGTAAGTTAAGTTAATTAAGAATGACATATATTGTATTAATTTATGAATGTATTTAATTTAATCGAATTTTTGTAGGCTCTTAATGAGGGAACGATTCCTCCAAATATGCAAGTCCTAGCTATGGGTCCAGACAGGGACCAAGTCATTTGCAATGGTTACAAAATAAATGAATGTGAATTTCATACAAAGACATTTGCTCGCAGTAAAAGAACAACTAATACTGGAGTGTGTGTTCAAGGAGATTGTTACAATGAGCTTGGTAGTGCCTTTTATGGGGAGTTGGAGGAAATCGTAGAGTTGTCGTATAAGGGCACGTACGGGGGTCATATTAACTTGTTCAAGTGTCGTTGGTTTGATTCAGAAAAAGGGATACGTGTTGTCAGACATGGAATCATCGATATTGACCTCCACAGGTCAGCGTACTCCAACGAACCATTTGTTTTACCAACACAAACAGTACAAGTATACTACACTTTTAGTCCTGTTAGGAAAAGGGATAGACCGCCTACAGATTGGCAAGTTGTAATTCATACTCCCGTAGCAATGTGACCAAGTAATAGGCGGGATTTCTACCAAGAGGAGATGCTTCATAGACCTCCTGTAATAAATATAGAGGACAACAATGATGTAATCCAGTTAGAGGGTGGAGATGAACCTGATGAATTGGATCCCGAGACAGTTATTGTGCCAGATGATAGTGATATTGAGGAAGAGTTATTGACTGACACTAACACAGAATCTAAAGAAGAAGATGGTTATAAATCTCTGATACTTGTACAAAATGATTCTGACTCAGACAACGATTTTTATTAAAATGTATGTTTAGTTTTAATTGTATTACAATGAATTACATATAGGAATGTTCTCTATAGTACCTTTCATTTATAGTTGTTGTAGTTAATTATTTTCTATATGATTTTCATGTACCTTTCTCTATAGTACCTTTCTCTATATGATTTTCATGTAGATATTCATTTATAGTTGTCGTAGTTAATTAATTTCCAGTCATGTTGATGTACATTTCATTAATTGTCATTATTGTCCTTTTCTATAAAATGTATGTTTAGTTTTAATTGTATTACATACAATTACATATCCCGAAGTTCTCTATATCATTGACATGTTTATGTACATTTCATTTATAACTCATACTAACATCCTAAATTTTTTATTTATAGATGTCTTCTGAACCTGTAGCATAAAATCGCAGGTTGGGTCGGGGCCCTAATCATGTGCCGAAGGCCACGGCTAATCCGGATGATCGCATTTTTAAACAGATTTGTCCTCTTCCAGAAAGCACGTATAAATATAGTAGTGATTTAAATGTAAGGTTTTAATGTAAATTATTGTATATTGTAGTGCTTTTCAAGATAGTAAAATTGTGAAGTGCATTTCACAATTATGCTTACAGAACTGGCCTACACCAGTGATTACATGGGCGAGCACACCTCTCGCCCATAAGGTTGCAGTTTGGGCTGAATTTCAGTTATATTTTTTTTATCACTCTGATAGATAATACATAGTTAATCAAATAATATTGTTTAGTAATATAACAGTTTTAATATTATTATTGTTATTTTATTTACAGAAACGGTATAGATGGGACAACGCACATGCATCGATTATATTTAGACACTATTACGGCAAGAATGCTTACAGTCAGAACTAAAGATAATTTGAACAAGGAACAACAAAAAGCCCTGCACAGTGATGAGATTGACCATCCAGGATAGGGTGAGCAGTATATGCATGAGCATAGCCCCTGGTGGTGCGCACAACCTATATGGGTACAGATGTGTGACCGATTGGAGAGAGAGAGTCGGGTCAAGAGGCGTAAGGCTGACCTCGAGCAGATCTCTCGTGTATCGGATGGCGAGAAGGAAAAAAGGCACGATCGAGGCGGTAGTATATAACAATTGCAACACAACACATTGCTGTGGTACATATGTTATGTTTACTGATCATCTTTTGTAGCTAAAATATCATATGTTTACATAATAATAGAAAATGTAGTAGGAGTCTCGGTCTCAAGGTCGACCTATCAATTGGTTGGATGTGTATGTGGCCACCGCGATGAGTGCACTGAGGTACATTAGGATAAGCGGTAATAAGTTCACTTTATCCTAATATGTTGTTTATAAATTGTGACGATCTTTTTTAGTATTTTTTAATTTATTTTTAACTATTTAATTGTTCATCTTCTGATAGGACACTTATAAGGGCTTAATGAACGAGTGCTATCCTGAAGGCACCCCGCGTCCATCAATTGATAAGGAATTATGGGAGAGGGCGTCCATCGTGAAGAAAAATTATGTCAAAGGCCAAGGACAAAGACGTCGCCCGACCATCGCCGCATGGCACATGCACTCACGGCACCCACATCTACAGATTATCAGGTTATCCAGCCTATCATACTCCTGCTGACTGTGTGAGAGCGATCTGTCAGGATCGTGATCTTCTTCGTATAATGGGCGGGTATCTGTAGTTTTTGAGTCCTGATGAGTTGGTGGAGGCAATGGCGGCAGCGGCAGCGGCAGCAGGAGCAGGATCAGCAGCACAACAGCAGGAGCAGGTATATATATCGTTTATTATTTAGCTACATTGTCTTATATGTTTATAGTCTCCGAGTTACTGTCTTTCTTATATTTAACATATATGTTTTATTACTTTGTTAATTATAGGATCCTAATTTGGATGATCCATGAAGAGCGCCTAAACTTGTTTTTTAGATTTTTAAAGCCTTGTATTCTTTTAGATTCATTCTTTGGACAATTGTTTTGGTTTATATGGATGTTTACGATATCGATTGTATTGTGTTGGATGAATGTTTTGTATTGTATTGGATGAATGTTTATTCATGGATGATTAATGTTTATTATTTAGTAGTTATATCATGGATGTATGTTAATATGGATGCTTGTATATATAAATTGCTGTGTTGGGATTGAAAACAGGTACAAAGCAGGTTATTTTTGGGAAATCAATAAAACATGCAATTTTTTTTTAAAAAAAAATCATCAGCGATCGCATGCGGTCGCTAACACTGTATCAGCGACCGCGTCACCTTCTTGGAATCTAGCGACCGTTGCAGTCGCTATTACCGATCGCTGCCACGTGTGCCACATCACGCCTGACAAATGACTCAGCATAAGTTAGAATATCGACGGTATCGGTCACTGATTGCGGTCGCTAATAATTCGATCCATTATTATTGGTCGATGTCCTTCCAATGACAGATTATCTCGACTAGTATCGTGACGTGATATGATCGACGATATCGCGATCATTGATAAGCCTTTTTGTTGTAGTGATATCCCTACCATCTTTGGTGTCTTGGGACTGGTATCTGTATGGAAAAGTGGAGAGGAGGGTGGTTTTTCCTCTTTGAGATTGACCACACCATAGATGGTCGCCAGTACTTCTATTTGTGAGAAGCCTAGTTAATTCCATCTCTTATGGGTTGGTATTGCTCTTTGAGGCACGATTGCAGCTTAGATGGTCACCGTATCATCTATTTGTGAGAAGAAGTTGGGTAATTCCATTCCTATTATCTGAAACCGATGAAATGTGGTGAATTGAAGGTTGATCCCAACACCGTGTGACAAGTATTTTTTGTTCTGGTAGGGGTTAGACTGAACCATAAATGGCTACCTACGTACTCCTATCGAAGAAGAGATCAAGTCTGCGTAGTTCAAACCTAGTGTAAGAGGTTCAACGCTGAATGCAAAGGCAGATAAGTGTAGAAGTATTTTTGTGGTTTTTGTTTTTGTAGAGAAAGGGCATAAATGTTTTTGTTGTTTTTTTTTGTTTATTGTGATCGGTCCATATAGAATATGGTTGCCTACATACTCCCGGGTATCAGGGAGATCAGGTCGACGTAGTTCGCCCCTCAAGACGAATCGCAGCCAAAGAGAAGTGTGAATCCCATGTGCAGGCTATACTGCGTGGAAAAGAAAGTTTGATCCCATAATGGGGATAAACTGCAGGTGTGGAAAAAAGTTTGATCCCATCTTCAGGATAAACTGCAAGTGTAGAAAAGTTTAATCCCGTCTTCAAGATAAACTACAGGTTTGAAAGGTTTAATCCCATCTTCAGGATAACCAAAATTGTGTGAAATGTTTGTACTAAGGTGAAACCAGGCTGCTGGTTTGAAGTGTATGTTTCCTTGAGGGGCATAAGAGTATGTAGGAAAGAAAGGGTTCAAAACCAGAATGATTGGTGATTTGATGATCAAAACCAGGATGTTTGTTTGATGGTAACTTCAGACATAGTACCGTTTCACGGTGTCCGAGTTGATAAGCTGTGGAAATTCATCGCCATCCATTTCTTGCAATCTGAGAGCACCTCCTGTCAATACCTCCTTGACAACAAATGGGCCTTCCCAATTAGGAGCGAATTTTCCCTTAGACTGATCTTGGTTGTCAATGATCTTCTTCAACACCAAGTCATATTGTTTAAACTGCCATAGCCAGACTTTTCTGTTGTAGGATCGTGCGATCCTTTGCTGATATAACTGACCATGGAAGATAGTTACGGTTCGCATTTCGTCTAATAGAGACAATTGGTGATACCTGTCTTGTACCCATTGGTCTTCATCCAACTAAACATCCATCAACACTATGAGGGATTCCATTTCCACCTCTATGGGGAGCACTGCTTCCATCCCATAGGCTAATGAGTAGGGGGTTGTCCCAGTGGAAGTACGCATGGAAGTTCTGTAGGCTAATAAAGTCAGAGGCATGATGTCAGGCCATCCTTTGTGATTGGCGAACATTTTTTGTATGATCTTTTTGATATTTTAATTAGCCGCTTCAACAACACCATTCATCTTTGGACGGTAGATGACGGAGTTAAGGTGTTTGATGTGGAATTTTCTGCATACCTCCTCCATCATTTTGTTGTTGAGGTTCTTAGCATTGTCTGACACAATGACCTCTGGCTGTCCATATTGACATATGACATTGTTTCTGATGAAAGCAATGATGACTTCTTTAGTAACTCTGGGGAAGGATGCTGCTTCTACCCATTTGGTGAAGTAGTCAATCATGGTGAATATAAATCGATGTCCATTACTGGCTTTGGGCTCGATTGGCCCGATCACATCCATTCCCCACATTGGGAAGGGTCATGGTGAACTCATATTGTGGAGTTCCTTTGAAGGGGCGTGGATGGAATTTCTATGAATCTGGCATTGATAGCACCTCTTGACGTGATCATCACAGTCAGCTTTGAGTGTAAGCCAATAATGCCTTGTTTTGAGGATCTTCTTGACAAGTAGGGGTCCGCTCATGCGAGGGCCACATACTCCATCATGGATCTCATCCATGAGCCTCTGAGCTTTGTCTTTATCCAGATATTTGAGGAGACCTAATCTTGCATCTCTTTTGTAGAGTGCATCTCCGCTCAGGTATAATTTCATAGCAAGTCGATGAATCCGGCCCTTCTCAGTTAGGCTCGCCTCAGCTGGTGTAGATCCATCTCGTAGATACTCCTTGATGTATTGATACCAAGGGTTATGGATGGGAGGTTGTTCATTCGACACTTCTCCAATATAGTTCCCATAGACTGGGGCCTTTTGTAGTGCAAATGTGATGCTTGGCATGTTTCCTTGTCAATAATGTGAATCAAGGAGGACAACGTTGCTAATGAATCTGCAAAATCATTCCTATTATGAGGAGAGTGTAGAAAGGAGATTTCTTCGAACTCCAAAGCCATCTGTAAAACTTGTCAATGGTAAGGCAACAAATGTAATTCTTTGGTTTGATAGATTCCCGTGGATTGTCTGATTACCAACTTTGAATCCCCAAAAATAGTTAACCGCCTGACGCCCATTGAACGGGTAAGTTTTAGGCCCATGAGACAATCTTCATACTCAGCTGTGTTGTTGGTGCTGACAAACTGCAATTTGACGGTGACGGGATACTACTCCCCCGTACCGGATACTAGAACTGCTCCATCTCCAGAACCTTCTGAATTAATAGCTCCATCAAAATACATTCTCCACGTATGACATGTATCGTAATGATGTTGTAGCTGAATTATCATTACTCCTTCGTCAGGAAAGTATGTTTCTAAGGGTTTGTAATCCTCTGCAGGTGCAGCGGCCAATTAATTCGCAATTCCTTGACCTTTGATAGACTTTTGCGTCACGTAGACGATATCAAATTGTTGTAGGATCAACTGCCATCTGGACAGTCGAAAATTCAGTATGGGCTTACTGAACACATACTTGAGAGGATCCATGTGGGATATGAGATAGGTTGTGTGACCATGGAGGTAATGCTGTAACCTCATGGAAGCACATGCTAAAGCACAACAAGTCTTCTTAATTAGAGTGTACTTGTGTTCACTGATGCTGAATCTTCTGCTGAGGTAATAGATAGCTCATTCTTGGCCTCTATCGTCTTTTTGCCCCAGCATACAACCCATGGCATTGTCATTAATGGACATGTACATGAATAGTGGAACATTATCAAGAGCGTTAATCAGTTGCTCTTTATTAAAAAGGAAGGTTTTCTGACACTCATCGTTCCATTTCATGGAGGAGTTCTTCCTTAACAGCTAGAAGATGGGCTCACAGGTTGCTGTGAGTTGAGAAATGAACTTGCTAGTGAAGTTGATTCTTCCCAAAAATCCCCATATTTCCTTCTCTGTGTGAGGAACAGGCATTTCCTTGATGGCCTGGATTTTGGTAGGATCCAGTTTAATCCCTTTGTGGCTGACTAGGAAACCTAGAAACTTGCCTGACTTAACACCAAAGGTGCACTTGGTTGCATTCAACTTCAAGTTATACTTACGCAACTTGTTGAAAAGCTTTATGAGATGGTCTAAGTGGTCATCCTGCCTTCAAGATTTGACAATGATGTCATCCACATAGATCTCTATCTCCTTGTGCATTAAATCGTTGAAAAGAGCCATCATAGCTCACTAATAGGTTGCCCCGGCATTGATGAGGCCGAATGACAATCGTCTGTAACAAAAAGTCCCCCAAGGTGTGACGAAAGCAGTTCTCTCACGGTCCTCCTCAGCGACCATAATTTGATGGTACCCCGCAAAGCAATCAGTAAAGGAATACGTGTCGTATTGAGTAGTGTTATCAATAAGAATGTGGATAAAGGGCACGTGAAAGCTATCTTTAAGGCAAGCTTTGTTCAAATCCCGGTAATCAACGCAGACTCGCACCTTTCCTCCTAGTTTAGGCACGAGAACAATGTTGGATATCCACTCTGGATATGTAGACACCATGATAATGCCAGCTTTAAATTGTTTCACAATTTCTTCTTTAACTTTTAAACTCCACTCAAGTTTCAATCGCCTGAGCTTTTTGCCTAACTGGCTTGAATCCTTCTTTAATGGGAAGGCGATGAAGAACATTGTCATAGACAAACCCACCATGTCTTCATGAGACCATGCAAACACATCCTGGAATTGGGTTAATAGTACAACCATGTCATTCCGCTGATTTGTGGTAAGGCCTAAACCAATTTGGATTAGCTTAGGGTTTTCTAAGGTTCCAAGATTAGAAGAAGTGGTTTGATCAAGATTGGTTTTTAGTTTGTTTATGCGACCCATTCCTTAATCTCCGAGGTGTCTCAATGTCCTCTTGTATATCCATCAAGTGCGAGTCCAACTTTGCATCAAAGTTCTGACCTTTGTGGAGAGAAGACACCTCATCGGCAAAGTGAGCACATCTAAATTCGAGAGTCTGAAACAAAATATGCTTTCACTTAATATATACAAGCTGTTTGATCATACAAAAGTGTTAGCATGTACTTGATAAAATAACCGTATCTTGTGAAGAAAAACAAGCAATTAAAGTTATCTACAGGGCAGAGGGGTATTTCTCCCCATTTTACCCTCGTCGACCAATGCATGGAGTGCTGCTCCAATTGTCGAGAGCAAAGTTCTGAAGAACTGCAGTGATGGAGGGATTGTCATTGTCCTTCTTCTCCCGAATGATAACCATGACATCTGGGCAATCACCGTCTGGGGTATATCTATTTGTATCTTCATCATGAACAATGACGCGTATGCCTGACATCATTAAGGCGATGTTAGGTTTACATTTCCGTTCCTTTTCTTCCACTTTGGGAGCAGGAATCAGCACCTCTTTTGCTTTGATTTGTATTAGTTTAGGAAACAGCATGGCCATAACATGGGCTGTCACCTTTACTGGAGACTGTATCAACTCATGAGGTAAAGGTAGAGAAAATTACCGTGGGGCGGAAGCTTGAGGAACCAGCTTGTGCTTATGAGGGTTCCTGTAACTGGAATTGGCAGAATAGCCTAGTTCGGTTGTTCCAATTTGTCTGGACACTTGAATAGGGTACTTAATACCCTGCTAATTTTTACCTAGCCCTTGTCCAGGTTGATGACCCAATGACATCATTTCTTAAGTGGCCGACATAACTTCGGCAGCAATATTGGGTACGGGAAGTGGCGCTCCAATAGAATGGTATTACGTGATACTCACTTCCAGAGTATAAAAACTGGCCGGTTCAACTTCTGATTTGAAGCTGATGATTGGTAGAGTTCCTTGTTTAGGACATTCCGGCTCAGCGTTGACAGTGACTAGACTGTATTGACAATGTATTTGAGTTGTTGATGTAGCGTGGAGGGAACGGCTCCAGCCATGTGTATCCATGATCTCCCCAATAACAGGTTGTATCCTGAATCTATCTTGAGGACGTTGAAGGATATATTGAATGTATTTTGACCAATCTCAATTGGCAACTCAATCTTTACAATGGAATTTCGTTGGGATCCATCAAAAGCTCTGATAACCGTATGGCTGTTTTGGATCCACTTGAGATTCACATTAATCTTTACCAAGGTGGCATAAGGATAGATATTTAGAGACGAGCCTCCATCTATCAAAACTCTAGCTAGCATGTACCTGGAAGACAAAACTGTAATGTGTAATGACTTGTAATGACCGGTCCCTTTGGGCGGTATGTCATCATCAGTGAAGGATATCATATTGTTATTGAAAATGTGATCAACCAGATGTTAAAATTTTTCCACATCAACTGATTTTGGAAAGTAGGCTTCTTCCAAAACCTTCAATAAGATCTTCTGATGATCTTCGGAAGAGAAAACCATGTCTAGTATAGATATCTGGTGTGGAGCTTCTCGCAAGCTTAAAATCACCTTGGCTTCATTGTGGCCCATAGTGCGGAGGAATTTTTCAATATTCTCCATGGGGATCTTCCGCTTTGCTTTGTAAGTAGGTTACATAACCTGTTAAGGAAGATATAGTGGATTTTCCCTCGACACTGTATCAGTAATATGAGACATGGATCCTTCAGCTTCTCCATAATTCCATTGAACCTTGTGTAAGCTGACAACAAGATATTGTGGTCTGAATGGTAAAGAAATTGGCTCTGGTGTGACCACTTTCAAAGGATTGTCAGCTCCTTTGGGTTGAATTAGTTGTATGGGAAATACTTTGACAGTCTCATCATCCACTTCGAATATAAATGCTACTGATCCCTTCCATTTGGTAGGACATGAATTCCCACTCTTGAGTTGCACAGTGTAATCATCTGCTAGTTGCAGGACACCTCTATTAATAAGATTCTGAATGAGATGGCGGATTGCCCAACATTCTTCTGTTCTGTAACCGCGATAATGTGAATGATATTGACACACTTCATCAGAATTAAACCATCCTGAACGGGGGTTGATTGGAGGCAGAAGGAAGGTAATTCTTCCTTCATTGATCAGTATTTGTAATATCTCCTCCATAGATTGGCCCAGATAGGTAAATTCCCTTTAATTGGAAAAATCCCGACGGGCTTTAGTACTTGCTCTCTTCGCAACCTTATCCCCATAGCTTCACTTTCTGAAGGTGGTGATGGAGAACTCATAACAAAAGGAAGGAGATAAGCATGCTCCTGACTAATTAATTGGCACGTGACTTGATGTTGGTGGGTCACCAGTTTTGCAAATTGCACAATTTTCTTGCAAAGAGCTTTCATCTTTTGTTCCATGGTAAATTAGAACTTTGCATAATCCCATGTGTCAACACCGTCTTTGGGGGTTTGGGATGATTCACCATTAGAACCAAAACTCTGTCAAGTTCTCCTACTAATCATGTTGACCTCTTCTTCTTTGTGTTGAGGAAGAGGGTTGTCTTGCACGTGAGGTTGATCTGGTTTGGTGACCACGATCTCAGCGTTGTCTATTAAATCTTGGATCTTATGTTTCAAGGCCCAACAATCTTGAGTATCATGTCCAGGTGCTCCGACATGATAAGCACACTTCCGAGTAGCATTAAAACGCCTCCCATTAAGGTTGGCTGGTGTAAGAAGATGTGTAATTTTCTTCTGAGTAGTCAGAAGAGCAAGAATATTCTCGAGCAAGTCCCCTAAGGGTGTGAACGTTCATGGACGCTTTGCATCTCCACCTTTAGGCAATGGAGGGTTTGAAGATTGTGCTAGAAAAGGGGAGTAGTTTCTCCTCTGTATAGGCATGTTTTGATTGCCTTTTTGACCTTTTAATATCAAGAAAACATCCTCCTCTTTCTTTTTATGGACCCTCCTGGGGTTGTTTCCATAAGATCCGGATTGAATGTGCTCAGTAACTGCTTTAAGAGCGGCTAGGTCTTTAATTTTACCAGACTTCAATCCCATCTCAGCCATCTCTCCGTGCTGGATCATTTCTGAAAATGGTTTGCCAATAACAGCTACGACTCTCTCATAGAAAGGTGCTTCCTGTACATCTATGAATGTCATGACCATTTCTAATTCCATCATGGAATGAATAACTTGAGCAGCAAGGCACCTCCACCTTTGAGCATACTCTCTGAAAGACTCATTAAACTATTTATTAACTTTGGTAATTTGGTACCGGTCAGGAGCCATCTGAGATTGAAAACTATACTGAGTGAGGAAGGCGTGAGCTAGCTCTTCCCAGCTATGGATCTTTGAGTTGTCTAATCTGGTATACCATGAACGGGATTCTCCAGTCAGACTCTTCTGAAATAGCTGCATTCTGAGCTTTTCATTTTCCGCGTAAGATCCAAGTTCTCTAATGAACACCTTTAAATGTGTATAAGGATCCCCTAATTTGTTATATTTTTCAAAATCAGGGGTTTTGAATTTCTCTGGATAATGAACACCAGGGAAGATGCAAATGTCAGCATATGAAACACTTCCATGTGTTCCAATCCCTTTGAGAAAACGGATAGTTTCCTCTATTTGGAGTACTTTCTTCATGATATCACCTGTGTCTGGATCTCCTTTGAGATGGGTGCTTTTAGGGTCTTTGTTGGTCATATCCAACGGAGGTTCTAGATTTGTTTTATCTAGACCTTGTGTTCCTCCTTGTGTAGAGGATTCTGTATGTGGAGGCATCTTTGTACCCTGAGTGGACTGATGCAATTCTTTAAGCAAGACAACCAAATTTGTGATTTGATGACTTAATCCGTCAAATTCTTCGCGAGAAACAGGATTAGACTGGTCAGAAGAAGACATGATTGGTTGTAGGATCGTGGCATTTTTGGATTTTGAGTGGGTAACAGGCCCAATGATTTCCCTACAAAAGGCTTATGTAGTTTAGTCTTAGGGTAATGTAAATGTTATCAAAATATGTCCGTTTTAGATATGTTGTCCTACAAAACCGGGTGTTAATTGATAACATGTACGCATAAGCAATTTTCAAATTTTCCATTACATAAAGATGAATATGGAATAAAATTACAACTAAATGCTTTTAGAAGTAATTAAAAATGGAAGGCATGAAGAGACTTTCCTCTGCGTTTGGTTTATCAGAGGTTGACCTATCTTAGGGTTATTCTCGCAGTTTTTTAGCATGAAGGTTCCCAGATCATCGCAATCTACTTGACGGGAAGTTAATCCAGTCTTTCAACTCGAGCGAATCTAGGTGGTGCCTTTCCTGAGCCCTGTTGGAATTATTCTTCCTATGAGTCCAGTAATCAAACACCGACAGGATTGCCTCCTGGTGGAGGAACCACACAACATACATTCACATACAACATGTCTCACCGTTTATGAAAATAATGACATGTGCGGAGCACAAATATCACAAATAGATATAGTATAGTGCAGTAAGTAAAATGCATTCGTACACATTTATCATAAATGTAAATGCAACATTCACACACAAGCATATAACAGTTTTGAAAAGCTTATAATAGCGGCTTAAGCCCTCTTACTGGAGTCCCCAGCAGAGTCTCCACCTGTTGACGTCAGGCTTTTTAAATGTCCCTTTTCGTTACTTGTTCTTTGGTGTTCTCATGTTAATGTGAGATTTGTTTAAAAAAACAAGTGAAAAAGGTCTGACATGTATAATGCAAGACCCCAACTTTTATGAATAAAGAATATTTTTCTCGAAATATATTTTTGAATATTATGGTGTGGATTTGATATAATGTTATAGTTGTGGATAATATTTACAAATTTTGCAAAGTAAGCAAGGGATTATATAATATTCGATTGGTTGGGGAATATTCGTTTTAACAGGGAAAATTCGTACGACGACACAATCATTGGTTGACCCCACAATGGAAGTATTGTCGTAGTAAGAAAATGACAGAATTATCTTTTTATAAAAATAACGGCGAAAGTGTTACCGTTAAAACTATTGAACTACCCAGTAGTAAAAGTACAGTAATACGCGTGGTTGCATAGTAGCACACGGTATTAGTTATTAATGCTTACGTGAGAAGTCACTCAGTTATACTCAATTACTACTACAGTAATTGCTGCATCATATCTCTCATATTATTGATTTAATTATTGTCACTGTATCATCTGCATAATATGATATATTATTAAATCAATAATTGAGAGGACAAAGTTATTCATATTATTAAATTGCAATATTTACAATGTCTAGAAGTTCTGTCAAAGAGTGGTTTGGTCATCTAATTGTGCGCTAATAAGGAGAAATCCTTATCGAAAAGCCCCCTCTTTCCTGGGAACGACCTAGTTGTTAAATATTGTGAATTATAATATTAATGATGAATAAGTTTGTGTTGATTAAAGATGAATTTGATAGTTCCATTGTGTAGGAGTTAGTAGTGTTAGTGAAAATCGACATTTATTTCGATAATAATTGATGTCTGGAGGTTATATTGACCAATCGGATAATTAATCGGATAAATGAACAATTAATTGCTATTAATTCACATGATTATAACTATTTGTTCACATGTGTGTACTATTGATTCACATTCTTGTACTATTAGGGGAGTTGGTGCAAGATTGATAATACTTGCATGACTAAGTTAAAAATGGAGGTATAGATGGAGGTACTATACTGTAATTCGTATTTTGACAAGTCCGGAACTATTGATTCACGTGATTTACTATTGATTCACATTATTTACTATTAGGGGAGGTGGTGACCGTTTGATAATACTTGCATGGCTAAATGAAAAATGAAGAAAAAGAGGAAGGTATTATACTATAATATTTTGAGCCACAAAACGTGCAATTATCGAAACTATATTTTCCTATAAATAGAATCTCATTATTCCTTCATTTCTCACCAATTCACAAAAGCTATAGAGCAATTATTATAGAGAGAAATTATAGAGAGAAAGGAGAAGAGAAGTTTGCTACCTCACTATTCCAGTTTTCTTTTAAGGTAAGGGATATTATTCTTTCATAATCATGAAGAGAGTTATTTTCTTTCAATACTCGTAAGGGTTGTTATTCCATTCTTTATTATTATGTTGGAATAAATTGCCTCTACAAGTATCGCATACATGGTAAAATTCTTACATTATTCCATCCTTTATTATTACATTGGAATAACTTTCATGCATCTTGATCGCATCGCGTTACAGTGAATTCTGTTGTTATTCCATTCTTTATTATTATTGGTTGGAATATCTTATATGTGGGGATTACGCATGACTGATTCGTTCTTTATTATTCCGTTGGACTATATCACATCTGCGTGAGGATTACATGCATGACTGGTTCCATTATTTATTATTATGTTGGGAAATACTGCATGCGTATGCGGCCTATCGCATGCTGGTGAATTCTACTATTATTCCATTCTTTATTATTACATTGGGAATAACACATCGCATGCGATCTATCACATGCTGGTTAATTCTTTGTTATTACATTCTTTATTATTAACTGTTGGAATAACTTTGTCTCTACATGGACTCTGCATGCATGGTGAATGACCTTCGTATTCATTCCTTATTAAATTGTGGAAATGATGCATCTACGTGGATTCTGGGATGGCGGGCAAAAATCTATTTGCAATTTCATATATTCTATTATACTCAGTTGGTTAAAGCTTTGGCTTCTATACTACATGAAATTAGTGGAATATCCTTGATATTTGCGCTTCATCCAGTATCTTTTCGTGGAAATATTCTTCTGAGCATTCTTGAATTTTACTCTATAAAGCAGTATCATGTTGACAATTTGGACGTTATTGGTTCCTAGATAAATAAATTTATAAATCTTTAAAATTTATCCTTGAACTTGTTTTATTGAATTATTATGTCATTGTCATCATCCTTATACTTATATTGTGATGAAAGTCATCTTTGGCTTACGTGCATAAATGGACTTGGTATGATTATGACCAGGGATTATTCGGTATGATCAAGACCGTAATGTGACGAATGATGTGGTGAAAGTCCTCATTGGCCTGTAGTTCATTGATGGACAGTTGTTGGTATGATTATGACCAGGGATTATTCGGTATAATCATGACCATTGATGATTACATGAATATCCTTGGCCGTGGTACAGGGATGATTTGATTTGATTTATTAAGCTGAGTCTCAACGATAAAGTTGATGAAAAACATTTTAAATCATAGAAGATAGTAGATTTTTTTCTCTACTTGACTCTTCTAATGGATTGCTTGTTCCGCTGCAGTTAAACTTGTTGTCTATTATATTTTATCAGTTTAACATTGTTGAAGGCTAATGATAATTTATTATGCATTATCTTAGTCATAATATTTCTTACTGGGCTAGTTGAGCTAACCCTTTTGCTTTCATTGTTCTCTTCAGGAAATGAGAACGTAGCCGGGACTAGTCGGGGAATGGAGTGATGATCCGAGATGGTGTCATAGTAGTCCTCACTATTCTATAAAATAGTGTGATAATAAATGTGATGAGGACTCCATTGAGTGTGGATATTGTCTAGATGATAATATTTGTATTGAAACTCATAGCTTATGTTTTGTCGTATTTTACACGGAAGTTGTATAATTAAGTTTTTATTTATATTTTGTACCATGTATTTGGCGACTCAAGATAGGTGATGTATACCTATTTTGGGGGCGTCACAGTTGGTATCAAAGCTTAGGGATATGATCCCTGGCTGAGATGTGAGACTAGAACTAGGAGGTGGAGACGGGGAATTCCTTCACTAGTATGACCTACCTAAGTTTATTTGGTATTTAATTGGTCGGTCAGAGTATAGGGATAATATGTGATATGTTAATTAACCCTTGTTTTGTGGCAGTATTTTAAAATGGCATACGAAAATGTTGAGATAAGCAATGAAGCACATGAGACCATTGAGTCACCAAAGATCAATACCGAGGTAATGTGCTGCGAGGAAGACATTAATCCTCATGTAAAAATAACAACGATGAAATGGTGAGCGATGGGATATTCGGAGAGGCTTTATGCAATTCATGCAACATCAAAGGAGAGCGGCTCACATCCAAAATGCGGTGGAAACACGACAACTCTCGGACGGTCACCGCTAAGCGAGTTCAAGGAGCTGGGACCACGAGTTTTTGAGAGCCAAAACCACTTAAAAGCGGAGGCGTGGATAAAGCGAGATCAACAAGATATTTGATGTCTTGGGATGCTTCGAGGAGCAAAAGGTTCCCTTTGCCACCTTCATGTTATGAGCAGAGGTGATTCTTGGTGGGAATATGTAAAGCGTACTCAACTACCACACTTGAAGATGTCTTGGGAGAAGTTCAAAAACATTCAACGACAAGTACGTTCCTGAAAGTATTCGTCAGATGAAGGAGGTAGAGTTCATCAAGCTTGAGCAAAATAATATAACCGTGGCGTAGTACGAAGCTAAGTTGTCTCCGTTCACGTCCCACTTGGTTGATAATGAGGAGAGAATGACGTGGATGTTTTTAAGACGTTTGAAACCCGAGATAAGTCAATACCTTATCTCTCACAAACTTTTCTTGTATTCAGATGTTGTGAATATGGCTCAGTTATTGGAGCGTGATAATGAGTCAACCCAACCAAGAGAGAGTAGCCGATAAGTCAATAATACCAGTGGTAGCAGTCATCGAAATGGTGACAACAAACATGGAGGGAATCAACATGCAAGAAATGGTAATAACTTCGGTGGTAATCATGGCCATTACAATAAGAGTGGACATTTCAAGAAGAGGAGATTCAACAATGATGGAAAGACGTTAGCACCAACACCTATTGGTAAGGAAGGAGAACGACCGCCGGTCGTATGTTTCAAATGCGGAGGGGAGGGACATATCAGTCCAAACTGCGTGATGCAGTCCGAAGCTTGTTCAAATTGTGGAAAAGAAGATCACCTAGCCCGAATTTGTCATGCACTAAAGTCAAGTCCAGCTGGGATGGAGGCATCTAAGGGTGTCCCAAACAAGACAAAACCGGTAGTTCAAGGGAGAGCGTTTGTCGTAACCTCCCAAAAAGTGAGGAATCCGAAAGAGGTGATCACGGGTAAGCTAATCATAAACTCTAGCGAAGTTTATACTTTATTTGATACTAGTTCTACCCATTCTTTTATTTCTCCTACTTGCGCTCAACATTTAAATTTAACTCCAGAGAAATTAGACTTTGACTTATCTGTTGAAACTCCGTTAGGAGAAACCTTCATCACATCCACTGTTTATAAGTCTTGTTTGATTCAAATCGGTAACCGCACGTTACCTGTCAATCTTATTTCTTTTAAAATACTTGCATTTGATGTGATTTTAGGGATTGATTAGTTAACTACTCATCATGCTAAAATCAATTATTTTCGTAAGGTTGTTAGCTTTCATATTCCTAACCAACCTATTATGCGAATTCAAGCAACCAAACCAATAAAATCAATCACTGTCATATCAAGCCATAAAGCTATTCGTTTATTGAAAAATGGATGTCAAGCTTTCTTAGACCATGTCGCGGATTTAAATAAAATTACGTCAGATTTGATTGATATTTCTATTGTTAATAAATTTCCTGACGTATCCCTTGAAGAACTTCCTAGCCTACCCCCAGAGCATGAAATTGAATTTTGTATCGACTTTGAATCCGGTACAAAACCCATTTCCCAAGCCCCATATCGAATGGCTCCTATTGAACTTCAGGAGTTAAAAACCCAACTACAGGAATTGTTAAACATCGGTTTCATTCGTCCTAGTACGTCTCCTTGGGGTGCTCCTGTTCTATTCGTGAAAAAGAAAGATGGAAGTATGCGACTTTGTATTGATTATCAGGAGTTGAATCATGTCATCATCAAAAATAGGTACCCATTGCCTCGCATTGATGACATGTTTGACCAGTTTCAAGGAGCCAAATTCTTTTCAAAGATTGATCTTCATCCCGGATATCATCAGTTGAAGATTAAAACTAATGACATTCCAAAGACTGCTTTCAAAACTCGGTATGGGCATTATGAATTCCTAGTCATGTCTTTTGGATTGACTAATTCTCCTGCTACATTTATGGACATGATGAACCGAGTATTCAAGGAATATTTGGATCACTTTGTGGTTGTCTTTATTGATGACATCCTCATATACTCCAAAAGTCGTGAAGACCATGAGTAGCACTTGAGGCTGATACTTCAAAAGCTTCGTGAAAACAAGCTTTATGCCAAGTTGAAGAAATGTGAGTTCTGGCTTGAGGAGGTTGCATTCCTTAGGCACGTGATATCAAATCATGGAATATCTGTTGACCCATCGAAGATTGAAGCAATTCAAAGCCGGGAGAAACCAAAAGTCGATGGCCAAAATCGTAGCTTTCTCGGCTTATTTGGTTATTATCGGAGATTCGTGGAAGGATTTTCTCGAATCGCTACTCCCTCTTTCGGTGACTCGAAAAGATACAAAGTTTGGTTAGAGCGAGGAATGTGAGAAGAGTTTTCAAGAACTCAAGAAAAGACTCATTTCAGCATCTGTTTTGACAATACCATCTGGCTCAGAGGGATTTGTCATCTACAGTGATGCTTAACACAAAGGGTTAGGATGTGTTCTCATGCAATATGGGAAAGTCATAGCCTATGTCTCATGACAACTCAAAGAATATGAGAGGAATTATCCTACTCATGATCGAGAGTTAGCAGCAGTCATTTTTGCGCTTAAGATTTGGAGGCATTACCTGTATGGAGAGAAGGTGGAGATCTATACGGATCGTAAAAGCCTTAAATATTTCTGCACTCAAAAGGAATTCAACATGCGGCAACAACGATGGCTTGAGTTGTTGAAAGATTATAATCATACCACCCAATACCATCTTGGAAAAGCGAACGTAGTAGCTGACGCATTGAGTAGAAGATCATATGCGGGCACGAGTGCAATATTGTCAACGTAAAGGCCCATTTTAATGACTTGGAAAGGATGGAAATAGAGTTAAAGACTCCAGGGACCCATGTGATTATAGCGAATATACGAGTGGAACCGACTTTAATCAATAAAGTTAAAGCTGCTCAAGCTACAGACCTGGAGCTTATATGTATAAGGAAGAAAGTACAAGAAGGTGCTATTCTGGAAGCAAGAATCAATGAAGAAGGAATACTTTGAGTCAACTCCAGACTTTGTGTTCCTAACGATTCTGACTTAAAGTATAAAATCATGATGGAGGCGTACAACACACCGTTTGCAATCCATCCTAGGAGTACCAAAATGTTTCGTGGTCTACGAGATACATTTTGGTGGAGCAATATGAAGAGGGAGATATCGGGATTTATCTCAAGGTGTCTATCTTGTCAACGAGTCAAGGCGGAGCATCAAGTGCCAAAAGGTCCATTGCAACAACTTGAAATTCTAAAATGGAAGCGGGAGCACATTGCCATGGATTTCGTTACTGGTCTTCCCAAGGTTTCTCAGGGCATAGATGTGATTTGGGTCATTGTTGATAGATTGACCAAGTCTTCTCATTTCTTACAGATACGAGAAACTTATACACTTGAACGTCTTGCTAGTATATACATAAACGAGATTGTAAGATTGCATGGTATGCCAGTATCCATAGTTTCTGATAGAGAGCCAAGATTTACTTCAAGATTTTGGGTTAGTTTGCAAAAAGCTATGGGCACGGATTTACGATTTAGTCCGTCATATCATCCTTAGACGGATGGGCAGTTGGAAAGGACTAGTCAAACTCTTGAAGATTTATTAAGACTCTGTGTCCTTGACTTCAAGGGAAGTTGGTACAAGTTCTTACCATTGGTGGAGTTTTCCTACAATAATAGTTATCAAGCAAGTATTGGCATAGCTCCATTTGAGGCGTTGTATGGAAGACAGTGTCGTTCTCCAGTATGCTGGGATGAGGTGGGTGAAGCAACATTGTTGGGATCGGATTTGGTACGTATGACTACGGAAAAGATTCAAACGATCCGACAACGTATAAAAACCTCACAAGATCGACAAAAGAGTTATGTTGATCTTCATCTAAAGGACATGGAATTCAATATTGGAGATCATGTGATGTTACGTGTTACTCCATGGAAAGGAGTTACGAGATTTGAAAAGAGAGGAAAGCTCAATCCTCGATTCATTGGCCCATTTTTAATCATTAACCAAGTAGGAACTGTGGCTTATAGACTTTCTTTACCGCCATGTATGTCTCGTGTTCATAATGTTTTTCACATATCCATATTACGTAAATATATGAAAGACCCGAACCATATTATTGAATTAGAACCAGACGAGATAGAGGAAGATTTAACATATGAAGAGTTACCTGTTAAAATCGTGGATAAGAAGGATCATATTCTACACTCCAAGGTTATACCTCAAGTCAAAGTTTTGTGGAGAAACCACGATGTGGAGGAAATGACCTGGGAGTTAGAAACTGAGATGAAGTCAAGATATCCTCACCTTTTCAATATACCAGGTACGTACCCTAATTTCGAGGATGAAATTTCATAAGAAGGGGAGGTTGTAAAACCTCAACTTTTATGAATAAAGAATATTTCTCTCGAAATATATTTTTGAATATTATGGTGTGGATATAATATAATGTTATAGTTGTGGGTAATATTTACAAATTTTGCAAAGTAAGCAAGTGGTTATATAATATTCGATTGGTCGGGAAATATTTATTTTAACAGGGAATATTCGTATGACGGCACAATCATTGGTGGACCCCACAACGGAAGTATTGTCGTAGTAAGAAAATGACAGAATTATCGTTTTATAAAAGTAACGGTGAAAGTGTTACCGTTAAAACTGTTGAACTACCTGGTAGTAAAAGTACAATAATACGCGTAGTTTCATAGTAGCACACGGTATTGGTTATTGATGCTTACGTGAGAAGTCACTCAATTATTGCTACAGTAATTGCTGCATCATATCTCTCATATTATTGATTCAATTATTGTCACTGTATCATCTGCATAATATGATATATTATTAAATCAATAATTGAGATGAAAAAGTTATTCATATTATTAAATTACAATATTTATAATGTCTAGAAGTTCTGTCAAGGAGAGGTTTGGTCACCTAATTGCGCACCAATAAGGAGAAATCCTTATCGGAAAGCCCCCTCATTCCTAGGAACGACCTGGTTGTTAAATATTGTGAGTTATAATATTAATGATGAATAAGTTCGTGTTGATTAAAGATGAAGTTGATAGTTCCATTGTGTTGAGATTATTAGTGTTAGTGGAAATCGATATTTATTTCGATAATAATTGATGTTTGGAAGTTATATTGACCAATCAGGTAATTAATCAGAATAATGAGCAATTAATTGCTATTAATTCACATGCTTATGACTATGTGTTCACATGTGTGTACTATTGATTCACATTCTTGTACTATTAGGGGAGTTGGTGCAAGATTGATAATACTTGCATGACTAAGTTAAAAATGGAGGTATACATGGAGGTACTACACTATAATTCGTATTTTTATATGTCTAGAACTATTGATTCACATCAGTTACTATTGATTCACATTATTAACTATTAGGGGAGGTGGTGCAAGTTTGATAATACTTGAAGGACTAAATTAAAAATGAAGAAAAAGAGGAAGGTATTATATTATAATATTTCGAGCCCCAAAACGTGCAATTATCAAAACTATATTTTCCTATAAATAAAAGCTCATTCTTCCTTCATTTCTCACCAATTCACAAAAGCTATAGAGCAATTATTATAGAGAGAAATTATAGAGAGAAAGAAGGAGAGAAATCTGCTACCTCACTTATTCCGGTTTTCTTCTAAGGTAAAGGGTATTATTCTTTCATATTCTGTGGAAGAGAGTTATTTTCTTTCAATACTGTCGTAAAGGTTGTTATTCCATTCTTTATTATTATCTTTGGAATAACACATCATGCAGAACCGCATACATGGTGAAATTCTTCTATTATTCCATCCTTTATTATTTACGTTGGAATAACTTTATCTATCATGATGCTATCGCATGCCTTGTGAATTCTGTTGTTATTCCATTCTTTATTATTTAGTTTGAATATCTTGTTAAATTGTGGAAATGATCCATCTACGTGGATTCTCGTGGATTCTGATATAGCAAGAAAATCCATTTGCAGTTTCATATATTCTATTATTCTCAGTTGGTTAAAACTTTGGCTTCTATACTCCATGAAATTAGTGGAATATCCTTGACATTTGCGCTTCATCCAGTATCTTTTCATGGAAATATTCTTTTGAGCATTCTTGAATTTTACTCTACAAAGTAGTATCATGTTGACAATTTGGACGTTATTGGTTCCTGGATAAATTAATTTATAAATCTCTAAAATTTATCCTTGAACTTTTTTTATTGAATTATTATGTCATTGTCATCATCCTAATACTTATATTGTGATGAAAGTCATCTACGTGCATAGATGGACTTGGTATGATTATGACCAGGTATTTTTCGGTATAATCATGACCGTAATGTGACGAATGATGTGCTGAAAGTCCTCATTGGCCTGTAGTTCATTAATGGACAGTTATTGGTATGATTATGACCAGGGATTATTCGGTATAATCATGACCATTGATGATTACATGAATATCCTTGGCCGTGGTGCAGGGATGATTTGATTTTATTTATTAAGATGAGTCTCAACGATAAAGTTGATGAAAAACTTTTTAAATCATAGAAGATAGTAGATTTTTTGCTCTACTTGACTCTTCTAATGGATTGCTTGTTACGCTACAGTTAAACTTGTTGTCTATTATATTCTATCAGTTTAACATTGTTGAAGGCTAATGATAATTTATTCTGCATTATCTTAGTCATAATATTTCTTACTAGGCTAGTTGGGCTCACCCTTTTGCTTTCATTGTTCTTCTTGAAATGAAATGAGAACGCAAAGGGACTAGTCGGGGAATGGAGTGATGGTCCGAGATGGTGTCATAGTAGTCCTCACTATTCTATAAAATAGTGTGATAATAAATGTAATGAGGACTCCATTGAGTGTGGATATTGTCTAGATGACAATATTTGTATTGAAACTCATAGCTTATGTTTTGTCGTATTTTACACGGCAGTTGTATAATTAAGTTTTTATTTGTATTTTGTACCATGTATTTGACGACTCAAGATGGGTATTGTATACCTATTTTGGGGGCATCATATAATGTTGATTTTTTGACTTTAAGAGTCGCCAGTTGGTGTATTTAACTGGTTGCACCAACGCAATCGAAAAGGTTTGCACATTGACCCATTGATATGACACTGCCAAATGGGTCTGTGAAACCGAGATTCATTTGAGTTCGGGAGCTTGATTATGCGGACGGAAGGTGTTAAGCATCCCCCGACATCCGTGTTGCCACGGTGACCGCCACTTTTCAAGAAACTGTTATATGAATGTGTGTGCACATGTGTGTGGATCAATGTGCATTTATTTGAAAGTAGTACGAGGCCTCGTTCGCATCTATATACAAAGGGTTTGAATTTGCAGAAAAATTCAGTTTTAAGCAAGATATAACAATGAAAATTTTATTATTAAAATGTTCGGCTTGTTTGCTTTTATTTTCGAGATGCAAAGCATCCTCGAGGAAATAATATACAGCAGTGCCGAACTCTTCATGGGCATGACAGCTATCCAAAGAAATTCAGACATTTTAAATAATGTACAAGCTTCTTACAGCTGAAAAAGGTCCATTAGGGGAACCGAATCTAGATTCAGTAGACTGAATCTGTGATCACATGATTCCTAAGCTCACATTATACTGCAGTTTGTATGGAAAGCAGTAAGCAGTTATATATATAAAATCTATAAATATATATATACAGACATGGTCAACCACCACGAAGCAACTCCATGGGCGATCAAAAAAGTAATAAAGCAGTAAATGCAATCAACCACCACGAAGTAAACTCCAGGCGGGACGAAATGTAAATAAAGCTGTAAAAGCGATCAACCGCCACGAAGTAAACTCCGGGCGGGACGAAATGTAAACAAAGCTGTAAAAGGCCACGAAGTAAACTCCAGGCCTGACAGAAATATAAATATATATATATATATATATATATGTACGTATATATAAAAATAGTAAACGCACCGGATGTAAATCTAGGCTCATCGGATATGTCCGACAACAATTATATATATATATATATAAAAGCAAGTAAACGCTCTAGACATAAGTCTAGGCTCAATAGAGGCATAACTTGATAATGTTAGTCCATATATAAAATATATATATATAGTGTGTGTATATATATATATATATATATATATATATATATATATATATATATATATATATATATAGACAAAAATGAAAACCACGGACCGAAGTTCGGGCATACGCACACAACACGACTCTCAATGTGTATAACAGTGTGTGCAAATATGAAGAAAAAGGCTTGATAGAATGTAAGAAGGCTTATAGTGGGATGCCAATGTAGACTTCTATGACTCTATATGGATAAACACTCAGCTCCTGCCGAATAAAAATATAGCTATATGTGAGCTACCAAATGTTTAGAATGAGGAAACACTCAATATAGGTGTGTACAAAGCAAATTGGACAGGGCTTCCTCGCCTTTCTCTCTTTTTCTCTCCCTCAAAATGGCTGGCCCAAGGTCTATATTTATAGACTGATGGCCATAGGTGTACCTGCGGCAGCCACAGTTGCACCTGTGACTGGTCGAGGTGTCCCCGGGCTTCACGGGTCCCGTCGTCTTGAAGTATGTGCGCTCGTGCAATGTAATGTCCGATTGAACTTGCAGAACTTCAATCCGAGCATCCGATCGAGGTATATGTGACCTTCTTCGGACCGCTTGTGTCGAGATTTACGCAATGACATGGATTAGAGGTTGTACAAAGTCAGGAAGAAGGGACCATGCCCATAGTCTTCAAGCTTCAAATTATATCCAGTGTGTTGCCACGCGTAATAGTCACTCGAGATTGTAACTCCTCGGTTCTTGTGGGACATCGTTGTAGATATGTATGTATGAAGTGTTGAGATGAGGCATAGGTGTTGAGGTGGCAATATGATGTTTGACTCTTCACCGGGGTTATCTCCGGTTTGAGTTGAAAGTAGACATTGCTTAGGGTTACATATGAGATTGGACTACTTGTTTGTATACCGCAATATCATCTTGTGAGGGTGCCTGTCTGCCCGGTGTTAGCTCCGGGTATGAGGTATGAGTGCCTCAGCAGGAGGTCTGAGATTGAAGCTGATAACATGCATTTGAAACAAGCACTTCCGGAGTTATCGCCGGAAATGCGAACAACATTCCTTGGGGTTATCGCCAAGGAAAAAACTTGGGGTTATCTCCGAGGTTGGAAATGATCCTTCCGGTGTGTATTTCGGGGTTGGAAATGATGTCCCTGGTGTGTGTCCCGGGTTTTGAGATTGACCTCTGGTAGTATCCGGAATGGATGCAAGTTATCTTCCAGGGTTATCTCCAAAAGACGAATCTGCCCTCCTGCAATGTCAGTAACAGGAGTGCAGAAAATTTAGAGTGTCTACAGAGTCCTCATTTTAATTATTATCACATTATTTCACATAATAATGAGGACTACTAAAGCAACCATCTGGACCGTCACTCCATTCCCCGACTAATCCCAGCTATATTCTCATTTTCTTCATGGGCTTAACTAGCCCAATAAATAATATTATGACTAAGATAATGCAAAATTATATATATTATCACACACACACACAACACACACATATATATATATATATATATATATTATCACACTATTTTGAAAAATGAGTAGGTGGGGGTCCATATAATAAGTAAAATTATAACACATACTTCATAAAAATCATCTCTATTTATCTCAATTCACTTGGCTTCACAAAACACATTTTTAATAACATTCATCATTAATATTATAACTCACAATATTAATAACCAGATCATTCCCAGAAAAGTGGATGCTTTCAGATAAGGATTTTCTGTGACGCCCCCAAAATAGGTATACATCACACATCTTGAGTCGCCAAATACATGGTACAAAATTCAAATACAACTTAATAATACAACTGTCGTGTAAAATACGACAAAACATAAACTGAGAGTTTTAATACGAATATTATCTTCTAGACAGTATTCAAACTCAAATGGAGTCCTCAATACATTTATTATCACACTATTTAACAGATTAGTGAGGACTACTAATGCTATCATCTGGACCGTCACTCCGTTCCCCGACTAGTCTCAGCTATATTCTCATTTCCTGAAGAGAACAATGAAAGAAAAGGGTAAGCTCAACTAGCCCAGTAAGAAATATTATGACTAAGATAATGCAAAATAAATTATCGTTAGCCTTCAACAGTGTTAAACTGATAAAATACGATAAGCATCAAGTTTTACTGCAGCGGAATAAGCAATCCATTAGAAGGGTTAAGTAGAGAAGGATATATACTATCTTCTATGATTTAAAAAGTTTTTCATCAAATTTATCGCTGAGACTCAGCTTATTAAATAAACCACATCATCGAATCATCACTGCACCACGACCAAGGATATTCACGTAATCATCAATGGTCATGACTATACCGAATAATCCCTAGTCATAATCATACCAACAACTGTCCATCAATGAATTACAGGCCAATGAGGACTTTTACCACATCATTTATAATATTACGGGTCCTGATTATACCGAATGATCCTTGGTTATAATCATACCAATCAACAGTTCATTTATGCACGTAAGCCAAAGATGACTTTCATCACAATATAAGCATGAGGATGATGACAATGATATAAGAATTCAATAAAAACAAGTTCAAGGATAAATTTTAAAGATTTATAATTTAATTTATCTAGAAATCAATAACGTCCAAATTGTCAACATGATACTGCTTTGTGGATTAAAATTCAAGAATGCTCAGAAGAATATTTCCATGAAAAGAAACTAGATGAAGCGCAAATATCAAGGATATTCTACTAATTTCATGGAGTATAGAAGCCAAAACTTTAACCAACTGAGTATAATAGAATATATGAAACTGCAAATGGATTTTCACCCGCCATGCGGTAATCCACGTTAACAGATCATTTCCACAATTTAATATCGAATGAATACGAAGGGTCATTCACCATGCATGTAGTAGTCTGCGTAGACAGGTTATTCCAACATAATAATAAAGAACGGAATAACAGAAGAATTCACCATGCCTGAGGTAGTCTGCGAAGACAGGTTATTCGAATAAAATAATAAAGAATGGAATAGCAGAAGAATTCACCATGCATGCGGTAGTCCGCATAGACAAGTTATTCTAATAGAATAATAAAGAATGTAATAACAGAAGAATTCACCATACATGCGGTAGTCCGCGTAGACAAGTTATTCCAACAGAATAATAAAGAATGGAATAACAACCCTACGAGTATTAAAAGAAAATAACTCTCTTCATGAATACGAAAGAAATAATACCCCTTACCTTAGAAGAAAACTGGATACTGGAATAGTGAGGTAACAGACTTCTCGTATTCTTTCTCTCTATAATTTCTCTCTATAATAATTGCTCTTGTGATACTTAGTGAATTGGTGAGAATGAAAGAAGAATGAGCTTCTATTTATAGGAAAATATAGTTTTGATAATTGCATGTTTTGGGGCTCGAAATATTATAGTATAATACCTACCTCTTTTTTTCATTTTTAATTTAGTCCTGCAAGTATTATCAAACTTGCACCACCTCCCCTAATAGTAAATCATGTGAATTAATAGTTCATTCATGTGACTCAATAGTATAATCATGAGAAAAAACTAATTACAGTATAGTACCTTCATCTATACCTCTATTTTTAATTTAATCATGCAAGTATTATCAATCTTGCACCAACTCCCCTAATAGTAAATCATGTGAATCAATAGTACACACATGTGAACACATAGTTATAAACATGTGAATTAATAGCAATTAATTGCTCATTATTCTGATTAATTACCCGATTGGTCAATATAACTTCCAAACATCAATTATTATCGAAATAAATATCGATTTCCACTAACACTAATAATCCCAACATAATGGAACTATCAACTTCATCTTTAATCAACACGAACTTATTCATCATTAATATTATAACTCATAATATTTAACAACTAGGTCATTCCCAGGAAAGAGAGGGCTTTCCGATAAGGATTTCTCCTTATTGGCGCGCAATTAGGTGACCAAACCTCTCATTGACATAACTTCTAGACATTGTCAATATTGCAAATAATAATACGAATAACTTTGTCGTCTTAATTATTGATTTAATAATAAAACATATTATGCAGATGATACTGTGACAATAATTGTATCAATAATATGAGAGATATGATGCAACAATTCTTGAGTAATAATTGAGTATAACTAAGTGACTTCTCACATAAGCATCAATAATCAATACCGTGCTACTCTTAACCGAACGATATTACGGTATTTTTACTACCGGTGTAGTTCAATAGTTTAACGGTAAAACTTTTCGTTATTTTTATAAAAGATAATTACCGTTTTCTAATCTGCGATAATACTTAGTTATGGGGTCCACCAATGATTGTGTCGTCGCATTTAATATTCCCTGTTAAAACAAATATTTCCCGACCAATCGAATATTATATAACCACTTGCTTACTTTGAAAAATTTGTAAATATTACCCACAACTATAACATTATATTAAATCCACACCATAATAGTCAAAAATATATTTCGAGAAAAATTATTCTTTATTCATAAAAGTTGGGGTCTTACAACCTCCCCTTCTTATAAAATTTCATCCTCGAATTTAGGGTACGTACCTGGTATATCGAAGAGGTGAGGATATCATGACTTCATCTCAAATTCTAACTCCCAGGTCATTTCTTCCACATCGTGGTTTCTCCAAAAAACTTTGACTTGAGGAATAACCTTGGAGCGTAGAATATAATCCTTCTTATCCAAAATTTTAACAGATAACTCTTCATACGTTAAATCTTCCTCTATCTCGTTTGGTTGTAATTCAATAATGTGGTTCGGGTCTTTCACATATTTACGTAACATAGATATGTGAAAAACGTTATGATCACGAGACATACTTGGCGGTAAGGCGAGTCTATAGGCCATAGTTCCTACCCGATCGAGGATTATAAATGGGCCAATAAATTGAGGATTAAGCTTTTCTCTCTTTCCAAATCTTGTAACTCCTTTCCATGGAGCAACACATAACAACACATTATCTCCAATATTGAATTCCACATCTTTTCGATGAAGATCAGCATAACTCTTTTGTCGACCTTGTGTGGTTTTTATACGTTGTTGGATCGTTTGAATCTTTTCCTTAGTCATACGTACCAACTCCGGTCCCAACAACGTTGCTTCACCCACCTCATCCCAGTATACTAGAGAACGACACTTTCTTCCATACAACACCTCAAATGGAGCCATGCCAATACTTGCGTGATAACTATTGTTGTAGGAAAACTCCACCAATAGTAATAACTTGTACCAACTTCCCTTGAAGTCAAGGACACAGAGTTTTAATAAATCTTCAAGAGTTTGAATAGTCTTTTTTGACTGCCCGTCCGTTTGAGGATGATATGCCGAACTAAATCGTAAATCCATACCATAGCTTTTTGCAAACTAACCCAAAATCTTGAAGTGAATCTTGGGTCTCGATCAGAAACAATGGATACTAGCATACCATGCAATCTTATAATCTTGTTTATTTACATACTAACAAGACGTTCAAGTGTATAAGTTTCTCATATCAGTAAGAAATGAGCAGACTTGGTCAATCTATCAACAATTACCCACATCACATCTATGCCTTGAGAAACCTTGGGAAGACCAGTAACAAAATCTATGGTAATGTGCCCCCACTTCCATTCAACAATTTTAAGTGGTTGCAATGGTCCTTTTTGCACTTGATGCTCCGCCTTGACTCGTTGACAAGTTAGACACCTTGAGATAAACCCCGCTATCTCTCTCTTCATATTGCTCCACCAAAATGTATGTCGAAGATCATGATACATTTTGATACTCCCAGGATGGATTGTAAATGGTGTGTTGTGTGCCACCATCATGATTCTATACTTCACGTCAGAATCGTTAGGAACACAAAGTCCGTAGTTGATTCAAATTATTCCTTCTTCATCGATTCTTGCTTCTAGAATAGCACTTTCTTGCACTTTCTTCCTCATACGCATCAGCACCAGGTCTGTAGCTTGAGCAGCTTGAACTTTATCGATTAAAGTTGGTTCTACTTGTATATTCGCCATGATCACATGGGTCCCTGGAGTCTTTAACTCTATCTCCATCCTTTGTAAGTCATACAAAATGGGTCTTTGCGTTGACAATATCACACTCGTACCCGCATATGATCTTTTACTCAATGCGTCAGCTACCACGTTTGCTTTTCCAAGATGGTATTGGATAGTATGATCGTAATCTTTCAACAGCTTGAGCCATCATCATTGCCGCATGTTGAGTTCCTTTTGAGTGGAGAAATTTTTGAGGATTTTATGATCTGTATAGATCTCCACCTTCTCTCCATACTGGTAATGCCTCCAAATCTTAAGTGCAAAAATGACTTGCTGCCAACTCTAGATCATGAGAAGGATAATTCCTCTCATATTCTTTAAGTTGTCGTGAGGCATAGGCTATGACTTTTCCATGTTGCAAGAGAACACATCCTAACCCTTTGCCTGAAGCATCACTGTAGATGACAAATCCCTCCGAGCCAGATGGTATTGTCAGAACAGGTGCTAAAATGAGTCTTCTCTTGAGTTCTTGAAAACTCTTTTCACATTTCTCGCTCCAATTAAATATTGTATCTTTTTGAGTCAGCAGAGTTAATGGAGTAGCGATTCGTGAAAATCCTTCCACGAATCTTCGATAATAACCAGCTAAGCCGAGAAAGCTATGTACTTCGGTCACTAACTTAGGTTGTTCCCAGCTTTGAATTACTTCAATCTTCGTTAGGTCAACAGATATTCCATGATTTGATATCACGTGCCTAAGGAATGTAACTTCCTCAAGCCAAAACTCACATTTCTTAAACTTGGCATAAAACTTGTTTTCACGAAGCATTTGAAGTATCAACCTCAAGTGTTGCTCATGGTCTTCACGACTTTTGGAGTATATGAGGATGTCATCAATAAAGACGACCACAAAGTGATCCAAATATTCCTTAAATACTCGGCTCATCATGTCCATGAAGGTAGTAGGAGCATTACTCAATCCAAAAGACATGATTAGGAATTCATAATGCCCGTAGCGAGTTCTAAAAGCAGTCTTTGGAATGTCATCAGTTTTAATCTTCAACTGATGATATTTAGAACAAAGATCAATCTTTGAAAAGAATTTGGCTCCTTGCAACTGGTCAAACAGGTCATCAATGCGAGGTAATGGGTACCTATTATTGATGGTGACATGATTCAACTCTCGATAATCAATACAAAGTCGCATACTTGCATCTTTATTCTTCATGAATAGAACATGAGCACCCCAAGGAGACGTACTAAGACGAAGGAAACCGATGTCTAACTCCTAAAGTTCAATAGGAGCCATTCGATATGGGGCTTTGGAAATGGGTTTTGTACCGAATTTAAGGTCGATACAAAATTCAATTTCAAGCTCTGGGGGTAGGCCAGGAAGTTCTTCAGGGAATACTTCATGAAATTTATTAACAATAGAAATATCATTCAAATCTGACGTATTTTTATTTAAATCCATGACATGGGCTAAGAAAGCTTGGCATCCATTTTTCAATAAATGAATAGCTTTATGACTTGATATGACAGTGATTGATTTTAGTTGTTTGGTTGCTTGAATTCGTATAATAGATTGGTTAGGAATATGAAAGATAACAACCTTATGAAAATAATCGATTTTAGCATGATGAGTAGTTAACTAATCAATCTCTAAAATCACATCAAATGCAAGTATTTTCAAAAAAAAATAAGATTGATAGGTAACGTGCAGTTATCGATTTGAATCAAATAAGACTTATAAATATTGGATGTAATGAAGGTTTCTCCCAACGGAGTTTCAACAGATAAGTCAAAGTCTAATTTCTCCGGAGTCAAATTTAAACGTTGAGCGCAAGTAGGAGAAATAAAAGAATGGGTAGAACCGGTATAAAATAAGGTATATACTTCACTAGAGTTTATGATTAGTTTACCCGTGATCACCTCGTTCGGATTCCTTGCTTTTTGGGAGGTTACGACAAATGCTCTCCCTTGAACTACTAGTTTTGGCTCGTCTGGGACGACCTTTGATGCCTCCATCCCAACTGGACTTGATAATGGTGCACGAAAAAATTGGGCTAGGTGACCTTCTCTTCCACAATTATAACATGCTTTGGACTGATATGTCCCTCCCCTATGCATTTGTAACAAACGACCGACGGTCGTTCTCCTTCCTTAATAACGGGTGCTGGTGTTGACGTCTTTCCATCATTGTTGAATCTCCTCTTCTTAAAATGTCCACTCTTATTGTCTTGACCATGATTACCTCCGAAGTGGTTACCATTTCAGGCATGTTGATTCCCTCCACGTTTGTTTTCACCGCTTCGATGACTGCTACCACTGGTAGTATCGCTTTGTCGGCTGCTATCTCTTGGTTTAGTTGACTCATTATCATGCTCCAATAACTGAGCCCTATTTATAACATCTGAATACAAACACAGTTTGTGAGAAATTAGGTATTGATGTATCTCGGGTTTTAAACCACTTAGAAACATCCGCATCATTCTCTCCTCATTATCAACTAAGTGGGACCTTAATGGGACAACTCACGAAAACTTAGCGTCTTGTGATAAGGTCATATTGTTTTGCTCGGTTTGATAAACTCTACCTCCTTCATATCGATTTAATACTTTTAGGAAAGTACTTGTTGTTGAACTGTTCTTAGAACTTCTCCCAAGACATCTTTAGTGCGGTAGGTTGAGTACGCTTTACAGATTCCCACCAGTAATCTGCCTCTGCTCGTAACATGAAGGTGGAAAAGGGAACCTTTTGCTCCTTGGAGCATCCCAAGACATCAAATATCTTGGTGATCTACTTTATCCACGTCTCCGCCTTAAGTGGTTTTGGCTCTCCAAAAAACTCTAGTGGTCCCAGCTCCTTGAACTTTTTAGCGGTGACCATCCGAGAGTTGCCAGTGATTCCACCTTCATTTTAAACAGGAGCCGCTCTCGCCTGATGTTGCATGAATTACATAAAGCCTCTGAACATCCCATCGTTCACCATTTCATCGGTGTTATTGTTTACCTGAGGATTATTGTCTTCATGTTGCACATTATCCTGGGTATTGATCGTTGGTGACTCAACGGTCTAATGTGCTTCATTGCTTATCTCAACATTTTTGGATGCCATTTTTAAATACTGCCATAAAACAAGGGTTAATTGGCATGTCACATATTATCCATATACTCTAACCGACCAATTAAATACCAAATAAACTTAAGTAGGTCAAACTAGCGAAGGAATTCCCCGTCTCTCCCCTCCTAGTTCTTGTCTCACATCTCAGCCAGGGATCATATCCCTAAGCTTTGATACCAACTGTGACGCCCCCAAAATAGGTATACATCATCCATCATGATTCGCCAAATACATGGTACAAAATTCAAATACAACTTATTAATATAACTGTCGTGTAAAATACGACAAAACATAAACTGAGAGTTTTAATACGAATATTATCTTCTAGACATTATTCAAACTCAAATGGAGTCCTCATTACATTTATTATCACACTATTTAACAGAATAGTGAGGACTACTAATGCTATCATCTGGACTATCACTCCGTTCCCCGACTAGTCCCAGCTATATTCTCATTTCCTGGAGAGAACAATGAAAGCAAAGGGTGAGCTCAACTAGCCCAGTAAGAAATATTAAGACTAAGATAATGCAGAATAAATTATCATTAGCCTTCAACAGTGTTAAACTGATAAAATACGATAAGCAAGAATTCAGAATAAATTATTGTCAACATGATACTGCTTTGTGGAGTAAAATTCAAGAATGCTCAAAAGAATATTTCCATGAATAGATACTGGAGAAAGCGCAAATATCAAGGATATTCTACTAATTTCATGGAGTATAGAAGCCAAAACTTTAACCAACTGAGTATAATAGAATATATGAAACTACAAATGGATTTTCACCCGCCATGCGGTGATCCACGTAGATAGATCATTTCCACAATTTAATAAGGAAAGAATACGAAGGGTAATTCACCATGCATGCGGTAGTTCACGTAGACAGGTTATTCCAACAGAATAATAAAGAATGAAATAACAGAAGAAATCACCATGCATGCGGTAGTCTCTGCGTGAGCGGAGTTATTCAATGAAAAATAAAGAATAGAATAGCAGAAGAATTCACCATGCATGCGGTAGTCCGCGTAGACAAGTTATTCTAATAGAATAATAAAGAATGTAATAATAGAAGAATTCACCATGCATGTGGTAGTCAGCGTAGACAGGTTATTCCAACAGAATAATAAAGAATGGAATAACAACCCTTACGAGTATTGAAAGAAAATAACTCTCTTCATGAATACGAAAGAAATAATACCCCTTACCTTAGAAGAAAACTGGATACTGGAATAGTGAGGTAGAAGACTTCTCTTCTTTTTTCCCTCTATAATTTCTCTCTATAATAATTGCTCTTGTGAGACTTAGTGAATTGGTGAGAATGAAAGAAGAATGAACTTCTATTTATAGGAAAAAATAGTTTTGATAATTGCACGTTTTGGGACATGAAATATTACAGTATAATACCTTCCTCTTTTTCTTCATTTTTAATTTAGTCTTGCAAGTATTATCAAACTTGCACCACCTCCCCTAATAGTAAATCATGTGAATTAATAGTTCATTCATGTGACTCAATAGTATAATTATGTGAAAAAACTAATTACAGTATAATAACTTCATTTATACCTCCATTTTTAATTTAGTCATGCAAGTATTATCAATCTTGCACCAACTCCCCTAATAGTAAATCATGTGAATCAATAGTACACACATGTGAACACATAGTTATAAGCATGTGAATTAATAGCAATTATTTGCTTATTTATCCGATTAATTACCCGATTGGACAATATAACTTCCAGACATCAATTATTATCGAAATAAATGTCGATTTCCACTAACACTAATAATCCCAACACAATGGAACTATCAATTTCATCTTTAATCAACACGAACTTATTCATCATTAATATTATAACTCATAATATTTAACAACCAGGTCGTTCCCAGGAAAGAGAGGGCTTTCCGATAAGGATTTCTCCTTATTGGCACGCAATTAGGTGACCAAACCTCTCCTTGACATAACTTCTAGACATTGTCAATATTGCAAATAATAATACGAATAACTTTGCCGTCTCAATTATTGATTTAATAATATAATATATTATGCAGATGATACTGTGACAATAATTGAATCAATAATATGAGAGATATGATGCAACAACTACTGTAGCAATAATTGAGTATAACTGAGTGACTTCTCACGTAAGAATCAATAATCAATACCGTGTGCTACTATGCAACCACGCGTATTATGGTACTTTTACTACCGGGTAGTTCAATAGTTTAACGGTAAAACTTTTGCCGTTATTTTTATAAGAAGATAATTCTGTCGTTTTCTAACTACGACAATACTTCCGTTGTGGGGTCCACCAATGATTGTGCCGTCGTACGAATATTCCCTGTTAAAACGAATATTCCCTGACCAATCGAATATTATATAACCACTTGCTTACTTTGTAAAATTTGTAAATATTACCCACAACTATAACATTATATTAAATCCACACCATAATATTCAAAAATATATTTCGAGAAAAATTATTCTTTATTCATAAAAGTTGGGGTCTTATAATTTCTCCTTATTGGTGTGCAATTAGGTGATCAAACCCCTTTCCTCGACAGAACTTTCTAGACATCGTCAATAATGCAAATAATAATATGAATAACTTTGTCGTCTCAATTAGTGATTTAATAATATAAAATATTATGACAATAATTGAATCAATAACGTGAGATACTATGCAGCAATTACTGTGACAATAATTGAACAAAACTAAGTGACTTCTCACGTAAGCATCAATAATCAAGGATACTGTAAAATATTGTGCACTACTATGCAACCACGCGTATTACTATTTTTTTATCACCGAGTATTTCGATAGTTAACGGTAAAATTATTGCCATTATTTTTATAAAAAGTTATTTATGTCGTTTTCTAACTCCGACAGTAATTCCGTTGTGAGGTCCACCAATGATTGTGTCGTCGTACGAATATTCCCTAATAAAATGAATATTCCCCGACCAATCGAATATTTTATAACAACTTGCTTACTTTGCAAAATTTGCAAATATTACCCACAACTTATAACATTATATCAAAAACCACACCTTATTATTCAAACATAATATTTAGAGAAAAGAAATCTTTATTCATAAAAGTTGGGGTCTTACAAAGGTTATTTACATTCATCCTATAACAATCTTAAGAAGGAGAGCAAATATTACTTTAAGAAAAGTGATTTTACGCGTTTCAAGCCATTTTTCTACTTTAAATTTATTTATGCTCTTGTTTCATTTTATATATTATTATTATTATTATTATTATTATTATTATTATTATTATTATTATTATTTTTGTTCTTGGTTATTTTATCTCCTTATTTCAGCATTTTTTCTAACAATCTACAAGAAATAATTCTTCTTGCTATTTAAAATACCAATCAAACACCATGGAATACTCATGAACCAATATTTTGTTCGCCTTGATCATTTTGATGGAACCAACTTCACGAGATGGAAGGACAAATTGATTTTCATGCTTACCTCCCTGAAAATCTTATATGTTTTTGACCCTAACCTTCCTCCCATTCCTTCACCAAAAAATGATGATTCAACCAAATTGAAAGCACAAAAACAAAAAAAGACAGGAAAATGAAGTCATGTGTCGTGGACATATTCTTAATTCACTTGTGGATCACCTATATGATCTCACGGTGAAGCCTTCCACCACAAAAATTTGAAAGGCTTTAGAATTTAAATATAAGGCCGAAGAAGAAGGTACGAAAAAATTTCTTATAACAAAATATTTTTAAATGAAATTTGTTGATAACTTGCCTATTTTAGTCCAAGTACATGAGTTGCAAGTCATTGTGAATCAACTGAGAGCAGCGGAGATTGAAATTCCTTAACCATTTCAAGTAGGAGTAATAGTGGCAAAATTGCCTCCATCTTGAAAAGGTTATAAGAAAAAAATTCTACATGATTCCAATGAGTACACTTAGGAAGATATTTAAAAACATCTTTGAATCGAAGAGGAGACGAGGGTGAGATATGAGAATGAAAATTCTAATGATGGCAATAATAAGGCCAATGTTATGAATACGTCCTCCAACAATTCTAGTCATACGTACCAACTCTGGTCCCAACAATGTTGATTCACCCACCTCGTCCCAGCATACTAGAGAATGACACTTTCGTCTATATAACGCCTTGAATGGAGCCATGCCTATACTTGCTTGATAACTGTTGTTATAGGAGAATTCCACCAATGGTAAGTACTTGTCCTAACTTCCTTTGTAGTCTAGTACGCAGAGTCTCAATAGATATTTAAGAGTTTAAATAGTCATTTCGGACTGCCCGTCCGTCTAAGGATGATATGAAGAACTGAATCATAAATCTGTGCCCATAGCTTTTTGCAAGTTGACCCAAAATTGTGAAGTGAATCTAGGGTCTCGATCAGAAACTATGGATACTAACATACCATGCAGTCTTATAATCTCATTTATATATATACGAGCAAGACGTTCAAGTGAATAAGTTTCTCCTATAGGTAAGAAATGATCATACTTGGTTAATCTATCGACAATGACCCAAATTGCATCTATGCCTTGAGAAACCTTGGGAAGACCTGTAACGAAATCCATGTTGATTTGTTCTCACTTCCATTCTAGAATTTCAAGTGGTTGTAATGGACCTTTTAGCTCTTGATGCTTCGTCTTGACACGTTGACACGTTAAACACCTTGAGATAAACTTCGCGATTTCTCTCTTCATGTTGCTCCACCAAAATGTATGTCAAAGATCACGATACATTTTGGTACTTTCAAGATGGATTACAAACGGTGTGTTGTGTGCCTCCATCATGATTTTATACTTTAAATCACGGTCGTTAGGGACACAAAGTCAAGAGTTAACTTAAAGTATCCCTTCCTCATCGATTCTTGCTTTTGAAATAGCACGTTCTTGTAAGTCATACAAAATGGGCCTTTGTGTTGACAACATCGCACTCGTTCCCGCATTTAAGGATTTGCGTTATTTGGAGTTGTGCATTTAAGGATCGAAATACATATAATTAATTAAAATAAGACTTGACATTAATTCCATGTCTTATATTTAATTGGGACATTGTATGGTGGAAGGATTGAATTATCAGTAACTATTTACTCAAAGGTTCTTTTATGATTAATGTTGAAATCTATATTATCCGAAAAGTCGTTTTGATCGCTAGGAGGCTTATCCTATTATAGAATAAATATTATTTATTTAAATAAATTTAAATTTTAATTTATTTTTAAATAAGATTAGAATTGTTCTAATTGATTTATTCACAATAGGTTTAATATGGAGAACCTAAAGGGTCACACCATAAAAGGAAGAATAATTATTTAAGAAGTTAATGACATAATCGTAATAATAAGTTAAGTATATTTAATTTAATCTATGTTGATAGAATAAATTAAATAGCTTAATATTTATTATTTAATATTTTAGAAATATTAAATATAAATTAATAAGAGAGTCTTATTATTATTATTACTATTATTATTATTTAATTCCTAAAGGAGTTTGAGAATTAATTAATAAAAGTACTCTCATATATTCCTAATAAGATTAAGATGTTAAATTAATTAAAAGAGTTTAATTAATTATCCCTAATAAGATTAGGGAGCTTAATTAATTAAAGGAATTTAATTAATTAAATAATATCATATTTTCTAATTAGATTAGAAGGGTTAACTGATATCTTTATAAGATGAGTCTTATATTAGATATCAATATACGTGATTCCAATTGTTGGAGAGTACGCTCTTTTTCTATGAGAGATAGAAAAATTAGGGTTTTGCCAAATACCCATCTTCTTGAATTTTGTTCTTTCTTGGTGGATCACCTCTAGAGGCTAAACACTTGGGTGGCTAACATTGATCAAAGGAAGGAACCAAACTCGGTGGATTCAAGTTGAACGCGAAAAAGATTTGGAGGTGAACTTGTACCCGAGGAAGCTCGAATCTTCAAGGGTATGATTCTTATTCTTTATCTTTTCGTTTAATTAATAATTGTGGATAAAGGATGATCCGGGTATATGGTTTGTAAAATTTTAAAACTCTGATTTTACACGTTTCCGCTTATTTTGTGCAATTTGATTGCGTTCATGAATATTACATGTAATGACCCCATATATATTTTCTATATAAATATATGAGAAATTTTACATATAATTTTTTTTTATTACTTTAATAATGGGAATATGTGCCAAGTAATGTGTATGTATATATGTGATAAATAAAATTTATTTATTACATGAATAATTTAAAATAATTTTGTTTTAGAATTATTGATCATTATAAAGTATATTCTTATGATAATTAATTTTATAGTAGAAATATTTTTATTAATTATTTTCCATGAAATATGATTTTTATATTATTTAAATAATATATGAAGTGATTATTAGAATAGTAATAATAAATATTTTATTATATGAATTTATTTAGCATATTTAAGTTAATTGTTTTAACTTAATTATTAATGTTGTATATGAAAGATAATCCAGATATGGAATCCAAACCCTAAATTGGGATTTTGATGAAGGGATAAGAATAATAATATAATATTAATTATATTTTGATTTTTCAGTGCTATAATATGTACTGTAAATGTGTAGACTGATAATGGTTGGTAAATTATGGTAAATTATGTCATAACCCTTATATCGTGTTTTTACACCCTAATTGTTAAACTCAGTTATGAGTTCGAGACTGTGTAGTAATTGTGTTATATGAATTTTACTATGTATTATAGAATTTCTGTAATTAGGAGAAACCCTAATTGGTAAAATTAGAAACCCTAATTTGCTAATTGAAAACCCTAATTTGCTAAAAATTAGAAACCCTAATTACTATTTTAGTAAATTATAATGATAATTAGAAAACCCTAATTGTTAATTTGGGAACCCTAATAATATTAAGGAACCCTAATTTTAAAAACCCTAATTTTCTATTAAAAACCCTAATTTTAAATTAGTGTGTTTAATTAAAATTTTATTACACTTTAATTTTAATTTTTCAAACCCTAGAAATTATTTGGGAAATTTTAAGGCTTAAAATCTAGTGATTAAAGCCTAGATTAAAGCACCTTGGACAAGAATACCCTTGAAGTTGTAAGTGAAATTACTATTTTACCCTTTTGTCTTATTTATGAATTATTGTTTAGCAAATCTTTGCATATCTTGGCCAGTCACCCTACACCACCCTAGGCCAACCTATCAGCTAACAATTCCAGCACATGATCAACTATTACAAGTTCATTGCACCAATTGATTTGCTAGATTCAGGAGAGAGAACGTGCACATTTAGCCTAATTTGATAACTTACACTTAGCCATACTCTCTCAAGGCCAAACCCACGAAATTTTGGTGTTAGATCAGTCACAAATCAAGCCCCATGAACACCAATATCAGATCAGTTGAACAAAATCAAAATCAAAGCTCAAAAGAGGTAAACCCTAATCTAAAAATCTGGTCTTGATATGCATGTTAGATGTTAAAATTTACTGTTAAAACATGTTATTTGTAGTCCATATAGTTGATCTGGATTGGTATTTGTTAGATGTACAACATTAATGTGCTCAAAATTGAGTTTTTGAAAAATTTGGAAAAAAGTTGGTTTTGGTGGTCTGACAACGAATGTCAGTGGCCACAGATCCTTGCTCGATTATGTTTTTAGTTGTTTTTAAGTTTTTATTTGTAGCTTGTAATGTCGTCTTTAATCTGCAAAAGTAATTAGGGTCATTTGATATCTAGATTGGTAGTTATTAATCTACCAAAAGCCGATTGACCCAAGATTGACCAAGCTTTTTTCGGACTGATTGAAAGCGAAAAAATAAGTCGACAAGTTTTTCTATGGCTTTGATCTGTCAGTCCTGATGTTGTTTTAATGATTTGTTGTATTACACTTGTAGCCTGTAACACGTTCTATGATTGCATGGCCTTAGATCGTGTAAATAAACAACATGTAGATCATAACAAGTGGTTAAAGTAGGCCACTCGCACTGACTTAGCATTTCTGGGAATTTCCCGAAACGGATAGAAGCTTATTTCTGACAGTGGTTGACCGGCTTGTATCTTTTGGATTTATTGATGTTATGGTTATGTTTTGTGATAGATCTCTACACTTGTATGCTGGTTACACACTATAACTCCTAGATCACAAAAACATCAAAAGGATTTCAAGTTGTGGGAGCTCAAAACTGAACAGTCGAACTGTTCTTCATTTCTAGGCAAACCTAGAAATGAAGGACAACTCTGACAGTGAGTTTGATGACTTAGATCTTTCTTGTAGTTGATGTTTATACTTGAACATGGCTTGAATCTTGTTCTCTGTTAGTTACTCTACACAGCCCGACGTGTAGACCACCCATAACATGAACCGATTGACTGGAATGAGGCCTTGAAAAGCGTTGACCGGCCATGACTAAAAATTTCTAGGCAGCCCAGAATATGATGAACACGTTCTGAAAGCTACTTTAAGGCTTAATAACTTTTGATTGTGATGATGTATGACCTTGTCATTGGTTGTTACATGTAGTGTTACACTAGTACTACAAGATCCATGTATTAGCTTGCCTAGAAACATCAAGATCTGACATTTATTGTTAGTCAAACTTAGTCCCTCGATAACTTGCTATGAAGGTTCTGGATTCCCCAAGAACACCTAAGGTGACACTTATTGTCGCCAAAGGGCTTTAGCGACAGACTTACTTAAATTAATTAATTTAATTTCTAAAAATCAATTAAAAATAGTAAATAAATTCTGAAAATTTCAAAAATTATTTTAAAAATTATTTTAAGTTATAAAAATTAACTTTTAATAATTTGAAATATTTTTCATAAATATTAATATTTATTTGAATATTATTGGTATTTAATTTATTTAATAATTTCACTAAATAAATTAATTAAAAATGATTTTATTATATTAAAAATCATTTTAAATGATAATAATGTATTTAATAATATTTTAAGTTATAAAACATAACTTTTAATATTTTAAGATAAGTTTAAATGATTATTTAATATTAATGATATTATGATTATATTAAATAAAGAAAGGTAAAATTGATTTTAATATTAGAAAAATCATTTTAAATGAAACTAAAATGTTTAAAGATATTTTAAGTGATAAAACATAACTTTTAATATTTAAAGGATAATTTCATTAATAATTTAATATTAATGATATTAATTTGACATTAATGATATTAAATTTATTTAATAATTATATTAAATAAATAGTTTTAAAATGGTTTTAATAATTTAAAAATCATTTTAAAAGGATATAAATGAATTAAAAATATTTTAAGTTATAATTAATGACTTTTAATATTTGGATAAATAGTACATTAATATTTAAATATTAATGATAATTATTTAAAATGATTTTAAATGTTTTAAAAAACATTTTAGGGTAATATTAATACTTTAAAAATATTTTGTGTTATTATAAATAACCTTAATAATTTGTCAATAGTTTCATTAATAATTTAATATTAATTAATATTAATGATAATAGAATTATTTGATATTGAAATTATTTTATAATGATTCCGGTGTTTGAAAAATTAGAATAAATTATAATAATTGTTTAAAAATTATTGTAAGTCATTTAAAATTGATATTACTGTTTAAATAGATATTGAACTTCGATATAGAGTCTTAGACTGGATAATTACCCGATAAAGCCATCGGTACGCCGACAGGTTTCGGAAATTGATCTGGACTTACATAATGTGTTTGTATATATGTTTGTTTGTGATTTAATGACTGTGAAACATGTGTGACAATGTGATTAGGTTATATGTTGACTGCAATAAGTAGTACTATGTGTTATGATATGTGATTCTAATCGATAGAATGATCTTATTAATGATAGGTTTTAGTATAAAATATAAAACTCAGTTGCGTATTGTAAGAAGCAGACCAGGCAAGTATCTTACCTTTGCATTTCCTTTATACAATGGATATGAGTAAGAAAGTTTTAGAATTATATTATTATTATGCTAGATTATTAACCCTATTGTGATATATTCTATATCCGATCATTGTTTATCAACGTGTTAGTATATGGTAATTCAGATATATATTCTATTCGTTAATTTCTAAACATGCTTATACAAGTGTCCCCACTTGGATAATCATTGTATTTAATCACATGTTGATATATATATATATATATATATATATATATATATATATATATATATATATATATATATATATATATACCTCTAAGCTATTTGATCATTTAGACATGATTTAGAAATATCGTTGAATATGATAAAACCTTTTTGTATCCAATCAAATTATTTTGGTTTGGATTCCAGACTAGGTATGAACATCCCGAACACGGGAAAATTTTTATGCGCTAAGGCGGACAAAGTGAACGATAATATCGTTCTTTTATATAGTATTGATCAATACAGGGTACATTGGGATGATCACCCTCGAGCCCGTAAGTTATGACGGTTTGCGGATGAAGTTCTGCTAAACCTATTCGAAAATTGAAAACAATGTTCATAGTATGTCAAATAACCCTATATATATATATATATATATATATATATAGTCAATATGTAGTTTCAAAAAGTTGGGATTGTTATGTTAGTATTATCGGTTCAGTTTACTTCACAACTATTAATTCGTTGTAGAAGTGATGTACAAAGAAAACATTTAATTCTTTCAGCTAAATATATTTATAGTTGTTATTACTTCCTGGGCAATCAAATGCTCATTCTTGCTTTAAATTTAAATGTTTTCAGCTAAGCATGATCAACCAAAATGTTCAGGCCAGAACAAGGGGAAAGGAAAGCAATCAGAATAATCTTATGTTATCTTTTGTAATAGTTAGACAGTATTAAGACCGTGATATGTATTATCTATCATGTAAAGAATTTTAGTAAAGGTTGTGTACTTGGGATTAGACTCTGATAAATGTAAGTTAAGTTTGAAATTAATATTATTATTATTATTATTTGTATTATTTCGCTCATAGAAATGGTATCATAAAGCACCGAGTTCGGGTTTCAAGTACCTGAATTTGGGGGCGTTACATTATGGTATCAGAGATTAGGGTTAGAAACCTTAGGTGGGATAGACCTTAGGCTATAACCTTAGAACAGAGGAAAACGTTGAATTAGTTTAATTAGGCGAAACCCTAATTATTATTTAAACCCTAATTACTAAAATTATAAACCCTAATTTGCTAATTAAAAACCCTAATTTACTAAAAATTCGAAACCCTAATTACTATTTTAGTAAATTATAATGATAATTAGGAAACCCTAATTATTAATTTGGGAACCCTAATAATATTAAGGAACCCTAATTTTAAAAACCCTAATTTTCTATTAAAAACCCTAATTTTAAATTAGTGTGTTTAATTAAAATTTTATTACACTTTCATTTTAATTTTTCAAACCCTAGAAATTATTTGGGAAATTTTAAGGCTTAAAATCTAGTGATTAAACCCTAGATTCAAGCACCTTGGACAAGAATAACCTTGAAGTTGTAAGTGAAATTACTATTTTACCCGTTTATCTTATTTGTGAATTATTGTTTAGCAAATCTTTACATATCTTGGCCAGCCACCCTACACCACCCTAGGCCAACCTATCAGCTAGCAATTCCAGCACATGATCAGCCATTACAAGTTCATTGCACCAATTGATTTGCTAGATTCAAGAGAGAGAAAGTGCACATATAGCCTAATTTGATCACTTATACTTAGCCATACTCTCTCAAGACCAAACCCACGAAATTTTGGTGTTAGATCAGTCCCAAATCAAGCCCTACGAACACCAATATCAGATCAAATGAACATAATCAAAATCAAAGCTCAAAAGAGGTAAACCCTAATCTAAAAATCTGATCTTGATCTGCATGTTAGATGTTATAATTTACTGTTAAAACATGTTATTTGTAGTCACAATAGTTGATTTGGGTTGGTATTTGTTAGATCCATAACATCAAAGTGCTCAAAATTGAGTTTTTGAAAAATTTGGAAAAAAGTTTGTTTTGGTGGTCTGACAACAAATGTCAGTGGCCACAGATCCTTGCTCGATTATGTTTTTAGTTGTTTTTAAGTTGTTATTTGTAGCTTGTAATGTGGTCTTTAATCTGTAAAAGGAATTAGTGTCATTTGATATCTAGATTGGTAGTTATCAACGGTCAAAAGACGTTGACCGGCAATAACCGGGCCTTTTCTGGGTAGCCCAGAAAGCCAAGAACAGAAGTCTAACAAGTTTTTCTATGGCTTTGATCTGTCAGTCCCGATGTTGTTTTAATGATTTGTTGTATTAAACTTGTGGCATGTAACACGTTCTATGATTCCATGGCCTTAGATCGTGTAAATAAACAACATGTAGATCATAACAAGTGGTCAAAGTAGGCCACTCGCACTGACTTAGCATTTCTGGGAATTTCCAGAAAAGGATAGAAGCTTATTTCTGACAGTGGTTGACCGGCTTGTATCTTTTGGATTTTTTGATGTTATGGTTATGTTTTGTGATAGATCTCTAAACTTGTATGCTGGTTACACACTATAACTCCTAGATCACAAAAACATCAAAAGGATTTCAAGTTGTGGGAGCTCAAAAGTGAACAGTCGAACTGTTCTTCATTTCTGGACAAACCAAGAAATGAAGAACAACTCTGACATTGAGTTTGATGACTTAGATCTTTCTTGTAGTTGATGTTTAGACTTGAACATGGCTTGAATCATGTTCTCTGTTAGTTACTCTACATAGCCCGACGTGTAGACCACCCATAACATGAACCGATTGACTGGAATGAGGCCTTGAAAAGCGTTGATCGACCATGACTAAAATTTTTTGGGTAGCCCAGAATAGGATGAACACGTTCTGACAGCTAGTTTAAGGCTTAATAACTTTTGATTGTGATGATGTATGACCAGGTTATTGGTTGTTACATGTAGTGTTACACTAGTACTACAAGATCCATGTATTAGCTTGCCTAGAAACATCAAGATCTGACATTTGTTGTTGGTCAAACTTAGTCCCTCGATAACTGACTATGAAGGTTCTGGATTCCTCAAGAACACCTAAGGCGACACTTATTGTCGCCAAAAGGCTTTAGCGACAGACTTACTTAAATTAATTAATTTAATTTCTAAAAATTAATTAAAAATTGTAAATAAATTCTAAAAATTTCAAAAATTATTTTAAAAATTATTTGAAGTTATAAAAATTAACTTTTAATAATTTGACATATTTTTCATAAATATTAATATTTATTTGAATATTATTGGTATTTATTTTATTTAATAAATGCACTAAATAAATAAATTAAAATGATTTTATTATATTAAAATCATTTTAAATGATAATAAGGTATTTAATGATATTTTAAGTTATAAAACATAACTTTTAATATTTTAAGATAAATTTCATTGATTATTTAATATTAATGATATTATGATTATATTAAATAAAGAAAGGTAAAAATGATTTTAATATTAGAAAAATCATTTTAAATGAAAATAAAATATTTAAAGATATTTTAAGTTATAAAACACAACTTTTAATATTTAAAGGATAATTTCATTAATAATTTAATATTAATGATATTAATTTAACATTAATGATATTAAATTTATTTAATAATTATATTAAATAAATAGTTTTAAAATTGGTTTAATAATTTAAAAATCATTTAAATGGATATAAATGAATTAAAAATATTTAAGTTATAATTAATGACTTTTAATATTTGGATAAATAGTACATTAATATTTAAATATTAATGATAATTATTTAAAATGATTTTAAATGTTTTAAAAATCATTTAAGGGTAATATTAATACTTTAAAAATATTTTATGTTATTATTAATAACCTTAATATTTTTTGGTAATGGTTTCATTAATAATTTAATATTAATTAAATATTAATGACAATAGAATTATTTGATATTTAAATCATTTTATAATGATTCCGGTGTTTGAAAAATTAGAATAAATCATAATAATTGTTTAAAAATTATTGTTAGTCATTTAAAAATGATATTATTGTTTAAATAGATATTGAACTTCGATATAGAGTCTTAAACTCGATAATTACCCGATAAAGCCGTCGGTACGCCGACAGGTTTCAGAAATTGATCTGGACCTACATAATGTGTTTGTATATATGTTTGTTTGTGATTTAATGACTGTGAAACATGTATGACAATGTGATTAGGTTATGTGTTGACTGCAATAAGCAGTACTATGTGTTATGATATGTGATTCTAATCGATAGAATGATCTTATTAATGATAGGTTTTAGTATAAAAGATAAAACTAAGCTGCGTATTGTAAGAAGCAGACCAGGTAAGTATCTTACCTTTGCATTTCCTTTATGCAATGGATATGAGTAAGAAAGTTTCAGAATTATATTATTATTATGCTAGATTATTAACCCTATTGTGATATATTCTATATCCGATCATTGTTTATCAACATATTAGTATATGGTAATTCAGATATATATTCTATTCGTTAATTTCTAAACATGGTTATACAAGTGTCCCTAGTTGGATAATCATTGTATTTAATCATATGTTGATATATATATATATATATATATATATATATATATATATATATATATATATATATATACCTCTAAGCTATTTGATTAGCTAGACAGATTTAGAAATATCGTTGAGTATGATAAAACCTTTTTGTATGCAATCAAATTGTTTTGGTTCGGATTCCAGACTAAGTATGAACATCCCAAACATGGAAAAAATTTTATGCGCTAAGGCGGACAAAGTGAACGATAATATCATTCTTGTATGTAGTATTGATCAATACAGGGCACATTGGGATGATCACCCTCGATCCGGTAAGTTATGACGATTTGCAGATGAAGTTCTGCTAAACCTATTCGAAAATTGAAAACAATGTTCATAGTATGTCAACTAACCCTATATATATATATAATCAATACGTAGTTTCAAAAAGTTGGGATAAAATTGTTATGTTAGTATTATCGGTTCAGTTTACTTCACAACTATTAATTCGTTGTAGAAGTGATGTACAAAGAAAACAATTAATTCTTTCAGCTAAATATATTTATAGTTGTTATTACTTGCTGGGCAATCAAATGCTCATTCTTATTTTAAATTTAAATGTTTTCAGCTAAGCATGATCAACCGGAATGATCAGGCCAGAACAAGGGAAAAGGAGAGCAATCAGAATAATCTTAGTCCATATATAAAATATATACATATCTAAGTATATATATACAGACATAAAATGAAAACCACGTACCGAAGTCTGGTCAAACTCACACAACACGACTCTCAATGTGTATAACAGTGTGTGCTAATATGAGAAGAAGGCTTTATAGAATATAAGAAGGCTTACAGTGGGTTGCCAAAGTAGACTTCTATTACTTTAAATGGATAAACACTCAGCTCCCGCCGGATAAAAGATAGCTATATGTGAGCTAACTAGTGTTTAAAGATGAGGAAACACTCAAAAGATGTGTATGCAGAGTAAAATGGACAGGGCTTCCTCGCCTTTTTCCCTCCCTCTTCTTCTCAAATGGCTGACCCTAAGGCTTGTATATATAGACAGATGGCCGTAGGTACACCTGGGGCAGCCGCAATTGTACCTGCGGCTGGTCGTGATGCATCCGAGCCTCGCGGGTCTCGTCGTCTCGTAGTACGTGCACTCATGCACTATAATGTCCTCTCGAACTTGCAGAACTTCAATCCGAGCTTCCGGACGAGGTATATCTGACCTTCTTCGGATCGCTTTTGTCGAGAGTTATGCAATGACATGGATTAGAGGTTGTACGAAGTCAGGAAGAGGGGTCTATACCCATGGTCTTCAAGCTTCAAATTCTATCCAAAATACTGTCACACGTAATAGTCACTCGGGATTGTCAATCCTTGGTTCTTGTGGGACATTGTTGGATGTATGTATGTATGAAGTGTTGAGACGAAGTGCCATTATCGAAGAAACAAGATGACTTTTGACTCCTCGCCGGGGTTATCGCCGGTTTGAGTTAAAAGTAGTCATTGCTCAAGGTTACAGCTGAGATTGGACTACTTGTTGGTATGTTGTGATATCATCTTGTTGAGATGGTAAGATGACGTTGTGACTTCTCACTGGGGTTATCGTCGGTTTAAGCGGAAATCAAACGTTGCTTAGGGTTACATCTGAGATTGGACTGCTGCTTGTTTGTATGTCTCACTATCATCTGTGGGTGTTCTTGTCTGCCCATTTGTTAACTCCGGGTCTGAGGTGTGTGTGCCTTGACACGATGTCTGGGGTTGAAGCTGATTGCATATGTTTGAAACAAGCATTTCTGGGGTTATAGTTTGAACTACAATGGCATATCTTGGAGCTATCACCAAGGATTGGGTTGTTACTCCCAGTGTTATCTCTGGGACTGGAACCGAGTGTCGCGGTGTTATTGCCGAGACAGAACTGTCCTCTCCGGTGCTGTTCTCGGTCTTTTGATCTGCATATTTCGGGGTTATCTCCGAGATTTGAAATGACATTCCCGATGTGTGTTCTGGGGTTTGAACTGATGTTCCCGGTTTGTGTTTCGGGTTGGAACTGATGTTCCCGGTTAGTGTTCTGGGTTGAAACTGAACTTCTGATAGTATCTGGAATGGATGTAAGCTGTCTTCCAGGGTTATCTCCATAAAAAGAATATACCCTCCTGCAATGTTAGTAATAGGAGCGTAGATAATTTTGAGTGTCTACAGATGCCCCTCTTTATCATATTCATGCAATGCAAGGCATGGATAGGATAAAGAATAATAGACACTTGAAATGCAAGCAAGATAAACATGATGCTATATGCAGCAACATGATGCAAATGCATGTAGAATGTATGAATGATTGTCAGGTAATCCTGTTAGGATGACAATCAGTGATGGGTTGGACATGCAATCCAAGTCTCCAAGGATGTTGACGTTGGGGCTATCACCAAAGTCTTGAATCCAAGTCTCTTGTGTGTAAGAGATCTGTGGGGATAAAGATTTGTCTTTTTGAGGATGTGTATAACATATTCCCTCACTCTATCAGAGTTACTGCCAATATTTTGTAGTTTTCAGGGTTGCTTGATCATTGCTGATGTGTGTATCACCGGATAAATCCCTGCTAGGTGCATTGTCAAGTCTGCTTGACCTTCATTGATGTATGTGTCAATGGTAGCATTGCATTGTGACCCCCTCTATGGAAGGTTTCTTCGATCAGTTTACTTATCATCGACTAACATGACGTCAAGGCTGCTTGACCTTCATTGATATGTGTGTCAATGGTTGCATTGCATTGTAACCTCCGCCAGGGACATGCAGAAGTTTTAAGGATGTGCGTTGTGACCCTCGCCGGGGATACATAGATGTTGATAACTTCGGCATTGTAACCCCCATCTGGAAGGTTTGATATATCGTTGTTTTGCATTGAAACCCCCGCCGGGGAAGGTTTAGGGTTGTGACCCTACAAATGACGACATCAGACCTTTGTGGGGTATTGCCGAGCATGATTTGTGAAAGCTAAGCTCATTGGTGTAGTATACCCTGCATTCAGGCGAGTACCTTTGAGACGATGGGAGTTTAACTCTGACCGACGAGAAACCAGGATTTCAGGCTATTCCGCTCAATCGTGTAACATTTTATTTCGATTGGCCTTTTCAAGATGTGAGACCTCCTTTCAGAACTCTAATCGGAGTGAGCCGGAGGTGTGGGGCCCATGGAGGGTGCTGCAGTGTACTTACAGAGCTGCGCAGTTAGCTCGCTACAAATCGTGCTTATGTATAAAGCGGTTGGTTGCTTTCATAAGTCATTTTCAAGTTGCGCAGCGAAGAAAATTCAAGAGCTCTTCTTTAGATCTGCCGAGTTCGGGCAACTTTCTGCATATTCTGCCACCGTACAAGCGTTCTTCATTATCCTGGTAACACATACATGTATTTATTTCCAATTTCTGTCAGTTGGAAAATGACTTATCGTATGAAATGCATTTGGACACATAGTAGTGAATATGCATGCTGATATGACTTGATAAAAAATATTCAACACAGCAAATGTTAATATTAAACTATGCTAAACATAATGATGTGAAAAAATTTGACTTTTGAAACAGTCAAATTGGCCCTTTTACTGTCATTTCTTATCCTATCTGAGGACAAATGAGTAAAGGTAGACAAGCAAAATAATCCTGGTAATTAGACTACACTTACGAATTTTTTACTGCAATGTATTAATGCATATAGAATGTATATGACTGTGTACAGGTGTGCTACTGAATGGCCACCTAGTCATGCCTATGTGCATGTGGAGAGTCCGATTTACAAAGGGGGCTATGGCAAAATTTTCCCAAAATATAGTAATTGGGTAGTCATGCATTTTTAACTCTACAGTAGATGTATGTTAAAACAATGCATGCATTCATGTAATCATAGAATGCATTTTGAAAAGACTCCAGGTAAGAAATTACCACACCCTTTCTGAGGTGATTTGGAGACTTGTTGTCCAGATATCATGGATTCGGATCAGCCGTGTAGTTCCTACAGGACCACTTCTGGTGTATGGAGGAGGGCTTTTGATGAGCCTCAGCGCCGTTCTGTTAGACAGCCTCGTTGTTTGGCGGAGGCGGTGATACGTCCTATTCGGGTTGAAGTGCCGAATGTCGTGGACGAGGAGGAGGATGCACCGATCGAGGTTCCTGCTCCTGCTGTATGTGTTCCCCATAGGGAATTTCCAGGTATTCAAGTGGCGAAACCAGATCTTCTGGGTGACTTGAGTAGGCATCCTTTAGTATACCTGCACACAAACGAGGTATGAAGTTAGATCTTTAATCTTCCTTATTTCCTATTGATGAGGAGTCAAGGAGTTTGATGTTGATCTGCATTTGATGTAGGTTCCCAGCTTCACACAGCCTCGAGGGAACTGGTTTAACATCCACTCTATGTATCAGGCCTTGCATGATGACTATAGAGCGATCGTCCATGGCTGGGGATTCGGGAGGTTCTTCTCCATTCTACCCCTTCCCTGTCCCTGGGGTTACCTCAAGGCATTGTCTAAGCGGTGGTTCCACCAGACTCAATCACTCCATTTGCTAGACTGTGAGGTGATGATGACATCGATGGATTGGAGGTTTATCACAGGTATGGAGTTTGGAGGGGAGCCGGTGCCTTGCACGTCGGATATTACCCCTACTTCCATCAGATCCTTGTTGGGAGTTTCGTCAGAAGCGTTCAAGGGCAGGACTGTTCGTACAGGTCCTTTGAGCGTAGATGCTATGAGCGGGCTGTTGAGTGAGCCCATACCCGATGATGTGAGAGTCAAGGATCGCATTCTCCGGTGATTGTTCCTGATGATCATTAGGGGCTGCTTCATAGCAGATAACTCTTCTACGGTGTCATTCGCTTTGATTAGCACCACTCGACATGTGGACCGTATAGGAGAGTATGATTGGGGTTCATACACCTTTCCCTACTTCCTCAGGGGAATGCGCATGCGATCGCAGGGCTTGACCGAGGCATGGTTAGAATTCTACCCATTTCTGCTGGTGAGTGTTTCTATTGTCTTTTCCCATGTATAGGTTAAGAGTGTTGACTGACAGCAGATGTTTGCTTTTGTGTTGGCAATTTTGGGCTTATGAGAGGCTTTCTTGTTTGCATCCTGTGAGCGTGTTAGGTCTAGACACCTATCCACGAGGACGGTGATGGCATCATTTCATACTGGCGGAGGTCCCTGTTGCTGAGGGTTTCACTCATTGTCGCCTACAGCTGGACCTATTGATAGCCGATGTCATCACATGGAGTCCCTACTCTGGAGAGTATTTGGGAGTTGGTTTTGAGGATGGGTACCTGACTGGAGTAGAGTACGTCATTTCCACCCGCAAGATTCCTCTCTTTACAGATGGAGGATGGGAGCTCTATTTAATAGAGCGTGCTATTAGGAGCACTACAGGAGAGATTCGTATGCCGATCTTGCCTCCTGCCAGGTGTTATTGCCCTATTTTGCAGTCACCCATCATTAACATCCCATTGATGGGGATTGACGGTTTTACATTCTGAGAGGGCCCCTATTCTCAGGAGATGTTCTAGCATTGGTGGATCCCTCGTACCATTGGAGCTCAGACCCGCGCCACACAGTTTATGGGGGATATGGTTCCAGGATCTGTGATGATGACGGATTGGCTAGCTTGTGTCAGAGATCCGACTCATGTGACATAGATTGACAGATTAAATTGGCAGCTGGACCGGTCACATCTTTTCATTCGGCATTTGGGCAGAGATCCTACAGAGGTAGATACTTTTGATCCTTCCAGCTCTAGCGCTGGTCCCTCAGGTGACCCATATGGTTTTGCCTGTGCAGATCCTCCTTTGTATCAACCCAACATCCCTGTAGATAGAGATCTAGTAACTCAGGAGGAGTTACATCAGGTGGACAGTATCGATGATGTAGACATCGACACTCTTGACTTTTTCTGATGTATTTCTTGTTATCTCTTTTGATAGGCCTCTATTAGCTGTTGGGTAGCTTCGCCCCATTCTCGCTATATCTTTTGATAGGCCTCTATTGTATGTTGGGTAGATTCGCCCCATTTCCCTTTATTTTAGCTCTACAGAGATGTATTAGATGATAATATACTTAGGAATGTATGTACAGTTTTCCATTCCCTATATCATATTGCCATCTATTGTATCATGCATGTTATTATGTTATGCACATGTATGTATGTCCAGAGATATTCAGCATTGACCCCTGGATGGTCTTATGACACGGCCCGTACAGGTGTCTTCTTCGACAGTTAGCCGTATTGATCATACACCACCATTTGTGGTGGTAGTTGGTATGCGCTCATGGTATGGTAGTATATCACCATCAGATATAGTTATTATAGATGATTTGCTATAGCATACTATGACCCTATTGATGTTTCAGGTTCCCACAGGATTTGTAGAGGGTATGCTAGAGCACTGGGTATCGGAGAGGCAGTTTTTTCGATTTGGGACCCAGGAGTTGACTCCTACTTTGGAGGAGTATGCACGGTTGACGATGCTGTCGCTGGATAGACCTTGCGTGCATATGGCTATCGGAGACATGAGCAGACAATTCATGACCGTCACAGGATTGAGACGTAGAGTGGTCCAGGACGAGATTACATCCGGCCACATGATATCCCAGCGTTTCCTATTTGACAGGTTTGGCTCTGAGGACAGCTATGCATGGCATTCCGGGGATTTCACCACACCAGAGGATCATTGGCATTCAGCCAGAGTAGATGTACTCCTTCTATGCATATTGTCACACGTCTTCATGCCGTAGTACATGGATGAGCTAGATATCGGCGTCATTATTGTACCGATGATTATCGCAGAGACACTGAGGTCAGCTACATACTGCTGCACTTATCCTGCAGGAGTGTTTACAGGTAGCTCGGTCATGCTGTACGTGTGGTTTATGTCACACTTGAGACCGATTAGCACATTTAGACGGCAGGGATTTTGTTTCACCCATGATATAGCCATGTCGTACTCTCTTTTTAGCTCATGAGTGTATGATGTCTTTGCATCGTGGTTAGTTTTTCTGGTAGAGATTAGGGATCCGTTTGCCATATTTCCATGTTCAGGGCTTAGTTCACCCTACAACTTCATTACTTATGCTCCGGGCATGGATTATCTCCCTCTGGCTGGATTGAGGGGCATGATCACTTACCACCCATTGGCCGTGATGTGTCATATGAGACCCCGAATTTTATGAAATAAAATTATTTAATTTTTCTATTTTGGTAAATAGTTAAATTGATAAAATTTTAAAGTTAAGGGTGACATTTGAAATTTTTTTAAAGTAAGCAAGTTGTCATAAAATAATCGGTGGTAAAATACGCGTGGTTGCATAGTAGCACACGGTTTTGATTATTAATGCTTATGTGAGAAGTCACTCAGTTTGATTCAATTATTGTCGATATTTTATATTATTAAATCAATAATTGAGACGACAAAGTTATTCATATTATTAAATTGCAATATTTACAATGTCTAGAAGTTCTGCCAAGGAGAGGTTTGGTCACCTAATTGCACGCCAATAGGGAGAAATCCTTATTGGAAAGCCCCCTTTTTCCTAGGAACAACCTGGTTGTTAAATATTGTGAGTTATAATATTAATGACGAATAAGTTTGTGTTGATAAAAGATGAATTTGATAGTTCCATTGTGTTGGGATTATTAGTGTTAGTGGAAATCAACATCTATTTCGATGATAATTGATGTCTGGGTGTTATATTGATAAATCGGGTAATTTATCGGATACATGAGAAATTAATTTCTACTAATTCACATGCTTATATAACTATTTGTTCACATGTGTGTACTATTGAGTCACATTCACTTACTATTAGGGGAGTTGGTGCAAAATTGATAACACTTGCATGACTAAGTTAAAAATAGAGGTATAGATGGAGGTACTATACTGTAATTAGTATTTTCACATGTCTAGAACTATCGAGTCACATGATTGAACTATTGATTCACATTAATTACTATTAGGGGAGGTGGTGCAAATTTGATAATACTTGCAGGACTAAATTAAAAATGAAAGAAAAGTTAGAGGTATTGTATTGTAATTTTTCGAGCCCCAAAACGTGCAATTATCGAAACTATATTTTTCTATAAATAGAAGCTCATTCTTCCTTCATTTCTCACCAATTCAGTAAAGCTTTAGAGCCATTATTATAGAGAGAAATTATAGAGAGAAAGAGGAAGAGAAGTATGCTACCTCAGTATTCCAGTATCTAGTCTTCTTTTAAGGTAAGGGATATTATTTGTTGTAATCGTAAGGGATATTATTTGTTGTACTCGTAAGGGGTATTATTTCTTTTGTATTCATGAAGAGAACTTTTGCTATTCCATTCTTTATTATTATGTTGGAATAACCTATATATGCGAAGTACCGCATACATGGTAAAATTCTTCTATTATTCCATTCTTTATTATTCTGTTGGAACATCCTGTCAGTGCGAATTTTGCCTGACTTGGTTCTATTCTTTATTATTCGCATTTTAATATCACATTTTTGTGCGTTCTACGCCTAACCCGGTTCCATTATTTATTATTACTGGTTTAATATCCCGTGCGTGCAAGTAACAACCGGACTGGTTCCATTATTTATTATTACATTGGGAATAACTTTGCTCTACGTGATCTATCACACACATGGTGAATCCTTCTGTTATTCCATTCTTTATTATTCTGTTGGAATAACCTGTCTATGTGGATTACCACATGCATGGTGAATGATCCTTTATATTCATTCCTTATTAAATTGTGGAAATGATCTTGTTACGTTGATTATAATGAGAGTCATAATAAAAGCATTGGGCTGATGAAAATCATGGGTATATGAAGTATAAGTAAGTGTTATGATGAGTTATGTTGGTTATTATGTGAAAACATGAAAGTTTCTTAGAAATCACAAAGGGTTGAAAATCAGATTTTGGTGAAAATGGAACATGAAATTCAATTGACCATATCTCCCATTATATTTCGAATTTTTGGGTGTGGTCTAGTTCTAGAGTCAGATCTATGAGTTTCCTAACTTATCCAAGTGGAATCACTAGAAAAGGTGTTGTAGATTTTTGTGTGGACTATTTTTACCAAAGGAGTCAAAAGCTGCAAAAGGGAAAAATGCTACTGTCCAGATTTTAAAAGGGCTGTTTCGGCTACTTAATTTGTGAGAAAAATTCCGGCCTTTTGGGACATGAAAGTATATGGTATAAAGTACATCCTGTCCAAAAATGAGCTAATTCTGACTTAAAATGAGCAAGTTATGACCATTTCAATATTTAAGTTTTTTCGACGAAAAATGTTATAACCGAAGTTATATAACTCTGATGACCATGAAATTTAAACTAGAAGCTCACATTAACATTTTTAAGATCCTTACATGATTTGGGAATTTATGGAGTTAAACTTGAGGTTGCTAATTTCTTAAGAAATTATTTAGAAATTGATTTTTTGAAAAATAGTAAATGAATTTTAAAAATTCCGAGAAAAATATATGTTCAATATGGGACTATATTCTGCTATATCCCAGAAAAGAAATATTTTTGGGACTGATTTGGTATTTTTCATGAAAATGATCTAGTTATGAGTAAATGAGTTAAATATGTTATGTGGAGTAACAAAATTGGAAAATAGGATTTTATGGCTTGAAAATCTTATATAGGGTATATGCAGATTTTTGATGAGGGATTTGATCATTAGTGATGAAATCTCATGAGTATGGCATTTTGAATGATTAAATACATTATGTGGTAAAGTGTAAATAATTGAAATAAATTGTTTATAAGTTTAAGAAGTGATTAAAATATTGTTATAATATTAATAATATTAGATTATGAGTTTATAAAATGATTGATAATATTTGGATAAATTTAAAGTCTTTAATCTTTATCCTTGTTTTCATTTGATTAATGTTTATATCATTGTCATCATTCTCATGCTTATGTTGTGTTGAAAGTCATCTGTGGCCTGTAGTGCATAGATGGACGTGGTATGATTATGACCAGGGATTATTCGGTATAATCGCTTAACCGTAATGTTATAATGATGATGGTAAAAGTCATCTTTGGCCCGTAGTGCATAGATGGACTTGGTATGATAATGACCAGGATTATTCGGTATAATCACGATCAGATGGAAAACACGAATATCCTTGGCCCGTAGTGCATGGATAATTCGTGGTCGTGATACTATTAAGTGAGTCTCAAAGATATTGGTTATCTGATTTGTATATCTTTGCCTGTAGTGCAAAAGATGAATCATTAATTATTGGTTATATAGTTGTATATCTTTGGTAGTAGTGCAAAAAGATGAATTTATTAGTATGATTATGAAAGCGTGAATTATGATTTGATATAACCATGATTTTTGATTTTTCAGGTGAAGATAGGTGATGTAAATTATCTTCGTCCTGGGTGCGAAAAGGAATTCAGAATCACAATTATTCTTATGAATTATTCATATGATTGTGGATGTGAATTGATGATTGATGTTCTGAGGATAAAACATTATTGGTGGACTTTTAACATGAAGAAGATAATAGACTCGATGGTTTATTTAACTTTTTAATGGATTGCTCGTTCACGCAACTATGGTTGAAATTTTTATCATCTACCATATGTTCTAAATCGATTTATTATTGACAAAAGCTATTGATAATTTAATTATCTTTAGTTATGATATTCTTTTATTGGGCTAGTTGTGCTCACCCTTTTGCTTCACAATTCCTTTTAGGTAATAAGAGTGTATTTGGGTCGAAAGGGATAATGAGGGAATAGAACAATTGGTCTATAGTATTGAGGTTCTCCTAAATAGTATGGAAATAATTTTATTGAGAACTTTAGATAAGTGTGTCGTATTGTATACGTCATTTGATATTTAATTTTGGTGAACCGAATAGGGTGAGGCGAACCCAACTCTGGAAGGGTGTTTTGTCACTATCATACATGATGTCTAATGACATACAACCTCGTGTTATCATAAGACAGGGTTGTGCACATCCACTTGCTGAATATATCTACGAGCACTACCTATATGATCTTGGGGTTTATTTGAAATATTATTTTCACTTGGAGACAGTGAAGATAGTTATATGTCAAGAGAAGACTCACCATGGGAAGGAACATGATAGTAATCTTCTCATTTTTCTTTGGGGTTTATTGGGTCAACCAAGGATAATTATCTGGACATATGATATCTATCATAACTTAGATTCATGGCCTCCTATGTACGAAGGTTTCCTTGAGCACTTTCCAAAGATTTTAATTTCTAAAATAGTTTTTGACTGTACCTTTATGTAAGGTGCAATTGTGACATGAGTCAGAGTAGGTATATGTATTTGTATTTAATCTCACAGTATACATGTCGTCGTATTTTACACGACAGTTGTATAAATGAAGTAGTAAATGATTTTTATAGTGTATTTTTCTGGCGACCCAAGATGGGTGATGTATACCTGTTTTGGGGGCGTCACATGTCAGTTTGACCAGTTTCAGGATTTTCATCCATATGAGGGGGCAGTGAGTCAGCGCTTCGCATCACACTATTTATCAGTGGAGGATAGATCCGGAGTTGTATACTGTTGGGATCGATCAAAGAGTCATTGAGTTTTCGTCGATCATTCTAGGTTGTTCTGCAGAGTATTCCGCATGGATGGAGACAGACTGCATCGATCTACAGCAAGAAGATCAACAAAGGCAGGAATTGATTCGATGATGAGGAGCCTATAGAGGAGGCCGTTATTCCCATCGATGATTTCGATCGCTAGGTCGCCAAAGATTTTTGATGGATTCTCCCACCCCGAAGTGCCATCTGTTACTCAAGATTCTAAGACAACATTTGGAGCGAGCTTACATCCGATGACCTATGATAGAGATCGAGGCTAGGGCCACGATGTTGACAGCTCTTGATGAGAGAGATACTGCTCTGTTAGAGAGGGATGAGGCTAGATCAGCCAGGGATGCATTGATTGCAGAGCGGGATGCTGCATTAACTGCTAGGGATGTGGTCATTTCCACAATTTAATATCGAATGAATACGAAGGGTCATTCACCATGCATGTAGTAGTCTGCGTAGACAGGTTATTCCAACATAATAATAAAGAATGGAATAACAGAAGAATTCACCATGCCTGAGGTAGTCTGCGAAGACAGGTTATTCGAACAAAATAATAAAGAATGGAATAGCAGAAGAATTCACCATGCATGCGGTAGTCCGCGTAGACAAGTTATTCCAATAGAATAATAAAGAATGGAATAACAACCCTTACGAGTATTGAAAGAAAATAACTCTCTTCATGAATACGAAAGAAATAATACCCCTTACCTTAGAAGAAAACTGGATACTGGAATAGTGAGGTAACAGACTTCTCTTATTCTTTCTCTCTATAATTTCTCTCTATAATAATTGCTCTTGTGAGACTTAGTGAATTGGTGAGAATGAAAGAAGAATAAGCTTCTATTTATAGGAAAATATAGTTTTGATAATTGCATGTTTTGGGGCTCGAAATATTATAGTATAATACCTACCTCTTTTTCTTCATTTTTAATTTAGTCCTGCAAGTATTATCAAACTTGCACTACCTCCCCTAATAATAAATCATATGAATTAATAGTTCATTCATGTGACTCAATAGTATAATCATGTGAAAAAACTAATTACAGTATAGTACCTTCACCTATACCTCCATTTTTAATTTAATCATGCAAGTATTATCAATCTTGTACCAACTCCCCTAATAGTAAATCATGTGAATCAATAATACACACATGTGAACACATAGTTATAAACATGTGAATTAATAGCAATTAATTGCTTATTATTCTAATTAATTACCCAATTGGTCAATATAACTTCCAAACATCAATTATTATCGAAATAAATATCGATTTCCACTAACACTAATAATCCCAACACAATGGAACTATCAACTTCATCTTTAATCAACACGAACATATTCATCATTAATATTATAACTCATAATATTTAACAACCAGGTCGTTCCCAGGAAAGAGAGGGATTTCCGATAAGTATTTCTCCTTATTGGCGCGCAATTAGGTGACCAAACCTCTCCTTGACAGAACTTCTAGACATTGTCAATATTGCAAATAATAATACGAATAACTTTGTTGTCTTAATTATTGATTTAATAATAAAACATATTATGCAGATGATACTGTGACAATAATTGTATCAATAATATGAGAGATATGATGCAGCAATTACTGTAGCAATAATTGAGTATAACTAAGTGACTTCTCACGTAAGCATCAATAATCAATACCGTGTGCTACTATGCAACCACGCGTATTACTTTTACTACCAGGTAGTTCAACAGTTTAACGGTAAAACTTTCGTCGTTATTTTTATAAAAAGATAATTCTGTCGTTTTCTAACTGCGACAATACTTTCGTTGTGGGGTCCACCAATGATTATGCCGTCGTACGAATATTCCCTGTTAAAACAAATATTTCCCGACCAATCGAATATTATATAACCACTTGCTTACTTTGAAAAATTTGTAAATATTACCCACAACTATAACATTATATCAAATCCACACCATCATATTCAAAAATATTTTTCGAGAAAAATTATTCTTTATTCATAAAAGTTGGGGTCTTACAACCTCCCCTTCTTATATAATTTCATCCTCAAAATTAGGGTACGTACCTGGTATATCGAAGAGGTGAGGATATCTTGACTTCATCTCAGATTCTAACTCCCATGTCATTTCTTCCACATCGTGGTTTCTCCAAAAAACTTTAACTTGAGGAATAACCTTGGAGCGTAGAATATAATCCTTCTTATCCCAGATTTTAACAGATAACTCTTCATACGTTAAATCTTCCTCTATCTCGTTTGGTTCTAATTCAATAATGTGGTTCGGGTCTTTCACATATTTACGTAACATAGATATGTGAAAAACGTTATGATCGTGAGACATACTTGGCGGTAAGGCGAGTCTATAGGCCACAGTTCCTACCCGATCGAGGATTATAAATGGGCCAATAAATTGAGGATTAAGCTTTCCTCTCTTTCCAAATCTTGTAACTCCTTTCCATGGAGTAACACGTAACAACACATTATCTCCAATATTGAATTCCACATCTTTTCGATGAAGATCAGCATAACTCTTTTGTCGATCTTGTGTGGTTTTTATACGTTATTGGATCGTTTGAATCTTTTCCTTAGTCATACGTGTGACGCCCCCAAAATAGGTCCATTCCATCCAACCCATTCTGAGTCGCCAAATACATGGTACAGAAACAACTACAACTTTATTATCACAACAATAAAACTGTGAGTTTAAATACAAATATTATCTTCTAGACAATATTTATACTCAAATAAATCCTCATCACATTTATTGATACATTATTTTACAATAATGGTGAGGACTACTAAACAACTCTCTCTAGAACCTTCATTCCATACCCGACTAGTACTCGCTATATTCTCGCCTCCCCGAGAAGAATGGAACAAAAGGAAAAGGGTGAGCTCAACTAGCTCAAGAAGAATATTATGACTAAGATAATATACAACAAATTATCGTTAGTCTTCAACAGGAAAAATCGATAGAATACAATAGACAACAAGTTTCGGATCAATATTCGCAAATGAAATAATAATTCATAGAAGAGTTACGTAGAGAATGAAATCTACTATAATCTATGAATTTAATAAACCATCATCAATATTTTATCCTCGTAACATCAATCAATATTCTTCTCAAATCAAATATTCATCTTTGCACTACAAAAGCCAAAGATATTCATCAATCGGTCATGTTCATCTCAACACTGCTCATCTTTGCACTAAAGGCCAAAGATATTCATCGCCGGCCATGTTCATTTAAACACTCATCTTCATCTTTTGCTCTACAGCCAAAGATATTCTTCAGAAATCATTCATCTTTGCACTACAAAGCCAAAGATATTCTTCAGAAATCATTCATCTTTGCACACAAAGCCAAAGATATTCAATAATATCATCATTTAAGACCGAGGATGATGAAAATATTTTTAAAGAATGAACCCAATTGAAACAAAATGACAAGGATTAAGGATTAAGGATTCGTACTTTTGTTTTATCCATGTCCAACAATACCTCAAAAATAATCATAGTGGTGTAAAATTCAAGAATGATCAAAACATGGATACAATCAAAACTAGTATCCGTAATAGATATTTTAGACTTAAAAGAAAAATTTTCATTTTTCTATGAATAGTGCCGATTCGTGAATAGTGTCAGATATCGTGAATAGTGCAGACACGTGAATAGTAACTCCGACACCCAAAGATAGAAATTCCACAAAAAACATCTTCACGCTTCATGAATAGTACTCGTGAATAATAACTCGTGAATAGTAACTCATGAATAGTAACTCGTGAATAGTAACTCATGAATAGTAACCCCGACATGAAAAAGTTCCAAATTTGATAAAAACTTCAGATCAACATTTCAAAGATAATGATATCAAGAAATAATATCATTATTTAAAAAAAATAATATCCCTTACCTCAAAGAATCAAGATTTCTAAGGAAAGGCTCAAGTGATCTTTGAATGAAACTTCAGATCGAACAAAGAACTCTCAAAGTATCTAAATACTCACAAAATACGCCAATAATATAGAGAGAGAAAGAGAGAAAACTTTGTTTACGGTGTGATTTTCAATTCTAACTTAGCCCTCTATTTATAGGAAAATGTTAGCCCCACCAAGCGGACTTGACCGCTACACGATGGCTTTACTCGCTACTATTGCCACCCACCACATTTGAAATAAAATTCAGCACATTTCTTCACCAACCACAAGTGGGGCCCACTCAATTCTAGAATTTTCCATCAAAATCAATTATAACCCTAATTTCCTAATCGTACACCTCTTAAAATTCATAACAAATCATTCGTGCATTTTAACGGCTCAAAATTTGTGGACATATACTCAACTTATGTATGTATAACATACCCAAAAATTACCACAATCCAACTCATTGGATTAAAAATTATAATCCCTTAATATATCTCAAAACCCCGATTTAATTTTTAATACTCCAACCGGTAAAATAATCGATAAAACACCTCAACAATAATTTCTTCATTTATAACCACATAAATAAATCCATCATTTATATCCACATAAAATAAATATTTCTTTATCATATGAATCAATAATTAATTATTCACAAATAATATTACGTAATCACAATTATGACAACCGTGCCGCTCCCAGAAAGAGGGGCTTTCCGATAAGGATTTCTCCTCATCGGGCGCCGCAATTAGGTGACCAAACCTCTCCTCGATGTAACTTTCTAGACATTGCCAATAATGCTATCTAATAATATTATTCAAATAATATGAATTATTGATCCGATAATGGAGATAATGTGCAAAGTGACAATTATTGAACAACAATAATATAAAATATCAACGCAAAGAATTATTGAATCAATAAAATAAAATATTGAACAAGAATTCATCGTGGAAAATTATCGAGTAGTGCCTTTCACGTAAGGATCAATAATTCAACAACACTCGTGCAATACCGCAGGTACATCTTTGTGCAACCACGCCAGACATCGTATTTTAACCAACCGTATTCCAACAAAGATAATCTCAGAATAACTACGCTGCAAGTTATTTTTAACCCACTTATATTTGTGCTTTTCTTCATCCAATCGCTTTCGTTATGGGGCCCCACACATGGTCTGTACTGGCCGCATTTAATATTCCCCGACAAATTTAATATTCCACGACCAAACTAATATTCCCCGACAAAAATGAATATTTTATAACCACTTGCTTATTTTGAAATATTTATGATTTAACCCTTAACTATCCACATTAATCAAATCAACCCTTACTATTTCAAAATAATAAATAAAGGAAATTCCTTTTATTTAAAAAAATTTGGGGTCTTACAACCTCCCCTTCTTATGAAATTTCGTCCTCTAAATCGACGTGACGACTCGGTGTGTTTCAAAAGGTGAGGATACCTCGCTTTCATTTCCGCTTTCCAATTCCCGTGTCATTTCTATATAGCATGATTCCTCCACAAAACTTTAACTTGTGGTATGACCTTTCATGCAGTAGGACATGCTCCTTCCTATCCAAGATCTTGATAGGTACCTCCTCACACGTTAAGTCTTCTGGCTATCTCATCCGGTTCTAACTCAATAACGTGGTTCGGGTCTTTCATATTTATTTAAGCATGATATGTGAAACACATTATGAACACGTAGACATACTTTGAGGTAACGCAAGTCTATAGGCTACATTTCCTACTCTTGGTCAAGAATTTGAAATGGACCAATAAATCGTGGATCGAGCTTTCCTCTTCCCAAATCTTGTAACTCCTTCCATGGAGCAACTCGCAACAACAATACATGATCCCTACATTAAATTCCACGCCTTTCGATGAAGATCCGTGATAACTCTTTTGTCGATCTTGTGCCGCTTTTGTATACGTTGTCGAATCATTTGGATCTTTTTTAGTAGTCATACGCATTTAACTCGGGTCCCAACAATGTTGCTTCACCCACCTCATCCCAACATATTGGAGAACGACATTTTCGGCCCATATAATGCTTCAATGGAGCCACACCTATACTTGCCTCGATAATCGTTGTTGTAGGAGAATTCCACCAATGGTAAATATTTATCCCAACTCGCCTTGAAGTCTAGGACACAGAGTCTTAATAAATCTTCAAGAGTTTGAATAGTCCTCTCGATTGTCCGTCCGCTTTGGGGATGGTATGCCGAACTAAATCGCAAACTGCGCTCCATAGCTTTTTGCAAGCTAACCCAAAATCTTGAATTGAATCTTGGGTCACGATCCAAACTATGGATACAGCATGCCATGCAACCTCACGATCTCATTTACGCATATACTAGCAAGACGCTCAAGAGAATAAGTCTCCAGACGGCAAGAAATGAGCGAGACTTGGTTAATCTATCAACAATAACCCAAATAGCATTGATGCCTTGAGAAACCGTAGGAAGACCCAGAACTAAATCCATGGTAATGTGTTCCCACTTCCATTAGGAATCTCAAGTGGTTGCAACGGACCCTTAGGTACTAGATGCTCCGCTTTACACGTTGGCAAGTTAAACACATCGAGATAAACTTTGCAATCTCTCTCTTCATATTATTCCACCAAAATGTATGTCAAGATCACGATACATTTTAGTACTTCCAGATGGATTGCAAATGGTGTATTGTGTGTGCTCCATCATAATCTTGTACTTCAAATCGTAGTCGTTAGGAACACAAAGTCTAGAGTGGACTCAAGTATTCCTTCTTCATCAATTCTCGCCCTAATAGCTCCTTCTTGTACTTTCTTCTTCATACGCGATCCTCCGGCCTATGGCTTCGAGCAACCTTAACTTTTTCTATTAAAGTTGGCTCTATGCGATACTTGACATCATCACACTCGCTCCTCAAGATATGATCTTCTACTCAATGCGTCACTACCACGCTCGCTTTACTGTGGTGGTATGAATAGTGTGGTCGTAGTCTTTCAATAGCTCGAGCCAACGTCCGCCGATGTTGAGTTCTTTTGAGTGAAGAAATATTTAAGGCTTTTATGATCCGAATATATCTCCACTTTCTCCCATATATAGATAGTGCCTCCATATCTTTAAGCGAAAAACGATCGGGCCGCTAACTCTAGATCACGAGTAGGATAATTCCTCTCATACTCTTTTAAGTTGTCGCGAGGCATAGGCTTTGACTTTCCCACGCTGCATGAGAACACATCCTAACCCTTTGCTCGAAGCATCATCAGAGATAACAAATCCATCCGAACCAGATGGTATTGTTAGAACAAAATCAAATAAGTCTCCTCTTAAGCTCTTGGAAACTTTTCTCGCATTCTTCGCTTCTAAACGAATTTTCAGATCCTTTCGAAGTTAGCCGAAAGTTAATGGAGTAGCGATTCGAGAAAACCCTTCCACTAATCTCCGATAATAACCAACTAAGCCCAAAAGCTACGTAGATTTCACCACCGATTTGGTTGCTTCTAACTTTCAGATTGCTTCAATCTTCACGGATCAACAGATACTCCATGTTTTGACACCACATGCCCAAGAAATGCTACTTCCTCAAGCCGTAACTCGCATTTCTTCAATTTGGCATATAGTTGGTTTTCACAAAGCCTTTCGAGTACCAAATTTCAAATGGTGCTCATGATCTTCACGACTTTTGAATATATAAGGATGTCATCAATAAAGACAACAACGAATCGATCCAAATATTCCTTGAATACTCGGTTCATCATATCCATGAAAGCCGCAGGAGCATTAGTTAGTCCGAAAGACATGACTAAGAATTCATAATGCCCATACCGAAGTTCTCAAGGCGCTTTTGAATATCCTCGCCTAATCTTCACCGATGATATCCGTAAACTAAGATCGATTTTTGAAAAGAATTGTGCCCCTTGCAATCGGGTCAAACAAGTCATCAATACGAGGTAGAGGATACCTATTCTTGATGGTGACATGGTTCAATTCCCGATAGTCAATACAAAGTCGCATACTCCCGCCTTTTTTTCTTTACGAATAAAACAGAGCACCCCAAGGAGATGTACTAGACGAATGAAACCGATGTCCAACAAATCCTCGTAGTTGGACCTTTAACTCCTCGAAGTTCAATAGAGCCATTCGATATGGGGTTTTAGAAATGGGCTTTGTACCAGTTCAAGATCAATAAAGAATTCAACTTCACGCTCGGGGTAGACGGGAAGTTCTTCAGAAATACGCCAGAAAGTCAATAACAACAGAATATTATTCAAATTTGACGTGTCTTTATTCAAATCCATAACATGGGCTAAGAAAGCTTGACATCCGCTTTTTCAATAAACGAATAGCTTTATGATTAGATATGATGTTGATTGATTTTAATGGTTTAGTTGCTTGAATTTGCATAACAAAGTTGGTTAGAATATGAAAACTAACAACCTTATTTAAAACAATCAATTTTGGCATGATGAGTAGTTAACCAATCAATCCCTAAAATCACATCAAAAGCAAGTATCTTTAAAGAGATAAGGTCAATGTGTAAGGTAATGGTGCCAACTTGAATCAAACAAGATTTATAAACAAGTGGATGTGATGAAAGTTTCTCCTAACGGAGTTTCCACAGATAGGTCAAAGTCTAATTTCTCCTGAGTCAAGTTTAAACGTTGAGCACAAGCAGAGAGATAAATGAATGGGTAGCACCAAGATCAAGTAAGGTATAAACTTCGCAAGAATTTATAAATAGCTTACCCGTGATCACCTCGTTTGGGTTTCTCGATTATGACCAACCACAACAAACGCTTCTTCCCTAATCGCTGACTTTGACTTTTCGGGGGACGTTTTTTGAGTCACCGCCCTCATTGAACTAGGTTTCGCCACTGCATAATTCGAAAGCGATATGTCCTTCCTTTCCACAACTATAGCATACCTTGAATTGTTGTTGTGGGCGCTTTGATCGATATGTCCCTCTTTTCCAGATTTGTAGCATATGACCGGTGGTCGTTTTCTCCCTTAGAACCAGCTGTCACGCCAAGACCGCTGCCTTCACATAGTCGTTGTTAAATCTCTCTTTTTAAAATCTCCTCCCGACTCGCTTCTTCGCTTTTCATGACCATGATTACCACCCGAGTGGTTACCATTTTTCGCCCCGCCTCGCTTTTTTCTCCGCAGTTATCATTATTCGCTGATCGCTATCTCGTACGATCCTCGGTTATGGTCCTCAGTTGACCGTATTTCAAGTATCTCGCCTAATAATTGAGCCCTGCTTACAACATCTCGAATAAAGAGAAAGTTTATGAGAAATGAGATATCGACGTATGCCGGGTTTCAAACCTCTAAGAAACATCCCGCCATACGCTCCTCATTCTCCACCAAATGAGGTGCAAAACCGATAACTCGCAAACTTTGCCTCGCATCGAGACACCGCCATGTTGTTTTGCTCTAATCGATGAACTCCACTTCCTTCATACGACGTAACACTTTCGTGAAAGTATTTGTCATTAAATAGTCTCTCAAACGCTCTCCCAAGACACGCCGAAAGCGCGTACCGGATGGGTACGCTTCACGCACTCCCACCAAGAGTCCGCTTCGCCACTTTTAACATAAAGGTGGCGAATTGAACCTTCGTCTCTCCCGCATCCCAAGACATCGAATATCTTGGTAATTTGTTTGACCCATGTTTCCGCCATGATCGGATCCGCTTTCCTTAAATTTCGTGGTCCCAACTCTTTGAATCGTCATTGTGACAACCCGTGAATTACTATCATTTCTCCTCAGATTTTGAACACGAAGTCTCCTCGTCTCGATTTTGCATGAATCGCAAAAACTTCTAAACATCCCTCGCTCATCATCTCGCTCCATGGTGTTGTTCACAGGAGGAACATTGCCACTGTCAGACGCTCTCCTCGCTGGTAAGTACACAGCATCTCCACGGCCTCATTTACTCCATTGTTAATATTCTCAACGACATTCTCAAACATCGCCATAAAACAAGGGTTAATTAAGAAATCAATATATCACATAATATCCTATATATCGACCAACTAACAAATAAGCTTAGGTAGACACACTAAATAAGGATTTACTCTGCTCTCCCTCCTAGTTCTATTCCCCGATCTCCGCCAGAGATCATATCCCTAAGCTCGATACCAACCGCGCGCCCAAAATAGGTCCATTCCATCCAACCCATTCTCGAGTCGCCAAATACATGGTATGTAAACAACTACAACTTTATTATTACAACAATAAAATCTGTGAGTTTAAATACAAATATTATCTTCTAGACAATATTTATACTCAAATAAATCCTCATCACATTTATCGATACATTATTTTACAAAAATGGTGAGGACTACTAAACAACTTTCTAAAACCTTCATTCCATACCCCCCACTGTACTCGCTATATTCTCGCCTCCCGAGAAGAATGGAACAAAAAGGAAAAGGGTGAGCTCAACTAGCTCAAGAAGAATATTATGACTAAGATAATATACAACAAATTATCGTTAGTCTTCAACAGGAAAAAATAATAGAATATAATAGACAACAACAAGTTTCAGATCAATATTCGCAATGAAATAATAATTCATGTAAGAAGAGTTACGTAGAGAATGAAATCTACTATAATCTATGAATTTAACAAACCCATCATCAATATTTTATCCTCGTAACATCAATCAATATTCATCTCAAATCAAATATTCATCTTTGCACTATGTGCCAAAGATATTCATCAATCTGGCCATGTTCATCTCAACACTGCTCATCTTTGCACTAAAGGCCAAAGATATTCATCATCATCATGTTCATTTAAACACTCATCTTTCTACTGAGCCAAAGATATTCTTTCAAATCATTCATCTTTGCACACAGCCAAAGATATTCTTCAGAAATCATTCATCTTTGCACTATGTGCCAAAGATATTCAATAATATCATCATTTAAGACCGAGGATGATGAAAAATATTTTAAAGAATGAATCCAAAGGAAACAAAATGACAAGGATTAAGGATTAAGGATTCGTACTTTGTTTTATCCATGTCCAACAATACCTCAAAAATAATCATAGTGGTGTAAAATTCAAGAATGATCAAAACATGGATACAATCAAAGCTAGTATCCGTAATAGATATTTTGGACTTAAAAGAAGAAATTTTCATTTTTCTATGAATAGTGCCGATTCGTGAATAAGGTCAGATACGTGAATAAGGCCGATACGTGAATAGTAACTCCGACACCAAAAGATAGAAATTCCACAAAAAACATCTTCACGCTTCATGAATAGTACTCGTGAATAAGAACTCGTGAATAAGAACTCATGAATAGTAACTCGTGAATAAGAACTCATGAATAGTAACCCCGATATGAAAAAGTTCCAAATTTGATAAAAACTTCAGATCAACATTTCAAAGATAATGATATCAAGAAATAATATCATTATTAAAAAAAATAATATCCCTTACCTCAAAGAATCAAGATTTCTAAGGAAAGGCTCAAGTGATGTCGAATGAAACTCAGATTTAACAAAGAACTCTCAAAGTATCTAAATACTCACAAAATACGCCAATAATATAGAGAGAGAAAGAGAGAAAACTTTGTTTCGTGTGATTTTCAATTCTAACTTAGCCTCTATTTATAGAAAATGTTAGCCTACCCAAGGCACTTGACCACACCCGATGGCTTTACTCGCTACTATTGCCACCCACCACATTTGAAATAAAATTCAGCACATTTCTTCACCAACCACAAGTGGGGCCCACTCAATTCTAGAATTTTCCACCAAAATCAATTATAACCCTAATTTCCTAATCGTATACACCTCTTAAAATTCATAACAAATCATTCGTGCATTTTAATCGGCTCAAAATTTGTGGACATATACTCAACTTATGTATGTATAACATACCCAAAAATTACTATTAATCCAACGGCTCGATTAAAAATTATAATCCCCGCAATATATCTCAAAACCCCGATTTAATTTTTAATACCTCCAATCCTGTAAAATATCGATAAAACACCTCAACAATAATTTCTTCATTTATAACCACATAAATAAATCCATCATTTATATCCACATAAAATAAATATTTTTTATCATATGAATCAATAATTAATTATTCACAAATAATATTACGTAATCACAATTATGACAACCAGCCGCTCCTCAGAAAGAGGGGCTTTCCGATAAGGATTTCTCTCATCGGGCGCCGCAATTAGGTGACCAAACCTCTCCTCGATGTAACTTTCTAGACATCGCCAATAATGCTATCTAATAATATTATTCAAATAATATGAATTATTGATCCGATAATGGAGATAATGCAAAAAGGACAATTATTGAACAACAATAATATAAAATATCAACGCAAAGAATTATCGAATCAATAAAATAAAATATCGAACAAGAATTCACCGTGAAAATTATCGAGAAGTGCCTTCACGTAAGGATCAATAATTCAACAATATCGCGTAATACCGCGTGCCATCAGCAACCACGCCAGACATCGATTTTAACCACCGGGTATTCCAACAAGATAAATCAGAATAACTACGCCGTTATTTTTAACCAACTTATATTTCGCGCTTTCTTCATCCAATCGCTTCTCACATGGGCCCACACACGGTCGCTACTGGCCGCATTTAATAATATTCCCGACAAAGCATTTAATATTCCACCACCAAACTAATATTCCCCGACAAAAATGAATATTTTATAACCACTTGCTTATTTTGAAATATTTATGATTTAACCCTTAACTATCCACATTAATCAAATCAACCCTTACTATTTCAAAATAATAAATAAAGGAAATTCCTTTTTATTTAAAAAAATTTCGGTCTTACAACCTCCCTCCTTATGAAATTTCGCCTCTAAATCGACGACGACTGGTGTGTTTCAAAAGGTGAGGATACCTCGCTTTCATTTCCGCTTCCAATCCCTGTGTCATTTCTCTATAGCATGATTCCTCCACAAAACTTTAACTTGTGGTATGACTTTCATACTGTAGGACATGCTTCCTTCCTATCCAAGATCTTGATAGTACCTCCTCATACGTTAAGTCTTGGCTATCTCATCCCGGTTCTAACTCAATAACGTGGTTCGGGTCTTTCACATATTTATTTAAGTACGATATGTGAAACACATTATGAACACGAGACATACTTTGAGGTAACGCAAGTCTATAGCTACATTTCCTACTTCCTGGCCAAGAATTTGAAATGGACCAATAAATCGTGGATCGAGCTTTCCTCTCTTCCCAAATCTTGTAACTCCCTTCCATGGAGCAACTCGCAACAATACATGATCCCCTACATTAAATTCCACGCCCTTTCGATGAAGATCCGCATAACTCTTTTGTCGATCTTGTGCCGCTTTGTATACGTTGTTTAATCATTTGGATCTTTTCAGTAGTCATACGCATTTAACTCTAGTCCCAACAATGTTGCTTCACCCACCTCATCCCAACATATCGAGAACGACATTTTCGGCCCATATAATGCTTCAATGGAGCCACACCTATACTTGCTCGATAACTGCTGTTGTAGGAGAATTCCACCAATGGTAAATACTTATCCCAACTACCCTTGAAGTTCAGGACACGTAGTCTTAATAAATCTTCAAGAGTTTGAATAGTCCTCTCGATTGTCCGTCTGCTTTGGGGATGGTATGTTAACTAAATCGCAAACTGCGCTCCATAGCTTTTTGCAAGCTAACCCAAAATCTTGAAGTGAATCTTGGGTCACGATCCCAAACTATGGATACAGCATGCCATGCAACCTCACAATCTCATTTACGTATATACTAGCAAGACGCTCAAGAGAATAAGTCTCCAGACGGCAAGAAATGAGCAGACTTGGTTAATCTATCAACAATAACCCAAATAAGATTGATGCCTTGAGAAACCGTAGAAGACCCAGAACTAAATCCATGGTAATGTGTTCCCACTTCCATTCCGGAATCTCAAGTGGTTGCAACGGACCCTTAGGTACTAGATGCTCCGCCTTTACACGCTGGCAAGTTAAACACATCGAGATAAACTTTGCAATCTCTCTCTTCATATTATTCCACCAAAATGTATGTCAAGATCACGATACATTTTAGTACTTCCGTGATGGATTGCAAATGGTGTATTGTGTGCCTCCATCATAATCTTGTACTTCAAATCGTAGTCGTTAGAACACAAAGTCAGAGTGGACTCAAGTATTCCTTCTTCATCAATTCTCGCCCTAATAGCTCCTTCTTGTACTTTCTTCTTCATACGATCGCCCCCGGCCCATGGGCTCGAGCAACCTTAACTTTTTCTATTAAAGTTGGCTCTACGCGATACTTGACATCATCGCACTGCTCCTCAAGATATGATCTTCTACTCAACGCGCCACCTACCACGCTCGCTTTTACTGTGATGGTATCAAATAGTGTGGTCGTAGTCTTCAATAGCTCGAGCCAACGTCGCCGCCGCATGTTGAGTTCTTTTTGAGTGAAGAAATATTTAAGGCTTTTATGATCCGAATATATCTCCACTTTCTCCCCATATAGATAGTGCCTCCATATCTTTAGCGCTGAAACGATCGGGCCGCTAACTCTAGATCATGAGTAGGATAATTCCTCTCATACTCTTTAAGTTGTCGCGAGGCATAGGCTATGACTTTCCCACGCTGCATGAGAACACATCCTAACCCTTTGCCTCAAGCATCGTCAGAGATAACAAATCCATCCGAACCAGATGGTATTGTTAGAACAAAATAAATAAGTCTCCTCTTAAGCTCTTGGAAACTTTTCTCGCATTCTTCATTCCAAACTAATTTTCAGATCCTTCCGAAAGTTAATGAGTTAATGGAGTAGCGATTCGAGAAAACCCTTCCACTAATCTCCGATAATAACCAAATTTAAGCCCAAAAGCTACGATTTCACCACCGACTTTTGTTGTTTCTAAACTTCAGATTGCTTCAATCTTCACGGATCAACAGATACTCCATGTTTTGACACTACATGCCCAAGAAATGCTACTTCCTCAAGCCGTAACTCGTGATTTCTTCAATTTGGCATATAGTTGGTTTTCAAAGTTTTGGAGTACCAAATTTCAAATGGTGCTCATGATCTTCACGACTTTTTGAATATATAAGGATGTCATCAATAAAGACAACAACGAATCGATCCAAATATTCCTGAATACTTGGCTCATCATATCCATGAAAGTCAGCAGGAGCATTAGTTAGTCCGAAAGACATGACTAAGAATTCATAATGCCCATACCGAAGTTCTCAAGGCGCTTTGAATATCCTCGCCTAATCTTCACCGATGATATCCGTAACTAAGATCGATTTTTGAAAAGAATTGTGCCCCTCAGAATCGGGTCAAACAAGTCATCAATACGAGGTAGAGGATACCTATTCTTGATGGTGACATGGTTCAATTCCCGATAGTCAATATAAAGTCGCATACTCCCGCTCTTTTTCTTTTTACAAATAAAACAGAGCACCCCAAGGAGATGTACTTAGATTTAATGAAACCGATGTCCAACAATTCTCGTAGTTGGACCTTTAACTCCTCAAGTTCAATAGAGCCATTCGATATGGGGTTTTAGAAATGGGCTTTGTACTGTGTTCAAGATCAATAAAGAATTCAACTTCACGCTCGGGGTAGTAACCGGAAGTTCTTCAGAAATACGTCAGAAAGTCAATAACAACAGAATATTATTCAAATTTGACGTGTCTTTATTCAAATCCATAACATGGGCTAAGAAAGCTTGACATCCGCTTTTTCAATAAACTAATAATTTTATGATTAGATATGATGTTGATTGATTTTAATGGTTTAGTTGTTTGAATTGCATAACAAAGTCAAGTTAGGAATATGAAAACTAACAACCTTATTTAAAACAATCAATTTTGGTATGATGAGTAGTTAACCAATCAATCCCTAAAATCACATCAAAAGCAAGTATCTTTAAAGAGATAAGGTCAAATGTGTAAGGTAATGGTGCCAACTTGAATCAAACAAGATTTATAAACAACAAAATGGATGTGATGAAAGTTTCTCCTAACTGAGTTTCCACAGATAGTCAAAGTCTAATTTCTCCTGAGTCAAGTTTAAACGCTGAGCACAAGCAGAGAGATAAATGAATGGGTAGCACCAAGATCAAGTAAGGTATAAACTTCGCAAGAATTTATAAATAGCTTACCCGTGATCACCTCGCTTGGGTTCTCGATTATGACCAACCACAACAAACGCCTTCCTAATCGCTGATTTTGACTTTTTCGGGATGTTTTTGAGTCACCGTCCCCTCATTGAACTAGGTTTCGCTATCTGCATAATCTCGAGCGATATGTCCTTCCTTTCCACAACTATAGCATACCTTGAACTGCTAGGGCGCTTTGATCGATATGTCCCTCTTCCGTAGATTCAGAAGATACGACCGGTGGTCGTTTCTCCTCCCTTAGAACGGGCTTGTCACGCCAAGACCGCCTGCCTTCACATAGTCGTTGTTAAATCTCTCTCTTTAAAATCTCCTCCCGACTCGCTTCTTCGCTTTTCACGACCATGATTACCACCAGAGTGGTTACCATTTCGTCATTCGCTTTTTTCTCCGCAGTTATCATTATTCGCTGATCGCTATCTCGTACGATCCTCGTTATGGTCCTCTCGCTGACCGCACTCGTTATCTCGCCTAATAATTGAGCCTCTGCTTACAACATCCGAATAAAGAGAAAGTTTATGAGAAATGAGATATCGACGATGCCGTGTTTCAAACCTCTAAGAAACATCCGCCATATACGCTCCTCATTCTCCACCAAATGAGGTGCAAACTCGATAACTCGCAAACTTTGCCTCGCATCGAGACACCGCCATGTTGTTTTGCTCTAACTGATGAACTCCACTTCCTTCATACGATTTAACACTTTCGTGAAAGTATTTGTCATTAAATAGTCTCTCAAACGCCTCCCAAGACATGCCGAGTGCGTACCGGATGGGTACGCTTCACGCATCTCTACCAAGAGTCCGCCTTCGCCATTTTAACATAAAGGTGGCGAATGGAACCTTCGTTTCTCTCCGCATCCCAAGACATCGAATATCTTGTAATTTGTTTGACCCATGTTTCCGCCATGATCGGATCCGCTTTCCTTAAATTTCGTGGTCCCAAACTTTCGAACGCTTGGTCGTGATAACCCGTGAATCGCTATCATTTCTCCTCAGATTTTGAACACGAAGTCTCCTCGTCGATTTTGCATGAACCGCAAAAAACTTCTAAACATCCCCTCGCTCATCATCTCGCTTCCATGGTGTTGTTTTTCACAGAGGAACATTGCCACTGTGCAGACGCTTCTCCTCGCTGGTAAAGACAGCATCTCCACGGCCTCATTTACTCCATCGTTAATATTCTCAACGACATTCTCAAAACACCGCCATAAAACAAGGGTTAATTAAGGAAATCAATATATCACATAATATCCCTATATATCGACCTAACTAACAAATAAGCTTTAGTAGACACACTAAATAAGGATTTACTCGCTCTCCTCCTAGTTCTATTCCCCGATCTCCGCCAGAGATCATATCCCTAAGCTCGATACCAACCGTGACGCCCCAAAATAGTATACATCACCCATTCTCGAAGTCGCCAAATACATGGTACGTAAACAACTACAACTTTATTATTACAACAAGAAACTGTGAGTTTAAATACAAATATTATCTTCTAGATAATATTTATACTCAAATAAATCCTCATCACATTTATCGATACATTATTTTACAAAAATGGTGAGGACTACTAAACATCTCTTTCTAAAACCTTCATTCCATACCCCGACTAGTACTCGCTATATTCTTCTCTCCCCGAGAAGAATGGAACAAAAAGGAAAAGGGTGAGCTCAACTAGCTCAAAGAAGAATATTATGACTAAGATAATATACAACAAATTATCGTTAGTCTTCAAACAGGAAAAATTTAATGTAATACAATAGACAACAAGTTTCAGATCAATATTCGCAATGAAATAATAATTCATGTAAGAGTTACGTAGAGAATGAAATCTACTATAATCTATGAATTTAACAAGTCCATCATCAATATTTTATCCTCAGAACATCAATCAATATTCATCTCAAATCAAATATTCATCTTTGCACTACAAAAGCCAAAGATATTCATCAATTCCATCATGTTCATCTCAACACTGCTCATCTTTGCACTAAAGGCCAAAGATATTCATCATCATCATGTTCATTTAAACACCGCTCATCTTTGCACTATGTGCCAAAGATATTCTTCATTCTTCAAATCATTCATCATTGCCAAAGATATTCTTCAGAAATCATTCATCTTTGCACTATGTGCCAAAGATATTCAATAATATCATCATTTAAGACCGAGGATGATGAAAATATTTTTAAAGAACGAATCCAAAGGAAACAAAATGACAAGGATTAAGGATTAAGGATTCAGTACTTTGTTTTATCCATGTCCAACAATACCTCAAAAATAATCATAGTGGTGTAAAATTCAAGAATGATCAAAACATGGATACAATCAAAGCTAGTATCCGTAATAGATATTTTGGACTAAAAAAAGAAGAAATTTTATTTTTCTATGAATAGTGCAGATTCGTGAATAAGGTCAGATACGTGAATAAAGGCCGATACGTGAATAAGAATCTCGACACCAAAAGAGATGAAATTCCACAAAAAACATCTTCACGCTTCATTAATAAGACTCGTGAATAAGAACTCGTGAATAGTAACTCATGAATAGTAACTCGTGAATAAGAACTCATGAATAGTAACCCCTACATGAAAAAGTTCCAAATTTGATAAAAACTTCAGATCAATATTTCAAAGATAATGATATCAAGAAATAATATCATTACGAAAAAAAATAATATCCCTTACCTCAAAGAATCAAGATTTTGAAGGAAAGGCTCAAGTGATGTCGAATGAAACTCAGATCTAACAAAGAACTCTCAAAGTATCTAAATACTCACAAAATACGCCAATAATATAGAGAGAGAAAGAGAGAAAACTTTGTTTCGTGTGATTTTCAATTCTAACTTAGCCCTCTATTTATAGAAAATGTTAGTCTCTACCAAGCAGACTTGATTCGCCACCGATGGCTTTTTACCGCTACTATTGCCACCCACCACATTTGAAATAAAATTCAGCACATTTCTTCACCAACCACAAGTGGGGCCCACTCAATTCTAGAATTTTCCACCAAAATCAATTATAACCCTAATTTCCTAATCATACACCTCTTAAAATTCATAACAAATCATTCGTGCATTTTTAATCTGCTCAAAATTTGTGGACATATACTCAACTTATGTATGTATAACATACCCAAAAATTACTACAATCCAACTCATTTGATTAAAAATTATAACCCCTAATAATATATCTCAAAACCCCGATTTAATTTTTAATACCTCCAACTGATAAAATATCGATAAAACACCTCAACAATAATTTCTTCATTTATAACCACATAAATAAATCCATCATTTATATCCACATAAAATAAATATTTCTTTATCATATGAATCAATAATTAATTATTCACAAATAATATTATGTAATCACAATTATGACAACCAGCCGCTCCTGTGAAAGAGGGGCTTTCCGATAAGGATTTCTCCTCATTGGGCGCCGCAATTAGGTGACCAAACCCTCCTCGATGTAACTTTCTAGACATTGCCAATAATGCTATCTAATAATATTATTCAAATAATATGAATTATTGATCCGATAATGGAGATAATGTGCAAAGGACAATTATCGAACAACAATAATATAAAATATCAACGCAAAGAATTATTGAATCAATAAAATAAAATATCGAACAAGAATTCATCGTGAAAATTATCGAGTAAAGGCTTCTTCACGTAAGGATCAATAATTCAACAATATGCGTAATACCGCAGTGCCATCAGGCAACCACGCCAGACATCAGATTTTAACCAACGGGTATTCCAACAATTTTAATCTCAGAATAACTACGCCGTTATTTTTAACCAACTTATATTTGTCGCTTTCTTCATCCAATCGCTTCAGTTATGGGCCCACACATGGTCGCTACTGGTCGCATTTAATATTCCCCGACAAAGCATTTAATATTCCACGCACCAAACTAATATTCCCCCACAAAATGAATATTTTATAACCACTTGCTTATTTTGAAATATTTATGATTTAAACCCATTAACAAATATCCACTATTAATCAAATCAAGGAAATTACTTTTTATTAAAAAATAATAAATAAAGGAAATTCTTTTATTTAAAAAATTTCTGAGTCTTACAACTTTCTTCCATACAACACCTCAAATGGAGCCATGCCAATACTTGCGTGATAACTATCATAGGAAAACTCCACCAATGGTAAGAACTTGTACCAACTTCCCTTGAAGTCAAGGACACAGAGTTTTAATAAATCTTCAAGAGTTTGAATAGTCTTTTTTGACTGCCCGTCCATTTGAGGATGATATGCCAAACTAAATCGTAAATCCATACCCATAGCTTTTTACAAACTAACCCAAAATCTTGAAGTGAATCTTGGGTCTCGATCAGAAACAATGGATACTAGCATACCATGCAATCGTATAATCTTGTTTATGTACATACTAACAAGACGTTCAAGTGTATAAGTTTCTTATATCGGTAAGAAATGAGCAGACTTGGTCAATCTATCAACAATTACCCAAATCACATCTATGCCTTGAGAAACCTTTGGAAGACCAGTAACGAAATCTATGGTAATGTACCCCCACTTCCATTCTTGAATTTCAAGTGGTTGCAATGGTCCTTTTTACACTTGATGCTCTTCCTTGACTCGTTGACAAGTTAGACACCTTGAGATAAACCCCGCTATCTCTCTCTTCATATTGCTCCACCAAAATGTATGTCGAAGATCATGATACATTTTGATACTCCCAGGATGGATTGCAAATGGTGTGTTGTGCGCCTCCATCATGATTCTATACTTCACGTCAGAATTGTTAGGAACACAAAGTCCAGAGTTGACTCAAATTGTTCCTTCTTCATCGATTCTTGCTTCTGGAATAGCACCTTCTTGCACTTTCTTCCTCATAAGCATCAGCACTAGGTCTGTAGCTTGAGCAGCTTGAACTTTATCGAATAAAGTTGGTTCTACTTGTATATTTGCCATCATCACATGGGTCCCTAGAGTCTTTAACTCTATCTCCATCCTTTGTAGGTCAAACAAAATGGGTCTTGCGTTGACAATATCACACTCGCACTCAAGATATGATCTTTTACTCAACGCGCCCGCCTACCACGCTTTGCTTTTCCAAGATGGTATTGGATAGTATGATCGTAATCTTTCAACAGCTTGAGCCATCATCGTTGCCGCATGTTGAGTTCCTTTTGAGTGAAGAAATTTTTGAGGCTTTTATGATCCGTATAGATCTCCACCTTCTCTCCATACCTGGTAATGCCTCCAAATCTTAAGTGCTACAAAAATGATCACGCTAACTCTAGATCATGAGTAGGATAATTCCTCTCATATTCTTTAAGTTGTCGTCGTGAGGCATAAAGGCTATGACATTCCCATGTTGCATGAGAACACATCCTAACCCTTTGCTCAAGCATCATCAGAGATGACAAATCCTCCGAGCCGATGATGGTATTGTCGTAACAAAGTGCTAAAATGAGTCTTTTCTTGAGTTCTTGAAAACTCTTTTCACATTTCTCGCTCCAATTAAATATTGTATCTTTTTGAGTCAGCTGAGTTAATGGAGTAGCGATTCGAGAAAATCCTTCCACGAATCTCCGATAATAACCAGCTAAGCTGAGAAAGCTACGTACTTCGGTCACTAACTTAGGTTGTTCCCAGCTTTGAATTACTTCAATCTTCGCTAGGTCAACAGATATTCCATGATTTGATATCAGGTGCCTAAGGAATGTAACTTCCTCAAGCCAAAACTCACATTTCTTTAACTTGGCATAAAGCTTGTTTTCACGAAGCTTTTGAAGTATCAACCTCAAGTGTTGCTCATGGTCTTCACGACTTTTGGAGTATATGAGGATGTCATCAATATAGACGACCACAAAGTGATCCAAATATTCCTTAAATACTCGGTTCATCATGTCCATGAAGGCAGTAGGAGCATTACTCAATCCAAAAGACATGATTAGGAATTCATAATGCCCGTAGAGAGTTCTGAAAGCAGTCTTTGGAATGTCATCAGTTTTAATCTTCAACTGATGATATTTGGAACGAAGATCAATCTTTGAAAAGAATTTGGCTCCTTGCAACTGGTCAAACAGGTCATCAATGCGAGGTAATGGGTACCTATTATTGATGGTGACATGATTAAACTCTCGATAATCAATACAAAGTCGCATACTTGCATCTTTATTCTTCATGAATAGAACATGAGCACCCCAAGGAGACGTACTAAGACGAAGGAAACCGATGTCTAACAATTCCTGTAGTTGGGTTTTTAACTCCTAAAGTTCAATAGGAGCCATTCGATATGGGGCTTTGGAAATGGGTTTTGTACCGAATTTAAGGTCGATACAAAATTCAATTTCAAGCTCTGGGGGTAGGCCAGGAAGTTCTTCAGGGAATACTTCATGAAATTTATTAACAATAGAAATATCATTCAAATCTGACGTATTTTTATTTAAATTCATGACATGGTCTAAGAAAGCTTGACATCCGTTTTTCAATAAATGAATAGCTTTATGACTTGATATGACAGTGATTGATTTTAGTTGTTTGGTTACTTGAATTCGTATAATAGATTGGTTAGGAATATGAAAGATAACAACCTTACGATAATAATCGATTTTAGCATGATGAGTAGTTAACTAATCAATCTCTAAAATTACATCAAATGCAAGTATTTTCAAAGAAATAAGATTGATAGGTAACATGCAATTATCGATTTGAATCAAATAAGACTTATAAATATTGGATGTAATGATGGTTTCTCCCAACAGAGTTTCAACAGATAAGTCAAAGTCTAATTTCTCCGGAGTCAAATTTAAACGTTGAGCGCAAGTAGGAGAAATAAAAGAATGGGTAGAACCGGTATAAAATAAGGTATATACTTCACTAGAGTTTATGATTAGCTTACCCGTGATCACCTCGTTCGGATTCCTTGCTTTTTGGGAGGTTACGACAAATGCTTTCCCTTGAACTACTAGTTTTGTCTCGTCTGGGACGACCTTTGATGCCTCCATCCCAGCTGGACTTGATAATGGTGCACGAAAAATTGGGCTAGGTGACCTTCTCTTCCATAATTATAACATGCTTTGGACTGCATCACGCAGTTTGGACTGATATGTCCCTCCCCTACGCATTTGTAACAAACGACCGACGGTCGTTCTCCTTCCTTAATAACGGGTGCTGGTGTTGACGTCTTTCCATCATTGTTGAATCTCCTCTTCTTAAAATGTCCACTCTTATTGTCTTGACCATGATTACCTCCGAAGTGGTTACCATTTCTGGCATGTTGATTCCCTCCATGTTTGTTTTCACCGCTTCGATGACTGCTACCACTGGTAGTATCACTCTGTCGGCTGTTATCTCTTGGTTGAGTTGACTCATTATCACGCTCCAATAACTGAGCCCTATTTATAACATCTGAATACATACACAGTTTGTGAGAAATTAGGTATTGATGTATCTCGGGTTTTAAACCTCTTAGAAACATCCGCATCATTCTCTCCTCATTATCAACTAAGTGGGACGCAAACCGGGACAACTCGAAAAACTTAGCTTCATACTGTGATAAGGTCATATTGCTTTGCTCCAGTTTGATAAACTCTACCTCCTTCATATGACGAATACTTTTGGGAAAGTACTTGTTGTTGAACAGTTCTTAGAACTTCTCCCAAGACATCTTTAGTGCGGTAGGTTGAGTACGCTTTTGTGATTCCCACAAAGAATCGCCCGTCAGTAACATAAAGGTGGAAAAGGGAACCTTTTGCTCCTTGGAGCATCCCAAGACATCAAATATCTTGGTGATCTACTTTATCCACATCTCCGCCTTAAGTGGTTTTGGCTCTCCAAAAAACTCTGGTGGTCCCAGCTCCTTGAACTTTTTAGCAATGACCATTCGAGAGTTGCCAGTGATTCCACCTTCATTTTAAACAGGAGCCGCTCTCGTCTGATGTTGCATGAATTACATAAAGCCTCTGAACATCCCATCGTTCACCATTTCATCGGTGTTATTGTTTACCTGAGGATTATTGTCTTCATGTTGCACATTATCCTGGGTATTGATCGTTGGTGACTCAACGGTCTCATGTGCTTCATTGCTTATCTCAACATTTTTGGATGCCATTTTCAAATACTGCCATAAAACAAGGGTTAATTGGCATGTCACATATTATCCATATACTCTAACCGACCAATTAAATACCAAATAAACTTAAGTAGGTCAAACTAGCGAAGGAATTCCCCGTCTCTCCCCTCCTAGTTCTTGTCTCACATCTCAGCCAGGGATCATATCCCTAAGCTTTGATACCAACTATGACGCCCCCAAAATAGGTATACATCATCCATCTTGAGTCGCCAAATACATGGTACAAAATTCAAATACAACTTAATAATACAACTGTCGTGTAAAATACGACAAAACATAAACTGAGAGTTTTAATACGAATATTATCTTCTAGACATTTATTATCACACTATTTAACAGAATAGTGAGGACTACTAATGCTATCATCTGGACTGTCACTCCGTTCCCCGACTAGTCCCAACTATATTCTCATTTCCTGAAGAGAACAATGAAAGCAAAGGGTGAGCTCAACTAGCCCAGTAAGAAATATTATGACTAAGATAATGCAGAATAAATTATCGTTAGCCTTCAACAGTGTTAAACTGATAAAATAGGATAAGCAAGAATTCAGAATAAATTATTGTCAACATGATACTGCTTTGTGGAGTAAAATTCAAGAATGCTCAAAAGAATATTTCCATGAAAAGATACTGGATGAAGCGCAAATATCAAGGATACTCTACTAATTTCATGGAGTATAGAAGCCAAAACTTTAACCAACTGAGTATAATAGAATATATAAAACTACAAATGGATTTTCACCCGCCATGCGGTAATCCACGTAGACAGATCATTTCCACAATTTAATAAGGAAAGAATACGAAGGGTAATTCACCATGCCTGCGGTAGTCCACGTAGACAGGTTATTCCAACTGAATAATAAAGAATGAAATAACAGAAGAATTCACCATGCATGCGGTAGTCTGCGTAGACAGGTTATTCCAACAGAATAATAAAAAATATAATAGCAAAAGAATTCACCATGCATGCGGTAGTCCGCGTAGACAAGTTATTCTAATAGAATAATAAAGAATGTAATAATAGAAGAATTCACCATGCATGCGGTAGTCAGCGTAGACAGGTTATTCCAACAGAATAATAAAGAATGGAATAACAACCCTTACGAGTATTGAAAGAAAATAACTCTCTTCATGAATACGAAAGAAATAATACCCCTTACCTTAGAAGAAAACTGGATACTGGAATAGTGAGGTAGAAGACTTCTCTTCTTCTTTTCCTCTATAATTTCTCTCTATAATAATTGCTCTTGTGAGACTTAGTGAATTGGTGAGAATGAAAGAAGAATGAGCTTCTATTTATAGGAAAATATAGTTTTGATAATTGCACGTTTTGGGGTATGAAATATTACAGTATAATACCTTCCTCTTTTTCTTCATTTTTAATTTAGTCTTGCAAGTATTATCAAACTTGCACCACCACCCCTAATAGTAAATCATGTGAATTAATAGTTCATTCATGTGACTCAATAGTATAATTATGTGAAAAAACTAATTACAGTATAATAACTTCATTTATACCTCCATTTTTAATTTAGTCATGCAAGTATTATCAATCTTGCACCAACTCCCCTAATAGTAAATCATGTGAATCAATCGTACACACATGTGAACACATAGTTATAAGCATGTGAATTAATAGCAATTATTTGCTTATTTATCTGATTAATTACCCGATTGGTCAATATAACTTCCAGACATCAATTATTATCGAAATAAATGTCGATTTCCACTAACACTAATAATCCCAACACAATGGAACTATCAATTTCATCTTTAATCAACAAGAACTTATTCATCATTAATATTATAACTCATAATATTTAACAACCAGGTCGTTCCTAGGAAAGAGAGGACTTTCTGATAAGGAATTCTCCTTATTAGCGCGCAATTAGGTGACCAAACCTCTCCTCGACAGTAACTTCTGACATTGTCAATATTGCAAATAATAACTAATAACTGCGCCTCAATTATTGATTTAATAATATAACATATTATGCAGATGATAATCGTGACAATAATTGAATCAATAATATGAGAGATATGATGCAACAATTATCGTAGTAATAATTGAGTATAACCGAGTGACTTCTCACGAAGAATCAATAATCAATACCGTAGCTACTATGCAAACCACGCCAGTATTTAAGATACTTTTACTACCGGGTAGTTCAATAGTTTAACAGTAAAACTTTTGCCGTTATTTTTATAAGAAGATAATTTCGTTTTTCTAACTACGACAATACTTCCATTAATGGGGTCCACCAATGATTGTGTGCCGTCGCATTTAATATTCCCCGTTAAAACGTAATATTCCCTGACCAATCGAATATTATATAACCACTTGCTTACTTTGTAAAATTTGTAAATATTACCCACAACTATAACATTATATCAAATCCACACCATAATATTCAAAAATATATTTCGAGAAAAATTATTCTTTATTCATAAAAGTTGGGGTCTTATAATTTCTCCTTATTGGCGCGCAATTAGGTGATCAAACCCCTTTCATCGACAGAACTTTCTAGACATCGTCAATAATGCAAATAATAATATGAATAACTTTGTCGTCTCAATTAGTGATTTAATAATATAAAATATTATGACAATAATTGAATCATTAACGTGAGATACTATGCAGCAATTACTGTGACAATAATTGAACAAAACTGAGTGACTTCTCACGTAAGCATCAATAATCAAAGATACTGTAAAATATTGTGCACTACTATGCAACCACGCGTATTACTATTTTTTTATCACCGAGTATTTCAATAGTTAACGGTAAAATTATTGCCATTATTTTTATAAAAAGTTATTTATGTCGTTTTCTAACTCCGACAGTAATTCCGTTGTGAGGTCCACCAATGATTGTGTCGTAGTACGAATATTCCCTGATAAAATGAATATTCCCCGAGCAATCGAATATTTTATAACAACTTGCTTACTTTGCAAAATTTGCAAATATTACCCACAACTTATAACATTATATCAAAAACCACATCTTATTATTCAAACACAATATTTAGAGAAAAGAAATCTTTATTCATAAAAGTTGGGGTCTTACAAAGGTTATTTACATTCATCCTATAACAATCTCAAGAAGGAGAGCAAATATTACTTTAAGAAAAGTGATTTTACGCGTTTCAAGCCATTTTTCTACTTTAAATTTATTTATGCTCTTGTTTCATTTTATATATTATTATTATTATTATTATTTTGTTCTTGGTTATTTTATCTCCTTATTTCAACATTTTTTCTAACAATCTACAAGAAATAATTCTTCTTGCTATTTAAAATACCAATCAAACACCATGGAACACTCATGAACCAATATTTTGTTCGCCTTGATCATTTTGATGGAACCAACTTCACGAGATGGAAGGACAAATTGATTTTCATGCTTACCTCCCTGAAAATCTTATATGTTTTTGACCCTAACCTTCCTCCCATTCCTTCACCAAAAAATGATGATTCAACCAAATTGAAAGCACAAAAACAAAAAAAGACAGGAAAATGAAGTCATGTGTCGTGGACATATTCTTAATTCACTTGTGGATCACCTATATGATCTCAAGGTGAAGCCTTCCACCACAAAAATTTGAAAGGCTTTAGAATTTAAATATAAGGCCGAAGAAGAAGGTACGGAAAAATTTCTTATAACAAAATATTTTTAAATGAAATTTGTTGATAACTTGCCTATTTTAGTCCAAGTACATGAGTTGCAAGTCATTGTGAATCAACTGAAAGCAGCGGAGATTGAAATTCCTAAACCATTTCAAGTAGGAGTAATAGTGGCAAAATTGCCTCCATCTTGAAAAGGTTATAAGAAAAAAATTCTTTATGATTCCAAGGAGTACACTTAGGAAGATATTTAAAAACATCTTTGAATCGAAGAGGAGACGAGGGTGAGATATGAGACTAAAAATTCTAATGATGGCAATAATAAGGCCAATGTTGTGAATACGCCCTCCAATAATTCTAGTCATACGTACCAACTCTGGTCCCAACAATGTTGATTCACCCACCTCGTCCCAGCATACTAGAGAATGACACTTTCGTCTATATAACGCCTTGAATGGAGCCATGCCTATACTTGCTTGATAACTGTTGTTATAGGAGAATTCCACCAATGGTAAGTACTTGTCCCAACTTCCTTTGAAGTCTAGTACGCAGAGTCGCAATAGATATTTAAGAGTTTAAATAGTCATTTCGGACTGCCCGTCCGTCTAAGGATGATATGAAGAACTGAATCATAAATCTCTGCCCATAGCTTTTTGCAAGTTGACCCAAAATTGTGAAGTGAATCTAGGGTCTCGATCAGAAACTATGGATACTAACATACCATGCAGTCTTATAATCTCATTTATATATATACGAGCAAGATGTTCAAGTGAATAAGTTTCTCCTATAGGTAAGAAATGATCATACTTGGTTAATCTATCGACAATGACCCAAATTGCATCTATGCCTTGAGAAACCTTGGGAAGACCTGTAACGAAATCCTTGTTGATTTGTTCTCACTTCCATTCTAGAATTTCAAGTGGTTATAATGGACCTTTTAGCTCCTGATGTTTCGTCTTGACACGTTGACATGTTAAACACCTTGAGATAAACTTCGCGATTTCTCTCTTCATGTTGCTCCACCAAAATGTATGTCAAAGATCACGAAACATTTTGGTACTTTTAAGATGGATTACAAACGATGTGTTGTGTGCCTCCATCATGATTTTATACTTTAAATCACGGTCGTTAGGGACACAAAGTCAAGAGTTAACTCAAAGTATCCCTTCCTCATCGATTCTTGCTTCTGAAATAGCACATTCTTGTAAGTCATACAAAATGGGCCTTTGTGTTGACAACATCGCACTCGTTCCCGCATATAATCTTCTACTTAACGCGTTAGTTACCACTTTCGCTTTTCTAGGTTGGTATTGGAAGGTATGGTCATAATCTTTCAACAGCTCAGGCCAACGTCGTTGCCGCATGTTGAGTTCCTTTTGAAAGTAGTATGCAACAAGCCAATCATATTTGATGATAAAGCATATACTTTGTAACAATCTTATCCATTTATTAATAAAAAGTATTAATTTGTTAAAGACTTCTAATTATCTACATGATGCTTTTTTATAATATGTGATAAACCCATAGTTTTAAGCAATGCTTTTAGAATAATGATGATGATCATTCTAATGAGATCTAAATTCTTAGAAAGCTTAAAACTAAAATAGTTCCCAATCGTTGGATTACAGAATTGGGGATTAGTGAATCCGGATAGATTGGTACATACGTTGCTTGCTCATTCGATTAGGATGATTGATCTCATTATCATTTGTGTGGAAACACTAAAGAAAGTATGTAGGTGCTTATTAGAGAATAAGTTCACTGAACGTGGCTCGCTAAGGAATACCTAATGGAGTTTTACTTGCCTGTCAATAGGAATTCCTGTAGTGATAGTAGTACAAGTGATCCTTGGACTTGAGATCATCATAGTAACTTCTGTATGATGAATTATACTTTGACTTATTACTTAAGACCCTCAGGGTATATCAAAGGGTATGCTTGGGTATAATAAGTTATACACGGAGATAATGTATGATCAATAAAGAATGTACCGCTTTTAGTAAAAGAAGAGAAATGTTCTATGTGATTTGATAAATGACAACTCAGTAGTCCTTGGCCAAGGCAGAATGAAATTAGAAAGGAGTTTCTAATTTGCGTTATTTGGAGTTGTGCATTTAAGGATCGAAATACATATAATTAAATAAAATAAGACTTGATAGTAATTCCATGTCTTATATTTAATTGGGACATCAGTATGATGGAAGGATTGAATTCAGATTTGCAGAACTATTTACTCAAAGGTTCTTTTATGATTAATGTTGAAATCTATATTACCTGGAAAGTCGTTGATCGCTAGGGAGGCTTATCCCTATTATAGAATAAATATTATTTATTTAAATAAATTAAAATTTTAATTTATTTTTTAAATAAGATTAGAATTGTTCTAATTGATTTATTCACAATCGGTTTAATATGGAGAACCTAAAGGGTCACACTATAAAAGGAAGAATAATTATTTAAGAAGTTAATGACATAATCGTAATAATAAGTTAAGTATATTTAATTTAATCTATGTTGATAGAATAAATTAAATAGCTAAATATTTATTATTTAATATTTTGGAAATATTAAATATAAATTAATAAGTGGAGTCTTATTATTATTATTACTATTATTATTATTTAATTCCTAAAGGAGTTTGAGAATTAATTAATAAAAGTACTCTCATATATTCCTAATAAGATTAGGAGGTTAAATTAATTAAAAGAGTTTAATTAATTATCCCTAATAAGATTAGGGAGCTTAATTAATTAAAGGAATTTAATTAACTAAATAATATCATATTTTCTAATTAGATTAGAAGGGTTAATCGATATCTTTATAAGATGCGATTTTAATAACGCTTATTTTGTGCAATTTGATATTTTCATGAATATTATAAATAATATAAATTTTCTATATAAAATATGAGAAATTTTACATTTTTATTATTATTTTTAATAATGGGAATATGTGCCAAGTAATGTGTATGTATATATGTGATAAATAAAATTTATTTATTATATGAATAATTTTAAATAATTTTGTTTTAGAATTATTGATCATTATAAAGTATATTCTTATGATAATTAATTTTATAGTAGAAATATTTTTATTAATTATTTTCCATGAAATATGATTTTTATATTATTTAAATAATATATGAAGTGATTATTAGAATAGTAATAATAAATATTTTATTATATGAATTTGTTCAAAGCATATTTAAGTTAATTATTTTAACTTAATTATTAATGTTGTATATGAAAGATAAACCAGATATGGAATCCAAACCCTAAATTCGGATTTTGATGAAGGGATAAGAATAATAATATAAAATAATTATATTTTGATTTTTCAGTGCTATAATATGTACTGTAAATGTGTAGACTGATAATGGTTGGTCAATTATAGTAAATTATGTCATTACCTTTATATCGTGTTTTTACACCCTAATTGTTAAACTCAGTTATGAGTTCGAGACTGTGTAGTAATTGTGTTATATGAATTTTACTATGTATTATAGAATTTCTGTAATTAAGAGAAACCCTAATTGCTAAAATTAGAAATCCTAATTTGCTAATTGAAAACCCTAATTTGCTAAAAATTAGAAACCTTAATTACTATTTTAGTAAATTATAATGATAATTAGAAAACGCTAATTGTTAATTTGGGAACCCTAATAATATTAAGGAACCCTAATTTTAAAAACCCTAATTTTTTTATTAAAAACCCTAATTTTAAATTAGTGTGTTTAATTAAAATTTTATTACACTTTAATTTTAATTTTTCAAACCCTAGAAATTTTTTGGGAAATTTTAAGGCTTAAAATCTAGTGATTAAAGCCAAGATTAAAGCACCTTGGACAAGAATACCCTTGAAGTTGTAATGAAATTACTATTTTACCCTTTTGTCTTATTTATGAATTATTGTTTAGCAAATCTTTGCATATCTTGGCCAGTCACCCTACACCACCCTAGGCCAACCTATCAGCTAGCAATTCCAGCACATGAGCAACCATTACAAGTTCATTGCACCAATTGATTTGCTAGAATCAAGAGAGAGAAAGTGCACATTTAGCCTAATTTGATCACTTACACTTAGCCATACTCTCTGAAGACCAAACCCACGAAATTTTGGTGTTAGATCAGTCACAAATCAGGCCCCATGAACACCAATATCAGATCAGATGAACAGAATCAAAATCAAAGCTCAAAAGAGGTAAACCCTAATCTGCATGTTAGATGTTATAATTTATTGTTAAAACATGTTATTTGTAGTCCATATAGTTGATCTGGGTTGGTATTTGTTAGATCCATAACATCAAAGTGCTCAAAATTGAGTTTTTGAAAAATTTGGAAAAAAGTTGGTTTTGTGGTCTAACAACGAATGTCAGTGGCCACAGATCCTTGCTCGATTATGTTTTTAGTTGTTTTTAAGTTGTTATTTGTAGCTTGTAATGTGGTATTTAATCTGAAAAAGGAATTAGGGTCATTTGATATCTAGATTGGTAGTTATTAATGGTCAAAAGTCGTTAACCGTCATTGACCAAGCCTTTTTCAGGCAAAATTGAGAAAGCCAAGAATGTAAGTCGACAAATTTTCTATGGCTTTGATATATCGATCCCTAATGTTGTTTTAATGATTTGTTGTATTAAACTTGTAGCCTGTAACACGTTCTATGATTCCATGGCCTTAGATCGTGTAAATAAACAACATGTAGATCATAACAAGTGGTTAAAGTAGGCCACTCGCACTGACTTAGCATTTCTGGGAATTTCCAGAAACGGATAGAAGCTTATTTTTGATAGTGGTTGACCGGCTTGTATCTTTTTGATTTATTGATGTTATGGTGATGTTTTGTGATAGATCTCTACACTTGTATGCTGGTTACACACTTCAACTCTTAGATCACAAAAACATCAAAAGGATTTCAAGTTGTGGGAGCTCAAAAGTGAACAATCGAACTGTTCTTCATTTCTAGGCAAACCCAGAAATGAAGAACAGCTCTGACAGTGAGTTTGATGACTTAGATCTTTCTTGTAGTTGATGTTTAGACTTGAACATGGCTTGAATCATGTTTCTCGTTAGTTACTCTACACTACTGACGCGTGTAGACCACCCATAACATGAACCGATTAGTGGAATGAGGCCTTGAAAAGCGCCGACCTATTATGACTAAAAATTTCTGGCAACCCTGAATATGATCAACACACGTTCGAAAGCTAGTTTAAGGCTTAATAACTTTTGATTGTGATGATCTATGACCTGGTTATTGGTTGTTACATGTAGTGTTACACTAGTACTCCAATATCCATGTATTAGCTTGCCCAGAAACATCAATATCTAACATTTATTGTTGGTCAAACTTAGTCCCTCGATAAGTGGCTATGAAGGTTCTGGAATCTTCAAGAACACCTAAGGCGACACTTATTGTCGCCAAAGGGCTTTAGCGACAGACTTACTTAAATTAATTAATTTAATTTCTAAAAATTAACTAAAAATAGTAAATAAATTCTGAAAATTACAAAAATTATTTTAAAAATTATTTTAAGTTATAAAAATTAACTTTTAATAATTTGAAATATTTTCATAAATATTAATATTTATTTATAATTGGTATTTAATTTATTTAATAAATGCACTAAATAAATTAATAAAAATTATTTTATTATATTAAAATCATTTTAAATGATAATTATTTAATAATTATTTAATAAAACATAACTTTTAATATTTTAAGATAAGTTTAATTGAGAATTGATATTATGATTATAAAATAAAGATTTTATTTTAATATTAAAAAATCATTTTAAATGATAATAAATGTATTTAATAATATTTTAAGTTATAAAACATAACTTTTAATATTTAAAAGATAATTTCATTAATAATTTAATATTAATGATATTAATTTAACATTAATGATATTAAATTTATTTAATAATTATATTAAATAAATAGTTTTAAAATGGTTTTAATAATTTAAAAATCATTTAAAAAGGATATAAATGAATTAAAAATATTTTAAGTTATAATTAATGACTTTTAATATTTGGATAAATAGTACATTAATATTTAAATATTAATGATAATTATTTAAAAATGATTTTAATTGTTTTAAAAATATTTAAGGGTAATATTAATACTTTAAAAATATTTTGTGTTATTATAAATAACCTTAATAATTTGTCAATGGTTTCATTAATAATTTAATATTAATTAAATATTAATGATAATAGAATTATTTGATATTTAAATCATTTTATAATGATTCCGGTGTTTGAAAAATAAGAATAAATTATAATAATTGTTTAAAAATTATTGTAAGTCATTTAAAATTGATATTACTGTTTAAATAGATATTGAACTTCGATATAGAGTCTTAGACTCGATAATTACCCGATAAAGCCATCGGTACGCCGACAGGTTTCAGAAATTGATCTGGACTTACATAATGTGTTTGTATGTATGTTTGTTTCTGATTTAATGACTGTGAAACATGTGTGACAATGTGATTAGGTTATGTGTTGACTACAATAAGCAGTACTATGTGTTATGATATGTGATTCTAATCGATAGAATGATCTTATTAATGATAGGTTTCAGTATAAAAGATAAAACTAAGTTACGTATATTAGTAAGCGTTAAACCAGTAAGTATCTTACCTTTGCATTTCCTTTTATGCAATGGATATGAGTAAGAAAGTTTCGTAATTATATTATTATTATGCTAGATTATTAACCCTATATGATATATTCTATATCCCGATCATTGTTTATCAACGTGTTAGTATATGGTAATTCGATATATATATTCATTTATTCGTTAATTTCTAAACATGGTTATACAAGTGTCCCCACTTGGATAATCATTGTATTTAATCATGTTGATATATATATATATATATATATATATATATATATATATATATATAGATATTTGATAAGCTATTTAGACTAAAATTTAGAAATATCATTGAATATGATAAAACCTTTTTGTATCCAATCAAATTATTTTGGTTTGGATTCCAGACTAAGTATGAACATCCCGAACACGGGAAAATTTTTATGCGCTAAGGCGGACAAAGTGAATGATAATATCGTTTTTTTATGTAGTATTGATCAATACAGGGCACATTGGGATGATCACCCTCGAGCCCGTAAGTTATGACGGTTTGCGGATGAAGTTATGCTAAACCTATTCAAAAATTGAAAACAATGTTCATAGTATGTCAACTAACCATATATATAATATATATATATATATATATATATAGTTTATAAAAGTATATATAGAATTGTTTCAAAAATGGGATTGTTATGTAGTATTATCGGTTCACTTTACTTCACAACTATTAATTCATTGTAGAAGTGATGAATAAAGAAAACATTTAATTCTTTCAGCTAAATATATTTATAGTTGTTATTACTTGCTGGGCAATCAAATGCTCATTCTTGCTTTAAATTTAAATGATTTCAGCTAAGCATGATCAACCAAAATGTTCAGGCCAGAACAAGGGAAAAGGAAAGCAATCAGAATAATCTTATGTTATCTTTTGTAATAGTTAGACAGTATTAAGACAGTGATATATATTATCTATCATGTAAAGAATTTTAGTAAAGGTTGCGTACTTGGGATTAGACTCTGATAAATGTAAGTTAAGTTTGAAATTCATATTATTGTTATTATTATTTGTATTATTCCGCTCATAGAAATGGTATCATAAAGCACCGAGTTCGGGTTTCAAGTACTTGAATTTGGGGGCGTTACATTATTGTATCAGAGCTTAGGGTTAGAAACCTTAGGTGGGATAAACCTTAGGCTATAACCTTAGAACAGAGGGAAACGTTAAAATATAAATAACTCATTTAGAGTTTAAAAGGAGATGAATTGAATAAATTTATTGTTAAACAAAATAAAAGATAACTTTTATAAAATTATTAATTGTTGTGTGTATATACTACATGCTAATCATGACAATTTTTGTGTGTAAATGTCAGATAGAAAGGATTAGGATACCCTCAGGTCGTAAAGAATAAGTCAATCTCCATGACCGAGCCAATATCAAAGCCAATAGCTGAAATAGAGGCTCATATGGAAAGCTACCTCAATGAGGTGGATATTATGGAAAAATGTAGTGCCGGACCCGAAAACGATAGTATAAGTGATAGGTAGAGTATAATTAGAGAATATAAAGTTATGCTCGAGTTCTTAAAACTCATACTTATGGTAAGTTTATGACTCATAATTATATGAAATTTTTGAACTCCTCATCGAATGGACGCCAAATGTCTGACTAGGACAAGTTCTTAAACTCATATGATTGTGGTAAGTTCCTGAACTTATAATGTGTGATAAGTTTGACGAACTTGGTATAGTTATGTGTGATTGGATTATCGAGGATAATGGAATATATAGAATACTAAGCAATTGATCCTTAGTGAGGGTGTGTGAAATAAGTATTATTAGTGTTATGTGAATATGTTTGATTCTATGATGCATATATGATAAGTATGTCAGTGTAATGTAATATTCTCAACTTTTGTATAAGTTATGGCAGCGATTCCAGACTTTTGTGTCATAAAGGGATAGCGGATGTTTAAAGCAGTATGTGCTGTGGTATGTCAAGTGTTATGAATATGAATTGATAAAATAAGTTGGTATAAAGATAGTAATTATTTATCTGATCATTGGTTAATACGGTAAACCAAAGTTTTCAAAATCTAATAGTTTAAGTACATGATTAATTGAGTAGAAAAGTTTGTGTTATATGTCAAATGTATACGATAAGGCTTAGAATTTAAGTTAATGAGGAATCATTTATGATAATGCCACCAAGACAAAAGCGAAACCAAAGGACAAAAGAACCTGTCAACAAAGTTGGAGGACAACTAGACCCGATACAAAATTTTACGATTATGGTCGCTCAAGATATGCAGAATGGAATACCAGTCGTGGGAAATTAGCCAGATAATCGAACGACAAACGTCAAAGGCTTCAAGGCAATCGGACCGCCAGGATTTAGAGGATCAACTAACCCGGTAGAAGCATTTGTGATAGCTAGAATAACGGAGGGGCAAAACATAGTTTTTTCCACCTATACGATAAAAGGAAAGGAGATAAAGAGAAAGACTATATGTTATAAGTGTGGACAGAGGGGACATATCTCTCCCAACTGTCCCAATCCAAGAATGTACAGTAGGTGCTTTAAGTGTGGATCAATGGAGTATAAGGTGAGAGACTATCCAAGAAGGAGAAGGGAGGTAAGGATTACGAATACGGGAAAAAGGTAGCAGGACTTTGACGACAACGGGACCAACATCAACAAACAAACCAACGAAATCAACATCAAACATCTTCAACATGACTGTTCAAGAAACTATAGCAGCCGGGGATGCAACTCCAGGTATTATTCTAAACATATTTTATTTTCTTATATATGATTTTCTTATATATATAGTCTATTATTTTATAAAGAAATTTTGAAGAAGTAATTTGAGTTCTTTTATAAATCAAACTTCCGTTTAATCAGATAGACAAGCATTATGTTGAATAGTTAAATATTAGTTCGATCAATTATGATCGAGGTCTACTTGCAATGATTGTATATGCTACGAACCCTTGTATGCATAAGTTTAAAAACGGTGATTCCGGGGACGGAATCCTTATAAGGGAGGGTGAATGTAATAACCCGATATTTTCTAAATAAATAAATGAGAAATTTTACATATAAATTTTTTTTTATTATTTTAATTATGGGAATATGTGCCAGGTAATGTGTATGTATATATGTGATAAATAAAATTTATTTATTACATGAATAATTTCAAATAATTTTGTTTTAGAATTATTGATCATTATAAAGTATATTCTTATAATAATTAATTTTATAGTAGAAATATTTTTATTATTTATTTTCCATGAAATATGATTTTTATATTATTTAAATAATATATGAAGTGATTATTAGAATAGTAATAATAAATATTTTATTATATGAATTTGTTCAACATATTTAAGTTAATTATTTTAACTTAATTATTAATGTTTATATATGAAAGATAAACCAGATATGGAATCCAAACCCTAAATTGGGATTTTGATCAAGGGATAAGAATAATAATATAATATTAATTATATTTTGATTTTTCAGTGCTATAATATGTATTGTAAATGTGTAGACTGATAATGGTTGGTCAATTATGGTAAATTATGTCATAACCCTTATATCGTGTTTTTACACCCTAATTGTTAAACTCAATTATGAGTTCGAGATTGTGTAGTAATTGTGTTATATGAATTTTACTATGTATTATAGTATTTCTTTAATTAGGAGAAACCCTAATTATTATTTAAACCCTAATTGCTAAAATTAGAAACCCTAATTTGCTAATTGAAAACCCTAATTTGCTAAAAATTCAAAACCCTAATTACTGTTTTAGTAAATTATAATGATAATTAGGAAACCCTAATTGTTAATTTGGGAACCCTAATAATATTAAGGAACCCTAATTTTAAAAACCCTAATTTTCTATTAAAAACCCTAATTTTAAATTAGTGTGTTTAATTAAAATTTTATTACACTTTAATTTTAATTTTTCAAACCCTAGAAATTATTTGGGAAATTTTAAGGCTTAAAATCTAGTGATTAAACCCTAGATTCAAGCACCTTGGACAAGAATAACCTTGAAGTTGTAAGTGAAATTACTATTTTACCCGTTTATCTTATTTGTGAATTATTGTTTAGCAAATCTTTGCATATCTTGGCCAGCCACCCTACACCACCCTAGGCCAACCTATCAGCTAGCAATTCCAGCACATGATCAGCCATTACAAGTTCATTGCACCAATTGATTTGCTAGATTCAAGAGAGAGAAAGTGCACATTTAGCCTAATTTGATCACTTACACTTAGCCATACTCTCTCAAGACAAAACCCACGAATTTTTGGTGTTAGATCAGTCCCAAATCAAGCCCTACGAACACCAATATCAGATCAGTTGAAACATAATCAAAATCAAAGCTTAAAAGAGGTAAACCCTAATCTAAAAATTTGATCTTGATCTACATGTTAGATGTTATAATTTATTGTTAAAACATGTTATTTGTAGTCCATATAGTTGATTTGGGTTGGTATTTGTTAGATCCATAACATCAAAGTGCTCAAAATTGAGTTTTTGAAAAATCTGGAAAAAAGTTTGTTTTGGTGGTCTGACAACGAATGTCAGTGGTCACAGATCCTTGCTCGATTATGTTTTTAGTTGTTTTTAAGTTGTTATTTGTAGCTTGTAATGTGGTCTTTAATCTGTAAAAGGAATTAGTGTCATTTGATATCTAGATTGGTAGTTATTAACGGTCAAAAGTCGTTGACCGTAATAATAAAGGCCTTTTCTAGCAGGTAGCCGTGAAAGCGAAATGTAAGTCGACAAGTTTTTCTATGGTTTTGATTTGTCAGTCCCGATGTTGTTTTAATGATTTGTTGTATTAAACTTGTGGCATGTAACACGTTCTATGATTCCATGGCCTTAGATCGTGTAAATAAACAACATGTAGATCATAACAAGTGGTCAAAGTAGGCCACTCAAGATCGACTTAGCATTTCGGGAATTTCTAGAAATAGATAGAAGCTTATTTTACAGTGGTGGTTGACCAAACATATCTTTTTGATTTATTGATGTTATGGTGATGTTTTGTGATAGATCTCTACACTTATATGCTGGTTACACATTATAACTCCTAGATCACAAAAACATCAAAAGGATTTCAAGTTGTGGGAGCTCAAAGTGAAGCAGATGGAATCGTTTCTTCATTTCTAGGCAAACCTAGAAATGAAGAACAACTCTGACAGTGAGTTTGATGACTTAGATCTTTCTTGTAGTTGATGTTTAGACTTGAACATGGCTTGAATCATGTTCTCTCTGTTAGTTACTCTACATAGGCGACGGCGTGTAGACCACCCATAACATGAACCGATTGACTGGAATGAGGCCTTGAAAAGCGTTGATCGACCATGACTAAAAATTTTTGGGTAGCCCAGAATATAATGAACACGTTCTGACAGCTAGTTTAAGGCTTAATAACTTTTAATTGTGATGATGTATGACCTGGTTATTGGTTGTTACATGTAGTGTTACACTAGTACTACAATATCCATGTATTAGCTTGCTTGAAACATCAATATCGACATTTATTGTTGGTCAAACTTAGTCCCTCGATAAGTGGCTATGAAGGTTTGGATTCGCCAAGAACACCTAAGCGACACTTTATTGTCGCCAAAGGGCTTTAACGATGACTTACTTAAATTAATTAATTTAATTTCTAAAATTAATTAAAATAGTAAATAAATTTTGAAAATTTCAAAATTATTTTAAAAATTATTTTAAGTTATAAAAATTAACTTTTAATAATTTGACATATTTTTCATAAATATTAATATTTATTTGAATATTATTGGTATTTAATTTATTTAATAAATGCATTAAATAAATTAATTAAAATTGATTTTATTATATTAAAAATCATTTTTTATAATAGGTATTTAATAATAAAGTTATAAAACATAACTTTTAATATTTTAAGATAATTTCATTGATTATTTAATATTAATATATTTGATTATATTAAATAAAAAAGGTAAAATGATTTTAATATTAGAAAAATCATTTAAATTATAAATACAACTTTTAATATTTAAAGGATAATTTTATTAATAATTTAATATTAATAATATTAATTTAACATTAATGATATTAAATTTATTTAATAATTATATTAAATAAATAGTTTTAAATGGTTTTAATAATTTAAAATCATTTTAAAAGGATATAAATGAATTAAAAATATTTTAAGTTATAATTAATGACTTTTAATATTTGGATAAATAGTACATTAATATTTAAATATTAATGATAATTTTTTAAAATGATTTTAAATGTTTTAAAAATCATTTAAGGGTAATATTAATACTTTAAAAATATTTTATGTTATTATTAATAACCTTAATATTTTGGCAATGGTTTCATTAATAATTTAATATTAATTAAATATTATTAATAATGGAATTATTTGATATTTAAATCATTTTATAATGATTCTGGTGTTTGAAAAATTAGAATAAATCATAATAATTGTTTAAAAATTACTGTAAGTCATTTAAAAATGATATTACTGTTTAAATAGATATTGAACTTCGATATAGAGTCTTAGACTCGATAATTACCCGATAAAGCCGTCAAGATGCTTAAACAAGTTTTTAGATATTGAGCTGGACCTACATAATGTGTTTGTATATATGTTTGTTTGTGATTTAATGACTGTGAAACATGTGTGACAATGTGATTAGGTTATGTGTTGACTGCAATAAGCAGTACTATGTGTTATGATATGTGATTCTAATCGATAGAATGATCTTATTAATGATAGGTTTCAGTATAAAAGATAAAACTAAGCTGCGTATTGTAAGAAGCATACCAGGCAAGTATCTTACCTTTGCATTTCCTTTATGCAATTGATATGAAAAGAAAGTTTTTAATTATATTATTATTATGCTAGATTATTAACCCTATTATGATATATTCTATATCTGATCATTGTTTATCAACATATTAGTATATGGTAATTCAGATATATATTCTATTCGTTAATTTCTAAACATGGTTAGAAATTAAATTGTTTTAAAATATCAGCTAGATAGATTTAGAAATATCGTTGAATATGATAAAACCTTTTTGTATCCAATCAAATTGTTTTGGTTCGGATTCTAGACTAAGTATGAACATCCCAAACATGGGAAAATTTTTATGCGCTAAGGCGGACAAAGTGAACGATAATATCATTCTTGTATGTAGTATTGATCAATACAGGGCACATTGGGATGATCACCCTCAATCCCGTAAGTTATGACGATTTGCGGATGAAGTTCTGCTAAACCTATTCAAAAATTAAAAACAATGTTCATAGTATGTCAACTAACTATATATATATATATATATATATATATATTCAATACGTAGTTTCAAAAAGTTGGGATAAAATTATTATGTTAGTATTATCGGTTCAGTTTACTTCACAACTATTAATTCGTTGTAGAAGTGATGTACAAAGAAAACAATTAATTCTTTCAGCTAAATATATTTATAGTTGTTATTACTTGCTGGGCAATCAAATGCTCATTCTTATTTTAAATTTAAATGTTTTCAGCTAAGCATGATCAACCAGAATGATCAGGCCAGAACAAGGGAAAAGGAGAGCAATCAGAATAATCTTAGTCCATATATAAAATATATACATATCTAAGTATATATATACAGACATAAAATGATAACCACGGACCAAAGTCTGGGCAAACTCACACAACACGACTCTCAATGTGTATAACAGTGTGTGCTAATATGAGAAGAAGTCTTTATAGAATATAAGAAGGCTTACAGTGGGTTGCCAAAGTAGACTTCCATTACTTTAAATGGATAAACACTCAGCTCCCACCGGATAAAAGATAGCTATATGTGAGCTAACTAGTGTTTAAAGATGAGGAAACACTCAAAAGATGTGTATGCAGAGTAAAATGGACAGGGCTTCCTCGCCTTTTTCCCTCCCTCTTCTTCTCAAATGGCTAACCCTAAGGCTTGTATATACAGAAGGATGGCCGTAGGTACACCTGTGGCAGCTGAAATTGTACCTGCGACTGGTCGTGATGCATTCAAGCCTCGCGGGTCTCATCGTCTCGTAGTACGTGCACTCATACACTATAATGTCCTCTCGAACTTGCAGAACTTTAATCCGAGCATCCGGACGAGGTATATCTGACCTTCTTCGGACCGCTTGTGTCGAGAGTTATGCAATTACATGGATTAGAGGTTGTACGAAGTCAGGAAGAGGGGTCTATGCCCATGGTCTTCAAGCTTCAAATTCTATCCAAAATACTGTCACACGTAATAGTCACTCGGGATTGTCAATCCTTGGTTCTTGTGGGACATTGTTGGATGTATTTATGTATGAAGTGTTGAGACGACATGCCATTATCGAAGGAATAAGATGACTTTTGACTCCTCGCCGGGGTTATCGCCGGTTTGAGTTGAAAGTAGTCATTGCTCAGGGTTACAACTGAGATTGGACTACTTGTTGGTATGTCGCGATACCATCTTATTGAGATGGTAAGATGACGTTGTGACTCCTCTGTGGGTTATTATCGTCGGTTTAAGCGAAAAGCGACGCTGTCGAGGTTACATCTCGAGATTGACCGCCGCTTGTTTGTATGTCTCACTATCATCTGTGGGTGTTCCTGTCTGCCCATTTGTTAACTCTGGGTCTGAGGTGTGTGTGCCTTGACAGGATGTCAGGGGTTGAAGCTGATTGCATATGTTTGAAACAAGCATTTCTGGGGTTATAGTTGGAACTACAATGGCATATCTTGGGGCTATCACCAAGGATGGGGTTGTTACTCCCAGTGTTGTATCTGGGACTGGAACCGAGTGTCGCGGTGTTATTGCCAAGACAGAACTGTCCTCTCCGGTGTTGTTCTCGGTCTTTTGATCTGCATATCTCGGGGTTATCTCCAAGATTTGAAATGACATTCCCGATGTGTGTTCTGGGGTTTGAACTGATGTTCCCGATTTGTGTTTCGGGTTGGAACTGATGTTCCCGATTTGTGTTCTGGGTTGAAACTGAACTTCCGATAGTATCTGGAATGGATGTAAGCTGTCTTCTAGGGTTATCTCCAAAAAAAGAATATACCCTCCTGCAATGTTAGTAATAGGAGCGTAGATAATTTTGAGTGTCTAAAGATGCCCCTCTTTATCATATTCATGCAATGCAAGGCATGGATAGGATAAAGAATACTAGACACTTGAAATGCAAGCAAGATAAACATGATGCTATATGCAGCAACATGATGTAAATGCATGTAGAATGTATGAATGATTGTCAGGTAATCCTATTAGGATGACAACCAGTGATGGCTTGGACATGCGATCCAAGTCTCCAAGGATGTTGACGTTGGGGCTATCACCAAAGTCTTGAATCCAAGTCTCTTGTGTGTAAGAGATCTGTGGGGATAAAGATTTGTCTGTTTGAGGATGTGTATAACATATTCCCTCACTCTGTCAGAGTTACTGCCAATAGTTTGTTGTTTTCAGGGTTGCTTGATCTTTGCTGATGTGTGTATCACCGGATAAATCCCTGCTGGGTGCATTGTCAAGTCTGCTTGACCTTCATTGATGTATGTGTCAATGGTTGCATTGCGTTGTGACCCCCTCCAGGGAAGGTTTCTTCGATCGGTTAACTTGTCATCGACTAACATGACGTCAAGGCTGCTTGACCTTCATTGATATGTGTGTCAATGGTTGCATTGCATTGTAACCCCCGCCAGGGACATGCAGAAGTTTGAAGGATGTGCGTTGTGACCCTCGCTGGGGATACGTAGATGTTGATAACTTCGGCATTGTAACCCCCATCGGGGAGGTTTGATATATCGTTGTTTTGCATTGTATGCCCCGTCGGGGAAGGTTTAGGGTTGTGACCCTACAAATGATGGCATCGAACCTTTGTGGGGTATTGTCGAGCATGATTTGTGAAAGCTAAGCTCATTGGTATAGTATACCCTGCATTCAGGCGAATACCTTTGAGACGACGGGAGTTTAACTCTGACCGACGAGAAACCAGGATTTCAGGCTATTCCGCTCAATCGCGTAACATTTTTATTCCTGATTTGGCCTTTTCAGCATGTAAGACCTCCTTTGTAACTCTAACTGGAGTGAGCCGGAGGTGTGGGGCCCATGGAAGGGTGCCGCAGGTGTACCTATAGGAGCCGCAGGTTAGCCTACGGCCAACTGTGCTTATGTATAGGCGGCTAGTTGCTTTCATAAGTCATTTTCGAGAGCTTTTCTTTAGATCTACCGAGTTCGGGCAACTTTCTGCATATTCTGCCACCGTACAAGCGTTCTTCATTATCCTGGTAACACATGCATGTATTTATTTCCAATTTCTGTCAGTTGGAAAATGACTTATCGTATCAAATGTATTTAGACACATACTAGTGAATATGCATGCTGATATGACTTGATAAAAAATATTCAACACAACAAATGTTAATATTAAACCATGCTAAACATAATGATGTGAAAAAATTTGACTTTTGAAACAGTCAAATTGGCCCTTTTACTGTCATTTCTTATCCTATCTAAGGACAAATGAGTAAAGGTAGACAAGCAAAATAATCCAGGTAATTAGACTACACTTACGAATTTTTTTCTGCAATGTATTAATGCATATAGAATGTATATGACTGTGTACAGGTGTGCTACTGAATAGCCACCTAGTCATGCCTATGTGCATGTGGATAGTCCCATTTACAAAGGGGGCTATGGCAAAATTTTCCCAAAATGTTGGTATTGGGTAGTCATGCATTTTTAACTCTACAGTAGATGTATGTTAAAATAATGCATGCATGCATGTAATCATAGAATGCATTTTGAAAAGACTCCAGGTAAGAAATTACCACACCCTTTCTGAGGTGATTGGAGACTTGTTGTGCAGATATCATGGATTCGAATCAGTCGAGTAGTTCCTGCAGGACCACTTCTGGTGTATGAAGGAGGGCTTTTGATGAGCCTCAGAGCCGTTCTGTTAGACAGCCTCGTTGTTTGGCGGAGGCGGTGATACGTCTTATTCGGGTTGAAGTGCCGAATGTCGTGGACGAGGAGGAGGATGCACCGATCGAGGTTCCTGCTCCTGCTGTATGTGTTCCCCATAAGGAATTTCCAGGTATTCAAGTGGCGAACCCAGATCTTCTGGGTGACTTGAGTAGGCATCCTTTAGTATACCTGCACACAAACGAGGTATGAAGTTAGATCTTTAATCTTCCTTATTTCCTATTGATGAGGAGTTAAGGAGTTTGATGTTGATCTGCATTTGATATAGGTTCCCAGCTTCAAACAGCCTCGAGGGAACTGGTTTAACATCCACTCTATGTATCAGGCCTTGCATAATGACTATAGAGCGATCGTCCATGGTTGGGGATTCGGGAGGTTCTTCTCCATTTTACCCCGTCCCTGTTTCTGGGGTTACCTCTAGGCATTGTCTGAGCGGTGGTTCCACCAGACTTAGTCACTCCATTTGCTAGACTGTGAGGTGATGATGACATCGATGGATTGGAGGTTTATCACAAGTATGGAGTTTGGAGGGGAGCCGGTGCCTTGCACGTTGAATATTACCCCTACTGCCGTCAGATCCTTGTTGGGAGTTCCGTCGGAAGCGTTCAAGGGAAGAACTATTCGTACAGGTCCTTTGAGCGTAGATGCTATGAGCGGGCTGTTGAGTGAGCCCATACCCGATGATGTGAGAGTCAGGGATCGCATTCTCCGGCGATTGTTCCTGATGATCATTAGGGGCTGCTTCATAGCAGATAACTCTTCTACGGTGTCCTTCGCTTTGATCAGCACCACTCGACACGTGGACCGTATAGGAGAGTATGATTGGGGTTCATACACCTTTGCCTACTTCCTCAGCAGAATGCGCATAAGATCCCAGGGCTTGACCGAGGCATGGTTAGAATTCTACCCATTTCTGCTGGTGAGTGTTTCTCTTGTCTTTTCCCATGTATAGGTTAAGAGTGTTGACTGACAGCAGATGTTTGCTTTTGTGTTGGCAATTTTGGGCTTATGAGAGGCTTCCTTATTTACATCCTGTGAGTGTGTTAGGTCTAAAAACCTATCCACGAGGACGGTGATGTCATCATTTAATACTGGCAGAGGTCCCTATTGCTGAGGGTTTCACTCATTGTCGCCTACAACTGGAGCTATTTATAGCCGATGTCATCACATGGAGTCCCTACTCTGGAGAACATTTGGGAGTTGGTTTTGAGGATGGGTACCCGACTGGAGTAGATGTTCTAGCATTGGTGGATCCCTCGTACCATTGGAGCTCAGACCCGCGCCACACAGTTTATGGGGGATATGGTTCCAGGATCTGTGATGATGACGGATTGGCTATGCTGTGTTAGAGATCCGACTCATGTGACATAGATTGACAGATTAACTCGGCAGCTGGACCGGTCACATCTTTTCATTCGGCATTTGGGCAGAGATCCTACAGAGGTAGATACTTTTGATCCTTCCGGCTCAGCTTTGGTCCCTCGGGTGACCCATATGGTTTTTTGCGGCAAGAGATCTTCCTTTGTATCATACCTAACATCCACAGAGATAGAGATCTAGTAACTTAGGAGGAGTTACATCAGGTGGACAGTATCGATGATGTAGACATCGACACTCTTGACTTTTTCTGATGTATTTCTTGCTATCTCTTTTGATAGGCCTCTATTAGCTGCTGGGTAGCTTCGCCCCATTCTCGCTATATCTTTTGATAGGCCTCTGTAGTATATTGGGTAGCTTCGCCCCATTTCCCAGTATTTTAGCTGTACAGAGATGTATTAGATGATAATATACTTAGGAATGTATGTACAGTTTTCCATTCCCTATATCATATTGCCATCTATTATATCATGCATGTTATTAAGTTATGCACATGTATGTATGTCCAGAGATATTCAGTATTGACCCCTGGAAGGTCTTATGACACGGCCCGTACAGGTATCTTCTTCGATAGTTAGCCGTATTGATCATACCCCACCATTTGTGGTGGTAGTTGGTATGCGCTCATGGTATGGTAGTATATCACCATCAGATATAGTTATTATAGATGATTTGCTATAGCATACTATGACCCTGTTGATGTTTCAGGTTCCCACAGGATTTGTAGAGGGTATGCTAGAGCACTGGGTATCGGAGAGGCAGGTTTTCCGAGTTGGGACCCAGGAGTTGACTCCTACTTTGGAGGAGTATGCACGGGTTACGATGCTGTCACTAGATAGACCTTGCGTGCATATGGCTATCGGAGACATGAGCAGACAATTCATGACCGTCACCGGATTGAGATGTAGAGTAGTCCAGGACGAGATTACATCCGGCTACGTGATATCCCAGCGTTTCCTGTTTGACAGGTTTGGCTCTGAGGACAGCTATGCATGGCATTCTGGGGATTTCACCACACCAGAGGATCATTGGCATTCAGCCAGAGTAGATGTACTCCTTCTATGCGTATTGTCACACGTCTTCATGTTGTAGTACATGGATGAGCTAGATATCGGCGTCATTATGACAGTGAGAGCTCTCAGGGAGGGTCGTACCATTGTACCGATGATTATCGCAGAGACACTGAGGTAAGCTACATACTGCTGCACTTATCCAGCTGTACGTGTGGCTTATGTCACACTTGAGACCGATTGGCACATTTAGACGACAGGGGTTTTGTTTCACCCATGATATAGCCATGTCGTACTCCTTTCAGCCTGCGGAGTGTACAGATGCTGCATCGTGGTTAGTTTTTCTGGTAGGGATTAGGGATCCGTTTGCCATATTTCCATGTTCTGGGCTTAGTTCACCCTACAACTTCATTACTTATGCTCCGGGCATGGATTATCTCCCTCTGGCTGGATTGAGGGGCATGATCACTTACCACCCATTGGCCGTGATGTGTCATATGAGACCCCGAATTTTATGAAATAAAATTATTTAGTTTTTATATTTTGGTAAATAGTTAAATTGATAAAATTTTAAAGTTAAGGGTGACATTTGAAAATTTTTCAAAGTAAGCAAGTTGTCATAAAATAATCGGTGGTAAAATACACGTGGTTGTATAGTAGCACACGGTATTGATTATTAATGCTTACGTGAGAAGTCACTCAGTTTGATTCAATTATTATCGATATTTTATATTATTAAATCAATAATTGAGATGACAAAGTTATTCATATTATTAAATTGCAATATTTACAATGTCAGAAGTTACGCCGAGAGAGGTTTGGTCACCTAATTGCGCGCCAATAGGGAGAAATCCTTATTGGAAAGCCCCCTCTTTCCTAGGAATGACTTGGTTGTTAAATATTGTGAGTTATAATATTAATGATGAATAAGTTTGTGTTGATAAAAGATGAATTTGATAGTTCCATTATGTTGGGATTATTAGTGTTAGTGGAAATTGACATCTATTTCGATGATAATTGATGTCTGGGTGTTATATTGATAAATCAGGTAATTTATCGGATAAATGAGAAATTAATTTCTACTAATTCACATGCTTATATAACTATTTGTTCACATGTGTGTACTATTGAGTCACATTCACTTACTATTAGGGGAGTTGGTGCAAGATTGATAATACTTGCATGACTAAGTTAAAAATAGAGGTATAGATGGAGGTACTATACTGTAATTAGTATTTTCACATGTCTAGAACTATCGAGTCACATGATTGAACTATTGATTCACATTAATTACTATTAGGGGAGGTGGTGGAAATTTGATAATACTTGCAGGACTAAATTAAAAATGAAAGAAAAGTTGGAGGTATTGTACTGTAATTTTTTGAGCCCGAAAACGTGCAATTATCGAAACTATATTTTTCTATAAATAGAAGCTCATTCTTCCTTCATTGCTCACCAATTCAGTAAAGCTTTAGAGCCATTATTATAGAGAGAAATTATAGAGAGAAAGAGGAAGAGAAGTATGCTACCTCAGTATTCCAGTATCTAGTCTTCTTTTAAGGTAAGGGATATTATTTGTTGTAATCGTAAGGGATATTATTTGTTGTACTCGTAAGGGGTATTATTTCTTTTGTATTCATGAAGAGAACTTCTGCTATTCCATTCTTTATTATTATGTTGGAATAACCTATATATGCGAAGTACCGCATACATGGTAAAATTTTTCTATTATTCCATTCTTTATTATTCTGTTGGAACATCCTGTCAGTGCGAATTTTGCCTGACTTGGTTCTATTCTTTATTATTCTGTCGGAATATCCTGTTTGTGAGTTTACGCCGAACCTGGTTCCATTATTTATTATTCTGTCGGAATATCCTGTCTGTGCGTTTACACCGGACCTGGTTCCATTATTTATTATTCTGTTGGGAATAACCTATCTACGCAGTCTATCACACACATGGTGAATCCTTCTGTTATTTCATTCTTTATTATTCTGTTGGAATAACCTGTCTATGTGGATTACCACATGCATGGTGAATGATCCTTTATATTCATTCCTTATTAAATTGTGGAAATGATCTTGTTACGTTGATTATAATGAGAGTCATAATAAAAGCATTGGGCTGATGAAAATCATGGGTATATGAAGTATAAGTAAGTGTTATGATGAGTTATGTTGGTTATTATGTGAAAACATGAAAGTTTCTTAGAAATCACAAAGGGTTAAAAATCAGATTTTGGTGAAAATGGAACATGAAATTCAATTGACCATATCTCCCATTATATTTCGAATTTTTGGGTGTGGTCTAGTTCTAGAGTCAGATCTATGAGTTTCCTAACTTATCCAAGTGGAATCACTAGAAAAGGTATTGTAGATTTTTGTGTGGACTATTTTTACCAAAGGAGTCAAAAGCTGCAAAAGGGAAAAATGCTACTGTCCAGATTTTAAAAGGGCTGTTTCGGCTACTTAATTTGTGAGAAAAATTCCGGCCTTTTGGGACATGAAAGTATATGGTATAAAGTACCTCCTGTCCAAAAATGAGCTAATTCCGACTTAAAATGAGCAAGTTATGACCATTTCAATATTTAAGCTTTTTCGACGAAAAACGCTATAACCGAAGTTCTATAACTCTGATGACCATGAAATTTAAACTGGAAGCTCACATTAACATTTTTAAGATCCTTCCAAGATTTGGGAATTTCTGGAGTTAAACTTGAGGTTGCTAATTTCTTAAGGAATTAATTAGAAATTGATTTTTTGAAAAATAGTAAATGAATTTTAAAAATTTCGAGAAAAATATATGTTCAATATTGGGACTGATTTGGTATTTTTCATGAAAATGATCTAGTTATGAGTAAATGAGTTAAATATGTTATGTGGAGTAACAAAATTGGAAAATAGGATTTTATGGCTTGAAAATCTTATATAGGGTATATGCAGATTTTTGATGAGGGATTTGATCATTGGTGATGAAATCTCATGAGTATGGCATTTTGAATGATTAAATACATTATGTGGTAAAGTGTAAACAATTGAAATAAATTGTTTATAAGTTTAAGAAGTGATTAAAATATTGTTATAATATTAATAATATTAGATTATGAGTTTATAAAGTGATTGATAATATTTGGATAAATTTAAAGTCTTTAATCTTTATCCTTGTTTTCATTTGATTAATGCTTACATCATTGTCATCATTCTCATGCTTGTGTTGTGTTGAAAGTCATCTGTGGCCTGTAGTGCATAGATGGACTTGGTATGATTATGACCAGGGATTATTCAGTATAATCATGACCGTAATGTTATAAATGATGTGGTAAAAAGTCATCTTTGGCCCGTGGTGCATAGATGGACTTGGTATGATTATGACCAGGGATTATTCGGTATAATCATGACCGTAATGGAAAACACGAATATCCTTGCCCGTAGTGCATGGATAATTCATGGTCGTGATACTATTAAGCCGAGTCTCAGCATTATTGGTTTTACAGTTGTATATCTTTGGCACGTAGTGCAAAGATGATGAATATTGATTATTAGTTATATAGTTGTATATCTTTGGTAGTAGTAAAAAGATGAATTTATTAGTATGATTATGGCGGGAATTGTGATTTGGTATAACCATGATTTTTGATGTTTCAGGTGAAGATAGGTGATGTAAATTATCTTCGTCCTGGGTGCGAAAAGGAATTCAGAATCACAATTATTATTATGAATTATTCATATAATTGTTGACAGGAATTGATGATTGATGTTACAGGGATAAAGCATTATTGGTGGACTTTTAACATGAAGAAGATAATAGACCTGATGGTTTATTTGACTCTTTTAATGGATTGCTCGTTCCGCTGCAACTATGGTTGAAAAGTTTTATCATCTACCATATATTCTAAATCTCTGATTTATTATTGACAAAAGCTATTGATAATTTAATTATCTTTAGTTATGATATTCTTTCTTTGGGCTAGTTGTGCTCACCTTTTGCTTCACAATTCCTTTAGTGTAATAAGAGTGTAGTGTGGTCGAATTGCGGGGATAATGAGGGGAATAGAAACAATTGGTCTATAGCTATTGAGGTTCTCCCTAAATAGTATGGAAATAATTTTATTGAGAACTTTAGATAAGTGTGTCGTATTGTATACGACATTTGATATTTAATTTTGGTGAACCGAATAGGGTGAGGCGAACCCAACTTTGGAAGGGTGTTTTGTCACTATCATACAAGATGTCTAATGACATACAACCTCGTGTTATCATAAGACAGGGTTGTGCACATCCACTTGTTGAGTATATCTACGAGCACTACCTATATGATCTTGGGGTTTATTTGAAATATTATTTTCACTTGGAGATAGTGAAGATAGTTATATGTCAAGAGAAGACTCACCATGGGAAGGAACATGATAGTAATCTTCTCATTTTTCTTTGGGGTTTATTGGGTCAACCAAGGATAATTCTCTTGACATATGATATCTATCATAACTTAGATTCATGGCCTCCTATGTACGAAGGTTTCCTTGAGCACTTTCCAAAGATTTTAATTTCTAAAAGCAGTTTTAATTGTACCTTTATGTAAGGTGCAATTGTGACATGAGTCGAATCACGATATGTATTTGTATTTAAACTCACAGTATACATGTCGTCGTATTTTACACGATAGTTGTATAAATGAAGTTGTAAATGATTTTTATAGTGTATTTTTTTGGCGACCCAAGATGGGTGATGTATACATGTTTTGGGGGCGTCACATGTCAGTTTGACCAGTTTCAGGATTTTCATCCATATGAGGGGGCAGTGAGTCAGCGCTTCGCATCACACCGTTAATCAGTGGAGGATAGATCCAGGTTGTATGCTTGTTGGGATCAGCGAGAGCTGGCTGAGTTTTCTGTCAGTCATCCAGGTTGTTCTGCAGAGTATTCCGCATTTGATGGAGACAGAGATCGGCTGCGGCAGTATTAACAGTGCAGGGAATTGATTCTGATGATGAGGAGCCTATATAGGAGGCTATTATTCCCATCGATGATTTGATCTTTGGTGCCAAACATTTTGATGGATTCTCCCACCCGAGTGCCATTTGTTACTCGATTATTGACAAACATTTGGAGCAGAGCTTACATCTGATGACCTATGATAGAGATCAGGCTAGGGCCACGATGTTGGCAGCTCTTGATGAGAGAGATACTGCTTTGTTAGAGAGGGTTGAGGCTAAATCAGCCAGGGATGCATTGATTACAGAGCGGGATGCCGCTTTATCTGCTAGGGATGTGGTCATTGAAGATAACACTTCAGTGAGATCCCAGATGATTGTCAGTCTTGCCGACATGAGTGCTTACATTGATGAGCATTATGCCACCATGTAGTTAGCCTCTGATCTATTAGCTCGTGTAGATACCCTTGGGCAGGAGCTTGTAGTGCTACCTCCGTCTTCAGAGAGGGATGTTATGTTAGATCTGATAGTCCGCATGTATACAGATCTTTAGATAGCTTTGTATTTTCCTGCACAGACTAGCTTAGCCATTTTGTCATGTACAACACATATGTATATATCAAACAGTATTATGTATGGCAGGGAAATATATTTTGATTCACTTCCCTTTTAGTTATGCCTTGATACTTGCCTGATATTTGCCTGTTTCTTCAGGGCCTTCTGATCTTGATGCATTCTGAACTTATACTTGATAGGTGGACATTGAGACGTTGCAAGATCTTTCAGAATGGATCATTGATTTCTGTATATCTCTACCATCTTTGGTGTCTTGGGACTGGTATCTGAATGAAATGTGGAGAGGAGAATGGTTTCTTCCTCTCTGAGATTGACCGCACCACAGATGGCCGCGAGTACTTCTATTTGTGAGAAGCCTAGTTAATTCCATCTCTTATGGGTTGGTATTGCTCTTTGAGGCATGATCACAGCTTAGATGGTCACCGAATCTTCTATTTGTGAGAAGAGGTTGGGTAATTCCATCCTTTGATCTGAAACCGATGAAATGGGGAAAATTGAAGGTAGATCCCAGTACCGTGTGACAAGTGTGTTGTTCTGGTAGGGGTTAGACTGCACCATGAATGGCTGCCTATGTACTCCTATTGAAGAGGAGATCAAGTCTGCGTAGTTCGAACCTGGTGTAAGAGGTTCAATATTTGAGATGAAAAGCGGATAGGTGTAGAGATGTTTTTGTTGTGAAGAAAGGGCAAAAATATTTTTGTTGTTTTTGTTGTTGCGACCGAGCCATATAGCATATGGTTGCCTACGTACTCCTATTGAAGAGGAGATCAGGTCATCGTAGTTCGCCCCTCAGGACGAATTGAAGGTGAAGAGAAGTGTGAATCCCATGTTCAGGCTATACTGCCGGGAGAAGAAAGTTTGATCCCATAATGGGGACAAACTGCAGGTGTGAAAAAGTTTGATCCCGTCCTCAGGATAAACTACAAGCGTAGAAAAGTTTAATCCCGTCTTCAGGATAAACTGTAGGCGTAGAAAGTTTAATCCCGTCTTCAAGATAAACTGTAGGCGTAGAAAAGTTTAATACCGTCTTCAGGATAAACTGTAAGTGTAGAAAAGTTTAATCCCGTCTTCAGGATAAACTGCAAGTGTGAAAGGTTTAATCCCGTCTTCAGGATAACCGAAATTATGAAAGGTTTGAAATGAAGTGATACCAGGCTGCTAGTTTGAAGTGTATATTTCCCTGAGGGGCAGAAGAGTATTCAAAAAGGAAAGGGTTCAAAACCGGAATGACTGGTGATTTGATGATCAAAACCAGGATGTTTGTTTGATGGTAACCGGATATATAGTACCATTTTACGATTGTCCAGAGTTGATAAGTGTGGAAATTCATCGCCATCCATTTCTGCTGAACGAGAGCACTTCCTGTCAATACTTCCTTGACAACAAATGGGCCTTCCCAATTAGGAGTGAATTTTCCCTTAGATTGATCTTGGTTGTCAATGATCTTCTTCAAAACCAAGTCATGGTGTTTGAACTGCCGTAGTCGGATTTTTTTATTGTAGGATGGTGCGATCCTTTGCTGATATAACTGACATTGGAAGATAGCCGCGGATCGCCTTTCTTCTATTAGAGATAATTGGTGATACCTGTCTTGTACCCATTGGTTTTCATCCAACTGAGCATCCATCAATACTCTTAGGGATTCCATTTCCACTTCTATGGGGAGCACTGCTTCCATCCCATAGACTAGTGAGTAGGGGGTTTCCCCAGTGGAAACATGCATAGACGTTCTGTATGCTAATAAAGTCAGAGGCAAGAGGTCAGGCCATCCTTTATGATTGGCGAACATTTTCTGCATTATCTTTTTGATGTTTTTATTAGTCGCCTAACAAAGACACCATTCATCTTTGGCCCGGTAGATGGACGGAGTTGAGATGTTTGATGTGGAATTTTACGCATAACTCCTCCCTCATTTTGTTGTTGAGGTTCTTAGCATTGTCTGACACAATGACCTCTGGTTGTCCATATCGACAGATGACATTGTTTCTGATGAAAACAATGATAACTTCTTTAGTAACCCTGGGGAAGGATGCTGCTTCTACTCATTTGGTGAATTAGTCGATCATGATGAATATGAATTGATGTCTATTACTGGCTTTGGGCTCGATGGGCCCAATCACGTCCATTCCCAACATTGAGAAGGGTCATGGCAAACTCATATTATGGAGTTCCCTTAGAGGGGCATGGATAGCATTCCCATGAATCTGGCATTGATAGCACCTCTTGACATTATCATCACAGTCAGCTTTGAGTGTAAGCTAATAATTCCCTGTTCTGAGGATCTTCTTGACAAGTAGGGGTCCGCTCATGTGAGGGCCACATACTCCACCATGGATCTCATCCATGAGTCTCTGAGCCTTGTCTTTGTCAAGACATCTGAGTAGACCTAATCCTGCATCTCTTTTGTAGAGTGCATCTCCGTTCAGGTAGAATTTCATAGCAAGTCGATGAATCCGCCTCTTCTCAGTTAGGCTCGCCTTAGCGGGTGTAGATCCATCTCGTAGATACTCCTTGATGTGTTGATACCAAGGGTTGTGGATGGGAGGTAGCTCATCCGATACTTCTCCAATGTAATTCCCATAGACTGGGGCTTTTTGCAGAGCAAACCTAATGTTTGGCAAGTTTTCCTTGTCAAGTATGTAAACCAAGGAGGCTAACGTTGCTAATGCATCTACAAACTCATTCCTAATACGAGGAATGTGTAGAAAGGAGATTTCTTCGAACTCCAAAGCCATCTGTAAAACTTTCTGATGGTAAGGCAGCAAATGTAATTCTTTGGTTTGATAGATTCCTGTGGATTGTCTGATTACCAATTCAGAATCTCCAAAGATAGTTAACCTCTTGATGCCTATTGAATGGGTAAGTTTTAGCCCCATGATACAACCTTCATACTCAACTGTGTTGTTGGTTCTGACAAACTGTAATTTGACTACTGACGGGATATCTGCTCCCCATCTGGGATATTAAAAGCTGCTCGACTCTCAGAGCCTTACGAATTATTAGCTCCATCAAAATACATTCTCCACGTATGGCATGTATCGTACTAATGTTATAGCTGAATTGTCATTACTCCTTCGTCAGGAAAGTATGTTTCAAAGGGTTTGTAATCCTCTTCAGGTGCGGCAGCCAGTTGATCCGTAATTCCTTGACCGTTGACAGACTTTTGCATCACATAGACGATGTCAAATTGCTGTAGGATCAACTGCCATCCGGACAGTCGACAATTCAGTATGGGCTTACTGAACACATACTTGAGAGGATCCATTCAGGATATGAGATGGGTTGTGTGACCATGGAGGTAATGTTGTAACCTCATGGAAGCCCATGCTAAAGCACAACACGTCTTCCCAAGCAGAGTGTACTTGTGTTCGCGATCTTTGAATTTTCTTTGAGGTAATAGATAGCTCGTTCTTGGCCTCTATTGTCTTTTTTGCTGACATGCTGACCCATGACATTGTCATTTATGGGATGTACATGAGCAGGGAACATTATCCACAGGTGGAACCAAAGCAGGGAGCGTTAATCGGTTGCTCTTTGATTGTGAGGAAGGCTTTCTGACACTCATCATTCCATTTCATGGAGTAGTTCTTCCTTAACAACTTGAAGATTGGCTCAAAGGTTGCTATGAGTTGAGAAATGAATATGCTAATGAAGTTGATCCTCCCAAAAATCCCATATTTCCTTCTTTATGCGAGGAATGGGCATTTCCTTGATGGCTGGATTTTGGTAGGATCGATTCTCAATCCTTTGTGGTGACTAGGAAACCTAGCAACTTGCACGACTTAACACCAAAGGCACACTTGGCGGGATTCAACTTCAAGTTATACTTACATGACTATTGAAAAGTTTTGTGAGATGGTCTAAGTGGTCATCCTCCTTTAGGGATTTGACAATGATGTCATCCGTAGATCTCTATCTCCTTGTGCATTAAATTATGGAAAAAAGAGCCATCATAGCTCATTGATAGGTTGCCCGGCATTGATGAGGCCGAATGACAACCGTCTGTAGCAAAAAGGTTCCCCAAGGCGTGATGAAAGCGGTTTTCTCACGATCTTCCTCTCGTGACCATAATTTGATGGTACCCAAAGCAATCGACAAAGGAGTACATGTCAGTATTGAGCGAGTATTATCAATAAGAATGTGGATAAAGGTCACGGGAAAGCTATCTTTAAGGCAAGCTTTGTTCAAATCCCGGTAATCTATGCAGACTCGCACCTTTCCTCCTGGTCTAGGTACGGGAACAATGTTGGATATCCACTCCGGATATGTAGACACCATGATGATGTTAGCTTGAAATTATTTCATAATTTCTTCTTTAACCTTTAAACTCCACTCAGGTTTCAATCGCCTGAGTTTTTGCCTAACTGGCTTGAATCCTTCTTTAATGGGAAAGCGATGAAGAACAATGTCAGTGGACAAACCCGCCATGTCTTTATGAGACTATACAAACATATCCTGGAATTGGGTTAACAGTGCAACCATGTCATTCCGTTGATTTGTGGTAAGGTCTGAACTAATCTGGATTAGCTTAGGGTTGTCTAAGGTTCCGAGATTGAAAGGAGCGGTTTGATCAAGATTGGGTTTGGGTTTGTCTGCGACCCATTCCTTAATCTCTTGAGGTGTCTCAATGTCTTCTTGGATGTCCATCAAGTCGAGTCAACTTTGCATCAAATTCTGATGTACTCGTGGAGAGAAGGCACCTTATCGCAAGTATAGGCACATCTAAATTCAAAGTCCTGAAACAAAAGATGCTTTCACTTAATATATGCAACTGTTCGATCATACAAAAGTGTTAGCATGTACTTTATAAAATAAGCGCTAGTCTTTGTAAAGGAAAGCAAGCAATTAAAGTTATCTCTGAGGAAGAGGATTTTTTTACCCATTTTACCCTCGTCGACCGATGCATGGAGTCTTTGCTCCAATTGTCGAGGAAAAGTCTGATAAGGCTATCGCAGATGATGGAAGGATCGTCATTGTCCTCCTTCTCCGAATGATAACCATGATATCTCAGGTAATCATAAATGCAGGGTGTATCTGTTTGTATGTTCATCATGAACAATGACGTGAATACCTGCCATCATCAAGGCAAGGTCATGTTTACGTTTCCATTCCTTTTCTTCCGCCTCGGGATCAGGAATCAACACCTCTTTTGTTTTGATTGGAACTAGTTTGAAGCTTGACAGCCTGACATGAAATTTGGAACCTTTCTTTGGAGATTGCATTAACTAATGAGGTAAAGGTATAGAAAATCGTCGTGCGGCGGAAGCTTGAGGAACCTGCTTGTGCTTATGAGGATTCATGTGACTTGAGCTGGCAGAATAGCCTAGTCAAAATTTGTTCAATTTGATTGGACATTTGGATAGGGTGCTTAATAGCTGACTTATCTTTACCAAGCCCTTGTCGAGTTGATGACCCGATAACATCATTTCTTGAGTGGTGAAGACATAACCTCTAAGAAATCTTGGGTATGGGAAGTGGCGCTCCAATAGAATGGTATTGCGTGTTACTCACTTCGAGTATGGAGGCGGCGGTTCAACTTCGAATTGAAGGCGATAATTGGTAGAGCTCCTTGTTCGGGACAATCCGGCTCGGCGTTGATGTGGTGATTAGGCTATTGTTGATAATGTATTTGAGTTGTTGATGTAAGGTGGAGAAGCGACTCGACCATATGTATCCATGGTCTCCCCGAGGCGAGGTTGTATCTGTTTCTATCTTGAGAGCGTGGAATGGTACATTGAATGTATTGGGACAAATCTCGATTGGCAATTCAATCTTTCCAGCGGAATTTCGTATGGGATCCATCAAAAGCTCGATGACCGTATGGCTGCTTTGGATCCGCTTGAGATTGATATTCATCTTTACCAAGGTGGCATAAGGACATATATTTAGAGATGAGCCTCCATCTATCAATACTCCTACTAGCATGTACCCATAAGACAAAAGCGCAATATGAAAGGCTTACGATGGGTGGGGTCCCGCCGAGAGGTATGTAAATCATCAGTGAAGGATATCACATTGTTGAAAATGTGATCAACCAAATGTTAAAATTTTTCCACATCCACTGATTTTGGCAAGTAGGCTTCTTCTAAAACCATCAATAAGATCTTCTGATGATCCTCGGAAGAGAAAACCAAATCCAGTATCAAAATCTGGTGTGGAGCTTCTCGCAAGCTTAAAACCACTTTGGCTTCATTGTGGCCCATAGTACGGAGGAATTTTTAAACTTCTCCACTGGCAACTTAACCTTTGCTTTGCAAGTAGGTTTGACAAACCATTGAGGAAGGTACAGTGAATTTTCCTTCAACACTGTAGCAGTAGTATGAGAAGTGGATCCTTCAGCTTCTCCATAATTCCATGGAACTTTGTGTAAGCTGACAACAGGATGTTGTGGTCTGAAAGGTAAAGGAATTGGCTCTGGTGCGGCCACTTTCAAAGGATTGTCAGCTCCTTTGAGTTGAATTGGTTGTATGGGAAATACTTTGACAGTCTCATCATCCACTTCAGATGTAACTGCTACTGATCCATTCCATTTGGTAGGATATGCATTCCCACCGTTGAGTTGCACAGTGTAATCATCTGCTATTTGCAAGACACCACTATCAATAAGATTTTGAATGAGATGGCAGAGTGCCCAACATTCTTCTGTACTGTGACCGCGAGAATGTAAATGATATTGACACATTTCATCAGGATTGAACCGCCCTGAGCGGGGATTGATGGGAGGGAGAAGGAATGTAATTCTTCCTTCGTTGATCAACATTTGAAGTATCTCCTCCATAGATTGGCCCAAATAGGTGAATTCCCTTTAATTGGCAAAATTCTGATGGGCTTTAACATTTGCTCGCTTTGCAACCGTATCCTCCATAGCTTTGCTTTCTGAAGGTGTTGATGGATCATTTACAACAAATAGAAGGAGATAGGCATGCTCCTGCCTGATTAATTTGCGTGTGACTTGATGCTGGTGGGTCACCGGATTACGCGATTGCTCAATTTGTTTGCAAAGAGCTTTCATTTTTCCTTCCATGGTAAACTGGAACTTTGCATAATCCCATTTGTCAACACCGTCTATGATGGGTTGGGATGATTCACCATTAGAATTGGAACCTTGTACAGTGCTCCAATTGTTCATGTTGACCTCTTCTTCTTTGTGTTGAGGAAGAGGGTTGTCTTGCACATGAGGTTGATCTGGTTTAGTGACCACGATCTCACCGTTGTCTATTAGATCTTGAATTTTAAGTTTTAAGGCCCAACAATCTTGAGTATCATGTCCAGTTGCCTCGACATAATAAGCACACTTCTGAGTAGCATTAAAACCCCTCCCATTAGGGTTGACTGGTGGAAGAAGCTGTGTAATTTTCTTCTGATTAGTTAGAAGAGCAAGAATATTCTCGAGCGAGTCCCCTAAGGGTGTGAACGTTCGAGGTTACTTTACTTCTCAACTTTTAGGCAATGGAGGGTTCGAAGATTGTGCTGGAAAAGGGGAGTAGTTTCTCCTCTGTATAGGCATGCTTTGATTGCCTTTTTTGTCCTTGTAGTATCAAGGAAACATCCTCCTCTTTCTTTTTATGGACCCTCTGGAGATTGTTTCCATAAGATCCGGACTGGATGTGCTCAGCAACAACTTTAAAAGCGGCTAGGTCTTGGATTTTACCAGACTTCAATCCCATTTCAGCCATCTCTCCGTGTTTGATCATTTCAAAGAATGGTTTGCCAATACCAGCTATAACTCTTTCATAGAAAGGAGCTTCCTGTACATCTATGAAGGTCATGACCATTTCTGATTCTCTCATAGAAGGAATAACTTGAGTAGCAAGGCGCCTCCACCTTTGAGCATACTCTCTAAATGACTCATTAGACTGTTTCTTGACCTTGGTAATTTGGTACCGGTCAGGAGCCATCTGAGATTGAAAGATGTATTGAGTGAGGAAGGCTGAGACAGCTCTTCCCAGGTATGGATCTTTGAGTTGTCTAATCTGGTATACCATGAATGGGCTTCTCCAGTTAGACTTTTCTGAAACAGCTGGATTCGGAGCTTTTCATTTTCTGCGTAAGACCCAAGTTCTCCAATGAACACTTTTAAATGTGTATAAGGATCCCCTAATCCGTCATATTTCTCCAAATCAGGGGTCTTGAATTTCTCTGGATATTGAACACCAGGGAATATGCAAAGGTCTGTATATGAAACAATGTCATGTGTTCCAATCCCTTTGAGAACGCGGATAATTTCCTCTATTTGAAGGACCTTCTTCCTGATATCACCGTTGTCTGGATCTCCTTTGAGACGGGTATTTTTAGGGTCTTTGTTGGTTGTATCCAACTGAGGTTCTGGAATTGTTTTTTCCAAACCTTGAACTCCTCCTTGTGTAGGGGATTCTGTATGTGTAGGTATCATCGTACCCTGAGTGGACTGGTGTAATTCTTTCAGTAGTACAACCAAGTCTGCAATTTGTTTACTCAATCTGTCAAATTCTTCTCGGGAGACAGCATTAGACTGGTTAAAAGAAGACATGATTGGTAGTAGGCTCGTGGCCTTTTTGGATTTTGAGTGGGTAACATGCCCAATTGCTTACCTACAAAAGACTTACGTAGTTTAGTCTTAAGGTAATGTAAATGTTATCATAACATGTCCGTTTAGGAATTTTGTCCTGCAAAACCGGTTGTTAATTGATAACATGTTATGCATGCACATTTATTGTTCATATTTTCCATTACATATGGATGAACATGGAATAAAATTACAAGTAAATGCGTTTACAAGTAATTGAAAATGGAAAGTATGAAGAGACTTTCCTCCGCGTTTGGTTTATCAGAGGTTGACCTATCTTAGGGTTTCTCTTGCGGCTTTTTGGCATGAAGGTTCCCAGATCGTCGCAATTTACTCGACGGGAAGTTAATCCGGTCTTTCAACTGGAGCGAATCTGGGTGGCGCCTTTCTTGAGTCCCGGGGAATTATTCTTCCCATGAGTCCAGTAATCAAACATTGACAGGATATCCTCCTGATGGAGGAACCACACAACATACATTCACATACAACGTGTCTCACCGTTTATGCAAAATGATGACATGTGCGAAGCACTAATATCACAGATAGATATTTAGCAGTGCAGTAAATAAAGATGCATTCATACACATTCATCAGAAATGTAAATGCAACATTCACGCACAAGCATATAACAATTTTGAAAAGCTTGTAATAGCGGCTTAAGCCCTCTTACTGGAGTCCCCAGTGGAGTCGCCACCTGTGGACGTCGGGATTTTTGAGTGTCCCTTTTTGTTACTTGTTCTTTGGTGTTCTCATGTTAATGTGAGATTTGTTTGAAAAAACAAGTGAAAAAGGTCCGACATGTATAATGTTGACGATTTGACTTTAAGAGTTTCCAGTTGGTGTATTTAACTGGTTGCACCAACACAACCGAAAAAGGTTTGCACATTGACCCGGTGATTTGACCTGCTGCTAGGCAGATGTCTGTGAAAGCAGAGATTCATTTTGGGTCGGGGGCTTGATTATGCGGAGGGAAGGTGTTAGGCACACCCAGGACATCCGTGTTACCACGGTGACCGCCACTCTTCAAAGAAATTGTTATATGAATGTGTGTGTTTGTGTGTGTGTGTGGATCAATGTGCAGTTATTTGAAAGTAGTGCGAGGCCTCATTCGCACCTATATACAAAGGGTTTTAATTTATATAAAAATTCAGTTTTAACCACGATATAGCAATGAAGTTTTGTAAAAGAGGTTTTTCAAACCCTGTGCTCAATAGGAATTGAGACCTTTTCATACTTCTATTTTATTATTAAATGTTAAAACGCTTGTTTGCTTTTATTTTAGAGATGCGAAGCATTCTAGAGAAAATAATATCTGTGATCTTAGAACTCCTCATGGGCATGACAACCATCCAAGGAAATTGAGACCTTTGTAAAATAAATATACAGTACGCTTACAATGAAAAAAATGCCCATCATGGAAAGAATCTAGATTGATAAAAAGCTGAACTTGTGATCACATGATTCTAGGCTCACGTAATACTGCAATTTGTATGGAAAGTAGTAAGTAGTTATATATATATATATGTAAGAGATGTAAATATATATATAAACATGGTCAACCGCCATGAAGTAAACTCCAAGCGGGACAAAATATAAATAAAGCTGTAAAAGTGATCAACTGCCACGAAGTAAACTCGAAATTTGGACATAATGTAAATAAAATTTGTAAAAAGGCCACGAAGTGAACTCCGAACTGATGAAATGTAAATATATATATATGTATATATATATATATATATATATATATATATATATATAAAAGCGAAAGATATTTGGATGTGAATCAAGGCTCATCGGATATATTCGATAACAATTATATATATGTGTATATTTATATATATATATATAAGCGATTAAACGCAATGGATGTAAATCCAGGTTCATTAGATATGTCTGACAACATTATATATATATATATATATATATATATATATATATATAAAAGCAATTAAACGCTTTTGAGATATAAAATCCGGGCTCATCGGACAAAGTCGAACCACGATTTATATATATATATATGTATATATATATATATATATATATATATATATATATATATATATATATATATATATAAGCAATTAAATGCTCAGGGCCAAAGTCTAGGCTCAATTGAGGCATAACTTTCGATAATGTTAGTCCATATATAAAATATATACATATCTAAGTATATATATACACTGATGCGGAGAATGAAAACCACGAATAGAAGTCAAGGAAAATGCACACTGACATGACTCTCGATGTGTATAGCGGTGTGTGCTAATATGAGAAGAAGGCTTTATAGAATATAAGAAGGCTTACGGTTTGGGTGCAAGAAGTAGACTTCTATGACTTTAAATGGATAAAAACACTCGGCTCTCCGCGGATAAAAGATAACTATATGTGAGCTAACTAGTGTTTAAAGATGTGGAAACACTCAAAAGATGTGTATCTGAGTAAAAAAATGGACGGGGCTTCCTCGCCTTTTTCCTCCCTCTTCTTCTCAAATGGGTGACCCCAAGGCTTGTATATATGAGATGGATGGTAGTAAAGTACACACTGTGGCAGCTTATGATTTGTCCCTGCAAATGGTCGTGATGCATCCGAGCCTCGCGGGTCCCGTTGTCTCGTAGTACGTGCACACATGCACTATAATGTCTGCTCAAACTTGCAGAACTTCAATCCAAGCATCCAAACGAGGTATATCTAACCTTCTTCATACCGCTTGTGTCGAGAGTTACGCAATGACATGGATTAGAGGTTGTAAGAAGTCAGGAAGAGGGGTCTATGCCCATGGTCTTCAAGCTTCAAATTCTATCCAAAGTACTGTCACACGTAATAGTCACCCGGGATTGTCAATCCTATGTTCTTGTGGGACATTGTTGGATGTATGTATGTATGAAGTGTTGAGACGACGTGCCATTGTCGATGGAACAAGATGACGTTTGACTCCTCGTCGGGGTTATCGCCGGTTTGAGTTGAAAGTAGACGTTGATCAGGGTTACAGCTGAGATTGGACTAGTTGTTGGTATGCCGCGATATCATCTTGTTGAGATGGTAAGATGACGTTGTGACTCCTCATCGGGGTTATCGTCGGTTTAAGCAGAACGCATACGTTGCTCAGGGTTACATCTGAGATTGGACTGCTGCTTGTTTGTATATCTCACTGTCATCTGTGGGTGTTCCTATCTGCTCGTTTGTTAACTCCGGGTCTGAGTGTGTGTGCCTTGACAGGATGTCTGGGGTTGAAGCTGATTGTATATATTTAAAACAAGCATTTTTGGGGTTATAGCTAGAACTACAATGGCATCTCTTGGGGCTATCACCAAGGATGGGGTTGCTACTCCCAGTGTTGTCTCTGGGACTGGAACTGAGCGTAGCGGTGTTATTGCCGAGACAGAACTATCCTCTCCGGTGTTGTTGCCGATCTTTTGATCTGTATATCTCGGGGTTATCTCCGAGATTGGAAATGACATTCCCGGTGTGTGTTTGAGGTTTGAGCCGATGTTCCTGTTTGTGTTCGGGTTGGGCCGATGTTCTGGTTTGTGTTAGGGTTGGGCCCGAACTTTAGTAGTATCGGAATGGATGTAAGCTGTCTTCCAGGGTTATCTCCAAAAGATGAATCTACCCTCCTGCAATGTTAGTAATAGGAGCGCAGAAAATTTTGAGTGTCTACATATAGTCAATACGTTGTTTCAAAAAATTGAGATATAATTGTTATGTTAGTATTATCGGTTCAGTTTACTTCACAACTATTAATTCATTGTAGAAGTGATGTACAAAGAAAACATTTAATTCTTTCAGCTAAATATATTTATAGTTGTTATTTCTTGCTAGGCAATCAAATGCTCATTCTTGCTTTAAATTTAAATGTTTTCAGCTAAGCATGATCAACAGGAATGTTCAGGCCAGAACAAGGGAAAAGAAGAGCAATCAGAATAATCTTATGTTATCTTTTGTAATAGTTAGACAGTATTAAGACAATGATATGTATTATCTATCATGTAAAGAATTTTAGCAAAGGTTGCGTACTTGGGATTAGACTCTGATAAATGTAAGTTAAGTTCGAAATTCATATTATTGTTATTATTATTTGTATTATTCCGCTCATAGAAATGGTATCGTAAAGCACCGAGTTCAGGTTTTAAGTACCTGAATTTGGGGGCGTTACATTACAAACCTAACAACTTTTGGATGAAGAAAAATTTGAGGCTTTTATGATCTGTATAGATCTCCACTTTCTCCTTATACAAGTAGTGTCTCCAGATATTTAGTGCGAAAATGACTGCTGCCAACTCTAGATAATGAGTAGGATAATACCTCTTTTATTCTTTGACTTGTCATGAGGCATTATGTGACGCCCCCAAAATAGGTATGCACAACCCATTATGAGTCGCCAAATACATGGTACATAATTTAAATACAAACTTAATTTATACAACTGTCGTGTAGAATACGACAAAACATAAGCTGAAAGTTTTAACACGAATATTGTCTTATAGATAATATCCAAACTCAAATGGAGTCCTCATTACAATTATTATCACACTATTTTATAGAATAGTGAGGACTACTATAGCCACCATCTTGGACCATCATTCCATTCCCCGACTAGTCCCATCTATATTCTCATTTCATGAAGAAAATAATGAAAGAAAAGGGTGAGCTCAACTAGCCCAGTAAAGAATATTATGACTAAGATAATGTAGAATAAATTATCCTTAGTCTTCAAAAATATAAAAACTAATAGAATACAATAGACAACAAGTTTATCTGCAGTAGAACAAGCAATCCATTAGAAGAGTTAAGTAAAGCATGATGTCTACTATCTTCTATGTTTTAAAAGTTCATCATCAATATGTTATCTTTGTAACACATCTCAATAAATAATCCACATCACCGAATCATCCATGCACTACGGGCCAAGAATATTCGTTAGTATCACATCCACGAATTATCCATGCATTATGGGCCAAGGATATTCGTTGTTATCACCAGTGGTCATGATCATGCCAAATAACTGTCCATCAATGCACTACGGGCCAATGAGAACTTTTACCACACCATTTATAAATATTACAGGTCATGATTATACCGATACACAATTCCTGGTTATAATCATACCAATCAACAGTCCATCTGTGCACTACGGGCCAAAGATGACATTCATCACAATTTAAGCATGATGACGAGGACAATAATATAGGAATTCAATTAAGTGAGAGCAAGGATACATTTTAAACATTTATAATTCAATTTATCCAGAGTTCAAGAATGTCCAAATTGTCAACATGATAACTACTTTGTGGAGTAAAATTCAAGAATAATATTCATGTATCAAAAATAATTTGGACATAAAAGAAATTAATTTTTGTCGTGAATAGTTTCCCGGGTGAATAGTACCCCATATGTATGAATAGTAATTCGTGAATAGTATCGTATGTATGAATAGTACCGTATGTATGAATAGTGTCGTATGTATGAATAGTACTCCGACATGAAAAGATTAAAATTTAACAAGAATGTTCAGAAAAATATTTCAATGAAACGATACTAGATGAAGCACAAATTTGAAGGATATTCTACTAATTTAAAGGAGTATAGAAGCAATACTTACAACATAAGTGTATAATTAGGAATATGAAACGAAATAATATTACTTACATAATACAGAGTATGAAAGAAAATATTATTTCTTACAAATATTGAACAAAAATAATATCCTTTACCTTAAAAGGAGAGTACTTCTGACTGGTATAGCGAGGTTATTCTTGAAGAAAACTTGCACTATTTGCTACACTCAAAGTTTCCTTAAACTCAAAAGAAATACGCTTAATATTATAGAAGAAGAATTCTCTGATTCTGGTGTGATTTTCATTTCTAAACCGAGCATCCTATTTATAGGAAAATGGCAGGCACTATTTAAGAAAATCACGGACATGCAGTAAAAATTTCGGACGAAGTTCACGGGTTTCAATTTATCAGCGTTCTCTTTTAAAAGTTTTGACCAATGAGGAAAGAGTATCAGTATAACAATTTGGATTAATGGACTAATGAGGGAGCACCCTCATTCATAAGTTAGTGAACATTAGTTGCATTATTTGAAAAGTTGGCAAATAATATCATAACTTTCAAATCAAAAGATTACCTTCTTTGAACGTAATTGGGCCATACAGAAGAATTTTATATCCTGAAAAAAACTAAATGAACAAACACCATTTTAAAAGGATAATTGAACAAACATCTTCCACTCAGCAATTATTATTCTTATCTTTAATCAACACGATCTTTCAATAATTATTCATCATTAATATTATAACTAACAATATTAACAACCGGATCATTCCCAGGAAAGAGGGGGCTTTCCGATAAGGACGTTTCTCGTTATTTCCGCACAATTAGATGACCTAACCCCTTTCCTCGACAGAAATTTCTAGATATTGTCAATAATGTAAATAATAATATGAATAACTTTGTCGTCTCAATTATTTATTTAATAATATAAAATATTGTGCAGATGATATTATGACAATAATTGAATCAATAATTTGAGATACTATGCAACCATTACTATGATAATAATTGAATAAAACTGAGTGACTTCTTACGTAAGCATCAATAATCAGAGATATTGTGCAATACCGTGTGCTACTATGCAACCACACGTATTACTGTACTTTTATCACCGGGTATTTCAACAGTTAATGATAAAAGTTTTGCCATTGTTTGTATAAAAAAGTTATTTCTGTCGCTTTCTAAATCTGACAGTAACTCCGTAGTGGGGTCCACCAATGATTGTGCCATCGTACGGATATTTCCTGATAAAATGAATATTCCCCGACCAAACGAATATTTTATGACACCTTGCTTACTTTGCAAAATTTGTAAATATCACCCACAACTATTATATCAAATTCACACCTTATTAATTACTCAAAATGATATTTACAGAAAATTAAATCTTTATTCATAAAAGTTAGGGTCTCACACATAGGCTGTAACTTTCCCATGTGTCATGAGAATACATCCTAAACCTCTGCCTGGCGCATTTTCTATTTAAAAATCTATCTGCCGTGGTTGGTGATAAGTGGATTTTATATCCACTAATCGGTTTCTAATTCAAGCTTATTCATTGTTAACTCCTTGTTTTTATGTTTAATTTTATTTGTTTATTGTTGTTTTATGTGTAGGTTGGTTGGTGTGGAAAGTGATCAAAAAAGGAGGCATTTGGGGCAAAGTGTTAGCAAGATTAGAGCATAACCAAGGTCGGGAAAAGCGGAGACTACACTAGGCGGGCATGTACATATTTGGCCTTACACCCCCGCCGGGGTGGGGGGTCTTTGATCCAATTTATAGTAGCCTATCCCGCCAGGGCGGGCATGTTACAAGCTTATACCCTTGCCGGGGCGGGGGGTCCCGAAACTTGATTGTCCTAGTTTGGTTCTAACACTGCTGGGACATGCATTTTTGTAGTTGGAAAGCTTTGGGACTCTAAATGGCATAGAAGTTAACTGAGATTACGCGTGTAAACATATATAAACACCAAGAACAAGATCAATAGAAGACACAAAGCAATTAACAGAGATTAAGGACATATTTTCATATCAAGCATTGTAGTGAAGATTTTGAAGGAACTTTCATATCAATTGCAGATTAAGGCTAAAGTGAAGGGTGTTCTGAATTATTCTTTATCTTTGGTTTTATATTTTTAATTGAAAGGATGTTATCTTTAATTTATTCTGTTATTATTTCATTGATGATGAACTAATTTACTATTTAGGCTTAAGATGGATCTTTAAGTGAAACGATGGTTTTGTAACTTTGATTTTCAGTTTAATAAGCTATTATCCAGTTTATCTATATTAATTTGAGCTTGAATTTATGAATTGCCTAATCAACAGTTCTTTGTGGACTTGTATCAATTCGAGAGAGGAAGTACGAGTCTAGACTTAGTTAATATAACATGTTTTCTTGAATTTTGTGAATGAATAGAATCTTGATGAATGTTAGGGTAGAGATACGCTTGACATCACATGTAATCGGATAAAGGACTTAAACTTAAACCTTCTTTAATTGTAATTCACATAGAGATATAGTGAGTTAATTGATTAAGGTGTTTAACTTGTTTCTATCTAAATTGTGGATTTGAGTTAATATGATATTAGTACATCAAGAGGTGGCTAGTGCTACATATGTGTTCTTGATTAATAAAATGGGATAGTGAATTTGTGACGCCCCCAAAATAGGTATACATCACCCATCTTGAGTCGCCAAATACATGGTATAAAATACAAATAAAAACTTAATTATACAACTGCCATGTAAAATAAGACAAAACATATGCTATGAGTTTCAATACAAATATTGTCATCTAGACAATATCCACACTCAATGGAGTCCTCATTACATTTATTATCACACCATTTTATAGAATATTGAGGACTAATATGACACCATCTCGGACCATCACTCCATTCCCCGACTAGTCCCGGCTACGTTCTCATTTCTTGAAGAGAACAATGAAAGAAAAAAGGTGAGCTCAACTAGCCTAGTAAGAAATATTATGACTATGATAATGCAGAATATATTATCATTAGCCTTCAACAATGTTAAACTGATATAATATAATAGACAACAAGTTTAACTGCAGCGGAACAAGCAATCCATTAGAAGAGTCAAGTAGAGCATAAAATCTACTATCTTCTATGATTTAAAAAGTTTTTCATCAATTTTATCGCTGAGACTCAGCTTAATAAATCAAATCAAATCATCCCTGCACCATGACCAAGGATATTCATGTAATTATCAATGGTCATGATTATACCGAATAATCCCTGGTATTAATAATACCAACAATTGTCCATCAATGAACTACAGGCCAATGAGGACTTTCACCACATCATTCATCACATTACGGTCATGATTATACCGAATAATCCCTGGTCATAATCAAACCAACTCCATCTATGAACGTAAGCCAAAGATGACTTTCATCACTATTTAAGCATGAGGATGATGACAATGACATAATAATTCAATAAAACAAGTTCAAGGATAAATTTTAAAGATTTATAAATTAATTTATTCAGGAACCAATAACGTCCAAATTGTCAACATGATACTTCTTTGTGGGGTAAAATTCAAAAAAGCTCAGAAGAATATTTCCATGAAAAGATATTGGATGAAGCTCAAATATCAAGGATATTCCACTAATTTCATAGAGTATAAAAGCCAAAACTTTAACCAACTGAGTATAATAGAATATATGAAACTGCAAATGAATATGAAGGATCATTCACCATGCATGCGGTAGTCCACACAGACATGTTATTCCAACAGAATAATAAAAAATGGAATAACAAAAAAATTCACCAGACATGCGATAGACCGCACAGACAGGTCATTCCAACAGAATAATAAAGAATGGAACCAGTTCATGCGTAATCCATACAGACAGGATGTTCTGACAGAATAATAAAGAACGAAACCAGGTCATGCGTAATCCGTACAGACAGGATGTTCCAACAGAATAATAAAGAATGAAATAACAACAGAATTCACCAGGCATGCGATAGACTGCAAATACAGGTTATTCCAACAGAATAATAAAGAATGGAATAAAAGAAGAATTTCACCATGTATGCGGTACGTCGCAGAGACAGGTTATTCCAACATAATAATAAAGAATGGAATAACAACCCTTACTAGTATTGCAAGAAAATAACTCTCTTCATGAATACGAAAGAATAATACCCCTTGCCTTAGAAGAAAATTGGATATTGGAATAGTGAGGTAGCAGACTTCTCTTCTTCTTTCTCTCTATAATTTCTCTCTATAATAATTGCTTTATAGCTTTAGTGAATTGGTGAGAAATGAAGGAAGAATGAGCTTCTATTTATAGGAAAATATAGTTTCGATAATTGCACATTTTGGGGCTCGAAATATTACAGTATAATACCTTTCTCTTTTTCTTCATTTTTAATTTAGTCCTGCAAGAATTATCAAACTTTCACCACCTCACCTAATAGTAAATAATGTGAATCAATAGTAAATCATGTGAATCAATAGTTCTAGACATGTAAAAATATAAATTACAGTATAGACCTCCATCTATACCTCCATTTTTAACATAGTCATGCAAGTATTATCAATCTTGCACCACCACCCCTAATAGTACAAGAATGTGAATCAATAGTACACACATGTGAACGAATAGTTATAATCCTGTGAATTAATAGCAATTAATTGCTTATTTATCCGATTAATTACCCGATTGGTTAGTATAACTTCCAGACATCAATTAATATCGAAATAAATGTCGATTTCCACTAACACTAATAATTCCAACACAATAGAACTATCAATTTCATCATTAATCAACACGAACTTATTCATCATTAATATTATAATTCATAATATTTAACAACCAAGTCGTTCCCAGGAAAGATGGGGCTTTCCAATAAGGATTTCTCCTTATTGGCGCGCAATTAGATGACCAAACCTCTCCTTGACAGAACTTCTAGACATTGTAAATATTGCAATTTAATAATATGAATAACTTTGTCGTCTCAATTATTGATTTAATAATATATCATATTATCCAGATGATACTGTGACAATAATTAAATCAATAATATGAGAGATATGATGCAGCAATTACTGTAGCAATAATTAAGTATAACTGAGTGACTTCTCACATAAGCATCAATAACCAATTCCATGTGCTACTATGCAACCACGCGTATTACTACTGGGTAGTTCAACAGTTTTAACGGTAACACTTTCGCCGTTATTTTTATAAAAAGATAATTCTGTCATTTTCTTACTACGATAATACTTACATTGTGGGGTCCACCGGTGATTGTCTTAGTCGCACAAATATTCCCTGTTAAAATGAATATTCCCCGACCAATCGTATATTATATAACCACTTTCTTACTTTGCAAAATTTGTAAATATTATTCACAACTATAACATTATATCAAATCCACACCATAATATTCAAAAATATATTTCGAGAAAATTATTCTTTATTCATAAAAGTTGGGGTCTTACACCTGTTAGGTTTGTAATATTCAAGAACGCAATCAAATTGCATAAAAAAGCGAAAGCGAGATAAAATTAGAGTTTAAAAATTTTACAAACCATATACCCGGATCACCCTTTATGCACAATTATTAATTAAACGAAAAGATATGAAGAACAAACATACCCTTGAAGATCCGAGCTTCCTCAGGTACAAGTTCACCTCCAATCCTTTTCGCGTTCAACTTGAATCCACCGGGTTTGGTTACTTCCTTTGATCAACGTTAGCCACCTAAGTGCTTGGCCTCTAGAGGTGATCCACCAAGGAATAATAAGAATTCAAGAAGATGGGTATTTGGCTTAAACCCTAGTTTTCTATCTCTATAGAAAAGAACGTACTCTCCCAACTTTTGGAATTACGTATGTTGTAAAAGTCAACAACCACTTCACCCATAATAAGACTCCTCTTATTTATAGATGTGGGCAACCCACCTTAACAATTAAGGAATTGGGATTTATTTAATTAATTAAATTCTTTTAATTAATTAAGCTCCCTAATCTTATTAGGGATAATTAATTAAACTGCTTTAACTAATTTTCCTTCCTAATCCAATTAGGAATAAATGAGAGTACTTATATTAAATTAATTCCTAAACTCTTTTAGAAATTAAAATAATAATAATTGTAATAATATTAATAAGACTCCTCTTATTAATTTATATTTAATATTTCTAAAATATTAAATAATAAATATTAAGCTATTTAATTTATTCTATCACCATAGATTAAATTAAATATACTTAACTTATATTATTACGATTATGCCATTAACTTCTTAAATAATTATTCTTCCTTTTATGGTGTGACCCTTTAGGTTCTCCATATTAAATAGGTTGTGAATAAATCAATTAGAACAATTCTAATCTTATTTAAATAAATAAATTAAACAATTAATTTATTTAAATAAATAATATTTATTCTACAATAGGGATAAGCCTCCCTAGCGATCAAATGACTTTCCGGATAATATAGATTTCAACATTAATCATTAAAGAACCTTTAAGTAAATAGTTACCGTACAATTCAATCCTTCCACCATACTGATGTCCCAATTAAATATAAGACATGGAATTCTTGTCAAGTCTTATTTTATTTAATTATATGTATTTCGATCCTTAAATGCACAACTCAAATAATGCAAATTAGAAACTCCTTTCTAATTTCATTACGCATAACCGAGGACTCTTTGGGTTGTCATTTATCGAATCACATAGGACATTTCTCTTCTTTTAATAGAAGTGGTAGATTCTTTATTGATCATACATTATCTCCATGTACAACTTATTATACCCAAGCATACCTTTGATATACCCTAAGGGTCTTAAGGAATAATTCAAAGTATAACTCATCATACACAAGATACTATGATGATCTCAAGTCCAAGGATCACTTGTACTACTATCTCTGAGAATTCCTATTGACGAGCAAGTAAAACTCCATTAGGTATTCCTTATCGAGCCATGTTCAGTGAACTTATTCTCTAATAAACACCTACATACTTGCTTTAGAGTCTCCACACAAATGATCATGAGATTAATCATCCTCATCTAATGAGCAAGCAACGTATGTACCAATCTATCCGGATTCACTAATCCCCAATTTAGTAATCCAATGATTGGGAACTATTTTAGTTTTAAGCTTTCTAAGAATTTAGATCTCATTAGAATGATCATCATCATTATTCTAAAAGCATTGTTTAAAACTATGGGTTTATCACATATTATAAAACAGCATCATGTAGATAATTAAAAGCCTTTAATAAATTAATACTTTTTATTAATAAGTGAATAAGATTGTTACAGAGTATATGCTTTATCATCAAACATGATTGGCTTGTGTGCATATTACTTTCAATCTCCCACTTGCACTAAAGCCAATCACCATTGTATCTTATACTCTTCTTCTCTAAGTGACGATTATCCTGCTGTTGGATAAGCTTTAGTTAATGGATATGTAATGTTGTTCATGAGAGTCCACTATCTCTATAGTGATTTCCCATCTTTCAATGATTCTAATAATCAAATGAAAGTGCCACAACACATGTTTAGATCCAAGATGAGACTTAGGAACTATTCCTAGTTTACGTAATGAACTTTTAATCCAAACAATCAACTTGCGACTTCATTTATAGCTATATACTTTGTCTTTATCACTAAACCGGTAACTCTTTCTTTGTTTGGAACCTTTCAATTCGCACCACTGCTTTGTCAAGATAACGCTTTACCTTAAAGTGGATTTTTACATCATCTTGGTGCATGCGAAAAAACTTGAGTCTGTTAAGCCCTCTAGTTTTAATTTAGACCCACCATGAATATGATCACATCCTTAGTCTTGGGTTAAGCACTTTAAGATGTTTTCAGCGACTCATAGTGAACTTCTCCATAATATGGTGATCATCATCAAGTCTCGTACATTTCATTGCATACATGATTGTCACTCATGCGACCTCTCTTTTCGAGGATTCGTGGGGACTATTAAGAGATACACTCCATAGCTCATCGACATGAGACATCTCTTAGAGTTTGCCATGCTAAAGCGACTTTAGCATCAAATGAATATCGTTCCTTGGATTAAGTCGAGCATCCTCTTAAATCTATCTATATAGATTTATATCCCCAATTAAGATACTCTTCCAAATCATTCATGGAGGAATGTTTAGACAACTTTATCTTTCTTGATTGTAGCATTGGTATGTCATTCCTTATCCGTAGTGTATCAACATATAGTACTAGGAATGTCACGATGCTCCAACTTGACCCTTTTGTACACACTAGGTTCATTCTTATTTTGATAAAATTAAACTCTTTTGATTGCCTCATCAAAGCGAATATTCCATATTTGAGAAACTTGCTTCAATCCATTTCTACGAAAGTGTCTACAACACTTACCTCATCGTATGTAATCTGGATCATCATCTTCTATGATGTGTACCTCATCATCATCATCTATGATGAATCCATACCTCCGGTATCTTGGTACTATTCGAATTACGATTGATTTGTGGTATAATAGGTACATCTCTGGGTTCCTCTTATTTGACTTATAGTGTTTTGTGGTTCTTGAACTCTTCAAGATCTATTATCCTCCCACTAGCCCCTTCAATAATAAACACATTTATCTTAGACGGCGGCGTGTTTCACAACAAACACCTTTTGCTAAGTAGGATTATAGAACATATACCCTAAACTTACTTTAGGATGTCCCACAAATTGTACTTGTCAAATCTTATCCCAAGCTTATCCTTCGAAACCTTTTCAAATAAGTTGGACAACCCCTTATCTTAACATACTTAAGATTAGGAATCCTCCCTGTCCATAACTTTTATGGAGTCTTGGGGTCGGATTTTGAGGTTACCTTTTTCGTAGATATGCAGCCATTTCTAGGGCATGAACCCAGAGGGATACTGGAATGTCGGTAAAATCATTATGGACCGTACCATGTCCAACAAGGTACGATTTTTCCATTCAAATATATCAATCATTTATTGTGTATCAGGATGTGTCCATTATGAGAAAACCATTTGTGATGATCTAGAAACTTATTGCACAAGTATTTATTCCTTGATCTAATCAAAGAATCTTAATACTTTGCCAATTTGTTTCATTTCTAAATTCTTTGAACCTTTCAAATAATTCACAATTGTATTTCAGCAAATACACACATTCAACTCTTTGAATGATCATCTCCTTTTTCTTATACTAGTTTGTTCAATTTGCAAAATAATTTTTACATAAGTCAAGTATACAAAATCCATTAAGTGATATTCGATTCTATACAAAACATTATTATTATAAATAGAACAACAATTGTTCTTAATTATAATACCAAAGATTTCATTGTCCAACAATAAAATGGAAATAATATTTTTAACAAGAACTGGAATACAATAACAACTTATTGACTTAATAGATTTTCCCGTAGGCATTGCTAAACTATAAGTTTCTATGGCTAATATGGCAACCTTTGTTACATTTCCCACACATAGATTTACTTATATTTGTTTAGCTTTCTACTTCTGTTTGGTCCCTTCATAAATCTATATTTATGATAACCAAAGTCGGTATCCAATACCCAAGTAGAACCTTGACTTAAAGAAAAATTTATTTTAAATCATGAACAAATTTGTATTTGTAACCGAAACATCACTAAGCTTCTTTGGTTAGCCTCTGCAAGATGCTTCTCGCAGTTTCTTTTCCAGTGTCCAGGCTTATTGCAGTGGAAGCAAACTCCTTTGCTATCCGTATCAGTTTTGTTCTTATTATCCTTTGTTTACGCCTTTCTGTTTACCTTCTTTGAATCGTTCTTCTTTTCAGAAGATCCTTTGGCCCCTACCAGTAAGACATGGTCTTTCTTGGTTGGAAAGTGACTCTCAACATTTTTCAACATGTTAAGCAAATCAATGAAAGGCGATATCTAGCTTGTTTCATATGAAAAATTCACAACAATTGTGAAAGGAGTTAGGGAGTGAGTGCAAGATCAAATCTTGGCTCAACTCTCCATCCATGACAAAACCGGTTGTCCTAATTGATCAATCAAATTGATTATGTTAAGAACCTTTTATATGCGTATTATAGTGCCATTGGCCATTCTAGATCGGAAGAGCTCCTTAGATATCTCGATATCTATCGGTCCTACTTTCCTCACCATCAACTACTTGATGTGCGGGAATATAGTAAGAGCATTCATAATTTCATCGCCGACATTGAAGCTCGTTACTCGTGGATGCGAGCATGATGCATTGAGCCAACTATGCATCATCTTGCCACTTTCTAAAAGTAGCAATTTCTTCCTCGAGGCATTATGCGCAACCATTTGCGAGGGATAGGCGTATTAAGGACATAAGATAGCTTTTCAGCTATGAGAACTATTCTCAAATTCCTTAACCAATCCGTTTAATTCGGTCCGATTAATTTAGCATCTAATAGCTACGCAGTGATAGTAATTTAGACATTGTAAAATTCTGTAAACGAATTTGTAATTAACAATATTTTAACATACATTCTTTTATTAATTACCAAAATAAATTAGGTCTTGTTTTAAATTGGTATCTCCCACTATTTTCTTCAAACTATATTACCCTCACTTATATAGTTCGACAAAATTTAATTAAAGATTTGCTAGTGAGAATAAGGATCCCATTTCAAATGTATATAGCCTTGTGGTGACACAACAAACTATATATAAATAAATAGGTAGACAACTTTTGTCAATTACATCAACTATGCAACTCCTTTTCTTTTGCCTCTTAGATTATTTTGATCAAGTGGTGGCACATCAAGAATCAAAATTATCCAAGTTAAGTCCGACCTAGCACTCCATATATTCAAAAAAGAAAAATATCATCCTTGTGGTGACACAACAAAACAATATTGTTCAATTTTCTTTATAAGCATCAAATGTGATAAATTAACATCTTAAATACTTAATACTTGCCTTGTGGTGACACAACAAACTCATATTAAATATTTAATACTCTATTAATTTTATCATGCTAGAAGGCGACGTTCGATATTCCAAATATCTTTGAATGCTTAGGACTTAATATAAAAATTGAGGGGTTTGATATTAATTTGTCTCATCTTGTTTAGCGTAGCATTACATATATATATAAAATACGCGTATTATATTAATGAACATGCGAAGCATGTTTGCATAATATATAATATATATAGTATAAGCATGCACATATAGAATACTATATTCTACTCCGGATTGATTATGGACTTTTATTCTAGTTTGGTTCACTAGAGCCACCAAGTGAACCAAAAGGTCAAACCCTAAGGGTGCAAGAAATAATATTTAAATATAACTATTACATTTAAACCGGGCTCCATTACAAAGCGGGTCTTCAAGCGCTCCTTGCTCCTTGATCTCCAATTTTTCAAAATTAATTCTAACTATTCCTATTACAAAACTATTTAAAATAAATAGAAACCTTGATCGTGATCGAGGGAAGTACATAGGAGAGAGATAGAATTTACATTAAAAAATTAGAGAAGGCGAGTGCACGTAGACCCCATTTAATAAAACCCTTACATTCATGCATCCAACTAAAATAGAATCCAATCATATTGGTCGATAGTCCATAATCAATCCCATTTATTATCATATACATCATCATATGCATCAATAAATAACATTCATCTTATGAATAATAAACATTTAATATATATATTGATATCATTTAATGGGCAACTTTAGTTAGTATAAAATCTATTTTGAATCAAAATAAACTCCTTTATTTTAATCCAAATTTAAATCAAAATAAAACTATTTTATTTTAATTTATCTAATTTTGAATAAAATAAACTATTTTATTTTAATCAAAATCTTTAATCAAAATAAACTCCTTTATTTTAATTAATTATGGAATCCAATTCCATGTAAAAAAAAATCTTTTATTAAAGGAAACACTAATTCTTTTCCTATTCACAAATAAACTCCTTTATTTTGAATAATATGAAATCTTATTTCATATCTAAATAAACTCCTTTATTTAAGGAAATTAGGATTCTCTTTCCTATTCACAAATAAACTCTTTTATTTTGAATAATATGAAATCTTATTTCATATCTAAATAAACTACTTTATTTAAGGAAACATATAATCCAATTTCAACTCCAATTAGTTATCATAGAATCCAATTCTAACTCTAATTAGTTAGCATGAAATTCTAATTTTAAAATTAAAATAAACTTTTTTATTTTAAGATTAAAATAAACTTTTATTTTAAAATTAAAATAAACTTTTATTTTAATAATAAAATAATTAAGAATAGTATATATTATCAATATATAATTTCATACGGATTATATAATATATATATCATGGGCCACGTTTTTGAATCATTGTACGTTTATTCAAAGCAGCCCAAGTGATCATGATTTTTTTTTTTTGGCAACTTGAATCCCTTGTAATCTTTAAATATATATATAATATATATACTACCATATATATACTAACTAATCTTATTAGTTATCCCAAGTGGCAGCTCACGAATTGTGCCATATATATATAAAAAAAAACAAACGTGATTCTCCTTCCTTTCATAAAGGACCTGTAACCCTTTTTAAAAAAAATACACGTGCTATACCATACGTGAATATTTTAAAAAAAAATGCCATACGTGAATTCTATATCAGTATGCTTTCTGTCAACATATATCACGTGAATGCCCTTTTAAAAAAATGATGCATGCCTCAGCCATAATCTGCTTAAAAAAAAAAAAAAAACAGATTGCGAGTTTTTTTTTTTTTTTTTTAAAAAAAATTTATACAATTAAATTATGCCCAATTAAATTGTTCTAAACACATATCAACATATATATTAAATTAAAACAATTAATAATTCGCATAAAGGTTTGGCTCTAATACCACTGTTAGGTTTGTAATATTCAAGAACGCAATCAAATTGCATAAAAAAACGGAAGCGAGATAAAATCAGAGTTTAAAAATTTTACAAACCATATACCCGGATCACCCTTTATGCACAATTATAAATTAAACGAAAAGATTTGAAGAACAAACATACCCTTGAAGATCCGAGCTTCCTCAGGTACAAGTTCACCTCCAATCATTTTCGCGTTCAACTTGAATCCACCGGGTTTGGTTCCTTCTTTGATCAACGTTAGCCACCCAAGTGTTTGGCCTCTAGAGGTGATCCACCAAGGAATAATAAGAATTCAAGAAGATGGGTATTTGGCTCAAACCCTAGTTTTTTATCTCTATAGAAAAGAACGTACTCTCCCAACTTTTGGAATTACATATGTTGTAAAAGTCAACAACCACTTCACCCATAATAAGACTCCTCTTATTTATAGATGTGGGCAACCCACCTTAACAATTAAGGAATTGGGATTTATTTAATTAATTAAATTTTTTTAATTAATTAAGCTCCCTAATCTTATTAGGGATAATTAATTAAACTCCTTTAACTAATTTTCCTTCCTAATCCAATTAGGAATAAATGAGAGTACTTATATTAAATTAATTCCTAAACTCTTTTAGAAATTAAAATAATAATAATTGTAATAATATTAATAAGACTCCTCTTATTAATTTATATTTAATATTTCTAAAATATTAAATAATAAATATTAAGCTATTTAATTTATTCTATCACCATAGATTAAATTAAATATACTTAACTATATTATTACGATTATGCCATTAACTTCTTAAATAATTATTCTTCCTTTTATGGTGTGACCCTTTAGGTTCTCCATATTAAACAGGTTGTGAATAAATCAATTAGAACAATTCTAATCTTATTTAAATAAATAAATTAAATAATTAATTTATTTAAATAAATAATATTTATTCTACAATAGGATAAGCCTCCCTAGCGATCAGCGACTTTCCGGATAATATAGATTTCAACATTAATCATTAAAGAACCTTTGAGTAAGCGATTCATCGTACAATTCAATCCTTCCACCATATAATGTCCCAATTAAATATAAGACATGGAATTCTTTGTCAAGTCTTATTTTATTTAATTATATGTATTTTGATCCTTAAATGCACAACTCAAATAATGCAAATTAGAAACTCCTTTCTAATTTCATTATGCCTTGGCCAAGGACTATTGGGTTGTCATTTATCGAATCACATAGGACATTTCTCTTCTTTTAATAGAAGTGGTAGATTCTTTATTGATCATACATTATCTCCATGTATAACTTATTATACCCAAGCATACCCTTTGATATACCCTAAGGGTCTTAAGGAATAAGTCAAAGTATAACTCATCATACACAAGATACTATGATGGTCTCAAGTCCAAGGATCACTTGTACTACTATCACTACAGGAATTCCTATTGACAGGCAAGTAAAACTCCATTAGGTATTCCTTATCGAGCCATGTTCAGTGAACTTATTATCTAATAAGCACCTACATACTTGCTTTAGTGTCTCCACACAAATGATCATGAGATTAATCATCCTCATCCAATGAGCAAGCAACGTATGTACCAATCTATCCGGATTCACTAATCCCCAATTTAGTAATCCAATGATTGGGAACTATTTTAGTTCTAAGCTTTCTAAGAATTTAGATCTCATTAGAATGATCATCATCATTATTCTAAAAGCATTGCTTAAAACTATGGGTTTATCACATATTATAAAACAACATCATGTAGATAATTAAAAGCCTTTAATAAATTAATACTTTTTATTAATAAATGAATAAGATTGTTACAAAGTATATGCTTTATCATCAAACATGATTGGCTTGTGTGCATATTACTTTAAACACCTCCCCTTCTTATGAAATTTCGTCCTCAAAATTAGGGTACGTACCTAGTATATAGAAGAGGTGAGGATATCTTGACTTCATCTCAGATTCTAACTCCCAGGTCATTTCCTCCACATTGTGGTTTCTCCACAAAACTTTGACTTGAGGTATAACCTTGGAGCGTAGAATATGATCCTTCTTATCCAAGATTTTATTAGGTAACTCTTCATATGTTAAATCATCCTCTATCTCGTCTGGTTCTAATTCAATAATATGGTTCGGGTCTTTCACATATTTACATAACATGGATATGTGAAAAACGTTATGAACACGAGATATACTTGGCGGTAAGGCGAGTCTATAGGCCACAGTTCCTACTCGATTAAGGATTAAAAAATTGGCCAATGAATCGACGATTGAGCTTTCCTCTCTTTCCAAATCTCGTAACTCCTTTCCATGGAGCAATACATAACACACATGATCTCTAATATTGAATTCCACGTCCTTTCGATGAAGATCAACATAACTCTTTTGTCGATCTTGTGAGGTTTTTATACGTTGTCGGATCGTTTAAATCTTTTTCATAGTCATGCATACCAATCTGGTCCCAACAACGTTGCTTCACCCACCTCATCCCATCATACTGGAGAACGACACTTTCTTTCATACAACGCCTCAAATGGAGCCATGCCAATACTTGCTTGATAACTATTATTGTAGGAAAAATCCACCAATGGTAAGAACTTGTCCCAACTTCCCTTGAAGTCAAGGACACAAAGTCTTAATAAATCTTCAAGAGTTTGAATTGTCCTTTCCGACTGCCCATCCGTTTGAGGATGATATGCCGATTTAAATCGTAAATCCTTGCTCATAGCTTTTTATAAACTAACCCAAAATCGTGAAGTGAATCTTGGGTCTCGATCAGAAACTATGGATACTGGCATACCATACAATCTTACAATCTCATTTATGTACATACTAGCAAGAAATTCAAGTGTATAAGTTTCTCGTATCGGTAAGAACTGAGTAGACTTGGTCAATCTATCATCAATGACCCAAATCGCATTTATGCCTTGAGAAACCTTGGGAAGACCAGTAACGAAATCCATGGTAATGTGCTCCCACTTCCATTCTGGAATTTCAAGTGGGTTGCATGGACCTTTTGGCATTTGATGCTCCGCCTTGACTCGTTGACAAGTTAGACACCTTGAGATAAACCCCGTTATCTCTCTCTTCATATTGCTCCACCAAAATGTATGTCGAAAATCACGATACATTTTGGTACTCCCAGGATGTATTACAAACGGTGTGTTGTGCACCTCCATCGTGATTTTATACCTCAAGTCAGGATCGTTAGGAACACAATGTCTGGAGTTGACTCGAAGTATTCCTTCTTCATCGATTCTTGCTTCTGGAATAGCACCTCCTTGTACTTTCTTCCTCATACGCATCAGCTCCAGGTCTGTAGCTTGAGCAACCTTAACTTTATCGATTAAAGTCGGTTCCACTCGTATATTCGCCATCATCACATGGGTCCTTGGAGTCTTTAACTCTATTTCCATCCTTTCCAAGTCATACAAAATGGGCCTTTGCGTTGACAATATTGCACTCGCACCCGCATATGATCTTCTACTCAATACGTCAGCTGCTACGTTCACTTTTCCAGGATGGTATTGGATGGTATGATCATAATCTTTCAACAACTTAAGCCATCATCATTGTCGTATAGGTAATGCCTCCAAATTTGATCAGTATAGATCTCCACCTTCTCTCCATACAGGTAATGCCTCCAAATTTTACGCGCAAAAATGACTGTTGTCAACTCTAGCTCATGAGTAGGATAATTCCTCTCATATTCTTTGAGTTATCGTGAGGCATAGGCTATGAGTTTCCCATGTTGCATGAGAACACATCCTAACCCTTTTCCTAAAGCATCACTTTAGATGACAAATCCCTCCGAGCCAGATGGTATTGTTAGAACAGGTGCTAAAACGAGTCTTCTCTTGAGTTCTTGAAAACTCTTCTCACATTCTTCGCTCCAATCGAACATTGTATCTTTTCGAGTCAGCTGAGTTAATGGAGTAGCGATTCGAGAAAATCCTTCCACGAATCTCCGATAATAACCAACTAAGCCGAGAAAGCTATGTACTTTGGTCACTGATTTTAGTTGCTCCCAGCTTTGAATTTCTTCAATCTTCGCTGGGTAAATAGATATTCCATGATTTGATATCATGTGCCCAAGGAATGCAACTTCCTCAAGCCAGAACTCGTATTTCTTCAACTTGGCATATAGCTTGTTTTCACGAAGCTTTTGAAGTATCAGCCTCAAGTGTTGCTCATGGTCTTCATGGGTTTTGGAGTATATGAGGATGTCATCAATAAAGACGACCACAAAGTGATCCAAATATTCCTTGAATACTCGGTTCATCCTGTCCATGAAAGCAGCAGGAGCATTAGTCAATCCAAAAGACATGACTAGGAATTCATAATGCCCGTACCAAGTTCTGAAAGTAGTCTTTCGAATGTCATCAGTTTTAATCTTCAACTGATGATATCCAGAATGAAGATCAATCTTTGAAAAGAATTTGGATCCTTGCAACTGGTCAAACAAGTCATCAATGTGAGCAATGAGTACTTATTTTTGATGGTGACATGATTCAACTCCCGATAATCAATACAAAGTCGCATACTTCCATCTTTCTTCTTCATGAATAGAACATGAGCACCCCAAGGAGACGTACTAGGATGAATGAAACTGATGTCTAACAATTCCTGTAGTTGGGTTTTTAGCTCCTGATGTTCAATAAGAGCCATTCGATATGGGGCTTTGGAAATGGGTTTTGTACCGGATTCAAGGTCGATACAAAATTCAACTTCATGCTCTAAGGGTAGGCCAGGAAGTTCTTCAGGGAATACATCAGGAAATTTATTAACAATAGAAATATCATTCAAATCTGACATATTTTTATTTAAATCTTTGACATGGGCTAAGAAAGCTTGACATCCATTTTTCAATAAACGAATAGCTTTATGGCTTGATATGATAGTAATTGGTTTTAGTGGTTTGGTTGCTTGAATTCACATAATAGGTTGGTTAGGAATATGAAAGCTAACAACCTTACGAAAATAATCAATTTTAGCATGATGAGTAGTTAACCAATCAATCCCTAAAATCACATCAAATGCAAGTATTTTCAAAGAAATAAGATCGACAGGTAACGTGAGGTTACCGATTTGAATCAAACAAGACTTATAAACAGTGGATCTAATGAAGGTTCTCCCAACGGAGTTTCAACCGATAAGTCAAAGTCTAATTTCTTTGGAGTCAAATTTAAACGTTGAGTGCAAGTAGGAGAAATAAAAGAATGGGTAGAACCGGTATTAAATAAAATATAAACTTCACTAGAGGTTATGATTAGCTTACCCGTGATCACCTCGTTCGGATTCCTCACTTTTTAGGAGGTTACGACAAATGCTCTCCCTCAAACTACCGGTTTTGTCTTGTCTGGGTCACCCTTTGATGCCTCCATCCCAGCTGGACTTGACTTTGGTGTACGACAAAATTGGGCTAGGTGATCTTCTTTTCCACAATTGTAACACGCTTTGGACTGCATCGCGCATTTTGGACTGATGTGTCCTTCCCCTCCACATTTGTAACATACGATCGGCGGTCATTCTTCTTCCTTAACAACAGGTGCTGGTGCTGACGTCTTTCCATCATTGTTGAATCTCCTTTTCTTGAAATGTCCACTCTTATTGTCATAGCCATGATTACCACCGAAGTGATTACCATTTCTGGCATGATAATTCCCTCCACGCTTGTAGTCACCGCTTCAATGACTGCTACCACTGGTATTATCATTTTGCCGGCTGGTCTCTTTTGGTTGGGTTGACTCATTATCAGGTTCCAATAACTGAGCCCTATTCACAACATCTGAATACAAGCAAAGTTTGTGAGAGATAAGGTATTGACTTATCTCGGGTTTCAAACCTCTTAGAAATATCCGCGTCATTCTCTCCTCATTATCAACCAAGTGGGACGCAAACTGAGACAACTCGGCAAACTTTGCTTCGTATTGCGCCACGGTCATATTGTTTTGCTCAAGCTTGATGAACTCTACCTCCTTCATGTGACGAATACTTTCAGGAAAGTACTTGTCATTGAAAAGCTCTTGGAACTTCTCCCAAGATATTTTGAGTGTGGCAGGTTTAGTACGCTTTACAGATTCCCACCAGTAATCTGCCTCTGCATCTGCTCGCAACATGAAGGTGGTAAAGAGAACCTTTTTCTCCTCGGAGCATCCCAAGACATCAAATATATTGTTGATCTGCTTTATCCACGTCTCTGCCTTAAGTGGTTTTGGCTCTCCAAAAAACTCCGTTGGTCCCAGCTCCTTGAACTGCTTAGCGGTGACCGTCTGAGAGTTGTCAGTGTTTCCACCTGCATTTTGGACAAGAGCCGCCCTCTCCTGATGTTGAATGAATTGCATAAAATATCTAAACATCCCATCGTTAATCATTTGATCATTGTTGTTTACCTGAGAATTATTGTCTTCCTGTTGCACATTATCCTGGGTATTAATCTGTGGTGAATCAACGGTCTCATGTGCTTCATTGCTTATCTCATCATTTTTAGATGCCATTTTCAAATACTTCCACAAAACAAAGGTTAATTAGCATATCACATATTATCCCTATACTTTGACCGACCAATTAAATACCAAATAAAATTAGGTAGGTCATACTAGCAAAGGAATTCCCCATCTCTCCCCTTCTAGTTCTTGTCTCACATCTTAGCCAGGGATCATATCCATAAGCTTTGATACCAACTGTGACGCCCCCAAAATAGGTATACATCACCCATCTTGAGTCGCCAAATACATGGTACAAAATTCAAATACAACTTAATAATACAACTGTCGTATAAAATACGACAAAACATATGCTATGAGTTTCAATACAAATATTGTCATCTATACAATATTCACACTCAATGGAGTCCTCATTACATTTATTATCACACTATTTTATAGAATAGTGAGGACTACTATGACACCATCTCGGACCATCACTCCATTCCCCGACTAGTCCTGGCTACGTTCTCATTTCCTGAAGAGAACAATGAAAGCAAAAGGGTGAGCTCAACTAGCCCAGTAAGAAATATTATGACTAAGATAATGCAGAATAAATTATCATTAGCCTTCAATAATGTTAAACTGATATAATATAATAGACAGCAAGTTTAACTGCAGCGGAACAAGCAATCCATTAGAAGAGTCAAGTAGAGCATAAAATCTACTATCTTCTATGATTTAAAAAGTTTTTCATCAACTTTATCATTTGAGACTCGACCTTAATAAATAAAATCAAATCATCCCTGCACCACGACCAAGGATATTCATGTAATCATCATTGGTCATGATTATACCAAATAATCCCTGGTCTTAATCATACCAACAACTGTCCATCAATGAACTACTGGCCAATGAGGACTTTCACCACATCATTCGTCACATTACGGTCATGATTATACCGAATAATCCCTGGTCATAATCATACCAAGTCTATCTATGCACGTAAGCCAAAGATGACTTTTATCACAATATAAGCATGAGGATGATGACAATGACATAATAATTCAATAAAACAAGTTCAAGGATAAATTTTAAAGATTTATAAATTAATTTATCTAGGAACCAATAACGTGCAAATTGTCAACATGATATTGCTTTGTGGGGTAAAATTCAAGAATGCTCAGAAGAATATTTCCATGAAAAGATACTGGATGAATCGCAAATATCAAGGATATTCCACTAATTTCATGGAGTATAAAAGCCAAAACTTTTACCAACTGAGTATAATAGAATATATGAAACTGCAAATGGATTTTCACCCGTCATGCGGTAATCCACGTAGACAGATCATTTCCACAATTTAATAAGGAATGAATATGAAGGATCATTCACCATACATGTGGTAGTCCACACAGACATGTTATTCCAACAGAATAATAAAGAATGAAATAACAAAAGAATTCACCAGGCATGCGATAGACCGCACAGACAGGTTATTCCAACAGAATAATAAAGAATGGAACCAGGTCATGCATAATCCGCACAGACAGTATGTTCCAATAGAATAATAAAAAACGGAACTAGGTCATGCTTAATCCGCACAGACAGGATGTTCCAACAGAATAATAAAGAATGGAATAACAACAGAATTTACTAGGCATACGATAGACCGCACAGACAGGTTATTCCAATAAAATAATAAAGAATGGAATAACAGAAGAATTTCACCATGTATGCGGTACTTCTCATACATAGGTTATTCCAACATAATTATAAAGAATGGAATAACAACCCTTACGAGTATTGATAGAAAATAACTCTCTTCAAGAATACGAAAGAATAATACCCTTACCTTAGAAGAAAATTGGATACTGGAATAGTGAGGTAGCAGACTTCTCTTCTTCTTTCTCTCTATAATTTCTCTCTATAATAATTACTCTATAACTTAAGTGAATTGGTGAGAAATGAAGGAAGAATGAGCTTCTATTTATAGGAAAATATAGTTTCGATAATTGCACGTTTTGGGGCTCGAAATAATACAGTATAATACCTTCCTCTTTTTCTTCATTTTTAATTTAGTCTTGCAAGTATTTTTAAACTTGCACCACCTCCCCTAATAGTAAATAATGTGAATCAATAGTTAATCATATGTCGATTTCCACTAACACTAATAATTCCAACACAATGGAACTATCAATTTCATCGTTAATCAACATGAACTTATTCATCATTAATATTATAATTAATAATATTTAACAACCAGGTCGTTCCCAGAAAAGAGGGGGCTTTCCAATAAGGATTTGTCCTTATTGGCGCGCAATTAGATGACCAAATCTCTCCTTGACAGAACTTCTAGACATTGTAAATATTACAATTTAATAATATGAATAACTTTGTCATCTCAATTATTGATTTAATAATATATCATATTATGCAGATGATATTGTGACAATAATTGAATCAATAATATGAGAGATATGATGCAACAATTACTGCAACAATAATTAAGTATAAATGAGTGACTTTTCACGTAAGCATCAATAATCAATACCATGTGCTACTATGCAAGCACGTGTATTACTGTACTTTTACTACTGGGTAGTTCAATAGTTTTAATGGTAAAACTTTCGCCGTTATTTTTATAAAAAGATAATTCTGTCATTTTCTAACTACGACAATATTTCTGTTGTGGGGTCCACCAATGATTGTGCCGTCATACGAATATTCCCTGTTAAAACAAATATTCCCCGACCAATCGAATATTATATAACCACTTGCTTATTTTGCAAAATTTGTAAATATAACCCACAACTATAACATTATGTCAAATCCACAACATAATATTCAAAAATATATTTTGAGAAAATTATTCTTTATTCATAAAAGTTGGGGTCTTACAGAATTGAACTGGAATAAAGGTGTAAAAATCAGAGTGAAGCTTGGGGTGAAGTCGTAAGCCTAATTCTCCAGTAATTGTTTGAAATTTCAGTTTTTAAGATTTGTGATTGTTTTGTGATCTTAGTATTTTTAATATTTGAGTTTTAACAATTTTGATCATTAATTTGGATAGTTTAATAAAATTAGGATTTATAGGAAACTGATAATTGTGAGGTTAAAATTTTTACTGATTTCTCTGGGGGAACGATACTCCACTTACTATTATATTACTTGTTGACCACGTATACTTGCGTGTGAGCGTATATAGATTTTTTCCAACAAGTTTTTGGCGCCGTTGCCGGGGAACATTAGTATAGATTTTAATATTTTACTATATCAATTTAATTAGTCTAGTTTTACTTAAACATTTTTTATTTTTGTTTTGTTCATCTTATTTCAGGTTTTTGAAGTTGGTTTATGCAAACGCGGTCCAAAAATCCATACTTGCTTCCTTTTGAGGACAATATTGAGAAACGCTTTTAAACACTAAGTAAGTGGATCAAGGAAACAAGAGAAGACTTCGCAAACTCTGAAAAAGAAGAAGCAATGGCTATCGAAGATCAGAAAGCGTTGAGAGACTTTGCTACACCCAAGGTGATTGAGCTGCAGTCAAGTATCTCCAGGCCTACTATAGCTGCGAACACATTTGAAATCAAGCCTGGGACTATTCAAATTATTCAAAATTTAGTTCAGTTTCAGGGTTTGGCAAATGATGATCTGAACGAACATTTAGTTAGCTTTCTGGAGATTTTGCACTTTCAGGTATAATGGGGTGTCGGATGATGCGGTAAGACTTCACTTGTTCCCTTTCACCATACGGGACAAGGCAAAGAGTTGGTTATACTCTCTACCACCAGGATCAATAACTACATAGGAAGATCTCGCTTAGAAATTTCTTGCAAAATTTTTCCCACCAGCGAAAACTGTAAAATGAGGAATGAGATAACTATGTTTGAACAGTAACATGGGGAATCATTGTATGAGGCATGGGAAAGATATAAGGAATTGTTTAGAAAATGCCCGCATCATGAATTGCCTAAATGGTTGCAAATGAATACATTCTACAACGGGTTGAACGGAAATCTCAAGACTAGTATTGAAGCAGCTTCGGGGGGAGTCATTTATGGCAAAAAGTTATGAGGATGCCTACGAATTGATAGAGACAATGGAAACAAATAACTACTAGTGGCCCACGACAAGAATGACACAGGCAAAGGTAGCTAGTGTGTTAGAAGTAGATGGAGTGACGGCAATACAAGCACAGATTTCAGCACTATCTAAAAAGTTGGATGCTATGTCAGGGGTACAGACACAGCAGGTTGCAGTTATTTTTGAATTATGAATGGGTGAACATCCTACAGATCAATGTGCAATCAACCTAGCATCAGTGCAATTTGTGGGTAGCTACAACAGGATTCCACAAAATATGTACCATAATACATACAATCAGGGGAATATTAATCACCCAAATTTTTCATGGAGTAATAATCAGCAACAACAAGCTCTCCGACCATCATATCCCCCAGGATTCCAGAATCATCAACAATCAGCTCAACATCAAAAGAGGAAATTAGATTTAGAGGAGCTGTTGACAAAGTATATAACAAGCAATGAGGCAGCTATGAAAAACCAAGCAATGGCCATGAAATCTCAAGAGATAGCCATCAAGAATCTTGAGAATCAGATTGGACAAATTTCATTAGCATTGACCAATAGACCACAAGGGACTCTACCTAGTAACACCAAAAGAAATTCAAAGGGAAATTATGAACAGTGTCAGGCAATAACTTTGAGAAGTGGAAAACATCTAGACGGGAAAAGTGCAGAAAATTCAGTTAGAACGGATGACAAAGTTGATGAGAACAAGTGGTTGAAGAAAAATAGGGTGAGGAAAAGCAAATTGAGAAAACAAAGTTAGTTGACAAAGCGGGGTTGTATCCTCCACCATTGTTTCAGAGAGAGAGAAAGTCAGTAAATTAGACAAGCAGTTCTCAAAATTTTTGGAAGTCTTTAAGAAACTTCATATTAATATCCCGTTCACAGAAGCCCTAAAGCAGATGCCAAGTTACGCGAAATTCGTGAAAGGAATTTTGACCTGGAAAAAGAAGTTGGAAGATTTTGAAATAGTGGCATTAACAGAGGAGTGTAGTGCAGTTTTACAGCGAAAGTTGCCACAAAAGTTGAAAGATCTTGGGAGTTTCACAATTTCGTGCACGATTGGGAACATGGCATTCAACAAGTGTTTATGTGATTTGGGGGCGAGTGTGAACCTTTTGCCGTTATCAGTTTATTTAGAATTGGGTTTGCTAGCTCCAAAGCCTACAAACATCTCATTACAGTTGGCGGATAGGTCAGTCACATATCTGAGAGGCATTATAGAGGACATTTTGGTCAAGGTTGACAAGTTTATATTCCCCGCAGATTTCATAATTCTGGATTTTGAGGAAGGTAAGAACATCCCAATTATCCTAGGGAGATCTTTTTTGGCTATGGGTAGGACACTCATCGACGTACAAAAAGGTGAACTAACTATGAGGGTGCAAGATCAAGAAGTGAATTTTAATGTTTTCAAGGCCATGAAATTCCTTACGGATGAAGAAGAGTGTTTTAGGATGGATATCATTGATCAGATAATCAGCGAAGACATGGGTAGAAGTTTGGGTAACGATCCATTGGAAACAACATTATTAGGAGGTGAAGATGTAGATTATCCAGAATTTGTAGATTACTTGCAGATGTTAGACTCCCTGCCATGAGTTAGCAGATTTAAAGAACCAGTTGAACAATTGCACATAGAGGAAAGATCCCCAACTAGAATGAAACCATCATTGGAGGAGCCACCTTCTCTTGAGTTAAAGCCACTACCTAAACACCTCAGGTATGCGTATTTAGGAAATTCTAATTCTTTACCTGTTATTATTTCTGTTGCACTTAACTAATTCCAGGAAGAGAAGTTGCTAAGAGTGCTTAGAGAACATAAATTGGCTATAGGATGGACAATCACAGATATCAAGGGAATCAACCCATCCTTTTGCATGCACAAAATTCTAATGGAAGACGATGCAAAACCGATAGTGGAGCAACAGAGACGGCTCAACCCAATCATGGAAGAAGTAGTGAAGAAGGAAATACTAAATGGTTGGACGCAGGTATCATCTACCCAATTTCTAACAGTAAGTGGGTCAGTCCGATTCAATATGTGCCGAAAAAGAGAAGAATGACTGTGGTACAAAATGATGATAAAAAGCTAATTCCGACAAGGACAGTGACTGGTTGGAGGGTTTGCATGGATTAGAGGAAGTTGAATAAGGTGACCCGCAAAGATCACTTTCCCTTACCCTTTAACGATCAAATATTGGACAAATTAGTGGGACACGAGTACTACTGCTTATTGGATGGATATTCAGGATATAATCAGATCATCATTGCCCTTGATGATCAAGAGAAGACTACTTTCACATGCCCATACAGCACATTCGCATCCAGAAGAATGTCCTTCGACTTGTGTAATGCACCCGCTACCTTCTAACGGTGTATGATAGCCATTTTCTCATACATGGTAGAGAAGAATGTGGAAGTCTTCAAGGATGACTTTTCTGTCTATGTAGACAATTTTGATGTATGTTTGGAGAAATTGGTGATGGTGTTAAAGAGATGCGCAGAAACAAATCTGGTACTTAGCTAGGAAAAGTGCCACTTCATGGTTGAGGAAGGCATATTTTTGGGTCACAAGGTTTCAATAAAAGGACTAGAGGTTGATAAAGCAAAGGTGGAAATGATTGAAAAACTTCCCCCACCAAGTTCAGTCAAGGGAATTCAAAGTTTCTTGGGACATGCCGGGTTTTACAGAAGATTTATAAAAGTTTTCTCTAAAATTGCAAAACCTTTGTGCAGTCTTTTAGAGAAGGATTTGGTTTTTAAGTTTGATAAGGAGTATAATTTGGCATTCGAGGTATTGAAGAAAAAATTGATTTCAGTTCCTGTAATCGTCGCACCGGATTGGAATATGCCCTTCGAGTTAATGTGTGATACGAGAGACTAGGCAATTGGGGTTGTTTTCGGTCACGCCGAGAAAAGGTATTTTATGCCATATACTATGCGAGTAAGACACTTATGGAGACTCAAATGAATTACACGACTACGGAAAAATTTTGGGAATATTTGATCGGAACGAAAGTCGTAGTTTATACGGATCACTCAACCATTCGATACCTAATTTTAAATAAAGATGTTAAACCACGCCTTATTAGATGGATTCTCCTTCTCCAAGAATTTAATTTGGAAATAAAAGATAGAAAGGGGATGGATAATCAAGTTACTGATCATTTGTTAATGCTGGAAAATTAGGATGAAAAGGAAGAGGACAGATGTATAATTAATGAATCATTTCTGGATGAGCAGCTATTTAGGATTAATACAGAATTTCCATGGTACACGGACTTCGTCAACTATCTAGTGAGCAATATACTTTCTCCTGATGTTACGCATCAGCAGAAAAAGAAATTCCTACATGACGTCAAGTGGTACATGTGGGATGAGCCATACCTATTCAAACAGTGCGCCGACTAGATGATTAGAAGGTGTGTGCCCTACAACGAGGTGAATAGTATATTGCATGAATGTCATTCGTCTGCGTACGGGGGACATTATAGTAGTCAGAGAACAGCGGATAAAGTGCTTCAAGCCGGGTTTTATTGACCTACATTATTTAAGGATGCCCACCAGTTTATTAAAAGTCGTGATAGATGTCAATGGGTGGGCAACATATCAAAAATGAATGAGATGCCACTACAAACAATCTTGGAAGTTGAATTTTTTGATGTTTGGGGCATTAATTTTATGGGGCCATTTCCATCCTTATTCGGTAATCAGTATATATTGCTTGCAGTTGACTATGTATCAAAATGGGTTGAATCCACATCACTACCAACTAATGATGCCAAAGTGGTTCTCAAATTTCTGCAGAAGAATATCTTTACAAGATTTAGCAAGCCAAGAGCTATTATAAGTGATGAAGGTAGTCACTTCTGCAACAGAGCATTTATATCTCTCTTGGCAAAGTATGGGGTCAACCATAAGGTGGCGACGACTTATCATCCCCAAACAAGTGGGCAAGCGGAAGTTTCAAACAGGGAGGTGAAAAGAATCTTGGAAAAGGTGGTGAACCCGAATAGAAAGGACTGGTCTCTCAGGTTGGACGATGCACTATCGGCCTACCGAACTGCGTACAAAACACCAATTGGTATGTCACCATATCAATTGGTTTATGGTAAAGCATGCCACCTGCCTGTGGAGTTACAACACAAAGCCTACTGGGCAATTAAGAAACTGAACTTTGATCAAGCAGATGTGGGTGAAAAGAGACTACTTCAGTTAAACGAGCTCGACGAATTCCGACTGCAAGCTTATGAGAACTCAAAATTATACAAAGAAAAGGTTAAGAAATGGCACGATTAGAAAATCATGCAAAGAACGTTCGAATCGGTGAAATCAGTCTTGTTGTTCAACTCATGGTTGAGGTTTTTCCCAGGCAAGCTAAAATCAAGGCGGTCGGGTCCATTCACCATTAAAAGAGTTTTTTCACATGGCGCCGTTGAACTCTACAGTAGAAACCAATTGGAGACTTTCAAGGTCAACGGTTGAAGCATTATTGGGGTGGCGAATCCAACATGGATGTCATTGCAATCACATTATCCGACGTACCATAAACAGGGAAAAGTCTGGCTGAACAACATAAAATCAAGCGCTAATTGGGAGGCAACCCAATCTTACTTTTATTTTTCATATTTTTATTCATAGCCATCAAATTATAGTTTAGAATAGTTAGTAATATAGAATAAGTTCAGGTACTAATTAGTTAATTTGCATGTTCTTGATAATCTCTACAACATGCTTAAAATTTACTTACATTTATGTTTCATGGCATTGTAGGGTCTTAAATTAATCATGATTGGGAGTTGAAGTGAAGAAATAAGCAAAAAGTATCCATTTAACAGAAACCACCTCCGCTGGGGCGGGCCCCCTCACGCCTAACACCGCCGCTGAGGCGGGGGTCTCTCAATCTAGATTACAGTATGCATGCCCGCCGGGGCGGGGGTCCTAAAATTTGAACAGGCTTGCTCCGCAGTTACATATTATGCCCACTCATACTTCTTTATCAATTACAACTCCCATCTAGTATACTCACTACTTACCCATGATATTGGCAACTTACACTTCATCTTCCCAGTTCATTGACACAATTACCCACTAACCCATTACTTCACACCACCACCTTCCACCATCCTATCATATCTATATAATCACAACCTCACAACCCTAGTTCACCACATATATTCAACTCAAACTCAGATAGCCACGAATTAGGGTTCTTAGTGAGGGAATGCATATTGCATTTTTAGAGTGAGTCACTTATAATACATTTCTTCATCTTCTATCACCATAAGAGAAGCAAAGGCATCTAAGTTTGGGGGGATAACACAATGTGCACACCAAGTGTTCGAAAAATTATCCAAGTAAAGTTTGGAGGGGGGGGAATAGCGCTATTAAGGCTTCCAGAGTTCAATGGCATCTAAGCCCACATCAAAGAGGCAACGGGGAGAGAGTTCCACAACAACAACACCATCACGAACCTTCGACCGACGTAAATTTATAAGTTTCGCCGCTGCTAACCGTTACGACTACATGGCAACAAAAGCACTCACACCGGAGCGGGGATTGGCACCAGACCATGTCGACGGTGAGATGATGCAACAGATATATCAGAAAGGCTGGAACAAGTTCACAGAGGAACGCGAGGCCACCGTTGTAAGTGTGGTCAAGGAGTTTTATGCGAACGCCGAGGACAAGGCCCCTTTCAATGCTTTTGTGAGGGGAAGATTAGTCCGTTTTAGTGTCGATGCCATCAACACATATTATCAGTTACAGGTGCCTCGACATTGCAATTATGCTCACTTACGTGACAATGATCCCGATTATGAGACCATTCCGAAAGAAATGACTAAACCTGACACAAAATGGATCAAGGGTCGAAAAGGGGGCACATTTTTTCATAGCAAAGATCTCAGCAGATATGGCAAGATATGGTACGCATTTTTGCGTGCCAAATTATTCCCATCCACACACATGTCCGACGTGACCAAGGAGAAGGTTATGCTCTTATATGCCATTGTATAAGATTTCCTCATCGACGTTGGGGAAATAATCAATTTCTCAATCCGACTGTGCTTACGAGGACATTTCTTGGGTGGCTTGCCACACCCATCACTCATTTATGGGTTGTGTAGGCAAGCGAGAGTTCTATGGTCTGATGATGAACCTACCTTGATGCCGCTTTAGATACTAGATTCGAGAATGATTGTGCGGTACTCGATGTGGGAAGGCAGAAAATCACATCCGAGAGGATTTTGATTTGTATTTCCCTCAGCTTCGGAGGATGAGGTTGAAGCTGAAGATACTTCAGATGATGACGAGTTTCAGGAGAATTCACCGATTGGAGAACAAGGAGCAGAGGAGGTTCCATAGTCCGAGGTAATATCTAGTCCTCAGTTCCTCAACTTTCAGTGACAAGTGGATGTGCAAAATAAGCAAACAAGACGAGAAATGAGGCGACTCGCAGCTAGACAAGACCACATGTTCGAGGCTATGAACCTATCGTTTGCATAATTGAACACGACGCTCCAAAGCTTCAATCCAAATGCTCAATTCCCATACCAGCAGCCTACCCTAGTGCCACAATTTCCACCAAGTGACTCCGATGAAGAAGAACAACAACCACCACAACCACAGACTTAAGGATTATTGGGAAGTCCTCACATTTTAATTGCTATATCTACACAATAAGGGCATTGTAATTTTCAAGTTTGGGGGATTTACTTTCATGTTTGCATTTCATGTTTGCACATTTAAGTTCATTAGCTAGGTTTGAATAGTAGTTTATTATTTAGTTTAGGTTTATCAAATGTTGCATTCATGTAATCATGAATTTGCATAGTAACCTGGGAGCTTAAATAGTTTTTTTGTTATTTAATGTTGCATTCATGTTATGTTCACCATCCATATATACATAAATAAATAAAAAATAGTTAAATAATATGTTAATGTTGCATATATCTAGCAGTTGTTGTAAGTTTGTTTTGTTTTGGTCGATGATGAGATTGAGATTAAGTCAACAATTATAGTACTGATTATTAGAACCCTGATGTAGTTTCTGTTATGAATTAGATTTTTTTCTTGTTTGAAACTGGTATAAAAAGGGTAGCACGCTAATAACGTCTGTGTCGACTGATTAGTTCAAATTGATACATAAAGAGTTTCTAAAGGATAATGCTAGTGTAAATGAGAAAATTATAAGGATAGGCAGTGAAGACGAAGAATTAGGTAAAAACCTAAGTTTGAGGGGATAAATGTAGGGTACATAAGCTTTTTATCTATAAAAAAAATTAAAATAAAATATATATCGTGACTAGTCTTGTTTCGGGGCCTTTGTTACTTGAGCAAGTACGCCCAAGGGAGTGTCTCTACACCTAGCGCCCTAAGGTCTTTTATGATCTGGGAGTCGTTGGTTGAAAGCTCGCTAAGGGGTAGAACTGCTAGCCTAATGGAATGAGACATTGCACAGTCATATAAAAAAAAGAAGAATAAAATGGGAAATAAGAGCAAAAAGCCCCCGTGTGATATATATATATATATATATATATATATATAAAGAATAAAAGAAAAAGAAAGCATAAGTACCTTATTTGGACCCTTAATATCAGTGATGGTTTAATTTTAGTTAGATCTCGTTTGTCTTTGAAGTTCTTGAGTTTACTCTGTATGATTCCTTATAAGAAATTGGTTATGTATTGAATTTGAATCTGTATTAGTTAGCATGGATGTTAGACACACACACACACACATACACATACACACACTATACCAATGATAATGGTTTAAGATTTGAGGACTAATAAGGAATTATCAATTGGTTTTGGTAATTAAGAGTTGTATTGTTTGCTTGATTTCTCTGAGGCTGGTGGAATAATTGTGATTCTATGGCACTGTAGGATTCAAAGACATATAGATTAGATGCATTGCATTTCATTACATTTTATTGTTTAGCATATTTATTTTGTTTTTGTGCTCGAGGACTAACACGGTTTAAGTTTGGGGGATTTTGATAAGTAGATTTTATATCCACGAATCGGTTTCTAATTCAAGCTTATTTGTTGTTAACTCCTTGTTTTTATGTTTATTTTTATTTGTTTATTGTTGTTTTATGTGTAGGTTGGTTGGTGTGGAAAGTGATCAAAAAAGGAGGCATTTGGGATAAAGTGTTAGCAAGATTAGAGCATAACCAAAGTTAGAAGGCAGGAGACTAGACCGTCGGGGCGGGGGGTCTTCAATCCAGTTTATAGTAGCCTAGCCCGTCGGGGCGGGCATGTTACAAGCTTATACCCCCGCCGGGGCGGGGGGTCCCAAAACCTGATTCTCTTAGTTTGTTTCTAACATTGTTGGGACATGCGTTTTAGTAGTTGGAAAGCTTTGGGACTCTAAATGGCATAGAAGTGAACTGAGATTACGTGTGTAAACATATATTAACACCAAAAACAAGATCAATAGAAGACACAAGGCAATTAACAGAGATTAAGGACAGATTTTCATATCAAGCATTGGAGTGAAGATTTTGAAGGAACTTTTATATCGATTGCGGATTAAGGCTAAAGTGAAGGGTGTTCTGAATTATTCTTTATCTTTGGTTTTATATTTGTAATTGAAAGGATGTTATCTTTAATTTATTCAGTTATTATTTCATTGATGATGAACTAATTTACTATAAGTGAAATGATGGTTTTGTAACTTTTATTTTCACTTTAATAAGCTATTATCCAGTTTATCTATATTAATTTGAGCTTGAATTTATGAATTGCCTGATCAACAGTTCTTTGTGGACTTGTATGAATTCGAGAAAGGAAGTACGAGTCTAGACGTAGTTAATATAACATGTATTCTTGAATTCTGTGAATGAATAGAACTTGATGAATGTTAGGGTAAAGTTACGCTTGACATCGCATGTAATCGGATAAAGGACTTAAACTTAAACCTTCTTTAATTGTAATTCACATAGAGATATAGTGAGTTAATTGATTAAGGTGTTTAACTTGTTTCTTTCTAAATTATGGATTTGAGTTAATATGGTATTAGTACATCGAGAGTTGGCTAGTGCTACATACGTGTTCTTGATTAATAAACTGGGATAGTGAATTGAACTAGAATAAAGGTGTAAAAATCAGAGTGAAGCTTGAGGTGAAGTCGTAAGCCTAATTCTCCAATAATTGTTTGAAATTTCAGTTTTTAAGATTTGTGATTGTTTTGTGATCTAGGTATTTTTAATAATTTAATTTTAACAATTTTAATCATTAATTTGAATAGTTTAATAAAATTAGGATTAATAGGAAACTGATAATTGTGAGGTTAAAATTCTTATTGATTTCTCTGTGGGAACGATACTCTACTTACTATTATATTACTTGTTGACCATGTATACTTGCGTGTAAGCGTATATAGATTTTTTCCAACAGTTGGCGTCTTCTTGGAGGCATTTTCTATTAAAAAATACACTTATTAAATCATTACTCAATTTCTTAAGTATTTTTTACTCAACTTACACATCACAAATGATCATCGCATAACACATAATGTTTTGAATAAATATTAACATTTTATTCATTCATAATCTTTTAAAAAAATATATAGAAACAATACCATCGCTGTTATTTACATCAATTTTCTGAACTAATAAAGTTTCAAGATAACATCACCATATCCCATTGGTGAGATAACACTTAGGATTTATATCTTGCTTATTATATCATTATTCATTCAATAATTATACTTCCTATTAAGGCCTACTAAGTCACTGCACAGCCTTATGATGCTCCTCTTCCATGATACGGAACATCGTTCTACGATCTAATATATACCATCGCAATTCTTTGAACTGAGTCGGATAGTACATAACTCGGTCTTGAGCTCGGTGTATCACAGTGTTAAAAACATAATTGATCTCTTCCATCTTGACCTTCTTTGCTTGAACCTCTCCCTCTGCTACCTCTGCATGCTAGGAAGCTTTCTCGTACGTATCTTCAACTCTTCCTCTCTTGGTGGATTCTTCTTTCAAGTTATCCTTCAGTTTTGCAACCTCCTCCATCAGCTGCTCATTCTCCCCCTCTATGTGAAATAGCTTTCATTCCACATTGATGAGATGTTCATCAAGATCCTGGATCTCATCGTCCTTCTGTGCGATCGAAGTCTGATGTTCAGCTACTAGCTCCTCCAACTCCTCGACTCTATCCTGAAGCTCAATGTTACGATCGTATACTTCATCATACATTTGAGCTATGATAGAGTTTGGTGGAAACTCTTCTTCATCCTCATCCTCATCCGCTTGTGGCAACTCTGCGGGGTCTTCCTCATCTGTCTCTACCACATCTTCATCATCAGGTATCCCCTCTTACTCCAACTTCGGGGCATGACCAACCACCGTGACCAACGAAGATGACACCCTTGGCACCAGTTGTTCTCAGACCACCTGAATATCTCAAGGCTCCTCCTCTCTAAGCATCTGAGGTCCCTCCTCCCTAGCCTGACTGGATTCTTCCATATCAGCCATCTTAACAACAAAAAATTTTAAGTTTCTAATTACTAAACATCACTACTCGACACTCACGAGCACATGGGTTAGAATCACATAAGCACATAGAGTGTTTTATTATTTCTTCCTTAAAACTCAATAAGAGTCTATCACTACTATCTTTATCTTTACAAACTCCTATAAGGTTACTACCTAAGATTTTTTCCCCAGCTAAGGTTCATAACCTAAAGCTTTGATACCAACTTGTGACACCCCTAAATCTGGGTACTTCATTCCCACATGATTGGTGTTCACTATCCAAACATTCATTTCTAACTACCCAAATATAATAAAATTTAAGCAATAAACTTTCCATTAAAGGGTTACATAATTTAAACCAACATATCTCAGTTTATCTAATCTTAAAACAATCATTTAATGCGAAAAAACAATTAATTACATCTCATAATTAAAATTAAGTCTGAAAACATAATTCTCATCAAATTAACAAGTCTTCAACACTTGTTCGTTTTTCCTTTTCCTTTACTGGTGCTTAGCTTCTCAACCTTTCCAAATTTAGCTGCAATGTTATATATATATATATATATATATATATATATATATATATATATATATATATACATATACACACAAGAGTGAACAAAACAAATGCTCACTTAAAGATAACATAATAACTGACAGTGAATAAGCTCATTTGAATTGAATAACATATCTTAACATCGATAATCAATAACTGATACTGGAAAATAATTGAGGGTCACAAGACCAAGAACTATGTCCAAGGTTATAAGTATTTCTTTCAACTTAACCATAAACATTCATTACACTGTAGGGACTCCCCATACTTAGGATGATCAGCCTTTCGTACCATGTATTGTGCACAAACATCTAAATGTTTCGCGTAAATAATCCCCTATAATAGGGTTGGTCATCTCAGTTTTAATATAGAAGTCTTGTAACAATCCAAGATTTTATTTGTAACTTAAAATATTTATTAAATTAAATAAATATTTTATTTATAATGTTGTTTTTTTATAATTTAAAATATTTCTTAAATTAAATAAGTATTTTATTTATATGGTTGTTATTAGTATACATGTGTGGTCGAGGGTGGTTAAAGATTTCATGAATTGCTATGTTGCTATTTTAATTTAATAATTATAGTGATATGTTAATTTATTAAATAAAATTATAATGAGATTATAATTTTGTGATATTTGGATTAAGTGGGAATTTTATTGAGTATGTTGTAATTAGTTTATTTAACTAATGTTGGATATAGAGATCCAAATAAATAATATGGGAATATAAACTATAGTATAAATGATTTATTAAAATAAATTAAAGTAGTTTAAATGGATTTACCCAAACAAGGCTTAAAATATTAAGCATTTATTTTAATTAATTTTATCTAAACATAACCTTATGGCTTTTGAATTTTAAATTTTAATTTTAATAATATAAATAAAATAAATAAAAATATAAATAATATATATTAAATTTTATAACTGATAACTTAATATTATATTTATTCCAACGTCGGTTTTAGACGTTGGGTGCGTGTCTTTTATTTCTACGTAAAAGGATTTGGCCTAAACCTAAGAAGAAGAAAAGAAAGGGTTTACAAAGAATTTGAGAGAGAACAGAGAGAGTTTGAGAGGAAGATTTCTGAGAATTCCAAAGAAATTCGTTGTGTTTTAGCAAGAATTACCGAGCAATTGAAGGTATTTTCCATAACCTTAAAAATATATATATATATATATATATATATATATGTTTTACGGCATAAATTTCCAAGTTCTGTTAATCCAATTTTTCTTGAATGGTTGTTATAAACTGAATTATTGTATCTATATGTAATTATGATGTTAGAACTAGTATTTAGACACGAATTGGTATACTAATTACGTTAAAAAGGAAGAAAACTAATTATAGTGCATGTTTGTATTTATGGCTTGAGAAAGTACCAAATTTGGTGGATAATTAGTAAACTAATCTGTAAATTGAGCCTTGAATATGTTAATTCGGTAAGAAATGAAGAGAACGTAGTTTGAATGAGTTGAATTGGTGTAGAATTGTGATCACAGTGTTAATTTTTGTCAAGGATGTCAAAAATGGAATTTTAGTATGAAACATGGAATTTAAAGGATTTAAATTAGTTGTAGTTGTTGTTAAATTATTCTAAGTTGGTGTATATGTGAGGAACCATGTATATAAGAGTGCTATATCAATTGGGTATGTTTAATTTACTGTTTTGTGGATGAGTTTCGTGATAGTTGGCTTAGAACAGAGCCTAAACTCGTGTTTTGCAAAATCATTCATCGGTGTCGAAGAACGGCTAAAAGGCCATCTGGCATGGGCATGCCAGAACTCTAAGGTAACCATGATGCTGGTAGCCAAAGTGGTCGTCGGACCCGATGAAGAACTGTTACCAGCATAGTCTGGAGAATGTTAACTTAACATCTTTTAGTGATTATAAAAAGGGCTTAATGCATGCTATAAGACGTAATAACATATAATAATCATAATGTTTAAACTAAAAGATTATGAATTAGTAAGTTGTAAGAAGATTAGTAAGTTATGAAAGCGATATGTTATGTACACATGAATAGGTAATAAGTGTTTTGAAGTTAACACTTGTGATTTCTGAAATGAACATTATAAGATATGGAAGGTGATTAATATAAAACCAATGAGTCCTAGGAAGACTTAGGCACTTGAATGAACTTTGAGTTCGATTAAGAAGAAATATATTATGGATTATTAAGTTATATTAGATTGAAACTCAACGTTGTAAGAGTTGAGAATGTAATTTGGATGCTAAAAGTCTTATGTTATATGTTAGTGAGTTTTCAGATTCATGTTATTTGGTTGATTAATATGGTTAAACCTTAAGCTAAAGGTTAAAACTTTACTAATATGAGAATTTAATCTATGAGGTTAATGTATATAGCTAATTGATGTGATAATCCTAATGGTATGTGTAGGATATTGGAGTACGTGAGTTGTAATTGTATAGCTTACGCAAGAGGCAAGTTCCCTAACCTTTGCTACATTATTATTCAGCAAGGTTTACTTTTCGCTGTCATGTTATACTTATACAAGTTCTTTATCTCTAATCGCATATTGAGTAGTTAAGTTATTATTGTTACGCAAGTTTCCTAACCTTAATTTACGTTATTAAAGTTCCTTTTTCCTAACTTGTTATTGTTACGCAAGTTCTTTAACCCTAATTTATCGTTGAGTAAGTTCATTAATCTTTGTTTCTTCATTCCAAACGAGATTACTTTGGTTATTCAAACTCTAAAATTTTATTGTAAGCAATGTGTTATTCAGCTGCGAATAGTTTTCATTTGATCTCTGATCACCAATGACATATTACCATCTTACATTATTGTACCAAACTCTGAGTTGACTAGCGATTCTTTATTGGTTCAACTAATCCTTAGTTGATGAATGCTCTAAACTCTAAATTACCCTTGAAGTTAATCCCAACCAAACTTCCTTTGGTTTGCTTATGTACTCACATAGTTTGAAAACATGTAGTAGATGATTAACACTTGTTCAATTTAGACATCATTAATATTCTATCTCTTTTTTATTCATCGATATACCTTGTTCATGAAGATATTATAATCAAACTCTTGAATAGGTTTTGGTCCCTATCTAATTCAACCAGTACTTGGTTGATGGGTGTTCTAAAGATCTAGAATTTCTTTAAAGTTAATTCCAAACCAAACTTCCTTTGGTATGGAACCTGATAATCTAAGCTGAGATGAACATCTCTATATTAGGGGATTATTTTTTTTAGGGCTACGTAATGGTGTTAAAATGTTTGCGCAATACATAGTACAAAGGGCTGATCACCTAAAGTACGAGATGATGGTCCATATAGTCGTTTAGACTGTTAAAGGTTACAGTAGAGACACTTGTTAACCTAGGACATAGAAGATGATAATGGTCTTTTAGACTGTTAAAGGTTAATGTAGAAATACTTGACAACCTAGAACATAGTTCGTGGTCTTGTGACCCTAAGTGTATTATTTTGATGATTGATATATGTGGTTAACTTAAAATTCATTATTCTTTTGAACTCATAGCTTTTGAATTAAAGTTTATTATTCCGGTAAGAGATTTACCATTGAAAGTTTAGTTAATTGTCATTCATAGAATGTTATTGTATATTATCCTTCTTGTGGGAAATTATTTACTCACCCTTGCACCAAATCAATGCAGATGAAGTTAAGAAGTGTGAAGAGCTTTCCACAAGCAAGGGCAAGGGAAAAGTGCTTAATTAGACGTTGTTTAATTTACCATTTATTTATGAAGCTTGTGTAATAGAATGATTATGATTATGCTTTAATATTCCGCTGAAGATTGTAATAATAAAGATTAGAGGACCTGGGATTTATTTGAGATTATGTAACCCTTTAATGGGAGATTTATTGTTTAAAGTTTTGAGTTTAATTATATCCTTTTTTTATGGGTAGTTAGTAATTTAATTGGACAATGAACGCCAAATATGTGGGATTGAAGTACCAGGATTTGGGGGTGTCACAAGTCTGCACCAAAGTAAGTTTGGTTTGGATAAATTAAAAGGGTAATTTAGAGTTCAACGAACATCAACTAAGGATTAGTTGAATCAAAAGTTCAATGACAATGTGAGGGTTTAACAACGACATGTTATAGAGTAATTGTGAACTATAAATAAATAGTATGATACATCAAAGTCATACTTTAAGAATAAATTTCAAAGCATTAAAAACGTGTAATGAACTTAGCATGAACAACAATAATAGGCCAAGGTTACATTTTCCAATAAAGAAACAAAATTAAGAACTTTGCTCGATAGAGTTCAAGAACTTACGTAACTTGATACACAAGACAGAATAATAACTTGCATATTTATAAACAATAGGATAAGCTCAAAACAAGGATTAGGTTTATGAAACTTGCATAATAATAGTAAACAAGATAGGATAAAGTTATTGTTTTACATAATGAAATAAGGTTTAGGAACTTGCGTTATAATAATCAAGTTAGGGTAAGGAAACTTGCATAAAGTAAGTAAGGTAAGATAAACTAAAATAGAGATTAGGGTTCATAAACTTGCCTCGTGCATAGGTTAAATGATCACTACTCACGCTCACCACAAGTCCTACACATACAATATGTATTGACAACAATCATTAGTTATACTAATATTAACTTCATGAGTTTAGTTCCCACTCTTAGTATAGCTCGTTAACTTAGTTTAATTTTTTTGTTTGCTATCACAAATCACATATTACAAGACTAAAGTCTCGAATCTTAAGTTTAAACAATATCACATCTTTTCATGAGCATTACATTTTAGCTCCTTTACAACTTATTAAATTATCATGCCATGTCAACATATGAACGTTAATAACCTGATATAACATCTTATTATATGACCAACACATTATCATGTTTCTTAATTAGGTTAGATTAACACACAAAGGACTGAACTTGCATACATGCATTCCGACGCGCTCTGATTGCCTTAGAGTGCACATCAGTCCTAAAGAGGGCCATTTTGACCCCTACTAACTACATCAAATTGAAATCCTCAAAGAACAAAAGTTGTTGCTCTACTCGTCCTCGTTTCGGATCATCTTAAATCGAATTAATCGGAGTTTGTATGAAAATGTTATGCCCATTTTAGTAAAATATATCCGGTCAGATTTTTCTAACATTTGGTAATTCTGCCTACCCCCCCCCCCCTCCGGGACGGGTGTTTTTTTTCTACAAAAGCCCACTGGGGCGGGCCCCCCACTGGGGCAGCATAAATTACACTAGTAACACCCGCCGAGGTGGGGGTACCCAGTATCAGCTTCTGCAGTTCGCGAACGAACACAACAGAAAGCCAAATTAGGCCTAAAAGCTCCTTTTTAACAATCATTCCAACTTACCCAAGTTGTAATAAGTTTACAGAAGCATAAACTAATGTTTCTAACATGTTTCTAAGCATATAAACAACATAAACATCAAAATTACAACCTCTAAATTCACTATTTTTACTAGTTCTTCACTTTTAGACATTCTTAGCGAAACAATCTACTGTGAATTCATTTTACAACCAAAATAGTCAATTTAAATCATATTATTTTTGTTTCTTCATGTATTTTCACAATCAACAAACAATTTACAGTTTAACACATGAATTGAACATCAATTTTAATTCTAAACTAAACCATAACATATATATACCACTTTAATTTAAGTTCTTCAATACTAAACATTCTTCTACAAATTTGATTACTCTACATCATGAATAAATGGTATAAAACATGTTATCAACACCCATTAACATATATAACATCATGTTTTCAACAATTATACTCAAAACTAATTTACATAGAATTATTATAAAAAACTCATGAACACAAAGAATTATGAACAAAAGGGTTAAATTACTACCTCAAATTTCTTGTTTGAGCAACACAGATGATATCAACCTCCTTTGATTTTTCTCAAACTCTTAAAACTCTTCTCTTCTTCCTTCTCTCTTTTCTCTCTATTTTCTTCTTCTCTGCTCTTTCTCTCTTAGCTTTACACAATGAAAAATTTATATAACCTACTTGAAAGTATTATGCATACAAGCCAATCATGTATCATGATAAAGCATATACTGCGTAATCAATCTTATTTATTTATTAATAAAAAAATTATTTATTAAAGGCATTTATTATCTATATGGTGCTGTTTTAATAATATGTGATAAACCCATAGTTTTAAGCAATGCTTTTAGAATCATGATGAGATCATGCTAATGAGATCTAAATTCTTAGATAGCTTAAAACTAAAATGTTCCCAATTAATGGATTACTAAAAAGGGGATTAGTGAATCCGGATAGATTGGTACGTACGTTGCTTGCTCATTGGATGAGGATGATTGATCTCATGATCATTTGTGTGGAGACACTAAAGCAAGTATGTAGGTGCTTATTAGAGAATAAGTTCACTGAATGTGACTCGCTAAAGAATACCTAATGGAGTTTAACTTGCCTGTCAATAAGAATTCCTGTAGTGATAGTAGTACAAATGATCCTTAGACTTGAGATCATCATAGTATCTTATATATAATGAATTACACTTTGACATATTCCTTAAGACTCTTAGAGTATATCAAAGGGTATGCTTGGGTGTAATAAGTTATATATGAAGATAATGAATAATCAATAAAGAATCTACCACTTCTAGTAAAAGAAGAGAAATGTCATATGTGATTTGATAAATGACAACCCAGGAATCCTTGGCAAAGGTGGAATGAAATTAGAAAGTAGTTTCTAATTTGCATTCATTAGGAGTTGTGTATTTAGGAATCGAAATACATATAATTAAATAAAATAAGACTTGACAGTAATTCCATGTCTTATATTTAATTGGGACATCGTATGGTGGAAGGATTGAATTGTACGGTAACTATTTACTCAAAGGTTATTTTATGATTAATGTTGAAATCTATATTATCTGGAAAGTCGTTGATCACTAGGGAGGCTTATCCCTATTGTAGAATAAATATTATTTATTTATATAAATTATTCGTTTAATTTATTTATTTAAATGAGATTAGAATTGTTCTAATTGATTTATTCACAAACGGTTTAATATAGAGAACCTAAAAGGTCACACCATAAAAGAAAGAATAATTATTTAAGAAGTTAATGGCATAATTATAATAATATGTTAACTATATTTAATTTTATCTACGGTGATAGAATAAATTAAATAGCTTAATATTTATTATTTAATATTTTAAAATATTAAATATAAATTAATAAGAGAGTCTTATTAATATTATTACAATTATTATTATTTTAATTTCTAAAAGGGTTTAGGAATTAATTTAATATAAGTACTCTCATTTATTCCTAATTGGATTAGGAGGAAAAATTAGTTAAAAGAGTTTAATTAATTATCCCTAATAGGATTAGGGAGCCCATTTAATTAAAAAAGTTTAATTAAATAAATAATACCTTATTTTAATTAAAATAGGGTTACATGATATCTTTATAAGAGGAGTCTTATATCAGATATCAAACATACGTAATTCCAAGAGTTGGAAAGTACGCCCCCTTTTTCTATAGAGAGAAAAAACTAGGGTTTGAGCGAATACACCATTCTTCTTGAAAATTCTTCTTCCTTGGTGGATCACCTCTAGAGGCCATACACTTGGATGGCTTACATTGATCAAAGGAAGGAATCTACCTGGAGATTCAAGGAGATCGCGGAGAAGTAGGAGGTGAACTCGTACCTGAGGAAGCTCGTTTCTACAAGAGTATGATTTCATAATTTCTTATTCTTCGTTTTAATTAATAATATGCATAAAGAATGATCCGGGTAAATGGTTTTGTGAAAAATTTTAAAATCTGATTTTATTATGCTTCTGCTAATTTTGCAATTTGATTGCTACTTTGATTTTCACAAAACCTAACAGTGGTATCATGAGCCAAACTTTATGCGAATTATTAATTATTTTGATTCCATATATGTATGGGTATATATTTTGAATAATTTATTGGGTATAATTTGTTGTATAAAATTATTATTTTATGAAAAAAAAAAATTTACGAAAATTTTTTCGGAAAACATTTTTTTTCTCATCCGTGGGTGATATTTTGTTTTTCAAAAGCTTGTTTTTTATCCGCGTGAATGCTTCATGGTTTAGCAGCTTATGGTTTTGTAGCATATATATATATATATATATATATATATATATATATTATATTGATTACTTTAGAAACGGTTTCTAAAGCATTTGTTATCCTGGAAGTCTTTTGTTTACTTATATCAATCATATATATATATATATATATATATATTAATCTTAATAATTTTATAATTAAAATAAAGAGTTTATTTTAATCTTGAAATTGGATTTCATGCAACATAAAATTGCCTATTAAATGATATTCATATATATATGGAATGATTTTAATTTATTGATACATATGATGATATGTATGATAATAAATGTGATTGATTATGAACTATTGACCAATGTGATTGGATTTATTTTAGTTGGATGTTTGAATGAATGAGTTTTATTAAATGGGGTCTGCGTACCTCGTCTTTTCTGGTTTTCTTCTAATGTAAATTCTATCTCTCTCCTATGTACTTCCCCTTGACTGCTGATCAAGGTTTCTATTTAAATTAAATAGTTTAACGTAATAGGATTAGTTAAATTTTTTTTTGAAGAATCGGAGATCGGGAGAAAGGAGCGCTCGAAGACCCGTTTGTAATGGAGCCCGGGTTTAAATGTAATAGTTATATTTAAATATTATTCTTGCACCCTAGGGTTTGACCTTTTGGTTCACTTGGTGGCTCTAATGAACCAAACTAGAATAAAAGTCCATAATCAATCCGGGTAGAATATAGTATTCTATATGTGCATGCTAGTATTATATATATTATATATTATGCAAACATGCTTCGCATGTTTAATAATATGACGCGTATTTTATATATATATTTGCATGTGCGCTAAACACGACGAGACAAATAATAACAAACCCCTCAATAAAATTATATTAAGTTGTAACGTTTAAAGATATTTGGAATATCGAACGTCGCCTTCTAGCATGATAAAAACAATAGAGAATTGAATATTTAATATGAGTTTGTTGTGCACACACAAGGCGAGTATTAAATATTTGAGATGTTTTTATTACATTTTGATGTTTATAAGGAATTGAACATTACCGCTTTGTTGTGCACACACAAGGGTTGTAGTTTTCTCTCCACTTATATGGAAATGCTGGGTATGACTTAACTTAAATTATTTTAGTTCGGATGTGCACACACTTGACCATTATGATTTAAGAGGCAAAATATAAGGAGTTACATGATGATGTAATTGACAAGAGTTGTCTACCTATTTATTTATATATAGTTTGTTGTGCACACACAAGGCTATATACATTTGAAATGGGATCCTTATTCTCACTAGTAAATCTTTAATTAGATATTGTCGAACTATATTCATGAGGGTAATATAGTTTGAATAAAATAGTGGGAGATACCAATATAAAATAAGACCTAATTTATTTTGGTAATTAATTAAATGAATGTTTGCTAAAATATTATCTTTTTACTTGCAGAATTTTGAAAATGTCACATTCACTAATTTCAACTGCAGAAGCATACTTGATGCTAACAAACCCATGACGGGCCAAGAATTACACTGGATTGGTTAAGGAATCGAGAATTGTTCTCGGATCTTTGAAAAGATTTTTTATGTCCTAAATTCAATTGCACTGCGCAAAAGTTGCGAAGCTTGACCTCTGAGGAAGAGATAGCTACTTTTAAGCGGTGGCAAAATGATGCATCGGTGGCTCGATGCATCATGTTCGCATCCATGAGTAACGAGCTTCGCCACAACATAAAAACATGGATGCTCCCTACTATGTAATTGCACCTTCAAGAGTTGTATGGTGAGCAAAGTAGGATCGCTAGATATGAGATATCTAAGGAGCTCTTCCGATCTCGGATGACCGAGGGCACTACCGATTTGAGACTTCATGTCTTAAAGATGATCAATCGATTGAGCGTCTTGGACGACTTGGGTTAAATCGTGGATGGGGAGTTGAGTCAAGATTTAGTCTTACGGTCACTCCCGGACACCTTCTCATAATTTGTTGTGAATTTTCACATGAATAAGTTGGATGTCGACTTGCTCGAATTACTTAACATGTTGAAAGCTGCGAAGGTCACTTCCCATCCAAGAAGAACCATGTCTTATTGGTGGATGATTCTTCCAAGAAAAGGAAGAGGCCCAAGGTATCTTCTGAAAAGAAGAAATCCAAGAAGGCTAAGGGAAAGGCAAAAGTGAAGGATCAAAAGAAACCTGATCTAGCTAGCAAAGGAATTTGCTTCCATTGCAACAAGCCGGGTCACTGGAAGAGGAACTGCAAGGATTATCTTGTAGAACAAAAGCAGAAGAAGCTTGGAGAAGTTCGAATCCTAATCAAGGTTTGTTTATGATTGAAATTAATTTTTCTGAAAGTCAATCCTCTACTTGGGTATTGGATAAATACGTGGTTCTCACATATGTAATAATATCGGGGGACCGGGTCGGAAGTAGAAAGAAAAGCAAGGATGAGGTCATCCTACGAGTGGAAAATGGAGAAAAGGTTGTTGCATTAGCTGTAGGGACTTATTGTTTAGCACTGCCTACGGGCAAGTCCATTAGTTTAAATAATTGTTATTTTGTTCCGTCACTTATTAGAAACATTATTTCAATATCTGTATTGGATATGGATGGTTTTGACATTATAATAAAGAACAATAGTTGTTCTATTTATAATAATAATGTTTTATATGGTGTTGGTAATTTACGAAATGGACTTTACATTCTTGACTTGCATGAAAATATACTTCAAATTGAACAAACTAAGAAAAGGAAAAGAGATGATGTTAATTATACCTATATGTGGCACTATAGACTTGGTCATATTAATGAAACAAGATTATCTAAGTTGTATAAAGATGAGCTCCTAGAGCTATCGGATTATGAATCATATCCAACTTGTGAATCTTGTCTCATGGGAAAAATGACTAAATCTCCTTTTATTGAAAAAGGAGAAAAAGTTACAGAGTTGTTAGCGTTGGTACACACGGATGTATGTGGACCTATGAAAACGAATGAACGAGGAGGGTATTCTTATTTTATTACATTCACTGATGATCACTCAAGATTTAGATATATGTATTTAATGAAATACAAATCTGAATCATTTGAAAAGTTCAAAGAGTTCAGAAGTGAAGTAGAGAAACAAACGGGCAAAAGTATTAAGATTCTTCGATCAGATCGAGGTGGTGAATACTTAAGTAGTGAGTTTCTCGATTGTCTCAAAGAAAATGGTATAATCTTATAATGGACTCCACCAGGGACGCCACAGCTGAATGGTGTATCTGAAAGGAGAAATCAAACACTATTGGACATGGTTCGTTCCATGATGAGTTTTACCGATCTTCTGGTGTCATTCTTGGGATATGCCCTAGAAGCGGCTACATATCTACTAAATAAGGTTCCCTCAAAATTCGTCCCTAAGACTCCATATGAGATGTGGACAGGGAGGAAGCCTAGTCTTAAGCATGTTAAGATTTGGGGATTTCCAGCTTATGTGAAAAGGTTTTAGAACGATAAGCTTGGGACAAGATCTGATAAGTGTACTTTTGTGGGATATCCTAAAGAAAGATTAGGATATTATTTCTACAATCCTACTGAACAAAAGGTGTTTGTTGCCAAACATGCTGCCTTCTTGGAAAAGGAGTTTATCCTTGAAGGGGTCAATGGGAGGAAAATAGATCTTGAAGAAATTCAAGAACCACAAACCACTACAGATCAAAGTGAGGTACCTAACCAAGTAGAGATTCCTTCTGTACCACACCCTATTCGTAAATCTGGAAGAGTACCAAAGATATCAGAGAGTTATGGACTTGTCATAGAAGATGACAATGAGGTATGCATCATAGATGATGATGATCCATTAAATTATGAACAGGTTATGAGTAGTAAAGACTCAGAGAAGTGGCAAGAAGCCATGAAATACGAGATGGACTCCATGTATGAGAACCAAGTATGGACTTTGGTTTCACCACTTGAAGGCATTAAGCCTATTGGGTGTAAATGGGTCTTTAAAAGAAAGACTGGAGCAGATGGCAAGGTAGAGACCTATAAGGCCCGACTGGTCACAAAAGGTTTCAAACAAAGACAAGTAGTTGACTATGATGAAACCTTCTCACCAGTAGCAATGCTCAAGTCCATTCAGATTTTGCTTGCGATTGCAGCTTACCATGACTACAAAATCTGGCAGATGGACGTGAAAACGGCCTTCCTCAATGGGAAACTTGAGGAGGATGTGTATATGACACAGACAGAGGGATTTGTTTCAAAGGTTGGAACAAATCAAGTCTGTAAGCTACAACGATTCATTTATGGATTGAAGCAAGCTTCTCGTAGGTGGAACATCCGTTTTGATGAGACAATCAAAGAGTTTGATTTTATCAAAAATGAGGATGAACCATGTGTGTACAAAAAGGTTAGTGGGAGCGCTGTTTCATTCCTTGTATTGTATGTTGATGATATATTACTGATAGGGAATGATATTCCTATGTTGCAATTAATTAAAATCTGGTTATCTAAACACTTCTCCATGAAGGACTTGGGAGAAGCATCCTATATTTTGGGGATAAAGATCTATCGAGATAGATCTAAAAGGATGCTTGGCTTGTCCCAAGGAATGTACATTGACTCGATGCTAAAGAGGTTTAGCACGGAAGATTCCAAAAGAGGTCTCATGGAGATGAGCCATGGAATACATCTCTCCAAGAAGCAGGCCCCAAAGACACACGAGAGAGAGAGACCGTATGAGTAAGATTCCTTATGCTTCAGCAATAGGATCTATCATGTACGGTATGATATGTACTAGACCAGATGTCGCTCATGCACTTAGTGTAACAAACATATATCAGTCGAATCCAAGAGAAGAACACTGGAAGGCAATGAAAAATATCCTAAAGTACTTAAGAAGAACTAAGGATGTATTTCTTGTCTACGGTGGGTCTGAATTAAAACTAGAGGGCTTCACAGAATCAAGTTTTCAAACGGACCAAGATGATAGTAAATCCGTTTCGAGGTATGTGTTTACCTTAAACAGTGGTGCAGTGAGTTGGAAGAGTTCCAAGCAAAGAAATAATTCCGATTGAAAGGGTGTGAGGCGAGTACATAGGCGCAAGTGAAGCTGCAAAGGAAGCTGTTTGGATGAAGAAGTTCATTACCAAACTTGGTGTGGTTCCTAGCATTACAGGACCAGTGCCTTTATTCTGTGACAACACTGGAGCTGTTGCACAGGCTAAGGAACACAGGTCTTATTAGAAATCCAAACACGTTTTGCAGCGATTTCATTTGATCAGAGAGATCATTGAAAGAAAAGATGTCACCCTGGAGCGTGTGGACTCTCAAGATAATATTCCAGATCTATTTACTAAAGTGCTAACACAACATCAATTTGATCGTCACTTAGAGAAGATGGGTATGAGATACCACGACGATTGGCTTTTGTGCAAGTGGGAGATTGAAAGTATTATGCATACAAGCCAATCATGTATGATGATAAAGCATATACTGTGTAATCAATCTTATTTATTTATTAATAAAAGAATTATTTATTAAAGGCATTTATTATCTACATGGTGCTATTTTAATAAAGTGTGATAAACCCATAGTTTTAAGAAATGCTTTTAGAATCATGATGAGATCATGCTAATGAGATCTAAATTCTTAGATAGCTTAAAACTAAAATGTTCCCAATTAATGGATTACTAAAAAGAGATTAGTGAATTCGGATAGATTGGTACGTATGTTGCTTGCTTATTGGATGAGGATGATTGATCTCATGATCATTTGTGTGGAGACACTAAAGCAAGTATGTAGGTGCTTATTAGAGAATAAGTTCACTAAACGTGATTCGCTAAGGAATACCTAATGGAGTTTTACTTGCCTGTCAATAGGAAATCCTGTAGTGATAGTAGTACAAATGATCCTTAGACTTGAGATCATCATAGGATCTTATATATAATGAATTAAACTTTGACTTATTCCTTAAGACCCTTAGAGTATATCAAAGGGTATGCTTGGGTGTAATAAGTTATATATGAAGATAATAAATGATCAATAAAGAATCTACCACTTCTAGTAAAAGAAGAGAAATGTCATATGTGATTCGATAAATGACAACCCATGAATCCTTGGCCAATGTGGAATGAAATTAGAAAGTAGTTTCTAATTTGCATTCATTAGGAGTTGTGCATTTAGGAATCGAAATACATATAATTAAATAAAATAAGACTTGATATAATTCCATGTCTTATATTTAATTGGGACATTATATGGTGGATGGATTGAATTGTACGGTAACTATTTACTCAACTTTTCTGATTAATGTTGAAATCTATATTATCTGGAAAGTCGTTGATCGTTAGGGAGGCTTATCCCTATTGTAGAATAAATATTATTTATTTAAATAAATTATTCGTTTAATTTATTTATTTAAATGAGATTAGAATTGTTCTAATTGATTTATTCAATAGGTTTAATATGGAGAACCTAAAAGGTCACACCATAAAAGGAAGAATAATTATTTAAGAAGTTAATGACATAATTGTAATAATATGTTAAGTATATTTAATTTAATCTATGGTGATAGAATAAATTAAATAGCTTAATATTTATTATTTAATATTTTAGAAATATTTAATATAAATTAATAAGAGAGTCTTATTAATATTATTACAATTATTGTTATTTTAATTTCTAAAATGGTTTAAGAATTAATTTAATATAAGTACTCTCATTTATTCCTAATTGGATTAGGAGGAAAATTAGTTAAAGGAGTTTAATTAATTATTAGGGAGCCCATTTAATTAAAAGAGTTTAATTAAATAAATAATACCTTATTTTAATTAAAATAGGGTTACATGATATCTTTATAAGAGGAGTCTTATATCAGATATGAAGCTTACGTAATTCCAAGAGTTGGAGAGTACGCCCCCTTTTTCTATAGAGATAGGAAAAACTAGGGTATGAGCTAATACACCCTTCTTCTTGAAAATTCTTCTTCCTTGGTGGATCACCTCTAGAGGCCATACACTTGGGTGGCTTACATCGATCAAAGGAAGGAATCTACCCGGAGATTCAAGGAGATCGCGGAGAAGTAGGAGGTGAACTCATACCTGAGGAAGCTCATTTCTACAAGGGTATGATTTCATAATTTCTTATTCTTCGCTTAATTAATAATATGCATAAAGAATGATCCGGGTAATTGGTTTGTGAAAAAAATTTAAAATATGATTTTATTATGCTTCCGCTAATTTTGCAATTTGATTGCTATTTTGATTTTCACAAAACCTAACACTACTAATACATATTACAGTAAAACCTCTATTTAGGAATAGACTTGGGACCAAACTATTTGTATTCTAATTGAGAGTGTGATGCCCTTAAATTTGGGTATCTTCCAACCCGACATATGGTGGTCCACGGTGCTACAGTTCACACAAACATTCAATTGAAATACCTCAAAAGAACGAATATGTCTTGTATATATATTCCAAAACATATGGTGCTCCGTTGGATCTACCGAATTCCACTAATGGACCTAAAAACTGTACCTTTTCTAATCAAAATTCACATTTAGTGAACTTCGCATACAACTTCTCCTTCCCTAGTGTCTCCAACACTATTCTTAGGTGTTTAGTATGATCTTTCGGCGTCTTAGAATAGACTAGAATATCATCGATAAACACCACGACGAACTTGTCCAAATATTGTTTGAACACTCTGTTCACCATATCCATAAATGCAGCTGGTGCATTAGTCAACCCAAATGACATCACCAAAAACCCGTAATGACCATAACGAGTCCTGAATGCCATCTTTGGTACATCTTCCTTTCTAACCTTCAACTGGTGATACCCCATTCTTAAATCTATTTTAGAAAAATACTTAGCCCCTTTCAACTAATCAAAAAGATCATCGATCCTGGGCAATTGGTATTTATTCTTTATCGTTAATTTGTTCAACTCTCTGTAGTAGATACAAAGTCTTAACGATCCATCCTTCTTCTTCACAAACAGTACCGGTGCTCCCCACGATGAAACACTCGGTTTTATGTACTTTCTGTTCAACAGTTCTTGTAACTGTACCATCAACTCCTTCATCTCCACTGGCGTAATACGATACGACGCCGTGGAAACTGGTGCTGCTCCTAGCACAATATCTATTATAGACTCGGTCTCCCTATCTAGTAGAAGACCCGCCAATTCACTTGGAAATACATCCGTGAATTCTTTAACTATAGGTATTTGTTACATGGTTGCTACAACTCTCTGGTATTAACAACATGGCACAGATAACCTAAACATCCCTTCCTCAATAATTTCCTAGTTTGTGTCATGGTAAGACAACATGAACGCCCCGGCAACCTATTCCCATAAAATACTACCTAAGGTTGTCTTAACGTTCTAATATTCACATATTTCTTCTGACAATCTATAATTACCCCAAAGTTAACCAACCAATCCATTCCGAGAATTACGTCGAATTCTCCTAACTTTATCGGTATCAAATCTACAAATAATTTACAACCCCGTATGTCAAAGACCTCCTGTTTTAGCTCATGGACCTTGTCTTTGGCTAAAACTCACTCGTCGTGTTCCTGTTCCCACATTGACTCCACATCTATCTTATCTTGTATGACATCCTGGAGCTCAGCTCTTAACTCCTTCACCTCCTGAGAATAGTGGAGGTTCCTATCTAACACTGCCATGAACAATGACATCATAGACTCCCCTTGGGGTGTCTCTTTTGTAAGTGTCAAAGGGTTGTAGGACACCACCTCCACCTCTTCTAACATGCCGACAAATACCAACATGTGATTGGGATCCTCTGAGTCTCCAGACTCGATCACTACTACCTCTGGCTCCTCTGCTATTGGATTCAGTATAACCTCTATCTCGTTAATCGATTCTACACTGTCTACCTGTACGTCTCTATACATTCCATTTCCACCTGACATCTACAATAAAACAATTAAGTTTGATTAGTACACGTCAGTAGAATAATAAAACAGATAACATATATAATGCATTTTTATAGGGTTAATTTCTTCTTTTACTTCTTTGACGTCTCCTAAGGTTATGACTTAAGGTTTTAATTCTCCCCCTTAAGTTTTATAACCTAATGCTCTGATACCAACCTGTGACGCCCCCAAATCCGAGTATCTTCCAACCCGACATATGGTGCTCAACGGTGCTACAGTTCACACAAACATTCAATTGAAATACCTCAAAAGAACGAATATGTCTTGTACATATATTCCAAAACAATATTAACATTCCCCAGGTTCTTTGTAATCGTTACATTTGTTCTTGTCATAATATTAACTATTATCATTACAACCCTAACTATTATATAAGTAATCTACAGGTTCACCTTCGTCTTTCCTTTATCCTTGCCGGATCCTTCGGTCCGTTCGGTCTTAGCTGCATTCATATGGTTCAAGAAAGAGTTATCAAGACTACCTCAACAAGTAAAATAATTCTATTTAACATTATGCTTGAATCATACAAATCATATATCTTCAATAACTAAACAATAGTTATGAAGTACTATCGACAATTCACAATAGCCCTTCTCTTTTCTTTAAAATGTTTTACAATGACAATATTCAGTAAAACATCAATTCTGGTCCAAGACCTTGAGCATTTCATACTTTCTTTGAAAAGGACATTCTGGCACTAGGTTCGTAAGTCTGACATTTCTTACGAGCACGTCTAGGTGATCAGCTTATAGTACTCTATGTTGATCAACACTACATTCATTAAACGTATGTACGTTTAAGTTGTGGCAACCTCACGTGCCTGTCGTTTGACGACAAAACATTTTAGCATACTCACTCTTCATTTAATTCTGAATAACACGTTCACTTTATGTTTTTAAGGTCTCTACAGTAGATGATCACATCACATAACACATTAGGTCATGATTAACATACATAGTTCCTAAAGAATCTTACCCTTCTTCTCAATCTAATTTTGAATTAAATTTGTTACTATTGGTTTCGGTTTTCCATTTATAGACCACCTTGTCATTATGTTCATGTTTGATTACTTATCTTCAACCTTTATGTATCATAATTAAGGTTTAACAATGTTATAATTAAGCTTTACTTCATTGTTAATCCATTACCATTCTTTCTCTACTTAAAAACCTTCTTCACTATGCACTCCTTAAGGCTGGCGCTGCGGCGCCATTTATTCCTATATAACATGTGTTGCGGTGCGGGTTATCAATGTGTATGGCGAACTCAGTCATTGTATGCGCGAGTCCGATCTTATATATGTCGCGGCAAAGATGACTCCTCAAGAGGTCAAGACACTATGCACGGTCTTTATAGCGCCACACATTGGTTATGGATGGCCATGGCCACCAAATTTCTGTCTGCACCAGACATTTAGAAAATTTTCTTTACATAACGAACTTCCCTAACTCCAAATTTGATCATTTTAAGTCCGAATTGGCTCGTTCAAAAACCATTAGCTCGCAAATTACATACTCTACGTGTTCATGCAGAAATTTTATATTTTTGACTTCGTTAACTCAAAATTCACCTATTGGTTCATTTTTAACGAAAACGATAAATATTCGTGAACGTTCAATGCTCGTTTCTTCGTTGAAAGTCAGAATTTGGCCATTTTTGAGTTCACAACTCTATAATGCCAAATAAGACATGTTCCCATTGAAAACCAACGTTTCCGAGCTCAAAATCAATATTCAACTTCTAATCCGAGAATTTCACGAATTCGACGATTATCGTCCAATCGTTAGAATTTCGGCATAACTTCATTACTTATGATTTGTTCATTGCTTTAAATGGATTCAATCCATCATATTGACATCTTAAACTACCCATTACATCAACTTATTGTCATGATAGGTTATGACTTTATTCTTCATGAGTTTATAACTTATCAAAGTATAAACTACATATAACTTTGTTTCACATGACTTATGATAGTTTAAATTTTCTAACCATCATTCTTACATACTTTTATCATGCTAACATCATTCATGTAAACATGACACAAGTCTTACAAGTTCTTCTGTAGTTCATAACTTATCTATGAACAAAGTGCTTATTCTCGGCTTATTAGGACTTAAGTCCTTAGATTATTTATTTCTATCATTTCTTAGCATACATATCCATTAATCCACACTTATCATATTAACCTACAATGGTAGAGATGGAAGACTAATGACATAAGAGGCTTACCCTTGATGAACAAGCTTTCTTCTTCTTGTCTAACAAATGAAAGTCTAACTTATTCTTGTTTATTCTCTATAACAATTAAGTTAAAAGTGTTGGATGAAATAACAACCAACAAATGAAATCCATGCTTTCTATTTATAGGAAAACCCAAGCTTAGGGCATTATGGACTAAAGCCACATCCCACCTCCTTAGTAACCTCCATACTATTCATTACCTCTTAGTTAAGTAAACTTGCTCCCTACTTCTTTTGCTTGGTCATCACACTAATATCTTGATCACCAAGATTAACCATATTGTTATGGATTGCCCCATGGGTCACCTTAACTCATTGGATCAATAGCTTGGGCTTAGGTTTAATTATCTTAACATAAACTTTGGGCTTGTATTAACCAACTTAATTAGGCTTCACATTAACAAACACTTGGGCGTGCACATTCATTTCTATTGGATTTTATAATTTACTAAACAATCCTACAAGTCCATTTTCTTTGGCTAAAAGCCTTATAACGTATTGTTTTCGTATTATTCTCGTATGCTATCTTGTATACTAATTCATAATATACGATATTCCATCATTAATACATACTCGTATAATACATCCTATCATACTCGTATTCCTTATCACGTACAATACCTACGTATCATACGATCATCACTTTAGTTCCTTAACGCTTTATTTTTCCCTAACATTCTCGAATTACGTCCGCATGTGAAAAATTATATTTTCCATACTTGAATTATTATTACATAATCCAACTCACTTCGATATTCTATCGTTACGTATTTCTCGGAAGTTCAAAAATAATTACCGAGCAAAAATAGGTGAATAGTGTTTTTCAAAAAATTTCCCAGAAAACTTTTATTTTTCGTTTTGGAAATTCAAACACTTTAATTCTCTCACGTAGTCGAAATACTACTATGTTCCGACATTTCTAGGCTATAGAACGACATTCATCTTACTAACACGTAATAATAACAAGTAATATAATTTTATTCATTATTTTATTAAATAAAATTATTTTACAAAGGATTCGAATTTCTCGGTCGTTACAGAGAGGTTATAACTAAATAAAGGTATTGGTACAAAATATTTTTCGGACACCCAAAAATATCCACTTTAACAAAAATATCAATAAGAACTCCTTAATAATTATTATTCAAAAAATATTTATGCAAAGTAGTCTTTAATAGAAAAATGTGGTCTTTTATAGAAAATGTAGTCTTTTATAGAAAAATGTAATCATTTATAGAAAATTTAGTCTTTTATAGGAAAATGTAGTTCTTTATAGGAAATGTAGTCTTTTATAGAAAATATAGTCTTTTAAAATTAATATTGTCTCTCTCTCTCATATATATATATATATATATGATGAAATTATTACTATATAGAGGTATAGTTTTTTAATCTGAGACTTAAAAAGTATATAACATATTATAATTTAGAGGTTATTCCTATTTATAACTAGCCCAAATTGGGACCAATTTTTTTATAATATTGTAGAGGTTATTCTTATATAGAGTATTCCTAAATAGGGGTTTTACTATATTACGTAAACAAAAAAAACTGACAAGTATATAATACTCTTAATTAATAACGTATCCGTTATTTTTTTTTTAAATCATAAGCCACTAGGGCTTGTTTGGCAAAACAAGATTAAAATAAGAATTTTAAAAGCTTTAAGGCTTTGTTCGGTAAAACCAAATTAAACCACTTTAATTTATTTTAATAACTCACTTATTATATAGTTTAATTGTCACACTATGTTTAATTAATTCTAATATTAAAATTCAATTGAATTAAAGTTAACATTAACACAATAAATCAAATTATCACATAATTATAATTCCCATTAAATTATAATTTACTTAACAAATTACTAAATCTCCAATTTAATTAATAAATTAAATTGAAACTACATTATAACAATTCATTTAATTCTTATCAACTCTTTAATTTAATTATTAAATTAAATTAGAATATTACTACTTAATAATTAGTTCATCATTATTTTATTCTAATTAACTTCAAAATAAAAAATTACCAATTATCAATTTAATTAACATATTACCTTAATTAAGTTAATTTCCCACAACTCATGAATTATTTATTTAACTAATAAATAATCAAATTAAACAAATACTTATTTAACAATATATACATAAACCAAAATATTTATTTAATTCAATAAATACTGAAATTACACATAAAATTCTGGATTGTTACATGACCGGTGGCAGTGTTCTCCTCCCTTAGAAACGGGTGTTAGTGTTGATATCTTTCCATCATTGTTGAATATTCTCTTTTTGAAATTTCCACTTGACTCACGTCTTCTATTATCTTGGCCAGGATTACCACAGTAGTGGTTACCATTTTTGGCATGATAATTTCCTCCATGTTGGTTATCATTTTTCTGATGACTGTTGCCACCAGTATGACTATTATACTGTTGTCGGTTGTTGTCTTTTGGTTGAAAAGTCTCATTATTTCATTCCAATAATTGAGCCCTATTCACAACATCTGAATACAAACAAAGTTTATGATAAATGAGGTATTAACGAATTTTAGGTTCCAAACCTCTCAAAAACATTCGTGTTATTCATTCCTCATTATCCATCAAATGGGATGCAAACTGGGATAATTCCGCAAACTTGGCCTCGTATTGTGATACAGTCATATTATTTTGATCTATTTTGATAAATTCCACCTCATTCGTATGACAAATACTTTTTGGAAAATATTTATCGTTGAACAATTCTTAGAACTTCTCCCAAGACATCTTAAGTGCGGAAAGAGGACTACGTTTCCTAGATTTCCACCAGTAATAATCCTCTCCACGCAACATAAAGGTGGCAAAGGGAACCTTTTGCTCCTGTGTGCATCCTAGGACATCAAATATTTTGGTGATCTGCTTAATCCAAGCTTCTATTTTAAGTCCCTCTGGCTTTCCCAAAAACTCTGGCGGTCCCAACTGTAATACCCGCGAATTTTAATAAATTATAATATTGAGAATAAAGATTGTTTGAATATTTATTTGAATATAAATATATATAGTGTTGGCATGAGTTGTGATAATTAATTTAATTGAATAAGCATGTGATAATTAAACAATGTAGTAGAAGTGATGAGAAGTGTGACGCCCCCAAATCCGGGTATATTTCAACCCGATAATTGGTGCTACACGGTGCTACAGTTCCCACATTCATTCAATTGAAATACCTCCAAAGAGTGAAAATGTCTTCTATATATTCCAAAACAATATTAATATTCTGAGGCTCTTTATAACCATTACATGTTTGCTTGTCGTAATATGAAATAATTACAACATTACAACAATACTATTACAAAGGAAATCTACTGATTCACCTTAGCCTTCCCTTTATCTTTACTAGATGCTTCGGTCCATTCGATCTTAGCTGAATTCATATGGTTCAAGAAAGAATGAGCATAACACTACACCAAAATAGGGATGTAGTGAAGGAAATTTTGTGAAAGAATTTATTCTTTCATATGAGGAGTTGTTTAGTGAAGGGAAAAAGTATAGTAACAATATAGTTATTAATGAAAGAAACATCCTTCATAATTTATATTTTTTTCCTCCCAAATTTGGGGCGATAGAAATATTTTTGGAGCCAATTTAAGATGCAAATTTGCGAGGAAAAAAAATCTATTAGTGAAGAAATTATAACTCACTATATATTATTGATCATAGTTGTTTTGCGAGATCGGTCGCTGTTTTATTCTAAATAATTTTTTATAATTAATTGTAGTGAATATAAATTATAATATAAATACATTAAATTTTTTATAATATTAATTTTTTTTATAATAATTGTAACTTGTATCTATATAATAAAACAGATTGATTCTAATTTTAACTTAATCTAAAACTCTTATTTCATCTCACACAAACAGAAATCTCGCCCCAAATCAAACCCCTACCCCTACCCCCTCCCTCTGCATTAACTCTCTTCACAAACCCATATCCCAATCAGACATCCTATTGAGATTCGATACCCACCTCAATCCCCTTTCTTTCTCTGCAATGGTAATCCCCCATTGCAGTATTCAATTTATCTCTCATCAATGGCAACCTAAACCTCAAGAATTCTCTCCAAACTCCTCCAAAACATCCACAATAAGACCTCCAGGGTCGCTAGAGACCGCAAGGGTTTTTGATTTGTGATGCAATCTGAATGGCGGGAGGTAGTTCTTCTAAGGGGAGCTCAAAAGGCGTTCACATCGTTTTCGCCGGAGACCAGAGCACTGAAAAATCTAGTTTGATTGTCACTGCCGCAGCTGATACTTTTCTGATTAATGTACCTCCTGTGTTGCAGCCGACGGGGTTGCCTGACGATATGTATCCCAAAATAGTCCATATTACCATAATTAATACCTCTTCTAGGTCTAATTCTCTTTCACTTTCCCGTATATGTATAATATAACTGTTTGTATATATCATTTCATATCCTCTTTTTTCTTTTTAAATCACTACATGATGTGTATTGTTTGGCTAAATTACTGATATTGGCCATCAGCAAACATAAAGTAATCTAATTTAATCAAGTAACTGCAAAATAACTTAAAAATCTTAATTTTTCTATTTAGCTTACTTACAATGACTTGATACTGGTTATTCTATGATAGACTAGCTAGTTGAATGAAACTACAATCACATTTTGAGATGCCTGGAAAGGAATTAGCGAATAGAAGAAAACCAAACTCCTTGCTACAATGAGTAAATTGAACTTAAAATTTCCACATAAAGAATAATTGGAAGCTTGAAGTGAACTTGAACTCAATGCCCTTTTAGATAAGTATTTGTGGTGAAAAAAATTTATTGAACACTTTGCTAGCAATTTGGTATGAGTTAAAAATCTTTTCTTGTTAATTCTGATATTATACCACTAGTCAATGTCTCTGTGCACTTACCTTTAAGAGAGAATTCTTTACATCCTTAGCCACCATCTAATTATGTTGGATTGTGTCCAAATAAATTACATGATTCTTCTCATGGAATTTTTTTTTGTTAAAAATCATGATTCAGCTTTTTTTTTTGTTTGAATGACCCTGTCAGTTATATCACCATTAATTGTTCAGCTAAGATTATTGAATATGGGCTCATGTGTGTACAGTTTCATCTATCCATTTTTTTCACTTATTTTAGGGCCTAACATTGTGTGTTTAAACATACATACATATATTTACATGTATGCTTATGTACACACTTTTGTTTTCATGCATATATATATATATATATATATATATATATATATATATATATTACATATACTGTTTTAATTTTATATTAATAATGTCATGTTGTGTATCTCCATGTCAACAGAATTATGGTGGTAATTAAACTGATGGGAATAGCATGTGTGTATTTCAGTAAACTTTATTTTTAATGATTCTATACAGTATATTAAGTACATATACATTCCCTTGAGCTACTCTCATTATATGTGGCTCTACTGTGAAACTTTGTCTTCGATTCAGAGCTAATTATTGTTTCATTCTTAACATTTAGTGTAGAAAATAAAGGTAGACTCGCTAAAGAATTGAAGCGGGTAGATGCAGTTGTGCTAACTTATGCTTGTGATCAATTTTCCACTCTTGATCGCTTAAGTTCATTCACTACTAGAAAATAAAGATAAGGCGACGAGCTATAGCGATGGTCGGGGCGGAACTGACGCTATGGTCGTGAGACTGGCCTTCAAATGTTAAAATTGTCATCTTAATGAGCACACCCTCTTACATACTCTTTCTGTACCATGGTGGTCAACTTCATCTTTCATGACAAACCAGACCTCTCTGCCATCACCTTCTCCTATCACTTTATCAGTGGTTAGTAGGATAAAGAATTATGGATGGCTTAATACAGTAAGCAATGATGCATCCTCAGCTGCAGGAAAGGTGTTAGTACCATCTGGTGTTATTATCGTAGTTTTCAGCGATTCAGACGTCACAATTCACTTACTTCCCTCTTGTATGCAAATGCATTGGAGCAACTAATGGTTTATACTCCTTCAGGTAATGTAATTCAATATGAACTGCTACCTTTAGTGGGGGAGAACAAAGTGAATCTTCTTTGAGAAATGGGACAAGCTCACTGGGGGAAGGGCAAGAGGAGGAGTTAAGGGTGAAAGTTGGTCCTGTTCAATGGTGGAATGTTTGCCGAAGAATAGATTGGCCTGATAGAGAGGAATTCATATGCGGGAGTACTCTTGGCAGACAAGGTACTGCAGAATTAGTGATGGATAATTTTGATTATGAAGATCATGATAGTGGGGGAGAAGGATATGATGAAAGCCCATGATCAATCCATTTCATATATTTCAAATGTAGAGGTGCGGATGAGATCTGGAAGGATAACATTTTGGCAAAAGTTTAAGGTATTTGTTGCAGTTCTCAATCTTTGATGCTCCCATCACATGAATGCCTTTCAATACGTGCTTATAATTTTCCCAGCAGTTCTAGATATCATTTTATGCACTGAATTATCTGGGATTTGAAGAGGAAAATCTTAGTATTGTGCATAATGGCGGAGAGATTGAAATGGAAAAGCTTCCAGCTCAAGAGATTGAAATAAGGCATAAGGATCTGTTGCCTATTTTTTACCACTTCTAGAGGATCCATCCCCAATGGGGGTGATGGCAGGTAATGAGAGAGCTATTTGTTATAATATTTAGGTTCATCCCTAATAATCCTTATTAAACCTTCCATTATATTATCTGTTGAACTAGAATAAGTATGCTTAATAATTTTAATGGATTCAAAGACGTGTTTTTACTTACATTCTTCTGTCAGCTTTCTTTAACTGGCGTTCATCCAGCCATACAGTTTTACTGTTAATAGAAGATTTTCAATTTTGATAGGGTCAACAGCTACATATGTGAGATTCTTCCCTTATATAAAAAAGAACTTTGATTATGGCGTAGTAATATTCCTCTTAACCTTTAATCTATTTGTTGTTTCAACCTACTGTGTTGATAATTTATTGAAGATTATACATGAGCGTTTCTACACTACTGCCATTGGTTGTTGTACCTGCCTTTTCATGAGCGTCCTGATCTTTCCAAATTGGTCTGGAGAAGACCTCCATAATTCCACCGTATGCAAACTTGAAGGATTATCCAAGTCAATTTAAGGTGTATATATATATATAGCAAGGATCAAGTGCATACCCCTTATCTTACTCACCCGTGCTCACCCCCCTTTAGCGACGTGCAGACGAAGCGATGGTTTCTTGGCCATACAACCGTCGTCTATACTTTTAGCGACGGAGAACATATAACCGCTAAAAGTATATAGACAACGGTTTGTATGACCAAACCGTCGTCGTCCGTCCGCTAAAGGGGGGTGAGCTAAGTGAGTAAGATAAGGGTACGCATGATTGATCCGCATATATATATATATATATTTTGTTATATTCCAATTCTTTTTTCTTTTTCTCTATTTTTTAACCTTAAACTTGATTTGTCAATTATATTGAATGAAAGTATTTAGAAGTCTTGTCACTTGGTTGAGCATGCTAATGTCCTAGTTACTTTATAATCATTTGAGTCACCAAGTTGATTTCATCAATAGTGAAATTTCAAGGACGATGATCTTTCAACTATTGAACACGTGTCTACTTGATCAATATAATTTATCAGCAAGACAAATCTTTTAGTTTTTTCGCAACGGATGGTGAAAATGCTCATTAACTAACTGTGAAACTTTTTAGAATGCGTCTTTGGATACTTCAATGATGAAGAGCAAAAAATAAACAAAGGCCAATCTGAGGAGGATCCCATTTAAAAGGGGTATATAGTTGTTCTGGACTCAAAGTTTTATGATGAGACCTTGGTAAGTTCTTTCCTGATAAGTGCACGTATATGCACACTCCAGTATAGTAAATGAAATGGAATTATAATGAATACCAATTTATGCAATACATTGTTTATATTTTGCATGTGTTTGTATTAAATGGTGCAGACACTACATACAAGCTGGGAACCAAGACACTTGAGAGACTGTTACAAATTCTCTGGGATGCAATACGTAAAATTGGATACACAGTTTTTGCTCTACATGGTTGTATTCAAACTGAAATCAAGGTAGACATTACACTTGTGTTTATTGTTATTTTTAAAAGATAAATAAACTGGTCCCTATAGTAAGTAAACATAAATATTTTAATGTTTCATAAGCTTAAACAACTCCTTAATTTTTGTTGAGACAAGCCAAACATGAGTTTTTTATGTTGCAGAAAGATGTATAATTGACATGTAATAATTTATTTTTATTTTTTTAAATAATCAAATAAAGTGGAAGATTTTTGGTTTTCATTTTGTGTTTGGATCTAATGGATCAAATTCTCCCCCTAAGAAAAATATGCAAATAATAGAGTTCAAAGGACAATAAGAGCCTTGTCACCATTCGAAAATAGTTGAAACTATTTAATTTTAGAAATTATCAGTGTTCAGTCTTCGCTTTTCTGTTTAAAAATCCAGTGGACATCCAACACTGTATGGGAATTTCCTAATTTAGTTGGATAATTTTTTATTATGTTTGAAACTCTCACTTATTTTGTCCCCAGTGCAGTATCATGTCAAATGGTAAGCAGATCCACTAAACAAATAAATTCCAGTCCATCCAATTTAACACTTTAGTATTGTTCACTCTGTATTTATGTTCTTGTTCATATCTTTTTTATGTTACTAATGTGGGTTTAGGTTTCCTTATTCCACATGTAATGATGTCATAATGTTGTAACGAATAAGAAGGATACTTCTGATTATCAAGACAGAATAACTAGGGATGTTGCACTCCATTCTGTTCCATTTGAAGGTTACCATTAGGAATTTACATAAACAATAATCACTTCTTTTAATAATTTGTTGAAGTTTTTAATATGTTTGAAGTTTGAACATGCCTTCACTACATGATAACATAATTCTCTTTATCAAAGCCTTGAGATGTATTCTTTCATAATGATGATAATTTTGTTGTTTGTTTTCCTCTTGTCAGCCTGGTTTTGGGTATCAACAACAACTTGTTCCAGGTATGAGGCCTGATGGAGCTCCCATGCAGAATTTTTTTGTGCCACTGGTTCAGCAGGGCCAACAAGGTTAGCGTCCTGGGGGAAGACGTACTTGATCTGTTACTAGGCGGCAACCACAATAGCTTGTTCCACTAATGCAGCAGGAGGTTGGTGAAATGTCTTACTTGCGTTTTCCTTCCAGTTTCTGCATTTATAATCATATTCATTCTTCATCTGGTGGCTTGTTTGGACAACAGATGCTTCCAAGGGGGCATGTCTATTATTACCCGCTAGGTCGTGGCATACCAGATGTTTCTATACTTGGTATAGCAGGAGGAATGCTTTCTGTTTAGGACGTACACTTCATTCCTTCTAGCTCATTATTTTTTTAGTTTTCTTATGTTAGTTATTAAATATTGTAAGTACTATGATGTTTGGGAGATCAAGATACAATAACAAATTATGTACTTATCGTGACTTGAGCATTATCTATTTATATATGTAGTATTAGTTTTAATTTTTGGCTCTTTATTCAGTTTATCAATTAGTTTGAAACAAGTATGACATTTATATTAACTTGAAATATTAAATTTAATATTTATTATATCATTTAATAATAGTAATAATAATAATAATAAATATGAAATCACCGATTTGAAAATTAATTATAATTTGCAATGAATTTTGATTATTTATCAATTAATTTTTTATAAATTTATAATTTGTGAAGGATTTTACTGAGAAATGGATTTTAATGAAGGATTATTTTCCTCACTAAATCTTTTCTAGTTAATTAGTTAAATCATCAATGAAGGATTATTTCCACTAATTTGAAGATACATTCTCAATTTATAATTAGTAAAGGAACCCAAAATAGGTCCATTCCACCCAACCTATTCTCGAGTCGCCAAATACATGGTACGTAAACAACTACAACTTCATTATTACAATTGTCGTAAAAAATAATACAACACATATATATGTGAGTTTAAATACAAATATTATCTTCTAGACAATATCAACACTCAAATGAAGTCCTCATTACAATTATTGATACACTATTTTACAGAATAGTGAGGATTACTAAAACAACTATCTTGAACCATCACTCCATACCCCGACTATTTCCCGCTATATTCTCACCTCCTAAGAAGAAAAATGGAACAAAAAGGAAAAGGGTGAGCTCAGCTAGCCCAATAAAGAATATTATGACTAAGATAATGTACAACAAATTATCCTTAGTCTTTAACAGGAAAAAATCTGATAGAATATAATAGACAACAAGTTTTAGATCAACAACTGCAGCGGAAACAACAATTCATTAGAAGAGCTAAGTAGAGAATGAAATCTACTATCATCTATGAATTTAAAAGTCCATCATCAATACTTTGTCCCTGTAACATCAATCAATATACATCTTGAATCAAATAGTCATCTTTACACTACAGGCCAATGATATTAATCAGACAGTCATGTTCATCTCAACACCTGTTCATCTCTGCACTACGGGCCAAAGATATTCATCAAGAAATCATTCATCTTTGCACTACAGGCCAAAGATATTCAGTTATATCATCATTTAGGACTGAGGATGATAAAAATTATTTTAAAGAAAATTAATCCAGTGAGACAAAAGAACAAATATTAAGGATTCGTACTTTAGACAATCCAAGTTCAAAAATACTCCATAATAAAACTGTCAGGAGCAGTAATTCAAAAATGAAGATCAAAACATAGATCCAATCAAAGATAGGAACCATAATAGACAATCTTGGACACAGAAAAGAAAATTTAATTTTTTTGTGAATAGTGTCGTATTCGTGAATAAAGGTCGATACGTGAATAGTAACGTATACGTGAATAGTAACTCCGACACTAAAAGGTAGAAATTTCACAAGAAAAATCATCATGCTTCGTGAATAGTACTCATGAATAGTAACTCGTGAATAGTAACTCATGAATAGTAACTCATGAATAGTAACTCGTGAATAGTAACTCGACATGAAAAGAAAAGAACGAATTTCACAAGAAAAATCTTACCAATATTCCTAAGATAATGATATTGAAAAAGAAATAATATCATTTAAAAAAAAATAACATCCCTTACCTCAAAAGAATAAGACTTTTCGGTGGAATATCGATATAACGTCAAGGAAACTTGCATCGTATATAGCAACACTCAAGATATCAAAATACTCACAAGAATACGCCGATAATATAGAGAGAAAACTTTTTTCGGTGTGATTTTCAATTCTAACCTAAGCACCCTATTTATAGGAAAATGCTTAGAACACCAAAGCAGAAAATTTAATAAAATAATATATTTATAATCAAATTTTCCTTAGCCCACCACATCAAAAACACATTCTCCACACAAAAAATTGAAAAACATGTTTTGAACAATTTTTGTAAGAAAATCAATTCAGACTCAATATTCTAGAACTTCAATAATTCATAATAAATAGCCCTTTTATCTGAAAAATTCAAATTTTATGTCCATTCCATAGGAAATTTAATTCTTTACAACTTTGCAGAAGAAAGTTTTTCCAAATTCCAAATGTAAATGAATCAAATCCACATACGGATGATTTTATGTGCTATAATCAAATTTCAACCAAAATGGGGTCCATCAACACACAAAACATGTGTTAAACATTTTTTTGTAACACAAATACTCTTCCTCCTCATTTATTCATATATTACACATTCATTGTAAAAATATCACCATTATTATATTATTAAAATATAATAATATATTTAAATGAATTATTTTATCGTAAAAGATAAAATATCAATTTTCAACAATTGTCACATTAAAATTTTCTCCATCTATATCCACATAAAATAAATATATTTTTCTTATCATATAAATTAATAATTAATTATTCACAAATAATATTACGTAATCACAAAATCGACAACCCAGCCGCTCCTCAGAAAGAGGGCTTTCCAATAAGGATTTCTCCTCATCGCGCGCAATTAGTGACCAAACCTCTCCTTAGATGTAACTTTCTAGACATTGCCAATAATGTTATCTAATAATATTATTCCAATAATATGAATTATTGATCCGATAATGAAAAATATCGTGTAATTGATAATTATCAAAACAACAATAATATAAAATATCAACGTAGCAATTATTGAATCAATAAAATAAAATATTGATAAGTAATTATCGTAAATAATTATCGAGTAGTGCCTTCTTCACGTAAGAATCAATAATTGGTGCAATACCGTGTGCTATCGTGTTTTTAACCACCGGTATTCCAACAAGATAATCTGTGAATAACTACGCCTGTTATTTATAAACAACTTATACTTGTCTGCTTTTCTTCATCCAATCGCTTTCCGTTATGGGGCCCACACAAGATCGCACTCGTCGCATTTAATATTCTCCGACAAGCAAGAATATTCCACCACCAAATGAATATTCCCGATAACAATGAATATTTTATAACCACTTGCTTATTTAAAATATTTTTGCATTTTACCCATAACTAACCACATTAATCAAATAAACCCTTACTATTTCAAAATAATAAATAAAGGAAATTCCATTTTATTTTAAAAAATTTGGGGTCTTACAACCTCCCTCCTTATGAAATTTCATCCTCAAAATTGACGACGACATACTGGTGTTTCAAAAGGTGAGGATACCTCGCTTTCATTTACGATTCCAACTCCTGTGTCATTTTTCAATAGCATGGTTTCTCCACAAAACTTTAACTTGTGGTATAACCTTTGTGCGTAGGGATATGCTCCTTCCTATCCAAGATCTTGACAGTACCTCCTCGTGACGTTAAATCTCTCATTATTTTCATCCGATTCTAACTCAATAACGTGGTTCGGGTCGTCCATATATTTACGTAACATCGGTATGTGAAAATTGTTATAAACACGCGATATACTTGGTAGTAAAGCGAATCTATAGGCCACAGTTCCTACTCAATCGAGGATTTTAAATGGACTAATAAATCGAAGTTTTGAGCTTTCCTCACATCGCCGATTCTCGCTTTTGGAATAACAACTTCTTGCACCTCCTTCTTCATATTCATCAGCTCTGGTGTGTAGCTTGAGCGGTTTCAACTATCAATTAAATTCGATTCTACTCGTATATCATCATGTGGGTCCCTAGAGTTTTTAACTCTATCTCTATCATTTGTAAGTTATACAAAATGGGTCTTTGACAATATCATACTCGTACTCATATACGATCTTCTACTCAACACGTCAGCTACCACGTTCGCTTTTCCAGGATGGTATGGTCAGAACATGTGCCAAAATGAGTCTCATCTTGAGTTCTTCGAAGCTCTTCCCACATTCCTTGTTCCATTCGAATTTTGTATCTCTACGAGTCAGCTGAGTTAATGGAGTAGCGATTTGAGAAAATCTTTCCATGAATCTCTGATAATAACCAACTAAGCCTAGAAAGCTACGATTTTCGACATCGACTTAGGTTGCTCTCAATCGTGACTCATATCCCAATCTTGGATAAGACGTCACAATGACACCTATCAGTTTACTATCGCACGAATATGGCGTCCCCTACAGAGAGTCTGGCTTCGGTGCATTCCACAAAGGAAGTCATCAGATAAAGGCTCGGGTATCACATTCTATAGTTGGATTTTTAACTCCTGAAGTTCAATATGAGCTATTTGATATGAGATTTTAGAAATGGGTTTTGTACCGGGTTCAAAGTCGATAAAAAATTCAATATCATGCTCTGGGAGTAAGCCAAAAAAGTCTTTAGGAAATACGTCAGGAAATTTACTAACAACGGAAATATCATTCAAATCTGACATATTTTTATTCAAGTCCATGACATGGGCTAAGAAAGCTTGACATCCGTTTTTCAATAAAAGAATGGCTTTATGGCTTGATATGGAAAGAGTTTGACTTCAATGGTTTGGTTGCTTGAATTTGAATAAAAAGTTGCTTAGGAATATGAAAACTAACAACCTTATTTAAAGCAATCAATTTTGGGATGATGAGTAGTTAACCAATCAATCCCTAAAATCACATCAAAAGCAAGTATCTTTAAAGAAATAAGGTCAATGTGTAATGTGATGGTGCCAACTTGGATCAAACAAGATTTATAAAAAGTGGATGTAATGAAAGTTTCTCCTAATCTGAGTCTCCACAGATAAGTCAAAGTCTAATTTCTCAAGAGTCAAGTTTAAACGTTGAGCACAAGTAGAGAGATAAATGAATGGGTAGAACCCAGATTCTAATAAGGTATAAACTTCGCAAGAATTTATAATTAACTAACCTGTCTAACTTCGTTTCGGGTTCCTCGATTCGACTCAACCACGACAAACGCTTCTTCCAGAACCGCTGACTTTGACTTTTTCTCGATAGCCTTTGAGTCACCATCCTCACCGGACTCGGGTTTCGCTACTGCATAATCTCGAAAGCGATATGACCCTTCTTTTCCACAATTATAACATACCTTGAAGGTCGTGGAACAGTTTGGACTTATATGTCCCTCCTCTCCGCATTTGTAGCATCTAACCAAGAGGTCGTTCTCCTCCCTAGAATTTGTTTTTGTCGGTGTGGTGCTCGCCGCCGACATCTTCCCGTCATCGTTAAATCTTCTTCTTGAAATTTCCACTGAAAGTTATTTCTTCTATTATCTTGGCTATGATTACCACCAAGTGGTTACCATTTTCGCACGATAATTTCCTCCACGATGGTTATTATCTTTGTTCGATGATCATCGCCATCGCAGACGATTATCATCGAAGTCAGAGGTCGTTATTCTTCGATTGAGTTGACTCATTATCGTGCTCCAATAATCGAGCCCTATTCACAACATCCGAATATAGAGAAAATTTATGAGAAATGAGATATCGACGTATGTCGAAGTTTCAAACCTCTCAAAACATCCACGCCATACATTCCTCATTCTCCACCAAATGAGGTGCAAACTCGATAACTCCGCTTAACTTCGCCTCATCGGGACACACACCGCCATGTTGTTTCGTTCTAGTCTAATAAACTCTACCTCCTTCATATGATTAATACTTTTAGGAAAGTACTTGTCATTGAACATTTTTCAAACGTTTCCCAAGACATATTGAAAGCGGCGCAGTGGTACGCTTCACGATTCCCACCAAGAATCCGCTTCATTACGGAACATAAAGTGGCGAATGGAACCTTCATTTCTCTCCGCATCCCAAGACATCGAATATCTTGGTAATTTGCTTAACCCACGCCTCTCGCCTTTAATCGGATCTCCGCTTTCCCTGCACTCGTGGTCCCAACTCTTCGAATCGCTTGGTCAGGATAAACCGTATGCGTTGCTATCATTTCCACCTTATTTTGTACACGAGTCTCCCTCGCCTCGATTTTGCATGAACGCAAAAAGTTTCTAAATATCCCATCGTTCATCGTTTGATCAAGTGGTGTTGTTTGTTTGGGAGGAACATTGTCTTCCTTGCACGCACGCTTTCTCCGATTGGTGAGTAAAGGTGTCTCCACGGCCTCATTTACTCCATCGTTAACATTCTCATTGCCATTCTTAAACATCGCCATAAAATAAGGGTTAATTAAAGAAATTAACATGCACATAATAACCCTATACTCTAACCAACCAACAAATAAGCTTAGGTAGGACATACTAGCTAAGGATTTACTCGTCTCTCCCTCCTAGTTCTATTCCCGATCTCCGCCAGAGACCATATCCCTAAGCTCGATACTAATCGTGACGCCCCAAAATAGGTCCATTCCACCCAACCTATTCTCGAGTCGCCAAATACATGGTACGTAAACAACTACAACTTCATTATTACAATTGTCGTGCAAAATAATACGACAACACATACCGTGAGTTTAAATACAAATATTGTCTTCTAGACAATATCAACACTCAAATGAAGTCCTCATTACAATTATTGATACACTATTTTACGTAATAGTGAGGACTACTAAAACAACTATCTTGAACCATCACTCCATACCTTTACTAGTTCCCGCTATATTCTCGCCTCCCGAGAAGAAAAATGGAACAAAAAGGAAAAGGTGAGCTCAACTAGCCCAATAAAAAGAATATTATGACTAAGATAATGTACAACAAATTATCCTTAGTCTTCAAACAGGAAAAATGATAGAGTATAATAGACAACAAGTTTTAGATCAACAATCGCAATGAAACAACAATTCATTAAAGAGTTAAGTAGAGAATGAAATCTACTATCATCTATGAATTTAAAAGTCCATCATCGATATTTTGTCCTCGTAACATCAATCAATATACATCTTGAATCAAATAGTCATCTTTGCACTACAAAGCCAAAGATATTAATCGATCATGGCCATGTTCATCTCAACACCTGTTCATCTTTGCACTACGGGCCAAAGATATTCATCAAGAAATCATTCATCTTTGCACTACAGGCCAAAGATATTCAGTTATATCATCATTTAGGACTGAGGATGATGAAAAATATTTTAAAGAAAATGAATCCAGTGAGACAAAAGAACAAATATTAAGGATTCGTACTTTAGACAATCCAAGTTCAAAAATACTCCATAATAAACTATTGTGGAGCAGAATTCAAAAATGAAGATCAAAACATAGATCCAATCAAAGATAGGAACCATAATAGACAATCTTGGACACAGAAAAGAAAATTTAATTTTATGTGAATAGTGTTGTATTCGTGAATAGTGCTGTATACGTGAATAGTAATGTATATGTGAATAGTAACTCTAACACTAAAAGGTAGAAATTTCACAAGAAAAATCACCATGATTTGTGAATAGTACTCATGAATAGTAACTCGTGAATAGTAACTCCGACATGAAAAGAACGAAATTTCACAAGAAAAATCTTACCAATATTCCGGCATAATGATATTGAAAGAAATAATATCATTTATAAAAAAAACTAACATCCCTTACCTCAAAAGAATAGTACTTTTCGGCCGAATATCGATATAACGTCAAGGAAACTTGCATCGATATAGCAACACTCAAGATATCAAAATACTCACAAGAATACGCCGATAATATATAGAGAGAAAACTTCAGTTTCGGTGTGATTTTCAATTCTAACCTAAGCACCCTATTTATAGAAAATGCTTAGAACACCAAAGCAGTAAAATTTAATAAAATAATATATTTATAATCAAATTTTCCTTAGCCCACCACATCAAAAAAACACATTTTCCACACAAAAAATGAAAAACATGTTTAAAACAATTTTGTAACAAAATCAATTCGCACTCAATATTTCGGAACTTCAATAATTCATAATAAATAGCCCTTTTATTTGAAAAATTCAAATCTTATGTCCATTCCATAGGAAATTTAATTTTTACAACTTTGTAGAAGAAAGTTTTTCCAAATTCCAAATGTAAATTGATCAAATCCACATACCACGGATGATTTTACAAGCTATAATCAAATTTCACCAAAAATGGGGTCCATCAACACACAAAACATGTGTTAAACATTTTTGTAAAAAAATACTCTTCCTCCTCATTTATTCATATATTACACATTCATTGTAAAAATATCACCATTATTATATTATTAAAATATAATAATATATTTAAATAAATTATTTTATCAAAAAGATAAAATATCAATTTTCAACAATTGTCACATTAAAAATTTTCTCCATCTATATCCACATAAAATAAATATTTTCCTTATCATATAAATCAATAATTAATTATTCACAAATAATATTACGTAATCACAAAATCGACAACTGTGTCGCTCCTAAGAAGAAAGAGGGGCTTTCAATAAGGATTTCTCCTTCATGGCGCCGCAATTAGGTGACCAACCTCTCTCCTTAGACAAAACTTTCTAGACATTGCCAATAATGTTATCTAATAATATTATTCCAATAATATGAATTATTGATCCGATAATGAAAAATATCGTGTGCAAATGACAATTATTGAAACAACAATAATATAAAATATCAACATAGCAATTATTCAATCAATAAAATAAAATATTGAATAAAGAATTATCGTAATAATTATCGAGTAGTGCCTTCACGTAAGAATCAATAATGGTGCAATACGCATGCTAACTCTTGTGTTTTTAACCACGGTATTCCAACAAAGATAATCTCAGTAATAACTACGCCCGTTATTTATAAACAACTTATACTTGCTGCTTTTTCATCCAATCGCTTTTCATTATGGGGCCCACACAAGATCGCTACTGTCAGAGGAATATTCTCCGACAAGAAAAGAATATTCCACCACCAAATGAATATTTCCCGATAACAATGAATATTTTATAACCACTTGCTTATTTAAAATATTTATGATTTTTACCACAACTAACCACATTAATCAAATAAACCCTTACTATTTCAAAATAATAAATAAAGGAAATTCCATTTTATTTAAATAAAAAATTAGGGTCTTAAATAAAGTTATTCTTAACATCAATATCGGTCCAAGACCTTGAGCATTTCATTCTTTCTTTGAAAAGGACAACCCGACACCAAGTCCGTAAGTCTGGCATATCTTACGAGCACGTCTAAGTGATCAGCCTATAGTACTGTATATTTTACAATACTACTTTCTTTAAACACATGCACGTTTAAGGTTTGGCAACCTCACGTGCCTGTCGTTTGACGACAAAACATTTGTTTAGCATACTCAGTCTTCTTTTGAAAACCATACCAACATAGTTTGGCAAAATATTGACAATAGTTCGATAGATTATAAGAAATCCAAAGAAACATCTTAAGTCTAGCCAAAGGAATTGGCTTCAACTTCATCATACATCAATTCATGCATAAGGTACATGAATTACAAAGCTTGTCCGAAGAATTCAGAAAGGGGTCAGAATACTTGCCTTTAGCGTCTGCTACTGTTTTAATACTTTTTCTTTGAGTCTTTAAGGTCTCTACAATACATAATCATGTAACATACCATGTTAGGTCATAGTCAGACATGTATGGTTTCTAACGTATCTTACCCCTCTTCTCAATCTAATCGTTCATTAGATTTGTTTAACATTGGTTACGGTTTATCGTAATGTTTTACATTCATGTTCAAGTAATCTTTCTTCAACCTTTAGTTGTACTACTTAAGGTTTATAACATCTTAAACAATGTTACTTTAGGTTTTAGTTCATTACTAATTAACCAATTCCTTGTTATCTTCGTAAGCTTTCTTTACTATGCCATGTCTAGTGTTTGCGCTGTAGCGCCAACTTCCCTTTATAAGTCTCATGCTGCGGCGCGAAACTTTAGCAACTCATGGTTGGACTTGGCACTGCGACGCCATCCCTAGTACACTTGGTCGTGCTGCGGCGCCACTCTTCAGTGGGTTTGGTCTTGGCACGAGTCATGGAGCCACTTTTTAAGCCTTGAGAGCTGGCCATGATTGCAACCACCTGTGCCTCGAGATAGTTGATGAGCTTTTGATTTCTCTTTGTGAATTTCCCGAGCTCATAACTCATTCGTTATAAGTCCGAATTGGCTCGTTCCAAAGCCATTAGCTCACAAATCATAAGTTCTACGATGTCATTACAAAAAATTTCTTTTTTGAATCTTTTAACTCAGAATTCACCGATTAGTTCATTATTACAAAAACGATAAACGTTCGTGAACGTTCAAAGCCCGTTTCTTTGTTCCAAGTCGGAATTTGGTCATTTTTGAGTCTGCAACTCTAGAACACCAACTTAGACTAATCTCCATTGAAAACCAACGTTTCTGAGTTTAATGTCAAAATTTGACTTCCATTCCTAGAATTTCACGATTTCGACAATTATTGTCTAATCTCATAAATTTTGCCATAACTTCGTTACTTGAGATTTTTACACCGTTTCGAATGCATTCATTTCATCATACTAACATCCTAACCAACCATATTTCAATAACTTATACACATGAAAGTTCATACATGTTTTTCATGAGTTCATAACTTCCATTATTATGCTTATCTTACAACATGACTCATTAAAGATTAAGTCCTTTGATTAGTCATTCTCATCACTTCTTAGCATACAAGTTCTACTGCTACTTACTTCTCTAACAATTGAAGAGAGGGAGAATCATTGTCGACGTAGGGATTTTTTGTGACGCCCCCAAAATTAGGTATACGTCACCCATCTTGGGTCGCCACTTACATGGTACATAAATTCAAATACAACTTACTAACATAACTGTCGTGTACTATACGACATAAACTGTGAGTTTGAATACAAATATTGTCTACTAGATATTATACAAACTCAAAAGGAGTCCTCATTACAACTATTATCACACTATTTCATAGAATAGTGAGGACTACTAATGCTATCCTCTGGACCATTACTCCGCTCCCCGACTCGTCTCAAACTATGTTCTCATTTCAAGAGAAAACGGTGAAAGAAAGGGTGAACTCAACTAGCCCAGTAAGAAATATTATGACTAAGATAATGCAGAATAAATTATCATTAGCCTTCAACAGTGTTAAACTGATAAAATACAATAGACAACCAGTTTAACTACAGCGAAATATGCAATCCATTAAAAGAGTCAAGTAAAAAATAAAGTCTACTATCTTTTAGGTTTTAAAAGGTTTTCATAAATTTTTATCACTAAGACTCAGTTTAATGAATAAACCACAATATCTAATCATCCCTGTACCACGGTCAAGGATTTTCATCAAATTATAATTGCTCATGACTATACCGAATCACCCCTGGTCATAATCATACCAAAAACTAACCATCACTGCATTACAGGCCACTGAGGACTTTTGTCACATCATTTATATCAAGTCATGATTATACCGAATGAACCCTAGTCATAATCATACTAAGTTTATCTATGCACGTAAGCCAAAGATAACTTTCAACATAATATAAACATGAGCATGATGACAATGATATAAGAATTCAATAAAACAAGTTCAAGAATTAATTTATCTAGGAATTATTAACGCATAAATTGTCAACAAGATCTTTGTTTTGTAGAGTAAAATTCAAGAATGATCAAGAATATTTCCATGAAAAGAGACATTGGATGAAACGCGAAATATCAAGGATATTCAACTAATTTCATGGAGTATAGAAGTCAAAGTTTTAACTAACTGGGTATAATAAAGAATGGAATAACAAAAGAAATCACCATGCATGCGGTATTGCGATAGGCAAAGTTATTCCAACGAGAATAATATTAATCGGAACCGGTCGGTGAAATTCACTGCAAGCAGGATGATCCAATGTAATAATAAATCTTGAATAATAAACAATGGAACCAGTCGATTGTAAAACACATACGCACAGGATATTCCAATGTAATAATAAATGCGGAATAATAAACAATGGAACTGTGTCCGTGTAAAACACACAAACAAGATATTCCAATGAATAATAAAGAATGGAATAATGTAAGAAGATCACCAAGTATAGGGGATTCCAGCAGATACAAAAGTTATTCCAATAGAATAAATAAGAATGTAATAATATAAGGATTTCACCAAGTATAGGGTATCTGGCGTGATACAAAGTTATGTATAGGGTATGCCACTTTTACAAAGTTATTCCAATGTAATAATAATGAATGGAATAATGAAGTTCTCTTCATGAATAAGAAAGAATAACACCCCTTACTTGTACAACAAATAATACCCCTTACCTTAGAAGAACCTGAATATTGGAAAAGTGAAGTAGCGTAATACTTTTCTTCTTTCTCTCTATAGATTTTCTCTATAGCTTCTCTCTATAATTTCTCTCTCAGAGTTTCAAATTGAATTAGTAAGAAAATAATGAAGGAATGAGCTTCTATTTATAGGAAAATAGAATGCATAGTAATTAATCCATGAACGGTCCAGATTGATTTACTTTAACTGACGGTCCATATTTAAAGCAAAATCTTTTAAATAAAATATCATATATTATATTTATATAAAACATTTTACTATGCAAAACACTATGCAACACTATGCAAAACACTATGCAACACTATGCATAATAAAATATAATATATTCTATTTATAGAATAACTTTAATAAAGTATTCGCTTTATATAAAAAGATGTTTTCATTTTATTACGTTAATAATATGAATAAAACAAAAACGTCATTATCGCTATAATAATTCATATTATTAATCGACAATAATGGAATCATCTTGAGTGACTTCTCACATAAGCATCGATAATCAATACGGTGTGCTACTTATGCAACCACACGTATTATTGTACTTTTACTACCGAAAGTAGTTCAACAAGATCAACCGGTAAAACTTCCGCCGTTATTTTAATAAAATATTTTGTCGTTTTCTCAATCGACAATAATTACATTGTGGGGTCCACCAATGATTGAGTAGTTATACGAATATTCCCCGCTAAACCGAATATTCCCCACCAATCGAATATAATATAACCACTTGCATACTTTGCAAAATTTATAAATACTACCCACAACTACAATATTATCTCAAATTCACGCCATAATATTAAAAATTATTTGACAAAATTTAAATCTTTATTGATAAAATCTGGGGTCTCACAATCTCTCCCTCCTTATGGAATTTTGCCCTCGAAATTTGGGTACGTGACTGGTATGATAAAGAGGTGAGGATACCTTGAATACCTTTATCGTTGAAAACATTAAATTCATCTTTGCAATCCCGTGAAAAGATATTCAATTGTAAAACCAATAATCTTTGAGACGCGACTTAATAGTATCACGACCACAAATTATCTATGCACTAATCGCCAAGGATATTCGTGTTTTCAATTACGATCATGATTATACCTCAAGAATAATCCTTGGTCATAATCATACCAAGTCTTTCAATGCACTACTACTGACGAAGATGACTTTTACTACATCCATGAATTAATATTTCATTCTTTGAGACTCATTTCAATAATTAATCCATATCATCGAATCATCCCCGCACTACTGTGCCAAGGATATTCATTAGATATCACGACCATTTAATTATCCATGCACTACTACCAAAGATAATCGTGTATTCATTAGTATCACGACCACAAATTATCCATGCACTACTACCAAAGATAATCGTGTATTCATTAGTATCACGACCACAAATTATCCATGCACTACTACCAAAGATAATCGTGTATTCATTAAGTATCACGACCACAAATTATCCATGCACTACTACTTAAAGATAATAATCGTATTCATTAAGATATCACGACCACAAATTATCCATGCACTACTACCAAAGATAATCGTATTCATTAGTATCACGACCACAAATTATCCATGCACTACTACCAAAGATAATCGTGTATTCATTAGTATCATGACCACAAATTATCCATGCACTATGACTAAAGATAATCGTGTATTCATTAGTATCACGACCACAAATTATCCATGCACTACTGCCAAAGATAATCATGTTTTCAATTACGGTTATGATTTATACCGAACAATCCTCGGTCATAATCATACCAAGTCCATCTACGCATCACTGGTGCCATGATGACTTTCAACATAATATAAACATGAGGATAATGATATAAAGAATCAATTAAATGAGATAAAGGATAAATATTAAACATTTATAATATAATTTATCCAGATTCAAGAATATCCCCATGTTATCAATCACTTAATAATCTCATAATCTAATATCATTAATATTATAACAATATTTTAATCACTTCTTAAATTTATAAACAATTTATCTCAATTGTTTACGCTTTACCATATAATGCATTTAATCATTCAAAATGCCATACTCATAAGATATCATCACCAATTATCAAATCCTCAAAAAAAATATGCATATACTCTATATATGATTCTCTAGCCATAAAATCCTATTTTCAACTTTGTTACTTCACATAACATATTTAACTCATATGTTCAGAATTAAACTATTTTCATGAAAAATACCAAATTAGTCCCAAAAATATTTCTTTTCTGGGATTTAGCATAATATAGTCCCATAATGAAAATATATTTTTCTCGGAATTTTTAAAATTCATTTACTATTTTTCAAAAATCAATTTTCAATTAATTCCTTAAGAAATTAGCTACCTCAAGGATAACTCAAAAAATTCCCAAATCTTGGAAAAATCTTACACATGTTAACGTGAGCTTCCAGTTTAAATTTCATGGTCATCGGAGTTATAGAACTCCGGTTATAGCGTTTTTCGTCGAAAAAACCTAAATATTGAAATAGTCATAACTTGCTCATTTTAAGTCAGAATGAGCTCATTTTTGGACATGAGGTACTTTATACCATATAATTTCATGTCCCAAAAGGCCAGAATTTTTCTCATAATTTAAGTGGCCGAAACAGCCCCTCAAAAATCATGGCAGCAACTTTTTTGGTTTTTGCAGCTTTGCACTCCTTTGCTAAAATCAGTCCACACAAAAATCTACAACACCTTTTCTAGTAATTCCACTTGGATTAGTTAGGTAACTCATAGATCTAACTCTAGGACTTGACCACATTCAAAAATTCAAAATATAATAGGAGATATGGTCAATTGAATTTCATGTTACGTTTTTCACCAAAATCTGATTTTCAACTCTTTGTGATTTCTAAGAAACTTTCATGTTTTCATATAATAACCAACATAACTCATCATAACACTTAGTAATACTTCATATACCCATGATTTTCATTAGTCCAATGCTTTTATTATGACTTTCATCATAATCCTCGTAAACAGATCCTTTTAGTTGAAGAAATATTTGAGGGTTTAAGAAATGGGTTTTTGTACTGGGGTCAATACAAAATTCAATTTCACGCTCTAGGGTAGGCTAGAAAATCTTCAAGAATACGTCAAGAAATTTATTAATGATAGAAATATCATTCAAAAATGTTACTCTCGTCCAAGACTTGAATAGTACGTCACATTAATACCAACTGTGACTTCTATCCCTTAACCTGGATAGCACCTCACAATGATACCTATCAACTTGCCATCTTCAGTCACGACGTCGCCTACAGAAAGTCTGGCTTCGGTGCATTCCACACAAGGAAGTTAACAACGAAAGGATTGGGGCTCTTTACTTATGGCTTGATATAACAGTGATTAACTTTAGGGTTTGGTTACATTGAATTCGTATAACAGGTTGGTTATGAATATAAAAGCTAACAACCTTACGAAAAGCATGATGAGTAGTTAACCAATTGATTCCTAAAATCACATCAAAGGCAAGTATTTTCAAAAAGATAAGATCGGCAGGTAACGTGAAAGTGTTTATTTGAATCAAACAAGATTTAAAAATAGTAGCGGTAATGAAGGCTCCTACTAACGAAGTTTCAACCAATAAGTCAAAGTCTAACTTCTCCGGAGTCAAATTTAAACGTTGAACGCAAGCAAGAGAGATAAAATAATGGGTAGAACCGGTATCTTATAAGGTATAGACTTCGTAATTTATAATTAACTAACTCGTGCTAACTTCGTTCGGGTTACTCGCTTTTTGAGAAGTCATGAAAAATACACTTCCTAAAACCAACGACTTTGTTTTGTCCATATCCACCTTTGGTGCCACCGTCCCAGCTAGACTTGACTTTGGTGCACAACAAAATTGGGCTAAATGACCTTCTCTTCTTGCAATTTCCACTTCTATTATCTTTGCCATGATTACCATCAAGTGGTTACCATTCTTGGCATGATAATTTCCCCACGATGGTTATCATTATTCGATGGCCGTTGCCACCGAAGATGATTATTATCGTGTTGTTGGTCGTTACCTTTTGTTTGTTGAATCAACACTCTCTTGTGATTCATTGCTTATCTCAACATTTTCAGATGCCATTCTCAAACACTTGCCACAAAACAAGGGTTAATTAACATATCACATATTATCCCTATACTCTAAATGACCAATTAAATACCAAATAAATTTAGGTAGGTCATACTAGCGAAGGAATTCCCGTCTCTCCCTCCTAGTTCTTATCTCACATCTCACCAGGATCATATCCCTAAGCTCGATACCAACTGTGACGCCCCAAAATTAGGTATATGTCACCCATCTTGGGTCGCCAATTACATGGTACATAAATTCAAATAAAACTTACTAACATAAGCGCCGTGTACTTATACGACATAAGCGTGAGTTTGAATACAAATATTGTCTACTAGATATTATACAAACTCAAAAGGAGTCCTCATTACAACTATTATCACACTATTTCACGAATAGTGAGGACTACTAATGCTATCCTATGGACCATTACTCCGCTTCCCGACTCGTCCCAAACTATGTTCTCATTTCCTAAAAGAGAACGGTGAAAGAAAGGTGAGCTCAACTAGCCCAAGAAGAAATATTATGACTAAGATAATGCGAATAAATTATCATTAGCCTTCAACAAATGATGTTAAACCGATAAAATACAATAGACAAACGGTTTAATCTGCTTAATGGAATATGCAATCCATTAAAAGAGTCAAGTAGAAAATAAAGTCTACTATCTTTTAGGTTTTAAAAGGTTTTCATAAATTTTTATCACTTAGACTCAGTTTAATGAATAAACCACAATATCTAATCATCCCTGTACACGGTCAAGGATTTTCATCAAATTATCAATGGTCATGACTATACCGAATCACCCCTGGTCATAATCATACCGAAAACTATCCATCACTGCATTACAGGCCACTGAGGACTTTTGTCACATCATTTATATCAAGCCATGATTATACCGAATGAACCCTGGTCATAATCATACTAAGTTTATCTATGCACATAAGCCAAAGATAACTTTCAACATAATATAAACATGAGGATGATGACAATGATATAAGAATTCAATAAAACAAGTTCAAGAATTAATTTATCTAGGAATTATTAACGTCCAAATTGTCAACAAGATACTGTTTTGTAGATTAAAATTCAAGAATGATCAGAAGAATATTTCCATGAAAAGACACTGGATGAAACGCAAATATCAAGGATATTATACTAATTTCATGGAGTATAGAAGTCAAAGTTTTAACCAACTGGGTATAATAAAGAATGGAATAACAAAAGAAATCACCGTGCATGCGGTGCAGAGCATATAAAGTTATTCCAATGTAATAATAATAACGAAACCGAAGTCGTGAAATTCACACCGGATGGATGATCAACAAAAATAATAATCTTTGAATAATAAACAATGGAACTGTGTCGGTGTAAAACACATGTACAAGATATTCCAAATGTAATAATAAAGAATGGAATATGTAAGAAGATCACCAAGTATAGGGATTTGGCATTACAAAAGTTATTCCAATAGAATAAATAAGAATGGAATAATATAAGGATTTCACCAAGTATAAGGTACGCCAGCGATATACGAGTTATGTATAGGGTATGCCACTTTTACTGAGTTATTCCAATGTAATAATAATGAATGGAATAACTGAAGTTCTCTTCATGAATAAGAAAGAATAACACCCCTTACGGGTATAACAAATAATACCCCTTACCTTAGAAGAACTGAATATTGGAAAAGTGAAGTAGCAGAATACTTTTCTTCTTTCTCTCTATTGATTTTCTCTCTATAGCTTCTCTATAATTTCTCTCTCTAGAGTTTCAGTGAATTCGTAAGAAAATAATGAAGGAATGAGCTTCTATTTATAGGAAAATAGAATGCATAGTAATTAATCCATGAACGGTCCAGATTGATTTACTTTAATCGGCGACTATCCATATTTAAAGCAAAATCTTTTAAATAAAATATCATATATTATATTTATATAAAAACATTTTACTATGAAAACACTATGCAACACTATGCAACACTATGCATAATAAAATATAATATATTCTATTTATAGAATAACTTTAATAAAGTATTACATTTTATATAAAAGATGTTTACATTTTATTACGTTAATAATACAAATAAAACAAAAACGTCATTATCGCTATAATAATTCATATTATTAATCGACAATAATGGAATTAAACCGAGTGACTTCTCACATAAGCATCAATAATCAATACCGTGTGCTACTATGCAACCACACGATTCATCGTATTTTTACTAAAGTAGTTCAACAAAGATCAACGGTAAAACTTCCGCCGTTATTTTAATAAAATATTTTTGTCGTTTTCTCAATCCGACAATAATTCTGTTGTGGGGTCCACCAATGATTGAGCCGTTGTACGAATATTCCCTGCTAAACCGAATATTCCCCGACCAATCGAATATAATATAACCACTTGTATACTTTGCAAAATTTATAAATACTACCCACAACTATAATATTATCTCAAATTCACACCATAATATTAAAAATTATTTTGACAAAATTTAAATCTTTATTGTTAAAATCTGGGGTCGCACATTTTTATTTGTCCATTTTTTTTCTTGTTCTTTGCTAATCTCGTGTTAGGTGAGATTTGTTTGAAAAAATAAGTGAAAAAGGTCCGACATATATGTATCAACGATTTGATTGTAACAGTCGCTAGTTGGTTTTTAATTGGTTGCACCAACACAACCGAGAAAAGGTTTGTACATTGACCCAGTGATGTGACACTGCTAAACGGGTCTGTGAAATCGAGATTCATTTGGGTTCGGGGGCTTTATTATGCGGAGGGAAGGTGTTAGGCACCCCAGACATCCATGTTACCACGGTGACTGCCACTTTTCAAGAAACTTTTATATGAATGTGTGTGTGTGTGTGGGTTAATGTGCTGTTATTTGAAAGTAGTGCGAGGCCTCGTTCGCACCTATATACAAAGGGTTTGAATTTATATAAAAATTCATTTTTAAACAAGATATGGCAATGATGTTTTGTAAAAGAGGTTTTTCAAAACTCATGCTTAATAGTAATTGAGGCCTTTGATACTTCCATTTTATTATTAAATGTTCGGCTTGGTTGCTTTTATTTTCGAGATGCGAAGCATCTTCGAGAAAATAATATATAGAAGTGTCGAACTCCTCATGGGCATGAAAGCTATCTAAGAAAATTCAAACACCGTTAATAATTTACAAGCTACTTACAGCTAAAAATGTATATCACGGGAACCGAATCTAGATTCAGTAGACTGAATTTCTGATCACATGTTTCCTAGGCTCACATGATGTCGCGGTTTATATAAAAAACAGTAAGCAATTATATATACAAAAGCTGTAAATATATATACAGACATGATCAACCACCATGAAGCACGTCCATGGGGATCGGAAATGTAAATATATAAAAGCGGTAAATATATGTATAGAGACATGATCAACCACCACGTAACACCTCCACGGGGGATCAGAAATGTAATTATATAAAAGCGGTAAATATATATAGAGATATGATTAACCACCACGAAGAACCTCCATAGGGGATCAGAAATGTAAATAAAGCAATAAATGCGATCAACCGCCACGAAGTAAACTCCAGGAGGGATGGAATGTAAATAAAGTAGTAAAAATGATCAACCGCCACGAAGTAAACTCCAGGCCTGACAGAAATATAAATATATATATATATATAATAGCGGTAAACACACAGGATATATATATATCGATCCATTTCGATTTATCATTTCAAATGATTTATATATATATATATATATATATATATATATATATATATAAAGCAGTAAACGAGCTAGATATAAAATTTAGGCTCATTGAACAAAGTTCGACAACATATATATATATATATATATATATGAACTATTGTCGAACTTTGTTCGATGAGTCTGGATTTTATATAGAGCGTTATCGCTTTTATATATATATATATATATATATATATATATATATATATATATATATATATATATATAAGAAAATAAACGCTCGAGCACGTGAGTGCGAGGCTCAATCGAGGCATAACTCGATAATGTTAGTCCATATATATAAATATATATATATATATATATATAATATATATATATATATATAAATATTTATATATAAGTATATATATATACAAACATAAATGAAAACCACAGACCGAAGTCCGGGAATACACACACAACACGACTCTCAACGTGAAGAAGAGTGTGTGCAAAGATGAAGAGAAAGGCTTTAAAGTGTGTAAGAAGGCTTACAGTGGAGTGCCATAGAAGACTTCTATATAGCTATATGTTAGCTCACAAGTGTTTAAAATGAAAAAGCACTCAATATAGGGTGTGTATAGAGAAAATTGGACACAGCTTCCTCGCCTTTCTTCTCTTGAATATTGTCACCCCAAACCCTCTATTTATAGAGGGGGGGAGCCGCAGGTATACCTGCTGAAACCACAGATGCACATGCGGCTGCCCCGGGGTGCCCAGGCTCCTCGGGTCCTACTGTCTCGAAGTACGTGCACGCGTGCAACGTGATGTCTGCTTGAACTTGCAAAACTTCAATCCGAGCATCCGATTGAGGTGTATAAGACCTGTTTTGGACTGCCGTTGTCGAGAGCTACGCAATGACATGGGATTAGAGGTTGTACAAAGTCAGGAAGATGGAACCATGTCCTATGTCTTCAAGCTTCAAATTCTATCTGGTGTTCTGCCTTGCGTAGTAGTAACTCGAGATTGCAACTCCTTGGTTCTTATGGGACATTATTGTGTAGAATGTATGTTGACTGTTTATTTGTTGAGACAGCGCCATGTGGGGTTGAGGTGATAATTTGACAATTTTGCCCTTCACCTGGGTTATCTCCAGTTTTGGCTGATAAAGCAGACGTTGCTCAAGGTTATCTCTGAGATTAGGCTGCTAAAAATGTTGAATACCCTCAGGGTTATCTCTGAGGTGTGCCTGTCCTCCCGGGGTTATCTTTGAGTTTGGGAGTTGAGTGCCTCGGTGTGAGTCCCGAGGTTGAAGCTGACTGCATGGGTTGAAACGATCATCTCCGGGGTTATCTCTGGAACTACAACTACACTCCTTGGGGTTATCTCCAAGGTTGACATTGTCTTTCCCGGTGTTATTTTTGGGACTGATACTTAATATCTCAGGGTTATCTCCAAGATGAATCGGCCTTCTCCGATGGAATATCTAGTATTTGGACTGTTATCCATGGGGTTATCTCCGAGGTGGGGAAATGATACTCCTGGTGTGTTTTTCGGGACTAAAACTGAACTTCCAGTGGTATTTTTGGGATCAAGCTGAGCTGTCTTCCAGGGTTATCTCTGAAAGAAGATTCTGCGCTTCCTGCAATGTTAGAGTAACATGTAGGCAGAAAATTTCGAGTGTCTACAAATGCCGCTCTTTATCATATTCATGCAATACAATGGCATGGATAGGATAAAGAATACTAGACACTTGAAATATGACAAGATGATTATGATGCAATGCATGATGCAAATGTATGTGGTTTGTTGGATTGTTCTCCAACACGATGAGATGATTGTCGGATCCCTGTTGCTTCTATCGGGGGAACATTAAATAAGCAGCCTGATAAACTATCAAGGACGTGTGATCCACAACTACAAGGAATCTTTAGGATTGTTGACGTTGGGGTTATCACCAAAGTCATGAATCCTTGATACAGACTTTATCCTGAAGATGCATACGTACAAGAGATTCTGCGGGGATAGAGCTTTGTGTGTTGAGGATGTGTATAACATATTCCTTCATCGGTCCTCCCTAATGAGGATGTTCTTCCCTGGTTTATACCTCCAGGTCTTTCTGCTACTTTGTTGGAGTTACTGCTAATAGTCAGTGTTGTCAGGGTTGCCTGACTTTCATTGACATGTGTATCAATGGATGAGATCCCTACTGGGGATAATGTCAAGGCTGCTTAACCTTCGTTAACGTGTGCATCAATGGTTGTATAAAAATCCGATGGGGAAAAGGTTTTAGGTCTACGACCCTCAATTGACGGCATTGGACCTTCACGAGGTATTGCCGAATGTAGTTTGCAACAACTGAGATCATCGGTATAGTGTACCCTGTGTTTGGGCGAAGACCAATGAGTGATATGTAAAGCCACAACTTGACCTATGAAAACCAGGATTTTAGGCTATTCTGCTCAATCGCGTAGCATTTTTATTCCTGATTTGGCCTTTTTAGCTTGTAAGAACTCCTTTATAACTTGAACTAGACCGAGCTAGAGGGGTGGGACCCACATAGGGGTGCTACAGGTATGCTTGTAGCAATCATGGGTGGACTTGTGGCCAACCGTGACTGCCCTTAAATGGGTCGGTTGCTTTCCCAAGTCATTTTCAAGATGCATCGCAAAGGAAATCTGAGAGCTCTTCTTCAGATCTGTTGAGTTCGGATGACTTTCTGCAAATTCTGTCACCGTACAAGTGTTCTACACTATCTTGGTAACGTATACATGTCTTCTTTTCCAATTTTTATCCATTGGAAAATGACTTATCACATGAAATGCATCTAAACACATAGTAGTGATTATGCATGCTGAAATGACTTGATAAAAAATATTTAATATAGTAAATGTTAGTATTAAACCACACTAAACATAATGATATGAAAAAATTTGAATTTTAAAATAGTCAAATGGACACCTTTTCCTGCTATTTCTTATCTTATTTGAGGATAAATGAGCAAAGGTGAAAAAAAGCAAAATAATCCCGGTAATTAGGCTACCCTTATGGATTTTTTACTTTCATATACTGATGCATGTAAGATGTTTATGACTGTGAGTAGGTGTGCTACTGAATGTCCACCTAGTCATGCCTATGTGCATGTGGATAGTCCTATTTACAAAGGGGACTATGGCAAAAAATTTCCAAAATGTAGGCATTGGGTAGTCATGCATTTTTAACTCTACTTTAGATGTATGTTAAAATAATTCATGCATGCATGTAGTCATAAAACTGCATTTTGAAAAGCTCCAGGTTAGAATTTACCACACCCTTTCTGAGTTGAATTGGAGACTTATTGTTCAGATATATGGATCCGGATCAGCCGAGTAGTTCCTGTAGGACCACTTCTGGTGTGCGAAGGAGGGCTTCTAAAGTACCTCAACCCCGTTCCGTTAGACAGCCTCGTCTTTTGGCGGAGGCGGTGATACGTCCTGTTCGGGTTGATGTACCGGATGTGGAGGACGAGGTAGATGATGTACCGGTTGAGGCTCTCGCTCCTGCTGCACATGTTCCTCGTAGGGACCTCCTGAGTATTCAGGTGGTGAACCCAGAGCTTTAGGGTGATTTGAGTTGACACCCCTCAATTTACTTGTATGCAAACGAGGTACAAAGATAGATTTTGATCTTCTGTTTTTCCTATTTAATGAGGAATAATGGATTCTGATGTTGATCTACTTTGTGATGTAGGTTCCCGGCTTTACACAGCCAAGAGGGAACTGGTTCATCATTTACTCTATGTACCAGGCTATACATCCTGACTATAGAGAGATCGTCCATGACTGGGGATTTGGAGCATTCTTTTCCATCCTTCCCCACTATCGTCCATGGGGTTACCTCCGGGCATTGTCTGAGCGCTGGTTTCACCAGACTAAGTCACTCCATTTGTTGGACTGTGAGGTGATGATGACGCCGATGGATTGGCGGTTTATCACATGTATGGAGTTTGGAGGGGCACCAGTGCCTTGTATGGCAGATATTATCCTGACTGCCGTCAAATCCTTGTTAGGAGTTTCGGCGGAGGCCCTCAAGAGCAGGAATGTTCGTATAGGTCCTTTGAGCGTAGATGCTATGAGCGGGCTGTTGAGTTAGGGATCGCATTCTTTGGTGATTGTTCCTGATGATCATTAAGGGCTTCTTCATAACTAATAACTCTTTTACGGTGTCATTCACTTTGATGAGTGCCACACGACACGTGGATCGTATTGTAGAGTATGATTAGGGTTCCTACACCTTTGCCTATTTCCTCAGGGGAATGCGAATGTGTTTGCAGGGCTTAACAAAGGCTTGGCTAGGATTTTACCTATTTTTGCTGGTGAGTATTTATCTTATCATTTCCCATGTACGGGTTAAGAGTGTTGACTGACAGCAGATGTTTGCCTTTGTGTTAGCAGTTCTGGGCCTATGAGAGGCTTCCATACTTACGTCCGGTGAATGTGTTAGAATTAGATACCTACCCACAAGGACAGCGATGGCATCATTCCGTACTGGCGGAGGTCCCTATAGCGAAGGGTTTCACTCATAGCCGCCTACAACTGGAGTTATTGACAGCTGATGTCATCACATGGATTCCCTATTCAGGGGAGCATTTGAGCATTAGTTTTGAGGATGGGCACCCGACTAGTGTCGAGTACGTGATTTCTCGTAGGATTCCTCTCTTCACAGATGGTGGATGGGAGCTCTATTTAGGAGAATGTGCTATCAGGAGCACCACAGGAGAGAATCGTATACCGATCTTGCCTCCTACTAGGCGTTATTGGCCTGTTTCACAGTCACCCGTCATTAATATCCCATTGTTGGGTGTTGACGGTTTTATATTTTTAGAGGATCCCTGCACTAAGGAGATATTCCTGCATTGGTGGTTCCCTCGTACCATTGGAGCCCACACTCGCGCCACTCAGTTCATGGGGGATATGGTTCCTGGATCTATGATGATGATGGATTAGCTAGCTTGTGTCCGAGATCCGACTCATTTGACACAGATTGACAGTTTGACCCGGCAGTTGGATCGGGCACATTTCTTTATCTGACACTTGGGCAGAGATCCTTCAAAGGAAGATACTTTTGATCCTTCCAACTCTGGCGCTGGCCCTTTAGGTGACACATATACCTTTGCCGATGCAGATCCTCCCTTGTATAGGCCTGACATCCCTGTGGATAGAGATCCAGTGACTTAGGATGAGTTACATCAGGTGGACAGGATTGATGATGTATACATTGACACCATTGTCTTCTTCTGATGTATATTCTCGTTATCTCTTTTGATAGGCCTCTGTTAGACACTGGGTGGCTTTCCCTCATTCTAGCTATATCTTTTGATTGGCCTCTGTTAGATGTAGGGCGTCTGCGCCCCATTTCCCTATATTTCTAGCTATACAGAGATGTATTAGATGATGATATACTTAAAAATGTATGTACAGTTTTCCATTCCCTATATCATATTGCCATCTATTCTTTATTATGCATGTATTATGTTATGCATATGTATGTATGTCCAAAGATATTCAACATTGACCCTTGGATGGTCTTATGATACGTCCCACACAGATGTCTTCTTCGACAGTTAGTCGCATTTATCATACCCCACCAGTATTGATAGCATCTTGTCTGTGATCGTGGTATGATAGTATGTCACCTTCAGACAGCGTGACTGTAGATTAGTTATTACAATATACTATGACTCTTCTGATGTTTCAGGTTCTCGCAGGCTTCATAGAGGGTATGTTGGAGCATTGGATACCAGAGAGACAGGTCTTCTGGTTTGGCATCCATGATTTAACTCCTACTCTGGAGGAGTACGCACGCTTGATGGTGCTGCCATTGGATAGACCTTGAGCGCGGATGGCCATTGGCGACATGAGCCGACAGTTTATGACTCTCACCGGGCTGAGGCGTAGTGTTGTGCAAGATGAGATCGCATCCGGTCACGTTGTATCCTAGCATTTTCTTATGGACAGATTTGGCTATGAGGATTGTTATACACGATACTCCAGGGATTTCACCATGCCGGAGAATCATTGTCACTCGGCCAAAGTAGATGTCTTACTACTATGCATATTTTTGTATGTATACATACCACGGTACATGGATAAGCTAGATATTGGCATCATCATGGCAGTGAGAGCTCTCAGGGAGGGTCACACCATTGTACCGATGATCATAGTAGAGACGCTAAGGTCAACTACATATTACAGCACTTACCCTGCAGGGGTATTCACGGGCAGTTCGGTCATGTTGTACGTGTGTTTTATGTCACACTTGAGACCGATTGGCACTTTTAGATGACACGAGTATTGTTTCACCCATGAGATAGCTATGTCGTACTACTTTCAACTTGTAGAGTGTATATATCCTGCATCTTGGTACATTTTCTGGGCAGGGATCGGAGATCCACTTGATATATTTCCGTGTATAGGGCTCAGCTCACCCTACAACCTCATCACTCATGTTCTGGGCATGGATTATCTCCCACTAGCTGGTTTGAGGGGTATGACTACTTAGCACCCACTAGCCGTGATGTGTCAGTTTGACCAGTTCTAGGACTTCCATCATTTTGAGGGGAAATTGAGTCAGCGCTTAGCTTCTCGCCACTTATCAGCAGAGGATAGATCCTGGTTGTATGCCTGTTGGGATTAGCGTGAGCTAGCTGAGTTTTCCATTGGCCATTCGGGTTGTTCTACAGAGTATTCTGCATGGATAGAGACAGAGGCGACATTGAATATAGTAGTATCCACAGTGCAGGGGATTGATTCCGATGATGGGTAGCCTATGGAGGAGACTTTTATTCCCACCTAGGAGGATTTGACTACTAGGTTGCCAGCAGTTGTGATGGATTCTCCCAGTATGAGTGCTACTATGATTCAACATTCAACACAATATTTAGAGTAGAGTCTTGATCTGATGACCTTTGAGAGAGATCAGGCTAGGGCCTTGATGTTGACAGCTCTTGATGGGAGAGACGCTGCTCTATTGGAGAGAGACGAGGTCAGATCAGCCAAAGATGCATTGATTATAGAGCGGGATGCTGCCCTATCTGCCCGGGATGTGGTCGTCACATATAGTACTTTAGTGAGATCCCTTAAGACTGACATCCTTTCCGATATGAGTGAATACATTAATGAGCATCATGCCACCATCCAGTTAGCCTCACATCTGCTAGCTCATGTAGATACCATTGGGCATGAGCTTGTAGTGTTACCTCCTTCTTCGGAGAGGGATGCTATGTTAGATCTGATAGTACGCATACATATAGATCTGTAGATAGACTTATATTTTCCTGAACAAACTAGCTTAGCCATTTTTTCATGTACAGTACATATGTATATATCAAACAACATTATATATGGTAGGGAAATATATTTTGATTCACTTTCCTTTTAGTTGTGCCTTAATACTTGCTTGATATTTGCCTGTTTCTTTAGGGCTTGTGATCTTGATGAATTCTGAACTCATCCTTGATGTGTGGACATTGAGACGTCGCATGATCTTTTAGAATAGATCATTAATCCGTGTGTATCCCTACCCTCTTTGGTGTCTTGGGACTGGTTTATGTATGTAAATGTGTAGAGGAGTGTGACTTTTTTTCTCTGAGATTGACAGTACCACAGATGGTCGCCAGTACTCTTATTTAAGAGAAGCCTAGTTAGTTCCATCTCTTATGGATTGGTGTTGCTCTTCGAGGCGCAACCACAGCTTAGATGGTCGCCAACTCTCCCATTTATGGGGAGGCCAGGTAATTCCATCCCTTTGGTCTGAAGCCGATGAAATGTGGTGGATTCATGTTTGATCCCAGTACTAGATGACAAGTATTTGTGTTTTTGTAGGTGGTTAGACAAAACCATAAATGGCTGCCTACGTATTCCCATGGAAGAGGTGATCAGGTTTGCATAGTGCGAACCTGGTGTAAGAGGTTCAACGCTGAATGTAAAAGGGTGTAGGAATGTTTTTGTTATTTTTGTTTTTTTATAGAGAAAGGGCAGAAATGTTTTTGTTATTTTTATTTTTGTAGAGAGAGGGTAGAAATGTTTTTGATTTTTTTATTGCGACCAGGCCATATAGAATATGGTTGCATACGTACTCCCATGTATCAAAGAGATCAGGTCGACGTAGTTCGCCCCTTGGACGATTTGCAGCCAAAGAAAAGTTCAATCTTGTATGCAGGCTAAACTGTGGGGGAAAGAAAGTTTGATCCCATGTTTGGGACAAACTGCAGGTGTAAAAAATTTTGATCCTAAGTTCAGGACAAACTGCAAGTGTGAAAAAGTTTGATCATATGTTCAGGACAAACTGCAGGTGTGAAAGGTTCAATCCCTGGTGGGATAGCCGAAATTATATGAAAGGTTTGAAATGAAGTGAAACCAGGCTGCTAGCTTGAAGAGTATGTTTCCCTGAGGGGCATAAGGGTATTAAGAAGATTTTGTATGTAAGAAAGGGATAGAAAACCTAAATGACTGATGATCTGATGATCCAAAACCAGGATGTTTGGTTGATGGTAACCTTAGACATAGTACCGTTTCACGATGTCTGAGTTGATGAGTTGTGGAAATTCATCACCGTTCATTTCTTGTAATCTGAGAGCGCCTCCTGTCAATACCTCCTTGACAACAAATGGGCTTTCCCAGTTTGGAGCGAATTTTCCCTTTGATGATCTTGGTTGTCATTGCTCTTCTTTAAAACCAAGTCATGTTGTTTAAACTACCGTAGCCAGACCTTTCTGTTGTAGGATCTGGAGATCCTTTGTTGATATAACTGACCATAGAAGATAGCCGCGATTCACTTTTCGTCTATTAGAGACAATTGGTTATATCTGTCTGGTACCCATTGGTCTTCATCTAGCTAAGTGTCCATCAACACTCTGAGGGATTCCATTTTCACCTCTATGGGGAGCACTACTTCCATCCCATAGGCTAATGAGTAGGGGGTTGCCGCAGTGGAAGTACGCATTGATGTTCTATAGGCTAATAAATTCAAAGGCAAGAGGTCAAGCCATGCTTTGTGATTGACAGACATCTTCTGCATGATCTTCTTGATATTTTTATTAGCCGCTTCAACAGTACCATTCATCTTTGGACGGTAGATGACGGAGTTAAGGTGTTTGATGTGGAATTTACTGCATAACTCCTCCATCGTTTTGTTGTTGATGTTCTTAGCATTGTCTAACACAATTACCTCCGGTTGTCCATATCGACAAATGACATTATTTCTGATGAAAGCAATGATGACTTCTTTGGTAACCCTAGGGAAGGAGGCTACTTCTAACCACTTGTGAAGTAGTCGATCATGGTGATGATAAACCGATGCCCATTACTGGCTTTGGGCTCGATGGGCCCAATCACGTCCATTTCCCACATTGAGAAGGGTCAGGGTGAACTCATATTATGGAGTTCTCTTGGAGGGGCATTGATAGCATTTCCATGCATTTGGCATTGATAGCACCTCTTGACGTGATCATCATAGTCAGCTTTAAGCGTAAACCAGTAATGCCCTGTTCTAAGTATTTTCTTAACAAGTAGGGGTCCGCTCATGTGTGAGCCACATACTCCACCATGGATTTCATCTACGAGCCTATGAGCTTGGTCTTTGTCCATACATCTAAGGAGTTCTAATCCTACATCTATTTTGTAGAGTGCATCTCCGCTTAGGTAAAATTTCATAGCCATTCGATGGATCCACCTTTTTTCAGTCGAGCTCGCCTCAGTGGGTGTAGATCCATCTCGTAGATACTCCTTGATATGATGATACCAAGGGTGTTGGATGGGAGGTAGCTCATCCGATACTTCTCCAACGTAATTCCTATAGGCTGGAGCCATTTTGTAGGGAAAATGGGATGCTTGGCATATTTTCCTTGTCATGTATGTTGATCAAGGAGGGCAAAGTTTCTAGCACAACTGCAAAATTATTCCAACTCTGAGGAATGTGGAGGAAGTTTACTTCTTCGAACTCCGAAGCCATCTATAAAACTTGCGGATGGTAAGGCAGCAAATGTAGGTCTTCGGTTTGATAGATTCCCGTGGTTTGTTTGATTACCAACTCCGAATCCCCAAAGATAGTTAACCGTCTGATGCCCATTGAGGAGCAAGTTTTAGCCCCATGATACAGCCTTCATACTCGGCTGTGTTATTAGTGCTGACAAACTGTAATTTGACGGTGACGGATACTGCTCCCCCATACTGGATACTAGAACTGCTTCAGCTCCATCAAAGTACATTTTCCACTTATGGCATGCATCGTACTGATGGTGTTGCTGAATTGCCATGATCCCTTCATCAGGGAAGTATGTTTCAAAGGGTTTGTAATCCCATGTGGGTGCGGCGGCCAGTTGATCTGCAATTCCTTGTCCTTTAATGGACTTTTGTGTCACATAGACTATGTCAAATTGTTGCAGAATCAACTGCCATATGGACAACCAATAATTCAGTATGGGCTTATTGAACACGTATTTGAGAGGATCCACGCGGGGTATGAGATGGGTTATATTACCATGAAGGTAATGTTGTATCCTCATGAAAGACCATGCTAAAGTACAACAAGTCTTCTCGATCAAAGAGTACTTGTGTTCACTGTTGTTGAATCTTTTGCTGAGGTAATAGATAACTCGCTCTTGGCCTCTATCATCTTTCTATCCCATCATGTAGCCCATAACATTGTCCTTGATGGAAAGTTATATACATAGGGGAACATTATCCCTGGGTAGTGCCAAAATAGGAGCATTAACCAACTACTCTTTGATTGTAAGGAAGGCTTTCTGACACTCATCATTCCATTTCATGGAGAAGCTCTTCCTTAACAGCTTGAAGATGGGCTCACAGATTGTTGTGAGTTGATAAATAAACCTGCTAATGAAGTTGATTCTTCACAAAAATCCCCATATTTCCTTCTCTGTCTGAGTAACGGGCATTTCCTTGATGACCTGGATTTTGGTGGGATCTAGCACAATCTCTTTGTGGCTGACTAGGAAACCTATTAACTTGCCTGATTTAACACCAAAGGCGCACTTGGCTGGATTAAACTTTAAGTTGTACTTATGCAACCTATTGAAAAGCTTTCTAAGATGGTCTAAGTGGTCTTCTTCCCTTTGAGACTTGAAAATGATGTCGTCCACATAGATCCCTATTTCTTTATGCTTTAAGTCATGGAAAAGAGCTATCATAGCTCGCTAATAGGTTCCCCCGACATTGATGAGGCCGAATGACAACCGTCTATAACAAAAGGTTCCCCAAGGCGTGATGACAGCAGTTTTCTCACGATCCTCCTCAACAACCATAATCTGATGATACCACGCGTAGAAATCCACAAAAGTGTGCATGCCGTATTGAGCATTATTGTCAATGATAATGTGAATAAATGGCATGGGAAAGATATCCTTAAGCCAAGCTTTGTTTAAATGTCGATAATCCATGCAAACTCGCACCTTTCCTCCTGGTTTAGGAATGGGGACTATGTTTGATAACCATTCAAGGTATGTAGACACCATGATGATGCCCGCTTGAAATTGTTTCACAATTTCTTCTTTAATCTTTAAACTCCACTCAAGTTTGAATCGCCTGAGCTTCTACCTGACTGGCTTGAATCTCTCTTTAATGGTAAGGCGATGAAGGACAATGTCTGTGGACAAACCCACCATGTCTTCATGTGACCATGAAAACACATCCTGGAATTGGGTTAGTAGCGTAACCATGTCATTCCTTTGGTTTGGAGTGAGGTCTGAACCAATCTAGATTAGCTTAGGGTTTTCTAAGGTTCTGAGATTAAAAGATATGGTTTGATCAAGGTTAGGTTTAGGTTTGTCTTCGACCCATTCCTTGATCTCCTGAGGTATCTCAATGTCCTCATGTATTTCCATCAAGTATGAGTCCAACTTTTCAATAAAGTTACAATCCTTGTGGAGAAAAGGCACCTCATCTGCAAGTATAGGAACATCTAAATTCAGAGTCCTAAAACAAAATATGTTGTCACTTAATATAGGAAACTGTTTAATCATACAAAAGTGTTAGCATGTACTGATAAAACAACTGCTAATACTGTATAGAAAAGTAAGTAGTTAAAGTTATCTGCAGGGCAGATGGAATTTCTTCCCGTTTTACCCTCGTCGACCAATGCATGGAGTGTTATTCCAGTTGTCGAGGGTAAAGTCCTGATGGACTGCAGTGATGGAGGGGCTATCATCGTCCTCCTTTCCCTAATGATGACCATGACATCTGGGCAATCATCGTCTGGGGTGTATCTGTTGTATGTTCATCATGGAAAATGATGCATATATTTGACATCATGCTGGCGATGTCTTATTTACGTCTCTGTTTCTCTTCTTCCACTCTGGATTAAGGAATCAGGACCTCTTTTACTTTAATCCGTATCATTTTGGGAAATAGCAAAGCCATGATATGGGCTGGAACCTTTACCGGAGACTGTATAAGCTCAGGATTTGCAGGTGGAGACAATCGACGTGTGGCTGAAGTTGAAGGAATCTGTTTGTGCTTATGAGGATTCCTGTGACTGGAGCTAGCAGAATAGCCTAATCCAGCTGTCCTTGTTTGATTGGGCACTTGAATAGGGTGCTTAATACCCTGATGATCTTTGCCCAACCCTTGTCCAGGTTGATGACCCAATGATATCATCTCTTGAGTAGCCGACATTACTTCGGCAGAAATCTTAGGTGTGAGAGGTGGTGCCCCAATGGGATGGTAATGAGTCTTGCTCACCTCCTGGGCATGGAAACTGACCGGCTTAACTTCTGATTTAAACTGATGAGTGGTATATCACCTTGTTTAGGACATTCCGGCTCAACATTAATATTAACTAGGCTATTATTGATAATGTACTTGAGTTATTGATGAAGGGTGGAAGGGACGGCTCCAGCCATATGAATCCATGGTCTTCTCAAAAGCAGGTTGTATCCCGTGGCTATTTTGAACACGTGAAAGGATACACCGAATGTATGTGGACCAATCTCCACTGGTAATTCAATTACTCCAACGGCGTTTCGTCGGGATCCATCAAAAGCTTTGATAATCGTATGGCTATTTTTGATCCTCTTGGGGTTGATATTCATCTTCTCCAAGGTAGCATAAGGACAATTATTCATAGATGAACCTCCATCTATCAAGACTCCTCCTACCCTATATCTGGAGGACAAAACTGCTATGTGCAAATTCTTGCAATCACCGGTCCCTTCAACGGGTATGTCATCATCAGTGAAAGATATCACATTGTTGTTGAAAATGTGATCCACCAGATGTGGGAATTTTTCCACATCCACTGATTTCGATAAATGGGCTTCTTCCAAGACCCTTAGCAATATTTTTCCTGTGATCTTCGGAAGAGAAAACCAAATCCAGTATGGAAATTTTCTGTGGAGCTTCTCTCAAGCTTAAAACCACTTTGGCTTTGTTATGGCCCATGGTACAGAGGAACTCCTCAATCTTCTTCATGGGAACTTTCCCATTTGATTTGATGGTTGGCTTCATCACCCGATGGGGAAGATATACAGTGGATTCTCCCTAGACACTGCAGCAGTTGTATATGATGTAAATTCTACAGCCTGCCCATAATTCCATGGGGACTTCGTGTAGGATTACAACAGGATACTGGGGTCTGAATGGTAAGTTAATTGGCTCTGGTGCGGCCACTTTCAAAGGATTGTTAGTACCTTTGAGTTGAATTGCTTGTATTGTGAGTGGTCTACCTGCCAAATCATCCTCAGTGGATATAACTGCTACACCGTCCTTCCATTTTGTAGGACATGTGTTCCCACTCTTGAGTAATAAAGCGTCTTCATCTGCCATTTGCAGGACACCACTGTCAATTAAATTTTGAATGAGGTGGCGGAGTGCCCATCATTCTTTTGTGCTGTGACCACGAGAGTGGGAGTGATATTGGCATACTCCCTCAGAATTAAACCATCTGGAACGGGGATTGATTGGAGGTAGAAGGGATGTAATTCTTCCTTAATTGATCAACATTTGAAATATCTCCTCTAGAGGTTGGCCAAGGTATGTAAATTCTCGTTTGTTGGCAAAATCTCGACGGGCTTTCGCACTTGCACTTTTGGCAACTTTATCCTCCAGTGTTTCACTTTCTGAAGGCGAGGATGGAATATTCATGACAAAAGGAAGGAGACTGGCATGCTCCTGACTGATTAATTGGCGTGTGACTTGGTGTTGATGAATCACCAGTTCTGCCAATTGATATACTTGTTTGCAAAGAGCCTTAATCTTTTGCTCCATTATAAATTGGAACTGCGCATAATCCCATCTGTCAACACCGTCTTTGCTAGTCTGGGAAGATTCAACAACGTAATTGGAACTCTGTCCACTGCTCCAATTAATCATATTGACCTCTCCTTCTTTGTGTTGAGGAAGAGGATTGTCTTTCACATGAGGTTAGTCGGGTTTAGTAATGACAATCTCCCCATTGTTGATTAAGTCCTGGATCTTGTGTTTCAAGGCCCAACAATCCTGAGTGTCATGTTATGGTGCCCCGACATGATAAGCACACTTCCGAGTAGCATTGAAACCCTTCCCATTCGGGTTGGCTGGTGGAAGAAGGTGTGTAGTTTTCTTTTGAGTAGTTAGAAGAGTAAGGATATTCTTGAGTGAGTTCCCTAAGGGTGTGAACACTCGGGGGCTTCTGACTTCTCTACCTTTAGGCAATGGAGGGTTTGAAGACTGTTCTTGCAAAGGGGAGTAGTTTCTCCTTTGGACAAGCATGTTCTGATTACCTTTTTGACCTTGCAGTATCAAGGAAACATCTTTCTCTTTCTTTTTACGGACCCCCCGGGGGTTGTTTCCATAAGTTTCAAACTGGATGTGCTCAACAACTGCTTTAAGAGCGACTAGGTCTTGAATCTTTCTTGACTTCAATCCCATCTCAACCATCTCTCCGTGTTTCATCATTTCAGAAAATGGCTTGCCAATGCCAACTAAAACTCTTTCATAGAAAGGAGCTTCTTGTATTTCTGTAAAGGTCATGACTATTTCTAATTCTGTCATGGAAGGAATGACTTGACCAGCTAGGCGCCTCCACCTTTGAGCATACTCTCTGAAAGACTCAGTAGATTGTTTCTTGACCTTGGTAATCTTGTACCGGTCATGAGCCATTTGAGATTGGAAGTTGTATTGAGTGATGAAGGCATGAGCTAGTTCCTCCCAGCTATGGATCTTTGAGTTGTCTAATCTGGTATACCACGTCCAGGCTTCTCCAGTCAGACTTTTCTGGAACAGCTACATTTTGAGCTTCTCGTCCTCTGCATAAGATCCATGTTCTCCAATGAACACCTTCAAATGTTTATAAGGATCCCCTAACACATCATACTTTTCAAAGTCAGGAGTTTTGAACTTCTCTTGTGCCAAACAAGATTTTGTATTTTAATATTTATTGAATTAAATAAATATTTTTCGATGATTTGATTATTAGATTAAATAATTAATTGAAGAAATTGTGATGGGTTAATATTTAATTATTAGATTAAATAATTAATTGATGAAGTTGTGGTAGATTAATCTAATTATATGTGTTATATTAGATTAAATAATTAATTGATGATGTTTTGGTAGATTAATTTAATTATGTGTGTTATATTTATTAAATTAATGTGGATAATTTATATTATTTAAAGTATGTAATTATGTGAGCTTATTGAATTAAAAGAAATATTTAATAAGCCTAATATTATTTTAATTAATTTAATAATTAATCAGAGAATTAATAATTTGACATAATTAATAAATGAGAATATTTAATTATGTGACTATGTGAATTAATGAGAAATTATTATATTTTATGTAAAATAAATTAAATAAGGTATTTGATTTATTGTGTAAATGGGCGTGACATTATTAAACTATAGTATAACAGAATTATCAAATTAAATGGGATTGAGTTTTTAAGAATAGCCAAACGGAGCCTTTGGGAAGTTGGGAGAAGTTAACCCATGATTGGGTTAACTGACCACAACTGCGTCAGTTCTTATATTTTCATACGTCTTCTTCTTTTATTTTCTAAGTCTGGCAAAGCAAATTACAGAGAGAAAATGAGAAATTGTTGAAGGAATTTGTGAGTTGTGTGATTGAAGAAGTAATTGAGAAAGGTTTCATCCCTACTAATCTACACTTTACACTCTGGGTAATCTCTTTAACCCAATTTCAATTCACATTTTTTACATTTTTTATAAAAATGGCTTTCAAGTTTCTGTTAAAGTCTCTATAGTGGGAAAGGGTAACGATTATGTGAATATATGTGATAGTATGTCATCATAGCATGTTTTACTATATATTGTATGGTTCCATAACATCAGTTTCATAAAAATATGTCATATATTATTGCTTCAAAATTACAAAGTATAGAAATATGGCCATATGGCCCTTATACGCAAATTTAATACGTCAATCATATGTTGTCTCATAAAGTTTACACTTGTATATAATTATGCATGTTAAAATGAAGAAAACAAACTTTAAACGGATGGATTTGGTAAATTAACAAGTCTGTAATGTTAAAATTCATATTTTCATCAAAACTTTACAAAATACGAAGAACGGTGAAATTAAATATTATAATATGTGTAATTACGTGAATTAAAGTGTTAGAATCATGCTAAAGGCTTCGTGTGATGTTTCTGTGAAGTCTATATTTCATGGGTAGCATCAAAATTCATCGTGTTAGTTTAATTTGGGATTTATTGGGCTGTTCTGTGTGTTCTTCGCGAACTACAAAATCTTGGTCTACGTCGCAGCGCGGCCACGCCGCTCCAAAGAGCAAATGGAGCGCGCCCGCGCCGATCCAAAGAACATTTTGAGCGTGCTCGTGCTCTACCCGCAGAATTTCAGAAATTTTTCTAAGTGTTCAAGTTTTGAAAATGTGTTTTTAAAACCTAATTTAATGAACATGAAGACATGTCAAGCAGATGATAATATGTTAATTAATGAGACTTAAAAGTCCAATAATGTGTCCAAAGACCAATGTTAGAATTCGATAGGTATATCGAACTTTTGATTAATGGGTATTGTGAATGGATTGATACGTAGGATTTAATAAGGAACGTGAATTAATCATAGCTTGTGCAAGAGGCAAGTTTCTAAATCTTACTTTTACATTGAGCAAGTATTCTATTCCTAAATTATTGTTGTTAAGCAAGTTTTTCCTTAAATTCTAAATTATTCATTGATCAAATCTTAGACTCGTATTTTATATCGAGTAAGTTCTTGTCCTTAATTGTTCATGTTCAAAACTTCACATTAGATATTATAATTCTTTTAAAGCATGATTCCTGTTATACAATACTTATTAGATTGTATACATGTTGAATGTTATTTGAATATCAATTATTACTGAACCTTGTATGACTAGCGAACCCTTATTGATTTGACTAGTCCATAGTTAATGAATGTTCTAAATTTCAGAACCATTGTTGGGCTTATCCAAACCAAGCTTTCTTTGGTGCGGACTTTAATGTCAAACTGAGATGAGCAACCCTGTTATAGGGGGTTATTTACGCTTTAGCGTTAAGATATTGTGCACAGTATGGTACTAAGGGATGATCCCCCTAAGTACGAGAAGAAGAGTCCATAGTCTTTTGATTGTTTAAGGTTTCAAGTATAAACACTTGACAACCTAGGACATAGTTCAAGGTCTTATGACCCTCAGAAGTTCTTTTGATTCTTGTTATTCATTCTTGATTCAAAAGCTAAGTTTTCTATTTCAGAAGTCCTTGATTTATTCACATGTAATTATTTTATTGTTATATCATTATACTTGTGGGCAATTGTGCTCACTCTTGCGTAATAATAACATTGCAGTTAAGAATGAAAGGTCCGACGAGCCTTCCACCAGCGAAGGCAAGGAAAAAGTTAGCAAGTAATGAGGATTTGTTGTTTAGTTGATATATTTTGTTTCAGACTTGATGTTGTGTGAGACTTATTTATTTATTCATATTTTCGCACAGAAGTTAAGGTTAGTTTTGACCTGGGATTGCATCTATTATTCAGATATTGTAACCCCATAAGGGGAGATTTTATTTTTATCTATTTATGGTTTTTCATTTATTATGGGTAGATAGACGGATGATATTTGTACAGTGAACACTAAATCCCGTGGATATGAAGTGTCCAGATTTGGGGGTGTCACAGGTTGGTATCAAAGTCGTAGGTTATGAACCTTAGGTGGGGGAACAACCTTAGGTAGTAGCCTTATAGGAGATCGAGAACATAGTGGTCGTAAACTCTTATCGAGTTCTAAGAAATGAATTTCTGAATTCGTTGAAGATAATAAAAGACTTTATGTGCTTATGTGATAAACTTATGTGCTTGTGAGTATCGATTAGTAATTAAAAAACTTAAAACTGTGTTGTCAGGATGTCGGATGTTGGAGGACCTAGTCGAGCTGGGGAGGAGGAACCCCGAGTACCTACGGAGGAGGAGCCCCGAGACATTCATGTCGTCCGGAATGAGTTGGTACAGAGAGAGCCATCTCTGTTGATTACTGTTGTTGGTCAGGAGCATGAGCTTGAGTCTGATCCAATGGAGGATCCTGAGGAAAAAGAGGAAGAAGATGAGTTCCCACCGAACTCTATCAGTGTCGAGATGTACGACACGCTTTATGATCGTAACATAGAGTTACGAGATACTGTTCAGGAGCTAAAGGAGCGGACGGTTACTCAACAGCTTACCATCGAGCAGAGGGATAGAGAGATTGTGACTCTACACACGCATCTAGGAAACGTAGAGTGGGATTTGGTTCACGAGATGGGTCAAACCGAGGAGAAGTCCAAGGAAATAGAGAAGTTGAAGAATGAACTGAAAGAGAACTCAGCAAGGCTGGCCATAGCAGAGGAGGCTTGGGTAAGGGAATCACGTCGTGCTGATCTTGCATAAGAGAATTGTCGGGCGAAGAAGGGTAAGCTTGAGGAAACACACACTATGTTTCAAAATACAATGGACGAGTCCCAGGATTGAGTTATGAGATACCCAATTAAGTTCGAAGGACTACCATCGTATATGCTAGATGGCAGGATGACGTCTCGCATCATAGAAGAGGAACGTAGCAAGGCTATTCAGCGCCTTAACAGGCAGTGATATGATTAGTTTAATTATATGAAAACCTATCTGGTTATTAAAGATGTAAATTTCGATGTGTTTATAAACAAATGAATATTTTAATGTTTTAAATCATGTAGATTCTTTATCTCAGGATAGTTGATGTAAATATCAGTGATGCTATCGTATGATGTTAAAACTTTTGATTTGAATAAAATATCATAGTTTATTGAGATAATATGTTAAGTGATAATGTTAAATTGTTGAGTTAATCCTTAAATGTTTAAGGGTTGAATAAAGATCTAATAAGCGTATATTCTTAACAGAAATATGCCACAGAGAAGAAGACAAAACCGTCAACCGGCCCAAGAAGGGTCGATGAACAATAACAACGACGCCTATTCTAACCCCTGTTTAGGAATTGGTGAACCTATTAGCTGAAGCAATTAACAATCAACCTCAAGCCCCACCAAATACAACGTTCAAGGATTTCAAGGCGGTGGGACCGCCGGAGTTTAAAGGCTTCATAAACCCGATAGAAGCTCAAACCTGGGTTATGGAGATGGAGAATGTTTTTGACGTTGCCAAAGTTAGAGAGGACCAGAAAACCGCCTACGCAACATTTATGCTGAAATCCGAAGCCAGTTATTGGTGGCAAGAAAATACGGTCCGGGGAGGAGAAGATGTGATTACCTAGGAGAGGTTCAAGGAGATGTTCTTTGAGATGTATTTTCCGACCAGCTCACAGAACCAAATGGAGGTCCAGTTTCTAAAGCTAAAATAGGGTAACATGTTCATATCAAACTACGCAGCAAGATTCAATGAGTTAGCTAGGTTTGCCCCATATAAAGTGCATACTAAGGAGAGAAAGGCTAGGTGATTCGAGGAGGGACTGAAGCCTTGGTTGTATAGCAAAGTGTCAATGTTTCAATTAAACACTTTTGCTAGGGTGTTGGAGAAGACTATACTTGCCGAAGGTGGAAGTGATGCGGTAACCAAGTATAACCAAGATCAGAAAAAGAAGAAGAGTTACAGTGAAGGAAATAAAAAAGCTAGTGGAAGCAACACGAGGGGGGGGGAGTAACAATCAAAAGAGGAGGTGGATTGACAACTCATCGACTGGAAATCAGCAAGGAGGTCAGAAGAAGAGAATCAAAGCATGCCCGACCTGTGGAAAAGCTCACTTGGGGGTTTGTGTGAAGGGAAAATGGGTGTGCTACAATTGTGGTCCGGAAGGCCACATAGCACCTAACTGCCCTAACCTAAAGAAGGGCGCCTGCTTCACTTGTGGCTCAAAGGACCATCTGGCAAGGGACTGTCCCAGAAAGGGATCTGGAGGGGCAGGATCAAGAGGGAACAAAGGAAACAGCGGTGGAAGTGCTTTAACTATCACAGGACCAACCGTCGCCAACCGACCGACCGCCAGGACATTTAACATAACAGTGCAGGACGCTGTTTAGTCTCGCGCTGTGGTGTTAGGTATCATTCCGATCAATAAAGTTAATGCTTATGTATTATTTGATTCGGGTGCTACTTGTTCATTTATATCCGACGACTTTGCTAAAAACTTAGAATTGCCTAAGGATGAGTTAGAATACCCCATGAACATAGAGATTGCGAATAGAGAAATAATCCTTGTTAAGTACGTACATAAGAACTGGAGAGTGGATATTAAGGGTAATATCATGAACGTAGATCTTATCCCTATTTGACTTGGAGAATCTGACGTTATCTTGGGTATGGACTAGTTATTGAATTACGGGGCAGTAATTGATTGCCAAAAGAAGCGTATTAACCTTATGACTCCATCAAAAGTTGTGTTTTATGGTAACAAGTCGCCTAGACAAGCGAGGTTTATGACTATGATGCAGGCCAGGAAGTTATTAAGACAAGGCTGTGTAGGATATTTAACTTACATAGTCGACAGTCGTAAAGAGAATCCGAAAGTATAGGAGATACAAGTAGTGAGGGACTTCGCAGACATATTTCTAGATGATCTGCCAGAATTTCTGCCAGACAAAGAGGTTGAGTTTGTAATTGATTTGGCGCCAGGAACGGCTCCAATATCGAAGACACTGTATCGGATGGCTTCGGTAGGGATGAAAGAATTGATGGTATAATTGCAAGAGTTACTGGACAAGAAATATATTCAACCGAGCGTATCATCGTGGGGAGCACCGATGTTATTTGTAAAGAAGAAGTATGGGATGAAGCGGCTCTGCATTGACTATAGAGAACTGAATAAGGTCACGATTAAGAATAGATATCCATTACCGAGAATCGACGACCTGTTTGATCAATTGAAAGGAGCGAGATACTTTTCAAAGATAGACTTGAGGAGTGGTTATCATTTGTTGAAGGTGAGGCCAGAGGATATTCCGAAGACAGCGTTTAGGACTCGATATGGTCATTACAAATTTCTGGTGATGTCATTGGGTCTAACAAATGCTCCTGCAACGTTTATGGACCTGATGAACATGGTGTTTAAACCGTTTTTGGATAAATTCATGGTGGTATTCATCGATGACATTTTGGTATACTTAAAAACCAATGAAGAACATGAAGAGCATTTGAAGGTAGCGTTAGAGGCATTAAGAAGAGAGAAGTTGTACGCTAAATTTTCGAAATGTGAATTCTGGATTGAAAGAGTACAATTTCTTGGACATGTGATCGATAAGGACGGAATTTCGATGGATCCCTCCAAAGTTGAAGCTGTGATTAACTGGGATCAGTTGAAGACGCCGTCAGAAGTAAGAAGTTTTCTTGGATTGGCAAGTTATTATAGAAGATTCATTCAGGAATTTTCCAAGATCGCGACTCCGTTGACGAATTTGAATAGGAAATCAGTGGAATTCGTTTGGACGGAGAAGTGTGAGGAAAGTTTCCAAGAGCTTAAGAAGAGATTGAGTTTGGCACCTGTGTTATCTTTTTCGGATGACACATGAAATTTTGTGGTTTATAGTGATGCGTCGCATAAAGGACTTGGTGGTGTGCTTAAGCAAAACAGCAGAGTTATTGCGTATGCGTCACGACAACTGAAGGATTATGAGAAAGGGTATCCGGCCCATGACTTAGAATTAGCTGCGGTGGTATTCGCTTTGATGATTTGGAGACACTATCTTTATGCGGAGAAGTGTCAAATATATACAGACCACAAGAGTCTGAAATATATTTTTGCACAGAAGGACTTTAATATGCGCCAGAGAAGGTGGTTGAAGTTAATTAAGGACTATGATTGTGAGATTTTATACCATCCAAATAAAGCAAATGTGGTTTTTGACAACTTAAGTGTTAGGTTTGTAATATTCTTGGACGCAATCAAATTGCACAAATAAGCGGAAACATGGAAAAATCAGTTATAAAATTTTACAAACCATATACCCGGATCATCCTTTATGCACAATTATTAATTAAACGAAAAGATATGAAGAACAAGAATCATACCCTTGAAGATTCGAGCTTCCTCAGGTACAAGTTCACCTCCAATCCTTTTCGCGTTCAACTTGAATCCACCGAGTTTGGTTCCTTCCTTTGATCAACGTTAGCCACCCAAGTGTTTGGCCTCTAGAGGTGATCCACCAAGGAAGAAGAAAGATTCAAGAAGATGGGTGTTTGGCAAAACCCTAGTTTTTACATCTCTCATAGAAAAAGATCGTACTCTCCCAACTATTGGAATTACGTCTGTTGTGAAAAAGTCAACAACAACTCTCCACCTATAATAAGACTCCTCTTATTTATAGATGCAGGCAACCCTCCTAATCTTATTAGGAATTAAGGAATTAGGTTTTATTTTAATCAATTAAACTCTTTTAATTAATTAGGCTCCCAATCTTATTAGGAATAATTAATTAAACTCTTTTAATTAATTGGCCTCCTAATCTTATTAGGATATATGAGTGTACTTTTATTAATTAATTCCCAACCTCCTTTACGAATTAAATAATAGTAATAGTAATAATAATAATAAGACTTCTCTTATTAATTTATATTTAATATTTTCAAAATATTAAATAATAATATTAATATATTTAATTTATTCTATCACCATAAATTAAATTAAATATACTTAACTTATTATTACGATTATGCCATTAACTTCTTAAATAATTATTCTTCCTTTTATGGTGTGACCCTTTAGGTTCTCCATATTAAACCTAGGTTGTAAATAAATTAATAAGAATAATTCTAATCTTATTTAAATAAATAAATTAAACTATTAATTTATTTAAATAAATAATATTTATTCTACAATAGAATAAGCCTCCTAGCGATCAAACGACTTTCCAGATAATATAGATTTCAACATTAATCATAAAAGAACCTTTGAGTAAATAGTTACCATACAATTCAATCCTTCCACCATACAATGTCCCAATTAAATATAAGACATAGAATTACTATCAAGTCTTATTTTATTTAATTATATGTACTTTGATTCTTAAATGCACAACTCCAAATAATACAAATTAGAAACTCCTTTCTAATTTCATTTTTCTAATTTCATTCTGCCTTGGCCAAGGACTACTGGGTTGTCATTTATCGAATCACATATGACATTTCTCTTCTTTTACTAGAAGTGGTAGATTCTTTATTGATCATACATTATCTCCATGTACAACTTATTATACCTAAGCATACCCTTTGATATACCCTAAGGGCCTTAAGGAATAAGTCAAAGTATAACTCATCATACACAAGATACTATGATGATCTCAAGTCCAAGGATCACTTGTACTACTATCACTACATGAATTCCTATTGACAGACAAGTAAAACTCCATTAGGTATTCCTTAGCGAGCCACGTTCAGTGTACTTATTCTCTAATAAGCACCTAGATTCTATTATTTGTTGTACTCGTAAGGGATATTATTTGTTGTACTCGTAAGGGGTATTATTTCTTTCTTATTCATGAAGAGAACTTCTGTTATTCCATTCTTTATTATTATGTTGGAATAACCTATTTATGCGAAGTACCACATACATGGTGAAATTCTTCTATTATTCCGTTCATTATTAATCTGTCGGAATATCCTGTCTGTGCGTTTACGCTGGACTTGTTTCCATTATTTATTATTATGTTGGAATAACCTATCTGTGCGGTCTATCGCATGCATGGTGATTTCTGTTGTTATTCCATTCTTTATTATTCATCGTAATATTTTGTGCGTGCGTTTATGCCAGAACCCGGTTCCATTATTTATTATTCGCTTTAATATCTGCTCGTGCGTGCGTTAACACTGGGACTCGGTTCCATTATTTATTATTCTCATTGGGAATAACTTCGTCTCACGCATTATCATCACACACATGGTGAATCCTTCTGTTATTCCATTCTTTATTATTCTGTTGGAATAACCTGTCTATGTGGATTACCACATGCATGGTGAAGGATCCTTTGTATTCATTCCTTATTAAATTGTGGAAATGATCTGAATGCGTGGATTATCGCATGGCGAATGAAAATCCATTTATAGTTTCATATATTTGTTATTATACTCGGTTAATTAAAGCTTTGGCTTCTATACTCCATGAAATTAGTGGAATATCCTTGATATTTGCGCTTCATCCAGTATCTTTTCATGAAAATATTCTTCGAAAGCGTTCGAAGTTTTACTCTACAAAGAAGTATCATGTTGACAATTTGGACATTATTGAGTTCAGGATAAATTAACTTATAAATCTTTAAAATTTATTCTTGAACTTGTTTTATTGAATTATTATGTCATTGTTATGATGAGGTATGTTGGTTATTATGTGATAACATGAAAGTTTCTTAGAAACCAGAAAGGGTTGAAAATCAAATTTTGGTAAAAATGGAACATGAAATTCAACTGACCATATCTCCTATTATATTTTGAATTTTTGAGTGTGGTCAAGTTCAAGAGTTAGATCTATGAGTTATATAACTTATCCAAGTGGAATCACTAGAAAAGGTGTTGTAGATTTTCGTGTGGACTGATTTTAGCAAATGAGCCAAAAACTGCCAATTTCGAAAAAGGTTCTTCGCTTATAAATTTGAAGAAATCAAGTTTTTTACCACTTAATTTGTGAGAAATATTCTGGCCTTTTGGGACATGAAAGTATATGGTATAAGGTACCTCCTTACCAAAAATGAGCCCATTCCGACTTAAAATAAGCAAGTTATGACCATTTCAATATTTAGGTTTTTTCGACAAAAAACGCTATAACCGGAGTTCTATAACTCCGATGACCATGAAATTTAAACTGAAATCTCACATTAACATGTGTAAGATCCTGCCAAGATTTGGGAATTTCTGGAGTTAAACTTGAGGTAGCTAATTTCTTAAGGAATTAATTAGAAATTGATTTTTGAAAAATAGTAAATAAATTTTAAAAATTCCGAAAAAAATATATGTTCATTATGGGACTATATTATGCTAAATCCCAGAAAAAAAATATTTTTGGGACTGATTTGGTATTTTTCAAGAAAATAGTTTAGTTATGAACATATGAGTTAAATATGTTATGTGAAGTAACAAAGTTGGAAGATAGGATTTTATGGCTTGGAAATCCTATATAAGGTATATGCAGATTTTTTTATAAGAGATTTGATCATTGGTGATAGAATCTTATGAATATGACATTTTTGAATGATTAAATGCATTATTTGGTAAAGTGTAAACAATTGAAATAAATTGTTAATAAGTTTAAGAAGTGATTAAAATATTTTTATGATATTAATAATATTAAATTATGAGTGGTTGATAATATTTGGATAAATTTAAAGTCTTTAATAATTATCCTTGTTTTCGTTTGATTAATGTTTATATCATTGTCATCATCCTCATGCTTATATGGTGATGAAAGTTATCTTCGCTTACGATGCGAAGATGGATTGTTGATTATTGAGTTGTATATCTTTGGCTTACGTGCAAAGATGGATTGTTAATTATTGGTTTTATTGTTGTATATCTTTGGCTTACGTGCAGAGATGGACTTGGTATGATTATGACCAGGGATTATTTGGTATAGTCGCATGACCATTGATGATTTAATATCCTCGCCCAGTAGTGCGTGGATGAATCGATGATGTGGTTTATTTATTAAAATTTGAATCTCGATGATAAAAAACCGATGAAAACATTTTTAAATCATAGAAGATAGTAGATATTATGCTCTAATCGACTCTTCTAATGGATTGCTTATTCACCGCAGATTAAACTTGATGTCTATTGTATTTTATCAGTTTAACATTGTTAAAGACTAATGATAATTTATTCTGCATTATCATAGTCATAATATTTCTTACTAGGCTAGTTGAGCTCACCCTTTCTTTCACTGTTCTCCTCAGGAAATGAGAATATAGCTCGGACGAGTCGGGGAAATGAGTGACGGTCCGGATGATAGCATTAGTAGTCCTCACTATTCTGTTAAATAGTGTGATAATAAATGTAATGAGGACTCCTTTGAGTGTGGATATTGTCTAGATGACAATATTCCTATTAAACTCTCAATTTCTGTATTGTCATATATTACACGATGGTTGTGTAATTAAGTTTATATTTGTAGTCTGTACCATGTATTTTGCGACCCAAGATGGGTTATGTATACCTATTTTGGGGGCGTCACATCTTTGGTACTATTCCAGATTTATGATTTGGTTGTGGTACAATAGGTCTATCTACAGGTTCCACTTATTTAACTTATAATGTTTTGTGGTTCTTGAAATCTTCAAGATCTATTATCCTCCCACTAGCCCCTTCAATGATAAACACCTTTATCTTAGAAGGCAGCGTGTTTCGCAACAAACACCTTTTTGCTACGTAGGATTATAGAACATATACCCTAAACTTACTTTAGGATGTCCCACAAATCTACACTTGTCAAATCTTGTCCCAAGCTTATCCTTTGAAACCTTTTCACATAAGTTGGACAACCCCTTATCTTAACATACTTAAGATTAGGAATCCTCCTTGTCCATAACTCTTATAGAGTCTTGGGACCGGATTTTGAGGTTACCTTTTCATAGATATGTAGCCATTTCTAGGACTTGATCCTAGAGGGATACTAGAATGTCGGTAAAATCATTATGGACCGCACCATGTCCAACAAGGTATGATTTTTCCTTTCAGATACATCAATCAATTATTGCGTATCAGGAGGCGTCCATTGTGAGAAAACCATTTGAGATGATCTAAAAACTCATTGCACAAGTATTCCTTCCTTAATCCGATCAAAGAATCCTAATAATTTTCTAATTTGTTTCACTTCTAAATTCTTTGAACCTTTCAAATAATTCACAATTGTATTTAAGTAAATACATATATTCAACTTTTGAATGATCATCTCCTTTTTCTTATACTAGTTTGTTCAATTATCAAAATAATTTTTACATAAGTCAAGTACACAAAATCAATTAAGTAATATTTCATTCTATACAAAACATTATTATTATAAATAGAACAACAATTGTTCTTAAATATAATACCAAAGATTTCATTATCCAACAATAAAATGGAAATAATGTTTCTAACAAGAACTCGAATACAATAAGAACTTATTGAATTAATCGATTTGCCCATAGGCATTGCTAAACTATAAGTTTCTATGGCTAATGTGGCAACCTTTGCTTCATTTCCCACACATAGGATTACTTATATTTGTTTAGCTTTCTACTTCTGCTTGGTCCCTTCATAAATCTATATTTATGATAACCAAAGTCGGTATCCAATACCCAAGCAGAACCTTAACTTAAAGAAAAATTTATTTTAAATCATGAACAAATTTGTATTTGTAACCGAAACTTCACTAAGCTTCTTTGGTTAGCCTCTGCAAGATGCTTCTCGCAGTTCCTTTCCAGTGTCCTGGCTTATTGCAGTGGAAGCAAACTCCTTTGCTATCTGTATCAGTTTTGTTCTTATTATCCTTTATTTTTGCCTTTTTATTTACCTTCTTTGAATCGTTCTTCTTTTCAGAAGATCCTTTGGCCCTACCAATAAGACTTGGTCTTTCTTGGTTAGAAAGTGACTCTCAACATTTTTCAACATGTTAAGTAAACCAGCGAGGCTGATATCTAGCTTGTTCATATGAAAAATTCACAACAATTTTGAAAGGAGTCCGGGAGTGAGTGCAAAATCAAATATTGTCTCAACTCTCCATCCATTACAAAACCTGTTGTCCTAATTGATCAATCAAATTGATAATGTTAAGGACTTTTATATGTACTGTAGTGTCATCGGTCATTCTAGATCGGAAGAGCTCCTTAGAGATCTGATATCTATCAGTCCTACTTTCCTCACCATCAATTACTTGATGTGCAGGAATATAGTAGGAGCATCCATAGTTTCATGCTGACGCTAAAGCTCGTTACTCATGGATGTGAGCATGATGCATTGAGCCAACTGTGCATCATCTTGCCACTTTCTAAAAGTAGCAATCTCTTCCTCAGAGGCATTGTCTGCAACCATTGCAAGAAAGACGTATTAAGGACATAAGATAACTTTTCAGACATGAGAACTTTCTCAAATTCCTTAACCAATCCAAAAAATTTGGTCCAGTTAATTAACATCTAATATGTTTCGCAGTGATAGTAATTTAGACATTGTAAAATTCTGTAAATAAATTTGTAATTAATAACATTTTAGCATACATTCTTTTATTAACTACCAAAATAAATTAGGTCTTGTTTTAAATTGGTATTTCCCACTATTTTCTTCAAACTATATTACCCTCAATCTATATAGTTCGGCGATATCTATTTAAAGATATGCTAGCGGTGACACAACAAACTATATATAAATAAATAGGTAGACAACTTTTGTCAATTACATCAACTATGCAACTCCTTGTATTTTGTCTGTTAGATTATTTTGATCAAGTGGTGGCACATCCGAATCAAATTTATCCAAGTTAAGTCCAACCTAGCACTCCATATATTCAAAAAAGAAAAACATTATCCTTGTGGTGACACAACAAAACAATATTGTTCAATTTTCTTTATAAGTATCAAATGTGATAAAATTAACATCTCAAAAATTAAGATAAGCCTTGTGGTGACATAACAAACTTATAATAATTAATTGATACTCTATTACTTTTTATCATGCTAGAAGGCGACGTTCGATATTCCAAATATCTTTGAACGCTTAGGACTTAATATAAAAAATTTGAGGGATTTGTTATTAATTTGTCTCATCTTGTTTAGCGTGCATGCACACACACACACACACACACACACATATATATATATATATATATATATATATATATAATACGCGTCATATTAATTAACATGCAAAGCATGTTTTCATAATATATAATATATATAATATAAGCATGCGCATATAGAATACTATATTCTACCTGGATTAATTTTGCATAAATTTTTATTTTAATAATAAAATTATTAAGAATATTATATTTATATAATATATTATCCGTATATTTATATATCATATATCATATATATGATATATAGTAACACGAGATTTCGCGAATCAGGGCCATGTGACGTATTTCAGTTAATCTGAAGCAAGATTACATATGTATATAATATATATATATATATAATCATATAACAATTATAATATATAATATATAATCCTAGGCCACGTGATTAACAGACAAGTAAAATCCTTAACAGTTCACACTAATTAGAAAGTTAATGATAAGGAAATCACGTATTTTTGATTTTTTTAAAAAAATAAATTTTATACAATAAATTATGCCCAATTAAATTGTTCTACACACATATTAAATTTAAAACAATTAATAATTTGCATAAAGTTTTGGCTCTGATGCCACTGTTAGGTTTGTAATATTTATGGATGCAATCAAATTGCAGAAATAAGCGAAAACATGGAAAAATCAGAGTTATGAAATTTTACAAACCATATGTCCGGATCATCCTTTATGCACAATTATTAATTAAACGAAAAGATATGAAGAACAAGAATCATACACTTGAAGATTTGAGCTTCCTTAGGTACAAGTTCACCTCCAATCCTTTTCGCGTTCAACTTGAATCCACCGGGTTTGGTTCCTTCCTTTGATTAACGTTAGCCACCCAAGTGTTTGGCCTCTAGAGGTGATCCACCAAGGAAGAAGAAAGATTCAAGAAGATGGGTGTTTGGCAAAACCCTAGTTTTTCTATCTCTCATAGAAAAAGAGCGTACTCTCCCAACTATTGGAATTACGTTTGTTGTGAAAAAGTCAACAACAACTCTCCACCCATAATAAGACTCCTTTTATTTATAGATGCAAGCAACCTTCCTTAACAATTAAGGAATTAGATTTTATTTTAATTAATTAAACTCTTTTAACTAATTAGGCTCCCAATCTTATTAGGAATAATTAATTAAACTCTTTTAATTAATTGACCTCCTAATCTTATTAGGATATATGAGAGTACTTTTATTAATTAATTTCCAAACTCCTTTAGGAATTAAATAATAATAATAGTTTTAATAATAATAAGATGCCTCTTATTAATTTATATTTAATATTTCCAAAATATTAAATAATAATATTAATCTATTTAATTTATTCTACCACCATAGATTAAATTAAATATACTTAACTTATTGAATAATTATTCTTCCTTTTATGGTGTGACCCTTTAGGTTCTCCATATTAAACCGGTTGGGAATACATCAATTAGAACAATTCTAATCTTATTTAAATAAATAAATTAAACTATTAATTTATTTAAATAAATAATATTTATTCTACAATAGGGATAAGCCTCCCTAGCGATCAACGACTTTTCAGATAATATAGATTTTAACATTAATCATAAAAGAACCTTTGAGTAAATAGTTACTGTACAATTCAATCCTTCCACCATACAATGTCCCAATTAAATATAAGACATAGAATTACTGTCAAGTTTTATTTTATTTAATTATATATATTTCGATTCTTAAATGCACAACTCCATATAATGCAAATTAGAAACTCCTTTCTAATTATATTCTACCTTGACCAAGGACTATTGGGTTGTCATTTATCAAATCACATAGGACATTTCTCTTCTTTTACTAGAAGTGGTAGATTCTTTATTGATCATACATTATCTCCATGTACAACTTATTATACCCAAGCATACCCTTTGATATACCCTAAGGGTCTTAAGGAATAAGTCAAAGTATAACTCATCATACACAAGATACTATGATGATTTCAAGTCCAAGGATCACTTCAGATTACTATCACTACAGAATTCCTATTGACAGCAAGTAAAACTCCATTAGGTATTCCTTAGCGAGCCACATTCAGTGTACTTATTCTCTAATAAGCACCTACATACTTGCCTTAGTTTCTCCATACAAATGATCATGAGATCAATCATTCTCATCCAATGAGCAAGCAACGTATGTACCAATCTATCCGAATTTACTAATCCCCAATGTAGTAATCCAACGATTGGGAACTATTTTAGTTTTAAGCTTTCTAAGAATTTATATCTCATTAGAATGATCATCATCATTATTCTAAAAGCATTGCTTAAAACTATGGGTTTATCACATATTATAAAACAACATCATGTAGATAATTTGAAAGCCTTTAATAAATTAATACTTTTTATTAATAAATGAATAAGATTGTTACAAAGTATATGTTTTATCATCAAACATGATTGGTTTGTGTGCATACTACTTTCAATCTCCCACTTGCACTAAAGCCAATCGCCATGGTATCTCATACCCTTCTTCTCTAAGTGACGATTATCCTGCTGTTCGATATGTAATGTTGTTCTTGAGAGTTCACAATCTCTATAATGATTTCCGATCTTTCAATGATTCCTATAATCAAATGAAAGTGCCACAACACATTTTTAGATCCAAGATGAGATTTAGGAACTATTCCTATTCCTACAGGATAAAGTTAAGGAGGCTCAACTTCGTGATTTAAGAATGAGAAAGTGAAAAGAAGAAATCAAGGACCGAACCGAGATTCAAAATAGATAAAGTGAGGGACTACTAAGATTTGAGAGCAGAATTTGGGTACCGCTTGATTGCGGAGATTAAGGAAGACATTTTGAATGAGGCTCATAGCTCACGATATTCGATTCACCCTGGTAGTACTAAGATGTACCAAGATCTTTGACAACATTTTTGGTGGCCAAATTTGAAACGAGATGTTACATAGTGTGTTTCCAAGTGTCTGACATGTCAAAAAGTGAAAGCTGAACATCAAAGGCAGAGTGGGATGCTACAACCTTTAGAGATTCTAGAATGGAAATGGGAACATATTACGATGGATTTTGTGGTTAGCCTACCGAAAACTCAGAAAGGCTATGACGCAGAATGGGTTATTATTGATCGATTGACGAAATCCGCACACTTCCTTCTGATCAAAATAAGATTCAATTTAGACCAGTTAGCAAGGTTATATGTGAAAGAGATTGTTTCAAGACATGGAGTTCCGGTGTTAATTATCTCCGATAGGGATCCGCGCTTTACATCGAACTTCTGGAAATGACTACAGGAATGCATGGGTACACAATTAAGAATGGGTATGGCATATCACCCTCAGACAGATGGGCAGAGTGAAAGAACGATTCAAACATTGGAGGATATGTTCAGATCATGCAGCATGGATTTTAAAGGAAATTGGGATGATCACTTACCGCTCGTGGAATTCAGTTACAACAACAGTTACCACGCTAGTATTGATATGCCGCCTTATGAAGCATTCGTTATACGATAGAAAGTGCAGAACACCACTTTACTGGGATGAAGTTAGCGAGAGACAGTTACTAGGACCAAAATTGATACAACAAACAGTAAAGATAGTCAAACTAATTCGGACAAGACTAGTATTAGCTCAGGACAGGCAAAGGAAGTACCCCAATCCACACCGTAAAAATGTTGAGTTCGAATCGGGTTGCTTTGTATTCTTGAAAGTATCTCCCTGGAAAGGAAAGATTAGGTTCGGAAAGAAAGGGAAATTAAGCCCAAGATTAATTGTACCCTTTCAGGTATTGCGAAGAATTGGTGAAGTTGCCTATGAGATATCCTTACCCCCGTCTTTAGAGCATATCCATAATGTTTTCCATGTTTCTGTTTTACGACCCTATAAACCCGATTACAAGCACATTATCGAATATGAACCCCTGCATTTTGAGAAAGATCTGTCCTATGAAGAAGTTCATGTTCAAATTGTTGACAGGAAAGAACAAGTTCTCAGAAATAAAGTAATACCTTCTGTTAAGATAATTTGGAGGAACCACAACGCTGAAGAAGCTACGTGGGAACTCAAAGAGCATATGATGAAGAATTACCCTCAATTATTTACTTAAATTATGTGTAAATGATTCTAAGGACAGAATCTTTGTAAGGGGGAAGAATGTAATGGGATGAATTGATGAAGTCGTGATTCAAAGGACAAAATCCTTTTAAGGGGGAAAAGATGTGACAAATGAGATTTTATAATTTAATTTTAATATTTATTGAATTAAATACTTTTTTCGATGATTTGATTATTAGTTTAAATAATAAATTGATGAAGCTGTGATAGATTAATATTTAATTATTAGATTAAATAATTAATTGATGAAGTTATGGTAGATTAATTTAATTATATGTGTTATATTTATTAAATTAATGTGGAGAATTTTATTATTCAAGGTATGTAATTATGTGAGCTTATTGAATAAAAAGAAATATTTAATAAGCCTAATATTATTTTAATTGATTTAATAATTAATCAAAGAATTAATAATTTGACATAATTAATAAATGAGAAAATTTAATTATGTGACTATGTGAATTAATAAGAAATTATTATATTTTATTTAAAATAAATTAAATAAGATATTTGATTTATTGTGTAAATGGGCGTGACATTATTAAACTATAGTATAAGAGAATTATCAAATTAAATGGGATTGAGTTTTTAAGAATAGCCAAACGGAGCCTTTGGGAAGTTGGGAGAAGTTAACCCACGATTGGGTTAACTGACCACAACTGTGTCAGTTCTTATATTTTCATACGTCTTCTTCTTTTATTTTCTAAGTCTGGCAAAGTAAATCAGAGAGAGAAATTGAGAAATTGTTGAGGGAATTTGTGAGTTGTGTGATTGAAGAAGTAATTGAGAAAGGTTTCATCCCTACTAATCTACACTCTACACTCTGGGTAATCTCTTTAACCCAATTTCAATGCACGTTGTTTACATTTTTTATAAAAATGGCTTTCAAGTTTCTGTTAAAGTCTCTATAGTTGGAAAGGGTAACGATTATATGAATATATGTGATAGTATATCATCATAGCATGTTTTACTATATATTGTATGGTTTCATAACATCAATTTCATAAAAATATGTCGTATATTGTTGCTTCAAAATTACAGAGTATAGAAATATGGTCATATGGCCCTTACACGCAAATTTAATACGTCAATCATATGTTGTCTCATAAAATTTACACTTGTATATAATTATGCATGTTAAAATGAAGAAAACAAACTTTGAATGGATGGATTTAGTGAATTAACAAGTCTGTAATGTTAAAATTCATATTTTCGTCAAAACTTTATAAAATACGAAGAACAGTGAAATTAAATATTGTAATATATGTAACTACGTGAATTAAATTGTTAGAATCATGCTAAAGGCTTCATGTGATGTTTCTGTGAAGTCTATACTTCATAGGTAGCATCAAAATTCACCGTGTTAGTTTAATTTGGGATTTATTGGGTTGTTCTGTGTGTTCTTCGTGAACTGCAGAATCTGGTTCTGTACGCAACGCGGCGCTGGCTAGCTCCAAAGAGCAAATGGGCGCCGCCGCGCGCTTCAAAAGAGTAAATTTAAGCATGCCGCAGATCCAAAGAACAATTTGAGCGCGGCCGCGCTGTACCTATAGAATTTCAGAATTTTTTCTAAGCGTTCAAGTTTTGAAAATGTGTTTTTAAAACCTAATGTAATGAATATGAAGACATGTCAAGCAGATGATAATATGTTAATTAACCTACGCTACGTGAATAATTAATGAGACTTACAAGTCTAATAATGTGTTCAAAGACCAATGTTAGAATTCGATAGGTATATCAAACTTTTGATTAATGGGTATTGTGAATGTATTGATATGTAGGATTTAATAAGGAACGTGAATTAATCATAGCTTGTGCAAGAGGCAAGTTTCTAAATCTTACTTTAACATTGAGCAAGTATTCTATTCCTAAATTATTGTTGTTATGCAAGTTTTTCCATAAATTCTAAATTATTCATTGATCAAATCTTAGACTTGTATTTTATCGAGTAAGTTCTTGTCCTTAATTGTTCAAGTTCAAAACATCACATTAGATATTATAATTCTTTTAAAGAATGATTCCTATTATACAATTGTTATCCGATTGTATACATCTTGAATGTTATTTGAATATCAATTATTACTGAACCTTGTATGACTAGAGAACCCTTATTAATTCGACTAGTCCATAGTTGATGAACGTTCTAACTTTCAGAATCATTGTTGGGATTATCCAAACCAAACTTTCTTTGGTGCGGACTTTAATGTCAAATTGAGATGAATAATCCTGTTATAGGGGATTATTTATGCTTTAGCGTTAAGATATTGTTCACAGTATGGTACTAAGGGCTGATCCCCCTAAGTACGAGAAGAAGAGTCCATAGTCTTATGATTGTTAAAGGTTTCAAGTATAAACACTTGACAACCTAGGACATAGTTCAAGGTCTTATGACCCTCAAAAGTTCTTTTGATTCTTGTTATTCATTCTTGATTCAAAAGCCAAGTTTTCTATTTCAGAAGTCTTTGATTTATTTGCATGTTATTATTTTATTGTTATATCATTATACTTATGGGCAATTGTGCTCACTCTTGCGTAATAATAACATTGCAGTTAAGAACGAAAGGTCCGACGAGCCTTCCACTAGCAAAGGCAAGGGTAAAGTTATCAAGTAATGAGGATTTATTGTTTAGTTGATATATTTTATTTTAGACTTGATGTTGTGTAAGACTTATTTATTTATTCATATTTTCGCACAGAAGTTAAGGTTTGTTTTGACCTGGGATTGTATATATTATTCAGATATGTAACCCCATAAGGGGAGAATTTATTTCTATTTATTTATGGATTTTCATTTATTATGGGTAGATAGACATATGATAATTGTACAGTGAACACAAAATCCCGTGGACATGAAGTGCCTGGATTTGGGGGTGTCACATCTTTGGATAATGAGCACCAGGGAATATACAAAGGTCAGCATAGGAAACACTCCCGTGTGCTCCAATTCCTTTGATAGAACGGAGGGTTTCCTCCATTTGAAGGACTTTCTTCCTCATATCACCGGTGTCTGGTTCTTCTTTAAGACGGGTGTTTTCAAGAATTTTGTTGGTCGTATCCAACTGAAGTTCAGGAATTGTTTTATCTGAGCCTTGTGCCCCTCCTTGTGCAGAGGATTCTGTATGTACGGGTATTCGCAAACCATGAGTAGATTAATGTAGTTCTTTAAACAGAATAGTCAAATCTGTAATTTGCTTGCTTAATTTGTCAAACTCTTCTCAAGAGACAGGAGCAGGATTAGACTGGTCAGATGAAGACATGATTAGCTGTAGGCTCCTGGCCTTTTTGGATTTTGAGTGGATAACATGCCCAATTGTTTCCCCATAAAAACTTATGTAGTTTAGTCTTAGGGAATGTATAAATGTTTACATGCTATCATAATATGTCCATTTTAGGAATATTATCCTGCAAAACGGGTGTCATCTGATAGCATGTCAAGTCTTAATATGCATGTGCAAATATTCTTCATATTTTCCATTATATAGAGATGAACATGGAATGAAATTACAAGTAATTGTCGTTACAAGTATTTAAAAAATGGAGAGCATGAAAAGACTTTCCTCCGCGTTTGGTTTATCAGAGGTTGACCTATCTTAGGTTTCTCTTGCGGCTTTTTGGCATGAAGGTTCCCATATCATCGCAATCTACTTGACGGGAAGTTAATCTGGTCTTTCAACTGGATCGAATCTGGGTGGTGCATTTCCTAAGCCTCGTTGGAATTAGTCTTCCTACGAGTCTAGTAATCAAACACCGATAGGATAGCCTCCTGGTGGAAGAACCACACAACATACATTCACATACAACATGTCTCACCATTTATGAAAATGATGACATGTGCGAAGCACTAATATAACGGATCGATATATTTCCGTGCAGTAAGTAAAATGCATTCGTACACATTCATCAAAAAATATAAATTCAACATTCACACACAAGCATATAACAGTTTTGAAAAGCTTGTAGTAGCAGCTTAAACCCTCTTACTGGAGTCCCCAGCAGAGTCGCCACATTTCGACGTCGAGATTTTTATTTGTCTCTTTTTTGTTCTTGTTCTTCGGTGATTTCATGTTAGGCTAGATTTGTTTGAAAAAATAAGTGAAGAAGGTCCGACATGTATATGTCGACGATTTGACTGTAAGAGTCGCCAGTTGGTGTTTTTAACTGGTTGCACCAACGCAACCGAGAAAAGGTTTGCACGATGACCCAGTGATCTGACACTGTTAAACGGGTCTGTGAAACCGAGAAACACTAGGGTTCGGGGGCTTGATTATGCGGAGGGAAGGTGTTAGGCACCCCCCAACATCCATGTTGCCACGGTGACCGCCACTTTTCAAGAAACTGTTATGTGAATGTGTGTGTATGTGTGGGTCAATGTGCTATTATTTAGAAGTAGTGCAAGGCCTCGTTCGCACTTATATACAAAGGGTTTGAATTTTTATAAAAATTCAATTTTAAACAAGATATGGAAATGATGTTTTGTAAAAGAGGTTTTTCAAACCCTGTGTTCAATGGTAATTGAGGCTTTTGGTACTTCCATTTTATTATTAAATGTTCAGCTTGGTTGCTTTTATTTTCGAAATGCGAAGCATCTTCGAGAAAATAATATATAGCAGTGTCGAACTCCTCATGGGCATGAAAGCCATCTAAGAAAATTTAAACATCGTGAATAATTTACAAGTTGCTTAAAGCTGAAAATGTCCATCACGGGAATCGAATATAGATTTAGTAGACTGAATCTGTGATCACATGATTCCTAGGCTCACATGATGCCATAGTGTATATGAAGAGCAGTAAGCAGTTATATATATAAAAACTGTAAAAATATATATACAGACATGAACAACCACCACGAAGCACCTCCATGGGGGATCGGAAATATAAATATATAAAAGAGTTAAATATATATATATAGAGACATGATCAACCACCACGAAGCAGCTCCATGGGGGATCAGAAATGTAAATATATAAAAGCGGTAAATATATATATAGAGACATGATCAACCACCGCAAAACACCTCCATGGGGGATCAGAAATGTAAATAAAGCAATAAATGCGATCAACCTCCTCGAAGTAAACTCCAGGCGGGACGGAATGTATATAAAGCAGTAAAAACGATCAACCGCCACGAAGTAAACTCTAGGCGGGATGGAATGTAAATAAAGCAGTAAAAGGTCACGAAGTAAACTCTAGGCCTGACAGAAATATAAATATATATATATAAGTGGTAAACACACAAGATATATATCGATCCGGGATCAGTTTATCATTTCAGCGATTTGTCGCTATATATATATATATATAGAGAAAAGCAGTAAACGCACCAGATATAAAATCCAGACTCATCGAACAAAGTTTGATAATAGTTAATATATATATATAAGCAAACAAACGCTACGGATGTGAGTCCAGGCTCAATCGAGGCATAACTAGATAATATTAGTCCATATATATGTATATATATATATATATACAAACAGAAATGAAAACCACAGACCGAAGTCCGGGCATACACACACAACACGACTCTCAACGTGAATAAGAGTGTATGCAAAGATGAAGAGAAAGGCTTTAAAGTGTGTAAGAAGGCTTACAGTGGACTGCCAAAGAAGACTTCTATAGCTTTAAATGGATGAACACTCGGCTCCCACCGATAAAAATATAGATATATGTGAGATCACAAGTGTTTAAAATGAGAAAGCACTCAATATAGGGTGTGTATAGAGGAAATTGGACAAGGCTTGTTCGCCTTTCTTCTCTTGAATATGGCCACCCCAAGCCTTCTATTTATAGAGGGGGGAGCCGCAGGTGTACCTGCGATAGCCGCAGATGCACCTGCGGTAGCCGCAAATGCACTTATGGCTGACCAGGGTGCCCCGGGGTCTACGGGTCCTACCATCTCAAAGTGCGTGATGTCCGCTCGAACTTATAAAACTTCAATCCAAGCATCCGATTGAGGTGTATAAGACCTGTTTCGGACTATCGTTGTCGAGAGCTACACAATGACATGGGATTCGAGGTTGTATGAAGTCAGGAAGATGGAACCATGTCCTATGTCTTCAAGCTTAAAATTCTATCTGGTGTTCTGCCTTGCGTAGTAGTCACTCGGGATTGCAACTCCTTGGTTCTTGTGGGACATTGTTGAGTAGAATGTATGTTGACTGTTTATTTGTTGTGACGGTGCCATGTGGGGTCGAGGTGGTAATTTGATGATTTTGCCTTTCACCGGGGTAATCTGCAGTTTTGGCTGATAAAGTAGATGTTGCTCAGGGTTATCTCTGAGATTGGGCTGCTGCAAATGCTGAATGCCATCAAGGTTGTCTCTGAGGTGTTCCTGTCCTCCCGGGGTTATCTCTGGGTTTGGGAGTTGAGTGCCTAGGTGTGAGTCCCGAGGTTGAAGCTAATTGCATGGGTTGAAATGAGCATCTCCGGGGTTATCTCCAGAACTGCAACTGCACTCCTTGGGATTATCTCCAAGGTTGACATTGTCTTTCCCGGTGTTGTTTTCGGGACTGAGACTGAATATCTCGGGGTTATCTCTAAGATGAATCGGCCTTCTCTGGTGGAATTTCTGGTATTTGCACTGCTATCCCCGGGGTTATCTCCGAGGTGGGGAAATGATACTCCCAGTGTGTTTTTTGGGGTTGAAACTGAACTTCCAGTGGTATTTCTGGGATCAAGCTGAGCTGTCTTCCATGGTTATCCCTAAAAGAAGATTCCGCGCTTTCTGCAATGTTAGTAATAGGTAGGTAAAAATTTTCAAGTTTCTACAATCATGGTTTAGGATCATTACCTTTGAAGTTCTCTTTGATCTTTTTCTTGCTTCTTTAATTATAAAAGTCTAGCTTTTCTAACTTTTTCTCTCTACCAAATAAGCACTTAAGTTATTGGAGAAAATTTAACAAGTAATGAAATCAAGCTCTTATATTTATAGGGAAAGCTAAGTGAGGGCTTAATGGACATTTAGTCCATCTACCTCCTTATTCTACCTCCTTAACCACCTCCTTACTATTCATCTCTTGGTCACCAAGTAAAACCACGTGACTTGGTCACCAAAATGGTGCCATGTGATCATGGGGCCCACAGGGGTTTCCCCATGGGTCACTCTTACCCATTGGATCGATCCACGGATCTGGTTCTTACTTTGGGCTTTAAGTTTAATTAACCTTAACTTATGCTTTGGGCTTGCACAACAAACATTGGGCTTGTACATTAATTCCAATTGGACTTTAACCATTTCTACATTTGGGCTTGAATAATTTCTACACAAAATCCTACAAGTCCAATCCAATTGGCTTAAAGCCTTATAACGTATTATACACATATTCTTCTCATATGCTAACTCGTATATTCATTCATAATATATGACATACAATTATTCATACATACTCGTATGACATAACGTATTATACTCATATTCATTACCTCGTGCATTACTTACGTATCACACGATCATCGTTTATTCATTAACTCTTTACTTTCACTAACGTTCTAAAATTAAGTTCGCAGGCGAAAAACTGCGTTTGCCGTAATGGAAATATTATTACCTATTCCATCCTCTCTTATTATTCTATCATTACATATTTCTCAGAAATTCAAAAATAATTCCCAAGCAGAAATCCATGAATAGTGTTTTTCAGAAAATTTCTTGGAAAGCTTTTATTTTCGTCTTGAAAATTCAAACACTTTAATTCCTCCACGTAGTCAAAATACTACGACATTCCGACATATCTAGGTTATAGAATAAGATTCATCTTACTAACACATAATAATAACGTATAATATAATTTTATTCATTATTTATTTTAATAAAATTATTTTAAAATAAATCCGAATTTCTCGGTCGTTACATCCTTCCCCCCTTAAAAGGATTTTGTCCCCAGAATCTCGTCTTACATTAAAAAAATAACTAAGGGAATTTTTTTTTCATCTTTTCTTCAAGTTCCCACATTGCTTCTTCGGCATCGTGGTTCATCCATAACACCTTTACCGAAGGTATAACTTTGTTCGTCGGAACTTGGTCTTTTCTATCGATGATTTGAATCGACATCTCTTCGTACGTAAATCCTTCTCAATATGAATAGGCTCATCCTCTATTACGTTCTTATAATATGGCTTATAAGGACTTAACATAGATACATGGAACACATTATGTATTCTTTCTAACTCCGGAGGTAACACTACCATGTAAGCTACCTCTCCTACCCTTTTTAATATCTCGAAAGGTCCTATAAACCTTGGACTTAACTTTCCCTTCTTTCCAAAGCATATCTTTCCTTTCCAGGGAGATACCTTTAGAAATACATATGAACCTACTTCAAATTCTCTATTCAATCTATGTGAATCCACATATTTCTTTTGTCTATCTTCCGCTGCTACGAGACGCATCTGTATCAGCTTTACTATATCCGTTGTCTGCTGCACCAATTCTGGACTTAGCATTCGGTGTTCTCCCACTTCATCCCAACACAATGGTGTTCTGCACTTTCTTCCATATAGAGCTTCGTAAGGCGACATGCCTATGCTCGTATGATAACTGTTGTTATATGCAAACTCTACTAGTGGTAGAAGATCATCCCAACTACCCTTGAAATCAATGACGCAAGATCTCAACATATCTTCTAGCATCTGAATTGTTCTCTCGCTCTGCCCATTAGTTTGTGGACGATAAGCTGCACTCAACTTCAGTTGCGTTCCCATCTGTTCTGGCAGATTCCTCCAAAAGCTCGATGTGAATCATGGATCACGATCTGACATAATCGAAATTGGTACTTTATGTTTGGAAATGACTTCCTTAACATAAAGTTTAGCTAATTGTTCTAAGTTATACTTAACACTTATTGGCAAAAAGTGAGCCGACTTCGTCAACCGGTCCACTATTACCCAAATTGCATCATACCCCTTTTGAGTAATTGGAAGTCCCACCCCAAAATCCATTGTGATTTGCTCCCACTTCCACTCTGGAATCTCCAATGACTGTAACAAGCCACTTGGTCGCTGATGTTCGATCTTAACTTTTTGACAAGTCGAGAACTTACTCACATACTCTGCTATTTCATTCTTCATGTTTGGCCACAAAAAGCTCTGTCAAAGGTCTTGATACATCTTAGTACTACCAGGATGAATCGAGTACCTCGAACTATGAGCTTCTTGTAATACTCGCTCCTTTAATTCCGTTTAATTTGGAACCCAAATTCTTCCTTCAAATCTTAATATTCTCTTATTATCAAGACTGTACTTTAAATATTTTTCATTGGTTAAACGGTTCTTCATCTGGTCACACTCCTCAGTTCAGAGTTGCACCTCCTTGACTCTCTCTACAATAGTAGATTGAATCTTTGTTGTAAACAACCTCTGCCCCGATTCACTCAGTAACTTCACCTCCAACTCCATCCTAGCCATCTCTGTTATTAACTCAGTTTGAGCCGTTAACAAAGACAACTTTTCCCGACCCTTCTTACTTAAGGCATCGGCCACTACATTGGCTTTTCCAGGGTGATACAGGATTTCACAGTCGTAATCCTTTATCAACTCTAGCCATCTCCTTTGTCTTACATTCAACACCTTTTGTGTGAAGATATATTTTAGACTCTTATGGTCTGCGTATATCTCATATTTCTCCCCGTATAAGTAATGCCTCCATATCTTCAAGGCAAACACTACCGCGGCCAATTCCAGATCATGATTAGGATAAACTTTCTCACAATCTTTCAACTGTCTTAATGCATACGCAATGACCTTGCCATGCTGCATGAGCACGCAACCAAGTCCTCTATGCGAAGCATCGCTATAAACTATAAAATTTTATGTATCATCGGGTAAAGACAATACATGTGCCTCACTCAATCTCTTCTTCAGTTCTTGGAAATTGTCTTCACACTTCTCTGTCCACACGTATTTCACCGTCTTCCTTGTCAAGTTAGTCAACGGAGTAGCTATCTTTGAAAAATCTTAGATAAATCTTCGATAATATCCTACTAACCCTAGGAAACTCTGCACCTCAGTCAGTGTTTTTGGCTGTTCCCAACTCATCACTGCTTCCACCTTCGCTGGGTCTATTGAAATCCCCTCACGGTCGATAACATGACCCAAAAACTGTACCCTTTCCAGCCAAAATTCACACATAGTGAATTTTGCATATAACTTCTCCTTCTTTAGTGTTTCCAACACTACTCATAGGTGTTCAACATGATCTTCTGGCATCTTAGAATAGACTAGAATATCAACGATAAACACCATGACGAACTTGTCCAAATATTTTTTGAACATTCTTTCATCATATCCATAAATGCAGCTGGTGCATTAGTTAACCTAAATGACATCACTAGAAACTCGTAATGGCCGTAACGAGTCCGAAATGTCGTCTTAGGTATATCCTCCTTCCTAACCTTCAACTGATGAGACCTCGTTCGCTATCTATCTTAGAAAAATACTTTGCCCCTTTTAACTGATCAAAGAGATCATCGATCATGGGCAATGGGTATTTATTATTTATCGTTATCTTGTTCAACTCTCTATAGTCGATACAAAGTGTTAATGATCCGTCCTTATTTTTCACAAACAGTACAGGTGCTCCCCACGGCAAAACACTCGATTGAATGTACTTCCTATCCAACATTTCTTGTAACTGTACCATCAACTCCTTCATCTCTACCGGCGCCATACGGTACGATGCCCTGGAAACTGGTGTCGATCCTGGCACAATGTCTATCACAAATTCGGTCTCCCTATTCGGTGGAAGACCCGGTAATTCGCTTGGAAATACATCCGCGAATTTTTTCACTATAGGTATTTATTCCATGGTCGCTCCCACTCACTAGGTATCAACAACATGACACAAATAACCTACACATCCCTTCCTTAACAACTTCGTAGTTTATGTCATGGTAAGACAACACGAACATCCCGATGATTTATTACCGTAAAACACTATATGAGGTTAGGTCAACGTTCTTATGTTTACACATTTATTTTCACAATCTATTATTGCACCATGGTTTAACAACCAATCCATTCCAGGAATTCCATCGAATTCTTCCAACTTTATCGGTATCAAATCTACCGATAATTTACAACCTCGTATATCTACATAACAACTCCTATGAATATCTTCAATAGGAATTATTTCTTCGTTCGCTACCTTGATATTCAAAGGTACATGCAATCTTTCGGGAAATAATCCTAAACGTCAGGTAAAATCACATGTTATGAAAGAACAAGTAGCACCCGAATCAAAAAACACATAAGCATTTATGTCGTTGATCGGGATAATACCTGCAACTACATCCCCTGATACAACCGCATCTTGGACTGTCATGTTAAAGGTATAGGCCATCGGCCTACCCGTCTGCGCTGGACCACCAATAGCTAACTTACCACTATTAGCGCCCTTATTCCCATATGTCCCCTTCTTTGGGCAGTTCTTCGCTATGTGATCAGTTGATCCACACACGAAACATCCATGGTTTTTCTTCGGACTTGGATAGTTAGGCAAAATGTGCCCTTCCTATCCATAGTTGTAACATACGACCTTTCCCTTAAGACAGACTCCTAAGTGAGTCTTCCCACAATTCTTGCACACCTCCATCCTAATTATTACTTAGAAAACCCTAATTACAAATTGATAACCCTAGTTGTCAAATTAGGAACCCTAAATGTTAAACTAAAAACCCTAATTGCTAATTGTAAGCCCTATTTACTAAATTAGTAATCTTAATTATAATTTGATAATCTTAAACCTAAATACCGTGTTCTATGTAATAAGGAAATTAAACATGATTAAGAAACCCTAACATTTTTTTAGAAACAAAAATTTTATATTTTTAGCCAAATTAGAAATCCTAGAAACTAATAATTTTTTTAGCCTTAGGGTTAAACCCTAAACCCTAAGGGTCAAACACTAAAGGTTTGTCAAGTTACCAAATGGCCATTAAAATCACAAGCCAAGTGACATAAATACCCCTCTTGCATTATTTGAGATAACTTGTAGATCTTGACCTATGTGGAGTTGTTGGCCAACCCTAGAGTAGCCATGTGACTGAAATTTACATACATATCAGCCATTACATCTCAGCCAGTTCATTACATCCATCTATAAATAGAGTAAAGAGAGAGAAAATTCATTTCTAAGCCTTATTTTCTCTCATACATTCCCCCAAGGCTCTCTCTCTAACCCTACAAAATACATTAGTATTTCAGTCCCAAATTCAGTCATTAGTTCAACCAAAACAAATCAGAAGCTAAGAATCAAGTATTGTTCAAAGTAAAGCTATAAACCCTAATTAAAATCTGATCTTGCTAGCTATGTTAAAATTTATGTTTAAGTGTTAAAATATGTTATATGTAGTGTATATTGATGATATGGGTTGCTAGATGTTAGATCCATAACATCTATAGGCTCGAATTTGATGTTTTTCAAAATCTGGGAATTTCTTAAAATGATTTCTGACGGTGAATGTTAGGTCTCTTAGATCTCTTGATGTTTATTATTTTGGTGTTTTAAATGTTTAAAGTTGTAGTATGCTACGAGATCTTTGATCTGGAACTCGAATCAAGCCCAGATCATGAACCGATTGACCGACCATGACTTTTAGTTTTCTGGAAAACCAAGATCATGCCCAGAAACGTCTGACAAGATGTTCTTGGGCTCTAATATTCCAGTTGTTTGTTATTTTGTTATATTTGTTGCATCTAGATTGTAATATGATATTTGGACTTCAGTTTAAATCCTTTAGATCATCTAAATAACATATATATGTGATGTAGTGGCTGGTCAAAGTAGCATGGTTGAACACGAAAATGGTTTCCTGGGTAACCCAGAAACCTTATGATCACGATTTCTGACAAGCTTTAACCGACATAGATCTGATGATTGTGTTGTTGTTAGACTAGTTTTATGTGATAGATCTATACCCTGACATGTTGTCTACACACTGGAATCACTAAATTACAAAATCATCACACAGATTGCAAGTTGTGGAAGCCCAAATATGGCTACATGAACTGTTCTTCATTTCTGGGTAACCCATAATATGAAGAACAGCTCTGACAGCTTGTTCTTAAGCTTAGATCTTGCATTTGGGGCATATTATGACCATGTTTGTTTTTGGATCTTGTAGTATTACATTAGTACTACAACATCTAACCATTAACTAGTCCAGAAACACATTACACACTAAATAATTGATGGTCAAACATGGTCCCTCGAAACTGTCATCTGAATGTTCTTGGTGCTCAAGAACACCATAGGCGACGCTTTCTGTCGCTAAAGGCTATAGCGACAAACTTTTTAATTTTATTTAAATTATTTTCTAAAAATCATTTAAAAATAGAAATTAATTATTAAAAATTACAAAAATTATTTCAACAATTATTTTAAGTTATAAAATCTAACTTTTAATAATTTGGCATATTTTTCATAAATATTAGTATTTATTTAAATATTATTGATATTTAATTTATTTAATAAATGCATTAAATAAATTAATTAAAATGATTTTATTATATTAAAATGATTTTAAATGATAATAAGGTATTTATAAATATTTTAAGTTATAAAATATAACTTTTAATATTTTAAAGTAAATTTCATTAATTATTTAATGTTAATGATATTTAGATTTATTTAATAATTATATTAAATAAATTAATTAAAAAGGATTTTAATATTATAAAAATCATTTTAAATAAAAATAAAGTGTTTTAAAATATTTTAAGTTATAAGGTATAACTTTTAATATTTAAAGGTAAATTTCATTAATAATTTAATATTAATGATATTAGATTTATTTATTAATTATATTAAATATATAGTTAAAAATAGTTTTATTAATTTTAAAATCATTCAAAAAGGATATAAATGAATTAAAAATATTTTAATTTATAATAACTGACTTTTAATATTTGGATAATTAATAATGCATTAATATTTAAATAATAATGGTAATTATTTAAAATAATTTTAATTGTTTTAAAAATCATTTAAGGGTAATATTAATACTTTAAAAATATTTTGAGTTATTATAAATAACTTTAATATTTTGGCAATGTGTTTATTAATAGTTTAGTATTAATTAAATATTAATGATAATAGAATTATTTAATATTTAAATCATTTAATAATGATTCTGGTGTTTAACAAATCATGATAAATTACAACAATTAATTAAAAATTATTATATAAAGCTGTTATTTAAAAATAATATAACTGATATTTAAATTATCTAAATTGATATTGAACAACATGATAGAGTTTTAGAGTCGATAATTATCCGATAAAGCTGTTGGTACACCGAAATATTTTAGAAGTTGATCTGGACTTATATAATTTGTCTGTATAAGTGTTTTTTTTTGTCCTAATGACTACTAACCATATGTGACAATGTGATTAGGTTATGTGCTGACTACATATAGCAGTACTATGTGATATGATATATTATTCTAATCGAACGGATGATCTTATTAATGATATGTTTCGATATAAAAGATAAAACTAAGATGTATAAGCAACAGATCAGACAAGTATCCTACCTTTGGATTTACTTTATGCAATGGACATGAGTAAGAAAATTTCGGAATTATATTATCGTTATGTTAGATTATTAACTCTGTTATTATTGATTACGTATCCAAATAATTATATTCATACAAGTTCTTAAATTGTCCGATCATTGTTTATCAATACAGTATTGTTGTACAATCCATATATTTATTCTGTTCGTTAATTTCTAAGCATGGTTATACAAGTGACCTCACTTGAATAATCATTATATTTTATCACATGTTGATACATAGTTATTGGTTTCCAGTATGCATACATTGACTTAACAGCCGTCTTGAATTAGCTAGACACTGATTTAAAAATATTGTTGAACAAGATAGAACTTTATTGTATCCAACCGAATTGTTTTGGTTCAGATTCTAAACTAGTATAAACATCCCGAATCTAGGAAAAATTTTATGCGCCTAATGCGGATATACTGGATGAAAATATCGTTCGAACATATAGTATTGATCAATATAGAGCATAACGGCCTAATCACCCCCGTGCCTGTAAGTTATGATAGTTTACAAATGAAGTTTTGTTTAACCTTTTTAAAAATAGAAAACAATGTTCATAGTCTGTTAACTGATCCCCATTTATAGTCAGTACGTAGTTTCAAAATTTTGAAATCAAATTGATATGTTGTTTATTGTTGCTTCAGCTTACTTCACAACTGTTGATTCATTGTAGAAGTGCTATTCATGAAAAACATTTACTTTCTTCAGCTAACTGTTATTGATTTTTATTACTTGCTGGGCACTCAAATGCTCATCCTTGCTTAATTTAAATGTTTTCAGCTAAGTGTGAACAACCCGAAGGCTCTGCTAAGAACAAGGGAAAAGAAAAGGTTGTTGAATGAGTTCTATGTTATCCTATGTAATAACTAGACTTTATTAAGAAAATGATATTTATTATTATCATGTATTGTAATGTATTAAAGTTTGCGTACTTTGGATTAGACTTTGATATATGTAAATTAAGTTTGATATTTATATTATTGTTACTATTAATAGTATTATTTCGCTCATAAAAATGGTATCGTGAAGCACCGAGTTCGGATTTCAAGTACCTGAATTTGGGGGCGTCACATTCTTAAGCGACATATTCTTTTGTTAAGATAAATAACACAACATTATTACTTTGTTCTTGTTAGTGAGTTATTATTCATTAGTTAAACAATAACTTCAACTTATTGCACAATATGTTCCATAAAAAGGATTATATTGATTTACTTCTTGAAGTATAATAATATAACATTCGTTCATTACAGAGCCTTAGCTGAATACATTTCTATCCCGCAATTGCTTTCCAAAAATTGGGATTTACAAAAGACTACCCTTTGATATAAAAAAGAAGGTTTTACGTCACTACAAAATACATTATATGTACATCTTTAACTCTACTCTAGATACTAACTAGTCTACAGCTGCCTTATGGCATTCTCAAAATCAGCATTAGCAAGACCGACAATAATATCTCGGCTGATGGTATGCCGAGTCTACCTTTCCTCTATCGGATACCCGGCTACCTTTTGCTGGAAATCCGTGTGAAAACTCCTATGTATATAGGACATCCTCCTTATCTTCTACATCTTGGTCTTTAGCTCCTGCCTGAGCTCAAAGACCTCGTGTTTCAGCTCGTGGACCTTTTCCTTCGCCAAAACACGTTCGTCGTGCTCTTCCTCCCACACATCCTCCATACTTTTCTTATCTTCCAGGATTTCCTGGACCTCTTCCTTTAATTCCCTAACCTCCTTCCCCAGCTGGATATTTCTATCCAATAAGGCCATGAATAATGTTTTCATTGCCTCCCCAAGAGCCACCTCCTCTTCAGGTGTTACGGTGTTAAAATATGCCACCTCTACCTCCTCCTCCGATATGCCATCGAACTTGGACATGAGGTCTAAGCTTTCTGAGTCTCCAGACTCGATTACCACCACTTCCGACTTTTCTCTTATAGGGTTCGGTAAAATTTCTATTTAGTTCACTGATTCCTCACTTACTACACGTATACCCCTATATGTTTTGGTTTCTCCTAACATCTACAACAAAACAATTTAGTTAGATTAGTACATGTCAGTAGAATAATAAAAACACATATCACAATTAATGCATTTTTAGGGTTAAATTCATCTTTTACTTATTTAACTTGTCTTAAGGTTATGACTTAAGGTTCTTTTACCCCTTAAGTTTTATAACCTAATGCTTTGATACCAACCTGTGACGCCCCCAAATTCGAGTATTTTTTAACCCAAAAATTGGTGCTACACGGTGCTACAGTTCACACACTGTGACGCCCCCAAATTCGGGTATCTTCCAACCCGACAGATGGTGCTACACTGTACTCAAAACTATACAATCATTCCATTGAAATGCAACATAATGAATGTAATTACTATCTTCTTATTATAATCAAAGTATAATCCTTCCCAGGTTCATAAACCGATTACATCGTTAGTTGTTCATAATGTATAATACATACAAACATACTAGTCTATTACACGATGGTTAAGTATCCATCTTAGCCTTGCCCTTATCTCTCTTATCATTCTCGGTACGTTCATCCTTAACTGCAATCATATAATTCACGCAAGAAGTGAGCATAACAAGCTCATCAAGTTTAACAAAGGATAACAGTAATACCACATTTTTGAATTATATTACAATTCATACATAACTGAACAAATAGTTATGAATTATTATGAAACAATAATACCTTAACATTTCATAACATCAATTCCCAAAGTATAGAGTAGATTAGGAATTCTGAACCGGTCGATAGACCATGAACAATAGCTTTCTATTTTCATACTTAAAAAGGATATCACAGCACTAAGGCTGTACATCTGCATTACTTACGAGCACTTCTAGGTGATCAACACTCATTCGTTAAACGTATTTATGTTTAACATTTGGCAAACTCGCGTGCCCATTGAATAATCAATGAAAAATACTTTTGTTTGTTCATAGACAAACCTTACTTTCACATCTATACCAATTACTGGGCATAGGATAGCGTTAACATTTCTATATAGAAAGATATGAATATCAACTAATCTATATTTTACGAGTAGTCTAGCCGAGTTAAATCTGACATTGACCCTTTCTTTAAAATCAGTCGTCCAATTCAGTACAATGAATCACATAAAACTTGACTAACTTGAAGGTTAGACAAGCGTTAAGAAAACTTGCCTTTCAGCGTCTTCAAATAACTTAATTGACTGACCACAACCTTTACAAAATCTATATGATATATTCACACAGCACGGTGTAATTAACTATCAAACAATTATTCACATTGTTCCAACCAACTTCTTTCTCTTCTACGTCTTTGTTAACTTAATATCATTAATAAAGTCAAATCGACTTATTACCCTTCGTCCTGGCTTATTAATCAATTTACATAATTAACCGGACTCTATCATCATTGGTGAAGTACCAACGTTGTTTGCCGATTAAGGTTTATTGACAACACTTTGTGTTCGTCATTCATACATTCTTGACATGCATTCAATTCCTAAGTTTCAATACCCTATACCTTAGTATAGCGAGTATAAGAATAGTTTTAGTACACTTATGAAGTGGATAAACTTTACTCTTCTAGGCCTCCAAAAAATTGCAGTTCAAAACCTAAGTCCTCTATCAAAAACCTCGCACTCAAGGCCATGCATGCATGAACCTTTTTTTAAGACTGTATTTGGGCTGTCCATTAGCATGATACCAAGTCCCGGTCTACATCTTTGCTTGCGCCACTTTCGATAGCCCTAAAACTTGTCGGCACTTCCGTGCGACACTTTAAAGCACTGTCTAGTGCCGCGGTGCCAGACCTTAGTACCAGATATTTTTCACAGATAAAAATTTTGGTGAGATTCTCGGAGCCATAACTTATTCGTTATAAGTTCGATTTGGCCCGTTCAAAAGCCTACACGTCATAAACGACATACTCTACGCGTTCATATAAGAATTCAACACTTTTGAATCCGTTAACTCAAAATTCACTATTGAGTTCATTTTCTAAGCGTTCGTAAACGTTAATGAGCATTCAATGTTCGTTTTCTTCATTTTAAGTCAGAATCCGACGATTTTTGAGTCCACGACTCTTAAATACCCTATCTCACATGTTGACATTGAAAAACAACGTTTTCAAGTCTCACGGCAACTTTTGACCACCAATCCAGAATTTCTACGTTTTCGACGTTTAACGTCTATTTTCGTGAAATTTTCCATAACTTCGTTACTAATTTTCTCTAAGCCAAATCACATAGAATACTCCATGGACTTCATATCTACATCCTAACCAAGCAAGATGCACATATTAACTTATTGATGGAGTTCAATTGTTTATCAACAATCCGTCTCAACAAACAATATTTGCATGATTTAAAACTATATCAAACCTTGTGATTTCTATGATCTCATGACTTATAGAGATTGAATCTATGGTAAATCATCCTTATTCCACCATACTATACATACACCACCCATTTATGATTCTCCATGATAAAAGAAAACCAAAAGAGATGGAATTAGAATTAAGGAGTATTACCTTAAGAACTCTTAGGTAATATTGAAAAACTCTCAAGCATAGCTTCAAAATAGATGGTTTGGTTGAGTCTAGCTCTTTCTATCTCTCAAAATATATGTTGGCAACTTGAAAAACCCTCAAATGACCAACCCTAGCCTTCTATTTATAAGCATTTGAAATGGAGGGCAAAATAGGCTTTATACCCCACCTCTTTACTATTCCACACTTTGTCACCAAGTAAAATGCTTGGTGACCAAGTGATTATCTTGACTTACACACCAAGTGGCCGGCCCAACTTTCCCATGGGTCATCCCCATGGGCTTTATCCATTCGGTGACCCACCGGTTCGATCCACGGTTCGGTTTTCTTGGATTGGGCTTAATCATTCTAACATTAGGCTTTAGCTTGGGCTTAACCAATTGATTCATTGGGCTTTCTCATTCAATTGTTTAGACAAGACATAATCCAAATCACATGAATTCACATTAAGTCTTAACATAATTCCATAATATGAATCGTATTCTATACGTATAATTCATATATTCTCTCCGTATAATACTCGTACTATAATCGTATTGTACTTCGTATTAACTCGTCGTATTATACATAGATACTAAATAGTATCATATTTGTATAACACATGCTCTAACTATAACGCAATTACTTCTACGCATTTCATTTCCTTCTCGGAACTCAATATACTCAACCCTTAGGTTTTAAGTCCATAGGAGAAAACTTCGTTTGCCATAAATGAAATATTATTAGATAATTCATCCTATCTCGATATTCTATCATTACGCATTTCTCAGAATTTCAAAATATCTCCCCGAACAGAAACGAATGAATAGTGTTTTTACGAAAATTTCTCGGAGAAAATTTATTTTCGTCTTGGAAATTCTAAATAATTAATTCTAGCACGTAGCCGGATTACTAACCACATTAGCACATTCTAGGTCATAGAACGACCTTCACATAGCTTACTCACAAAATAAATCAATTAAATTCATTTAATTCACATAATTAAATAAAAATTTAATTGTCATAAAAATCCGATTTTCTTGGGCGTTACACACTCATTAATTGAAATACCTCAAAAGAGTGAAAATGTCTTCTATATATTCCAAAACAATATTACTATTCTCAAGTTCTTTATAACCATTACATGTTTGATTTTCCTAATATGAAATAATTGCAACTATACTATTACATAGGAAATCTACTAATTCGCCTTAGCCTTCCCTTTATCTTTACTAGATGCTTCGGTCCGTTCGATCTTAGATGCATTCATATGGTTCAAGCAAGAATGAGCATAACTAGCTCAACAAGTATGACAATTTCATTTAATAATATGCTTAAACATACAAATTGTATATCTTCAATAACTGAATAATAGTTATGAAGTACTATCGATAATTCAAAATAGCACTTCTCTTTTCTTTAAAACGTTTGATAATGAACAATATTCATTAAACATCAATATCGGTCCAAGACCTTGAGCATTTCATTCTTTCTTTGAAAAGGACAACCCGACACCAAGTTCAGTAAGTTCTAAGATATCGCACGAAAGCACGTCTAGGTGATCGAATTTATAGTACTCTATGTTATACAACACTACTTTCTTTAAACGTATATATGTTTAAGGTTTGGCAACCTCACATGTCTGTCTTTTGACGACAAAACATTTGTTTAGCATACTTAGTCTTCTTTTGAAAACCATACCAACATATTTTTGTAACACATTGACAACTGTTCGATAGATTATAAGAAATCCAAAGAATCATCTTAAGTCTATCCGAAGGAATTTGTTTTGACTTCATCATACATTAATTCATGTGTAAGGTACATGAATTACAAAGCTTGTCCAAAGAATTCAGACAAGGGTCAGAATACTTGCCTTTAACGTCTGCTACTATTTTAATAGTCTTCCTTTGATTCTTTAAGGTCTCTACAATACATAATCATGTAACATACCACGTTAGGTCATAGTTAGACATGTATGATTTCTAACGTATCTTACCCTTTTTCTCAATCTAATCATTCATTAGATTAGTTTAACATTGGTTACGGTTTATCATAATGTTTTACATTCATGTTCAAGTAATCTTTCTTCAACCTTTAGTTGTACTACATAAGGTTTATAACATCTTAAACAATGTTACTTTAGGTTTTAGTTCATTACTAATTAACCAATTCCTTGCTATCTCTATAAGTTTTCTTTACTATGCCTTGTTTAGTGCTTCTTGTCACTGGCTGCCAACTTCCTTTATAAATCTCACATCTTTGCGGCGTGAAACTTGACAACTCATGGCGGACTTGGTGTTTTGACTACTCTTCGATTGGTTTTTTGGCTTGGGCATTGCTGCTACGCCACTTTTTTTAAGCATTGGGGTAGGCCGCAGTTTCACCTCACAATGCCTCGAGATAGTTGACAGTTTTAATTTCTCTTTGTGAATTTTCTAGGATCATAACTCATTTGTTATAAGTCCGAATTGGCTCGTTCCAAAGCCATTAGCTCACAAATCATAAGCTCTACGATGTCATTAGAAAAAATTTCATTTTTGAATCTTTTAACTCAAAATTCACTGATTAGTTCATTATTACGAAAACGATAAACGTTCGTGAATGTTCAAAGCTCGTTTCTTCGTTCTAAGTCAGAATTTGGTCATTTTTGAGTCTGCAACTCTAGAATACCAACTTGGAACAATCTCCATCAAAAACCAACGTTTTCGAGTTTAATGTTAAAATTTGACTTCTATTTCGAGAATTTCACGATTTCGACGATTATCGTCTAATCTCATAAATTTTGCGATAACTTCAGTACTTGAGATTTTTACACCATTCCAAATGGATTTATTTCACCATACTAACATCCTAACCAACATTATTTTAATAACTTATACACATGAAAGTTCTTACAGGTTCTTCATGAGTTCATAGCTTCCATTATTGTGCTTATCTTACAACATGACTTATTAAAGCTTAAGTCCTTTGATTAGTCATTCTCATCACTTCTTAGCATAAAAGTTCTATCGCTACTCACTTCTCTAACAATTGAAGAGAGGGAGAATCATGGTTTAGGATCATTACCTTTGAAGTTCTCTTTGATCTTTTGCTTGCTTCTTGAATTATAAAAGTCTAACTTTTCTAACTTTTTCTCTCTACCAAATAAGCACTTAAGTTGTTGGTGAAAATTTAAAAAATAAGTAATGAAATCAAGCTCTCATATTTATAGGAAAAGCTAAGTGAGGGCTTAATGGACATTTAGGCCATCCACCTCCTTATTCCACCTCCTTACTATTCATCTCTTGGTCACCAAGTAAAACCACATTACTTGGTCACCAAGATGGTGCCATGTGATCATGGAGCCCACATGGGTTGCCCCATGGGTCACTCTTACCCATTGGATCGATCCACGAATCTAGTTCTTACTTTGGGCTTTAGGTTTATTTAACGTTAACTTATGATTTGGGCTTGCACAACAAACATTGGGCTTGTACATTAATTCCAATTGTACTTTAACCATTTCTACACTTGGGCTTGAATAATTTCTACACAAAATCCTACAAGTCCAATCCAATTGGCTTAAAGCCTTATAACGTATTATACACGTATTCTTCTCATATGCTAACTCGTATACTCATTCATAATATACGACATACCATTATAAATACATACTCGTATGACATCTCGTATCATACTCGTATTCATTACCTCGTACAATACTTACGTATCACACGATCATCGTTTATTCATTAAAGCTTTACTTTCACTAACGTTCTCAAATTAAGTCCGCTTGAGAAAAACTGTGTTTTCCATAACGGAAATAATATTACATATTCCATCCTTTCTTATATTCTATCATTACTCACTTCTCAGAAATTCAAAAATATTTCCCAAACAGAAATCCGTGAATAGTGTTTTTTAGAAAATTTCTCGGAAAGCTTTTATTTTCGTCTTGAAAATTCAAACACTTTAATTCATCCAGTGTAGTCAAAATACTACGACATTCGACATATCTAGGTTATAGAACAAGATTCATCTTACTAACACATAATAATAACGTATAATATAATTTTAGTCATTATTTATTTAAATAAAATTATTTTACAATAAATTCGAATTTCTCGGTCGTTACAAGAAGCTTAGTTTAAGCTTGTGATTATGACTAGTGTGGCAAAGAGGTGAAATGAGAAAGTACTAATTTAATTAATGATGAAATGGATTAAATTAATTAGCATTATTAATAAATAAATAATTACATAATGTGATTGACTAATTCCTATTATCACGAACAATAGCATATAAGGAGAAATCATATATAATAAGGTTTTTCCTTCAATAAAAAATGAGGTGTGACATTGGAATGTAAATAATTATTATATAAAACTATATGATAAAAGTATGCTTGACTTAAGTAAATTACTAAGTTGTATGAAAGAGTCTTATGTGACCCCATGATGTGTATAGGAGTATTTAAATTAGTATTTTAAACCTATGAGGAAAATAACTTTGACAAAATAAATAATTAATATTAAATGATTATTTTAATAATAATGTAGAATTAGAATAATGAGTTTTATGGAAAATAATATTGGTACCCAACTAAATTATTCTAGTCTAATGTAAATATTTTTTGAAATAAACCAATGTACATGGATTATATAAATTCTATGTGTAATGTATAGGTGGGTGTATATGCTCATTTGGGGACAAATATCAAATAAACCCATGTATGTTAGTAGTGGTTTGCAAATGTTGAGCATTAGAGAGTTGTCCCAAATTGAGTGTCTCTCTATTTCTTCTTCACGTAATAGGCCATTAGCCTAGTCTCTCATTACCAACTTCAGTGATAGCAAATAATGATGAAGGGAGTGGTCTAAATAGTGCTCCTCCACCAAACTCCCTATATCCATCAGCTTCTTCTCCATTCCAATGCTTTAATTCATTGAGCAAAGCACAAATCTAGTCACAAGCTTCCCTATAAATGGAGCCCTTCTCATTCACAGACTTTTTACTAAATTCTCTGTTAAATTTCAAGTTGTGTGTGAGTGTGGTTGAGTTGAGGATATACAATCTGCAAATAGAAGATAGAGTTAGCATTACAACTTCAGAAGGTAATATCCCTTTACATGTTCTTAAATTCATGTTTTGCAAAGTTATTAGAAAAGTTCTAAAATACTTATGTTGAGTTGGAAAATTTATGGTTGAAGCATGATAGAATCTATCAATTGGTGCTAGGCATTGTTAATATGGTTGAATACAAAATCAATGAAAGTTAAACGAAGTAAATTGGTTAATAACGAATCTGTAGCGAAGAGAAACGCTAAATGGGTTAAACTTTGTAAAAATGGCAAAAATCTTGAATTTGATTGTTTATGTGTTTGAGATTGTTAGAAGCATGATAGGGATGTTTAGTAATAAGTTTATATCAATTGAGTATCATTACATTACTATTTGGTCAAAATTTTGGCATGTTGGTTCGTAGTAGGGGAATGAAATTTTCCAAACTGCAGTAGCTAGGCCCGCCCCGGCGAGGGTTCTGCAGTACAAAAGGGCCCACCGCAACGGGGGGTTCTTGCAGTGACTTATGTTGCTATTTTGGTTGTTTGATACAAGAAGTCCTAAACCAACCTAACATAATGCAACTTAAGGAGCATACATAATCCTTGAACATGTGTCAATGAATATTACAAGATGTCTTAGTAGGATTAGAGTTTGAGTTATAATCTTTTGAAAGAAAAGTTAAAAGACGAAAACCATGTTTATAAGATATGTTGATACTAAACTTACGCCTTTTTGAATCTAACCTTTTGAGCTTATGTTCATAACTTAGTTAGTATTATAAATGGGTATGAAATGTGAATTCAACGTACTTTGCATGCTTAGTTTGTTGTCATGGAATTTTAAGATTTGGAAACCAATTGAGTTGAAAACTCTACGACTTGTATTGTGAACTTTTGAACAACTATAATAGGATATTTTATGCCTCTAGAGATAACTGACATATTCACATATCTAGTTAGACATGTTATAAAACATGCAAGCATGCATAGAAAAAAGGTGTTTGGCAATGTTATGTGATTGAATGAATACTATGGTTAGTTGTTGATATAATGAGCTCTTTTAACTTTGTAAAATGGAAATTTATGAGTAAATTTAACAAGGGTCCAAACCTACTTTAAAGGTTCTTTAACATATATTTGTGAAAACAACTTAAACTAGAATACGTGAAGTACGTGATATTTCACGAATACAAATAAAAGATAAGAATATGGTACTAAAGATTTTCAAAAGTAAGGACAATGTGAACTATTTATCTATGAGTTTGACTGTGTATAGCTTAGATGAGCTTAGATAGGTGTGATACATGTATATGGATATGTATGTCAAGGTGTGTGTGACTAATGAATATCTATACATATATTAATAGGATAATATAATGCATTTACTTTATAAGTGGTAATCAACGCTAAAATCTATCCTAATTCATTTACTTTATGCAAGAAATCTATGAGTTTTCTAACTTACACGACTTTGAATATTGTACAAGTATCTAACCTTAAACTTACTACGTTATTGCAAGTTTCCTAACTTCATTCTTATAATTAAATGCAAGTATTTAGACCTTATTTCTTATTGTGAAACTCCGAATCATTGTTCTATCAAACATACTTATATTGAATAAATATCTACATTCGTATGATTATGATTCCTAGTCCGGAGTTTAATCTTATATCTTGATTCATGTTGCAAGAATTTAACTCAATGTTCTTAAAGGTTGTCTAAGCTATTCAATTCGGCTAGACAAAATGATCATGTGTTAGAAAGCTATCCAAACCAATTGACTTGATGTGGACTCTTATAAATCTACTGAGATGAACAACCCTCTAAAAAGGGGAAATTTTATTATCTGGGAACCAAATTCGCACACATTGATTATGATTAAATGTTATACATAACATAGGGTACTTTAGGCTGATCACCTGTTGTACTCGTTTATATTGGATTTTCAGTATAATACTGTTAATTCTAGTAAGTGTTCTTAGTCCTTAGTGATTGCTTAGTGTTTATTCTTATTAAACCTTGAAAATGAATAAACTTTGAAATTTTGTTGATATCCTTCAGTCTATAACGACACTTATTGAACACTCTTAATACTTCTTGATATCCTTGAACTATCAATTATTGTTTTACCTTTGAAGATTCAAACGTTATAACTGTTTATTCTTATTGCTATATTACTTGCTGGGAAAACTTGTTGCTCATTCTTGCTTCCCTAAAAACATTACAGTTAAGGCAGAGCAAGGTGGTACATCGGGAAAGGACAAAGGAAAGGGCAAAGCTATGGAATAGCTTAGTCCTTTAAGTGTAGAAGTATTATTATTACTATACTTATAATGATGTATTAAGGATGATTAAATTATGTTTAAGTGTAATCACTGGATTGTTGTAGTAACGGTTACGGTACCTTGGGATATAAATATTTATATTATATCAATGTAAATTATTATATTATTTCTGTTGTTGATGATTTAAGTATTATATTAGAATTAGCATGTGACAAACTAAATTCAAGACATGAGTGTCTGAATTTGGGGGCGTCACACCAACTCCTTGAATTACATGGCAGTGACTAGCCGTGAGTTACCATTATTTTCACCTGCATTTAGAACATGAGTCTCTCTCGTTTGGTGTTGCATGAATTATATAAAGCTCCTAAACACCCCCATCATTCATCATTTGGTCGGTGGTATTGTTTACAGGAGGATTGTTGCCTTCTTGAGGCACATTATGCTGGTTATTTACTGGTAGTGTTTCAATGGTCTCGTATGCTCCATTGCTTATCTCCAGATTTTTAGATGCCATTCTCAAATACTGTCACAAAACAAGAGTTAATTAAAGAAATTGATATGTCACATATTATCCCTATATTCCGACATACCAATTAAATAACAAATAAGCTTAGGTAGGACACACTAGAGAAGGTTTACTCGTCTCTCCCCTCCTAGTTCTAGCCTTAGATCTGTGTCAGAGATCATATCCCTAAGCACTAATACCAACTGTGACGCCCCCAAAATAAGTCCACACTGAAAGTACTATGCACACAAGCCAATCATGTTGATGATAAAACATATACTTTGTAACAATCTTATATGTTTATTAATAAAAGTATTCATTTACTAAAGGCTTTAATTTATCTACATGGTGTTGATTTATAATATATGATAAACCGATAGTTTTAAGCAATATTTTTAGAATCATGACGAGATTATACTAATGAGATCTAAATTCTTATATAGCTTTAATGTAAAATCCCAAATTTTACGAATAAAGTTTTAAATTTCTCTAATTTTTTTTTGAATATTATGGTGTGGATTTAATATAATGTTATAGTTGTGGGTAATATTTATAAATTTTGCAAAGTATGGAAGTTGTTATATTATATTCGATTGGTGGGGAATATTCTTTTTGTGTCGTGGAATATTAAATGACGACAAAGACAATCATTAGTGGACCCCTAACGGAATTATTATCGGATTGAGAAAGCGACAAAAATATTTTAATGAAAATAACGGCGAAAGTTTTAACGTTAATATTGTTGAACTACTTCATTAGTAAAAGTACGACAAAAATATGTGTGGTTGCATAGTAGTAATTTACGGTATTGATTATTGATGCTTACGTGAGAAGTCACTCGGTTTTGTTCAATTATTGCTATATAAGAGTTCTTTGCGTAGTATCTCACGTTATTTGATTCAATTATTATTGATTGTTATATATATATATATATATATATATATATATATTAGTTTTGTTTTATTAGTATTATTAATGTAATAAAATGAAAAGCTTTTTTATATAAAACAAAATACTTTTATAAAGTTATTCTATAAATAGAATATATTATATTCTATTATGCATAGTGTTTTGCATAGTAAAATCTTTTTATATAAAAATCTTTTATATATTCTATAAAAATATATTATATTTTATTATAAAGTTATTCATTTTATTAGATTATAAATAGAATATATTATATTTTATTAAAAGTTTTTTGATTATAAATAGAATATGGATAATTTTATTAAAAATTTTCTTTAAATCTGGACCAAAATTAAAAGTAAATCAATCTAGGCAGTTCATGAATTAGTTACTATACGGTCCATTCTTCTATAAATAGAAGCTCATTCCTTCATTATTTCTTACGAATTTCTTTGAAACTCAGAGAGAGAAACTATAGAGAAAGAAGAAAAGTATTCGCTACTTCACTACTTCTATATCCAGTTTCTTCTATAAGGTAAGGGATATTATTTTTTTTGTATTCATGAAGAGAACTTCTCTTATTCCATTCTTTATTATTACATTGGAATAACTTGTATATCTGCCAAGCTACCCTATACTTGGTGAAATTCTTACATTATTCCATTCTTTATTATCTTATTGGAATATCTTATGCATGCATTTTATGGGACTGGTTAAAATCTTTATTATTTTGTTGGAATATCATATGCATGCGTTTTATGCTTGGGACTGGTTCCATCTTTATTATTCTATTGGAATATCATGTCTGTGTGTTTTATGCCAGACCTGGTTCCGTTATTTATTATTATGTTGGAATAACTAGTCTATGCGAAGTACTGCATGCATGGTGATTTCTGTTGTTATTTCATTCTTTATTATTTTGTTGGAATATCCTGTCGGTGCGTATTACGCCTGACCTGATTCTGTCATTTATTATTCTGTTGGAATAACCTGTCTATATGAAGTACCGCATGCATGGTGATTTCTTTTGTTATTCCATTCTTTATTATACTCAGTTGGCTAAAGTTTTGACTTCTATACTCGTCATGAAATATCATTTTATTTGGTATTTTTTGTTACGAGTTACTATTCACGGGTTATTATTCACCCGGTTACTATTCACTCTAGTATTATTCAATTGGGTATTTGGGGCACTTTTCATGCCGGAATACTATTCACGAGTTACTATTCACCAAAATTACTATTCACCTGAATATTATTCACTTGGGTATTTGGAGTACTTTTCATGTCGGGTTACTATTCACGAGATACTATTCCCGAAGTACTATTCACGGGGTACAATTCACGACGAAAAATTGATTCTTTTCTATCCAAATTATTTTTGGTACCTGAATATTATTCTTGAATTTTACTCTACAAAGAAGTATCATGTTGACAATTTTGACGTTATTAGTTCCTGGATAATTTAATTCTTGAACTTGTTTTATTGAATTCTTATATCATTGTCATCATCCTCATGTTTATATTTTGTTGAGAGTCATTTGTGGTCTGTAGTGCATAGATGGACTTGGTATAATTATGACCAGGGATTATTCGGTATAATCATGACCGTAATGTTACAAATGATGTGGAAAAAGTCCTCATTGGCCCGTAGTGCATTGATGGACAGTTTTTGGTATGATTATGGCTATGGATTCTCACCCTTTCTTTCACTGTTCTCTTCAGAAAATGAGAATATAGCTGGGACTAGTCGGGGAACGGAGTGACGGTCCGAGATGGTGTCTTAGTAGTCCTCACTATTCTGTTAAATAGTGTGAGACCCCAGATTTTAGGAATAAAGATTTAAATTTCTCGAAATATGTTTTAAATATTATGGAGTGGATTTGATATAATGTTATAGTTGTGGGTAGTATTTATAAATTTTGCAAAGTATGCAAGTTGTTGTATTATATTCGATTGGTCAGGGACTATTCTTTGTGTTCGGGAATATTTCGCATTTGACCAAGCACAATCATTAAGTGGACCCTACAACGGAATTATTGTCGGATTGAGAAAACGACAAAAATATTTTATTGAAAATAATGGCGGAAGTTTTACCGTTAATACTGTTGAACTACTCGGTAATAAAAGTACAGTAATACGCGTGGTTGCATAGTAGCACACGTTATTGATTATTAATGCTTACGTGAAAAGTCACTCAGTTTTGTTCAATTATTGCTACAGTAATTATTGCATAGTATCTCACGTTATTTGATTCAATTATTGTAGATATTTTATATATTATTAAATCAATAATTAAAATGACAGAGTTATTAATATTATAAATTGCAATATTAACGATGTCTAGAAATTACGCCGAGGAAAGGTTTGGTCACCTAATCACGGCATGATAGGAGAAATCCTTATTGGAAAGCCACCTCTTTCTTGGGAATGACCTGGTCGATTAATATTGTGAATTATAATAAAGATGATAAATATTGTTAAAATTATTAAGGTGATTTTTATGAAATTTTGCTTATTTTATGGATTCCTATTTACCCATTTTTCAAAATAATCGGTAGAAAATTTCTTAAAGGTGGGGCCCACATGTGGGGCCCATATGTGTTGGAAAAATGATATTTTAATAATTAAAAATTATTCGATAAAGCTATTATTCAAAAATAATATAACTGATATTTAAATTATCTAAATGGATATTGAATAACATGATAAAGTTTTAGACACGATAATTATCCGATAAAGCTGTTGGTACACCGAAATATTTTAGAAGTTGATCTGGACTTATATAATTTGTCGGTATAAGTGTTTGTTTCTGTCCTAATGACTACTAACCATATTTGACAATGTGATTAGGTTATGTGCCGACTACATATAGCAATACTATGTGATATGATATATTATTCTAATCGAACGGATGATCTTATTAATGATATGTTTCGATATAAAAGATAAAACTAAGATGTATATGCAATAGATCAGACAAGTATCCTACCTTTGGATTTACTTTATGCAATGGGCATGAGTAAGAAAGTTTCGGAATTATATTATCGTTATGTTAGATTATTAACTCTGTTATTATTGATTACGTATCCAAATAATTATATTCATACAAGTTCTTAAATTGTCCGATCATTGTTTATCAATACAGTATTGTTGTACAATCTATATATTTATTTTGTTCGTTAATTTCTAAGCATGGTTATACAAGTGACCTCACTTGGATAATCATTATATTTTATCACATGTTGATACATACTTATTGATTTCCAGTATGTATACATTGACTTAAAAGCCGTCTAAGCTATTTGATTTAGCTAGATACTGATTTAAAAATATTGTTGAACAAGATAGAATTTTATTGTATCCAACCGAATTGTTTTGGTTCAGATTCTAAACTAGTATAAACATCCCGAATCTAGGAAAACTTTTATGCGCCTAATGTGGATATGCTGGATGAAAATATCGTTCGAACATGTAGTATTGATCAATACAGAGCATAACGGGCTAATCACCCCCGTGCCTGTAAGTTATGATAGTTTACAAATGAAGTTTTGTTTAACCTTTTCGAAAATAGAAAACAATGTTCATAGTCTGTTGACTGATCCCCATTTATAGTCAGTACGTAGTTTCAAAATTATGAAATCAAATTGATATGTTGTTTATTGTTGCTTCAGCTTACTTCACAACTGTTGATTCATTGTAGAAGTGCTATTCACGAAAAACATTTACTTTCTTCAGCTAACTGTTATTGATTTTTATTACTTGCTAGGCACTCAAATGCTCATCCTTGCTTAATTTAAATGTTTTCAGCTAAGTGTGAACAACCCGAAGGCTCTGCTAAGAACAAGGGAAAAGGAAAGGTTGTTGAATGAGTTCTATGTTAACCTATGTAATAACTAGACTTTTTTAAGAAAATGATATTTATTATTATCATGTATTGTAATGTATTAAAGTTTGCGTACTTTTGTTAGACTTTGATATATGTAAATTAAGTTTGATATTTATATTATTGTTACTATTATTAGTTTTATTTCTTTCATAAAAATGGTATCGTGAAGCTTAGAGTTAGTTGGATTTCAAGTACACGAATTTGGGGGAAGGCGTCACATTCTCAAGCGACATATTGTTGTTAAGATAAATAACACAACATTATTACTTTGTTCTTGTTAGTGAGTTATTATTCATTACTTAAACAATAACTTCAACTTATTGCACAATATGTTCCATAAAAAGGATTATATTGATTTACTTCTTGTAGTATAATAATACAACATTCGTTCATTACAGAGCCTTAGCTGAATACATTTCTATCCCGCAATTGCTTTCCAAAAATTGGGATTTACAAAAGACTACCCTTTGATACAAAAAAGAGGGTTTTACGTCACTACAAAATACATCATATGTACATCTTTAACTCTACTCTAGATACTAACTAGTCTACAGCTGCCTTATGGCATTCTCAAAATCGACATTAAGAAGACCAAATAATAATATCTCGGCTGATGGTATGCCGAGTCTACCTTTCCTCTATCGGATACCCGGCTACCTATTACTGGAAATCCGCCTGAAAACTCCTATGTATATAGGACATCCTCCTTATCTTCTACTTCTTGGTCTTTAGCTCCTGCCTGAGCTCAAAGACCTCGTGTTTCAGCTCGTGGACCTTATCCTTCACCAAAACACGTTCATCGTGCTCTTCCTCCCACACATCCTCCATACTTTTCTTATCTTCCAGGATTTCCTGGACCTCTTCCTTTAATTCCCTAACCTCCTTCCCCAGCTGGATATTTATATCCAATAAGGCCATGAATAATGTTTTCACTGCCTTCCCAGGAGCCACCTCCTCTTCAGGTGTTACGGTGTTAAAAGATGCCAGCTCTACCTCCTCCTCCGATATGCCATCAAACTTGGACATGAGGTCTAAGCTTTCTGAGTCTCCAAACTCAATTACCACCACTTCCGACTTTTCTACTATAGGGTTCGGTAAAATTTCTATTTGGTTCACTGATTCCGCACTTACTACACGTATATCCCTATATGTTTTGGTTTCTCCTAACATCTACAACAAACCAATTTAGTGTTATTAGTACATGTCAGTAGAATAATAAAAACATATATCACAATTAATGCATTTTTAGGATTAACTTCATCTTTTACTTCTTTAACTTTTCTTAAGGTTATGACTTAAGGTTCTTTTCCCCCTTAAGTTTTATAACCTAATGCTTTGATACCAACCTGTGACGCCCCCAAATTCGAGTATTTTCTAACCCAAAAATTGGTGCTACACGGTGCTACAGTTCACACACTGTGACGCCCCCAAATTCGGGTATCTTCCAACCCGACAGATGGTGCTACACGGTACTCAAAACTATACAATCATTCTATTGAAATACAACATAATGAATTTAATTACTATCTTCTTATTATAATCAAAGTATAATGCTTCCCAGGTTCATAAACTGATTACATCGTTAGTTGTTCATAATGTATAATACATACAAACATACTAGTCTATTACACGATGGTTAAGTATCCATCTTAGCCTTGCCCTTATCTCTCTTTTCATTCTCAGTACGTTCATCCTTAACTGCAATCATATAATTCACGCAAGAAGTGAGCATAACAAGCTCATTAAGTTTAACAAAGGATAACAGTAATACCACATTCGTGAATTATATTACAATTCATACATAACTGAACAAATAGTTATGAATTATTATGAAACAATAATACCTTAACATTTCATAACATCAATTCCCAAAGTATAGAGTAGATTAGGAATTCTGAACCGGTCGATAGACCATGAATAATAGCTTTCTATTTTAATACTTGAAAAGGATATCACAGAACTAAGGCTGTACATCCGCATTACTTACGAACACTTCTAGGTGATCAGCCTATAGTACTCTATGTTGATCAACACTCATTCGTTAAACGTATTTACGTTTAACATTTGGCAAACTCGCGTGCTCATTGAATAATCGGTGAAAAATACTTTTGTTTGTTCATAGCTAAACCTTACCTTCACATCCGTACCAATTACTTGGCATAGGATAGCGTTAACATTTCTATATAGAAAGATATGAATATCAACCAATCTATATCTTACGAGTAGTCTAGCCGAGTTAAATTTGGCATTGACCCTTTCTTTAAAATCAGTCGTGCAATTCAGTACAATGAATCACATAAAACTTGACTAACTTGAAGGTTAGACAAGCGTTAAGAAAACATGCCTTTCAGCGTCTTCAAATAACTTAATCGATTGACATCAACCTTTATAGAATCTATATGATATGTTCACATAGCACACTGTAATTAGCTATCAAACAATTATTCACATTGTTCCAACCAACTTCTTTCTCTTTTATGTCTTTGTTAACTTAATATCATTAATAAAGTCAACTCGAGTTATTACGCTTCGTCCCGGCTTAGTAATCAATTTACGTAATTAACCAGACTCTATCATCATTGGTGAAGTACCAACGTTGTTTACCGATTAAGGTTTATTGACAACACTTTGTGTTCGTCATTTATACATTACTAACATGCATTCAATTCCTAAGTTTCAATACCATATACCTTAGTATAGGTAGTATAAGAATAG